>CAWUFW010004991.1:827500-1426267 GCA_963921515.1 Calotriton arnoldi | reverse complement strand
AAGAAGAGAGCTGCAGAAAGAGGCAAGAGAGGTGCAGAAAGAGGCAAGAGAGGTGCAGAAAGAGGCAAGAGAGGTGCAGAAAGAGGCAAGAGAGGTGCAGAAAGAGGCAAGAGAGGTGCAGAAAGAGGCAAGAGAGGTGCAGAAAGAGGCAAGAGAGGTGCAGAAAGAGGCAAGAGAGGTGCAGAAAGAGGCAGAGTGAGCTGCAGAAAGAGGCAAGAGAGGTGCAGAAAGAGGCAAGAGAGGTGCAGAAAGAGGCAAGAGAGGTGCAGAAAGAGGCAAGAGAGGTGCAGAAAGAGGCAAGAGAGGTGCAGAAAGAGGCAAGAGAGGTGCAGAAAGAGGCAAGAGAGGTGCAGAAAGAGGCAAGAGAGGTGCAGAAAGAGGCAAGAGAGGTGCAGAAAGAGGCAAGAGAGGTGCAGAAAGAGGCAAGAGAGGTGCAGAAAGAGGCAAGAGAGGTGCAGAAAGAGGCAAGAGAGGTGCAGAAAGAGGCAAGAGAGGTGCAGAAAGAGGCAAGAGAGGTGCAGAAAGAGGCAAGAGAGGTGCAGAAAGAGGCAAGAGAGGTGCAGAAAGAGGCAGAGAGAGGTGCAGAAAGAGGCAAGAGAGGTGCAGAAAGAGGCAAGAGACGGTGCAGAAAGAGGCAAGAGAGGTGCAGAAAGAAGCAAGAGAGGTGCAGAAAGAGGCAAGAGAGGTGCAGAAAGAGGCAAGAGAGGTACAGAAAGAAGAGAGTGAGCTGCAGAAAGAGGCAAGATAGGTGCAGAAAGAGCAAGAGAGGTGCAGAAAGAGGCAAGAGAGGTGCAGAAAGATGAGAGCGAGCTGCAGAAAGAGGGAAGAGAGGTGCAGAAAGAGGCAAGAGAGGTGCAGAAAGAGGCAAGAGAGGTGCAGAAAGAGGCAAGAGAGGTGCAGAAAGAGGCAGAGAGAGGTGCAGAAAGAGGCAAGAGAGGTGCAGAAAGAGGCAAGAGAGAGTGCAGAAAGAGGCAAGAGAGGTGCAGAAAGAGGCAAGAGAGGTGCAGAAAGAGGCAAGAGAGGTGCAGAAAGAGGCAAGAGAGGTGCAGAAAGAGGCAAGAGAGGTGCAGAAAGAGGCAAGAGAGGTGCAGAAAGAGGGAAGAGAGGTGCAGAAAGAGGGAAGAGAGGTGCAGAAAGAGGAAGAAAGGTGCAGAAAGAGGCAAGAGAGGTGCAGAAAGAGGCAAGAGAGGTGCAGAAAGAGGCAAGAGAGGTGCAGAAAGAGGCAAGAGAGGTGCAGAAAGAGGCAAGAGAGGTGCAGAAAGAGGCAAGAGAGGTGCAGAAAGAGGCAAGAGAGGTGCAGAAAGAGGCAAGAGAGGTGCAGAAAGAGGCAAGAGAGGTGCAGAAAGAGGCAAGAGAGGTGCAGAAAGAGGCAAGAGAGGTGCAGAAAGAGGCAAGAGAGGTGCAGAAAGAGGCAAGAGAGGTGCAGAAAGAGGCAAGAGAGGTGCAGAAAGAGGCAAGAGAGGTGCAGAAAGAGGCAAGAGAGGTGCAGAAAGAGGCAAGAGAGGTGCAGAAAGAGGCAAGAGAGGTGCAGAAAGAGGCAAGAGAGGTGCAGAAAGAGGCAAGAGAGGTGCAGAAAGAGGCAAGAGAGGTGCAGAAAGAGGAAGAGAGGTGCAGAAAGAGGCAAGAGAGGTGCAGAAAGAGGCAAGAGAGGTGCAGAAAGAGGCAAGAGAGGTGCAGAAAGAGGCAAGAGAGGTGCAGAAAGAGGCAAGAGAAGTGCAGAAAGAGGCAAGAGAGGTGCAGAAAGAGGCAAGAGAGGTGCAGAAAGAGGCAAGAGAGGTGCAGAAAGAGGCAAGAGAGGTGCAGAAAGAGGCAAGAGAGGTGCAGAAAGAGGCAAGAGAGGTGCAGAAAGAGGCAATTGAGGTGCAGAAAGAGGCAAGAGAGGTGCAGAAAGAGGCAAGAGAGGTGCAGAAAGAGGCAAGAGAGGTGCAGAAAGAGGCAAGAGAGGTGCAGAAAGAGGCAAGAGAGGTGCAGAAAGAGGCAAGAGAGGTGCAGAAAGAGGCAAGAGAGGTGCAGAAAGAGGCAAGAGACAGTGCAGAAAGAGGCAAGAGAGGTGCAGAAAGAGGCAAGAGAGGTGCAGAAAGAGGCAAGAGAGGTGCAGAAAGAGGCAAGAGAGGTGCAGAAAGAAGAGAGTGAGCTGCAGAAAGAGGCAAGAGAGGTGCAGAAAGAGGCAAGAGAGGTGCAGAAAGAAGAGAGTGAGCCGCAGAAAGAGGCAAGAGAGGTGCAGAAAGAGGCAAGAGAGGTGCAGAAAGAGGCAAGAGAGGTGCAGAAAGAGGCAAGAGAGGTGCAGAAAGAGGCAAGAGAGGTGCAGAAAGAAGAAGTGAGCTGCAGAAAGAGGCAAGAGAAGTGCAGAAAGAGGCAAGAGAAGTGCGGTAAGAGGTGTAGAAAGAGGCAAGTGAGGTGCAGAAAGAGGAAGAAAGGTGCAGAAAGAGGCAAGTGAGGTGCAGAAAGAGGCAAGAAGAGCAGAAAGAGGCAAGAGAGCTGCAGAAAGAGGCAAGAGAGATGCAGAAAGAAAAAGAAAGGTGCAGAAAGAGGCAAGAGGTACAGAAAGAGGCAAGAGAGGTACAGAAAGAAGAGTGAGCTGCAGAAAGAGGCAAGATAGGTGCAGAAAGAGGCAAGAGAGGTTCAGAAAGAGGTAAGAGGTTAGAAAGAGGCAAGAGAGGTGCAGAAAGAGGAAGAAAGGTGCAGAAAGAGGCAAGTGAGGTGCAGAAAGAGGCAAGAGAAGAGCAGAAGGAGGCACGAGAGGTGCAAAAAGAGGCAAGAGAGGTACAGAAAGAGGAAGAAAGGTACAGAAAGAGGCAAGAGAGGTACAGAAAGAGGCAAGAGAGGTGCAGAAAGAGGCAAGAGAGGTGCAGAAAGATGAGAGCGAGCTGCAGAAAGAGGGAAGAGAGGTGCAGAAAGAGGCAAGCGAGGTGCAGAAAGAGGCAAGAGAGTTGCAGAAAGAAGAGTGAGCTGCAGAAAGAGGCAAGAGAAGTGCATGAAGAGGCAAAAGAGGTGTAGAAAGAGGCAATAGAAGTGCAGAAAGAGTCGAGAGAGATGCAGAAAGAGGCAAGATAGGTGCAGAAAGAGGCAAGAGAAGTGCAGAAAGAGGCAAGAGAAGTGCAGAAAGAGGTAAGAGGTGTAGAAAGAGGCAAGTGAGGTGCAGAAAGAGGAAGAGAGGTGCAGAAAGATTCAAGCGAGGTGCAGAAAGAGGCAAAAGGTGCAGAAAGAAGAGTGAGCTGCAGAAAGAGGCAAGAGAAGTGCAGAAAGAGGCAAAAGAGGTGCAGAAAGAGGCAAGAGAAGTGCAGAAATAGTCGAGAGAGATGCAGAAAGAGGCAAGATAGGTGCAGAAAGAGGTAAGAGGTGTAGAAAGAGGCAAGTGAGGTGCAGAAAGAGGAAGAAAGGTGCAGAAAGAGGCAAGTGAGGTACAGAAAGAGGCAAGAGATGTGCAGAAAGAGGCAAGAGAGGTGCAGAAAGAGGTAAGAGGTTAGAAAGAGAGGTGCAGAAAGAGGAAGAAAGGCGCAGAAAGAGGCAAGTGAGGTGCAGAAAGAGGCAAGAGAAGAGCAGAAGGAGGCACGAGAGGTGCAAAAAGAGGCAAGAGAGGTACAGAAAGAGGAAGAAAGGTGCAGAAAGAGGCAAGAGAGGTACAGAAAGAGGCAAGAGAGGTGCAGAAAGAGGCAAGAGAGGTGCAGAAAGAAGAAAGGTGTAGAAAGAGGCAAGAGAGGTGCAGAAAGAGGCAAGACAGGTGCAGAAAGAAGAGAGTGAGCCGCAGAAAGAGGCAAGAGATGTGCAGAAAGAGGCAAGAGAGGTGCAGAAAGAGGCAAGAGAGGTGCTGATAGAAGGGAGTGAGCTGCAGAAAGAGGGAAGAGAGGTGCAGAAAGAGGCAAGAGAGGTGCAGAAAGAGGCAAGAGAGGTACAGAAAGAAGAGTGAGCTGCAGAAAGAAGAGAGGTGCAGAAAGAGGCAAGAGAGGTGCAGAAAGAGGCAAGAGAAGTGCAGAAAGAGGCAAGAGAGGTGAAGAAAGAGGCAAGACAGGTGCAGAAAGAAGAGAGTGAGCTGCAGAAAGAGGGAAGAGAGGTGCAGAAAGAGGCAAGAGAGGTGCAGAAAGAGGCAAGAGAGGTACAGAAAGAAGAGTGAGCTGCAGAAAGAAGAGAGGTGCAGAAAGAGGCAAGAGAGGTGCAGAAAGAGGCAAGAGACGTGCAGAAAGAGGCAAGAGAGGTGAAGAAAGAGGCAAGACAGGTGCAGAAAGAAGAGAGTGAGCTGCAGAAAGAGGGAAGAGAGGTGCAGAAAGAGGCAAGAGAGGTGCAGAAAGAAGAGAGTGAGCTGCAGAAAGAGGCAAGATAGGTTCAGAAAGAGGCAAGAGACGTGCAGAAAGAGGCAAGAGTGGGTCAGAAAGAGGTAAGAGAGGTGCAGAAAGAGGCAAGAGAGGTGCATAAAGAGGCAAGAGAGATACAGAAAGAAGAGAGTGAGCTGCAGAAAGAGGCAAGAGACGTGCAGAAAGAGGCAAGAGACGTGCAGAAAGAGGCAAGAGACGTGCAGAAAGAGGCAAGAGAGGTGCATAAAGAGGCAAGAGAGGTACAGAAAGAAGGAAGAGAGGTGCAGAAAGAGGCAAGAGAGGTGCAGAAAGAAGAGAGTGAGCTGCAGAAAGAGGCAAGAGAGGTGCAGAAAGAGGCAAGAGAGGTGCAGAAAGAGGCAAGAGAGGTGCAGAAAGAGGCAAGAGAGGTGCAGAAAGAGGAGAGAGAGGTGCAGAAAGAGGCAAGAGAGGTGCAGAAAGAGGCAAGTGAGGTGCAGAAAGAGGCAAGAGAGGTGCAGAAAGAGGCAAGAGAGGTACAGAAAGAGGCAAGAGAGGTGCAGAAAGAGGCAAGAGAGGTGCAGAAAGAGGCAAGAGAGGTGCAGAAAGAGGCAAGAGAGGTGCAGAAAGAGGCAAGAGAGGTGCAGAAAGAGGCAAGAGAGGTGAAAGAGGAAGTGAGCTGCAGAAAGAGGCAAGAGAGGTGCAGAAAGAGGCAAGAGAGGTGCAGAAAGAGGCAAGAGAGGTGCAGAAAGAGGCAAGAGAGGTGCAGAAAGAAGAGAGGTCAGAAAGAGGAGAGAGTGCAGAAAGAGGCAAGAGAGGTGCAGAAAGAGGCAAGAGAGGTGCAGAAAGAGGCAAGAGAGGTGCAGAAAGAGGCAAGAGAGGTGCAGAAAGAAGAGATTGAGCTGCAGAAAGAGAGAAGAGAGGTGCAGAAAGAGGCAAGAGAGGTCCAGAAAGAAGAGTGAGCTGCAGAAAGAGGCAAGAGAGGGGCAGAAAGCTTCCTTGCCCCGGGTCACTGCCAAGTGACTTTGAACACTGTCCCCTCTGCTTTCAGGTCATCCTTCTTCAGAATCCAGGCTTGGATTCCACCGGACACTTCTTCAGCTCCCGCAAGCAGCAAGTCTTCTTTGTTCGCCATTGAAAGACGACGCCGCGACCCGACACCAAAGGACACCTGTGCACCCGGCTTCCCTGGGTGAGGTAACTCCAGCACTACGGTGCTCCTGTGGGTGTGGGCCCTAGAACTACTTACCCTGTAAGTGACTTGCTTGTAGGTTCTCCCGAAGTATCCTAAAACTCTTTATTTCCAACCGCGACTTGCCCCATTGAAGTTAACGGCGATTCGCGCCTGTGTATCCACACTGCACGCGTCCCCGTGGGTCCTTCACTTACCTGCCTTGGGTGGTTTCGTGAGGCCTCAGCACTTCTGAAGGCCCTAGGCCTTGTCTCCTAGCAAGTCGTTGTTTCTAAGTCTCTTACTTAGTATATGGTCTGAGTACGCCCCTAGAGGCCCCAGCCATATTTGTGCTTAACTTATTGTGAAACGTTGATTTGTGCATATGTTTGTCTTCTAATCTCATAAAGAGATTAGTAGAGAGTTATTCAGAAATAAATACATATATATTTGATATATATACCTGTGTGGTGTCTTTTCATTTGGTGATTCAAGAGATTATATGGTAAAACAAGCTGCTTTACATTCCTCCAAGACTTAGCCTGAAGGCTGCTCTCCACAGCTACCACTAGGATAGCTTTCTTTAAAAGGTTGTCTTAAACCTATCTACCATAAGAGTCGATTTGCCCTGGTGCAAGAGTGTCCACTTTAGTTAGTGAACAGCATATACCAGGCCAACTTTCACAGAGGTGCAGAAAGAGGCAAGAGAGGTGCAGAAAGAGGGAAGAAGAGGTACAGAAAGAGGCAAGAGGGTGCAAAAAGAAGCAAGAGAAGTACAGAAAGAAGCAAGAGAGGTGCAGAAACAAGCAACAGAGGTGCAGAAAGAGGCAAGAGGGGTGCTGAAAGAGGGAAGAGAGTTGCAGAAACAGGCAAGAGAGGTGCTGAAAGAAGCAAGAGCAATGCAGAAACAACCAAGCAGGAGGTGCAGAAGTAGGCAGGAGGGGTTACGAACCTTGCAAGAGATGTGCAGAAAGAAGCAAGAGCAGTGCAGAAAGAAACAACAGAGGTGCAGAAGTAGGCAACAGAGGTGCAGAAAGAGGCAAGAGGATTACAGAAAGAGGCAAGAGAAGTATAGAAAGAAGCAACAGAGGTGCAGAAGGACGCAAGAGAACTGCAGAAACAGGCAAGAGAGTTGTAGAAAGAGGAACAGAGGTGCAGAAAGAGGCAAGAGAGATGCAGAAAGAGGAAAAGAGGTGCAGACAGAGGCAAGAGGGGTGCAAAAAGAAGCAGGAGAGGTACAGAAAAAGAGCAAGAGCAATGCAGAAAGAAGCAACAGAGGTGCAGAAAGTAGGCAAGAGGGTTAAGAAACTTGCAAGAGATGTGCAGAAAGAAGCAAGAGCAGTGCAGAAAGAAACAACAGAGGTGCAGAAGAAGGCGAGAGGGCGGAGAAAGAGGCAAGAGAAGTGCGGAAAGAAGCAAGAGAGGTGCAGAAAGAGGCAAGAGAGGCTACAGAAAGAGGCAAGAGAGGTGCAGAAAGAGGCAGGAGGTGCCAAAATATGCAAGAGAGGTACATAAAGAAGCAAAAGATGTGCAGAAAGAAGCAAGAAAGGTGCAGAAAGAAGCAAGAGAAGTGCAGAAAGAAGCAAGAAAGGTGCAGAAAGAAGCAAGAGAAGTGCAGAAAGAAGCAACAGAGGTGTATAAAGAGGCAAGAGAGTGTTGCAGAAACAGGCAAAAGAGGTGCAGAAAGAGGCAAGAGAGGTGCAGAGAGAGGCAACAGGAGTACAGAAAGAGGCAAGAGAGATGCTGAAACAGACAAAAAAGGTTCAGAAAGAGGGAACAGGGGTGCAGACAGAGGCACGAGAGATGCACAAAGAGGGCAGAATGGTGCAGATAGAGGCACGAGGGATGCAGAAAGAAGCAAGAGAGGTACAGAAAGAGGCAAGCGGGGTGCAGAAAGAGGCAAGAGGGGGACAGAAATTTGCAAGAGAGGTGCAGAAAGAAGCAAGAGCAGTGCAGAAAGAACCAACAGAGGTGTAGAAACACACAAGAGAGGTGCAGAAATAGGCAAGAGAACTGCAGAAAGAAGCAACAGAGGTGCAGAAAGAGGCAAGAGTACTGAAGAAACAGGCAAGAGAGTTGCAGAAAAAGGCAACAGAGGTGCAGAAAGAGGCAAGAGAGGTGCAGAAAGAGGGAAGAAGGGTACAGAAAGAGGCAAGAGAGGTGCAAAAAGAAGCAAGAGAGGTACAGAAAGAAGCAAGAGAAGTGCAAAAACAAGCAACAGAGGTGCAGAAAGAGGGAAGAGAGTTGCAGAAACAGGCAAAAGAGGTGCATAAAGAAGAAAGAGCAATGCAGAAAGAAACAACAGAGGTGCAGAAAGTAGGCAGGATGGGTTACAAACCTTGCAAGAGATGTGCAGAAAGAAGCAAGAGCAGTGCAGAAAGAAACAACAGAGGTGCAGAAGTAGGCAAATGAGGTGCAGAAGGAGGCAAGAGGATTACAGAAAGAGGCAAGAGAGGTGCAGAATGAGGCAGGAGGTGCCAAACTTTGCAAGAGAGCTACATAAAGAAGCAAGAGAGGTGCAGAAAGAAGTGAGAGCAGTGCATAAAGATGCAACAAAGATGCAGAAAGTGGTAGGAGGGGTGCAGAAAGAGATAGGAGAGGTGCAGAAAGAGGCAAGAGAAGTGCAGAAAGAAGCATCATGAGGTGCAGAAATAGGCAAGAGGGGTACAGAAAAAGCAAGAGAAGTGCAGAAACAATCAAGAAGAGGTGCAGAAAGAGGCAAGAGAAGTGCAGACAGAGGCAAGATAAGTGCAGAAAGAAGCAAAAGAGATGTAGAGAGAGGCAAGAGAGGTACAGAAAGAGGCACAAGAGGTGCAGAAGGAGTCAAGAGAGGTGCAGACATTTGCAAGAGAGGTACAGAAAGAAGCAATAGAGGTGCAGAAAGAGGCAGGAGAGGTGCAGAAACAGGTAAGAGAAGTGCATAAAGAAGCAAGAGAGGTATAGAAAGAGGAAAGTGGGGTACAGAAAGAAGCAAGAGAGTTGCAGAAACAGGCAAGAGAGGTGCAGAAAGAGGCAAGAGAGGTGCAGAGAGAGGCAAGAGAGGTGCAGAAAGAGGAAGACGAGGTGCAGAAAGAGGCAAGAGAGGTGCAGAAAAAGCATGAAAGGTGCAGAAAGTAACAAGAAAAGTGCAGAAAGAACCAACAGTGGTGCAGAAGGAGGCAAGAGGGTTGCAGAAAGAGGCAAGAGGGGTGCAGAAAGAAGCAAGAGAGTTGCAGAAAGAAGGAAGAGAAGTGCATAAACAAGCAACTAAGGTGCAGAAAGAGGCAAGAGAAGTGCAGAAAGAAGTAAGAGAGGTGCAGAAAGAGGCAACGGAAGTGCAGAAACAAGCAACAGAGATGCAGAAAGAGGCAAGGGAGTTGCATAAAGATGTAAGAGAAGTGCAGATAGGAGCAACAGAGGTGCAGAAAGAGGTAAGAGAAGTACAGAAAGAGGCAAGAGAGGTGCAGAAGCAGGAAAGAGAGGTGCAGAAAGAGGGAACAGGGGTGCAGAAAGAGGCAAGAGAGATGCAGAAAGAGGCAAGAGAGATGCACAAAGAGGAAAAATGGTGCAGAAAGAGGCAAGAGAGGTGCAGAAAGAAGCAAGAGAGGTATAGAAAGAGGCAAGAGAAGAGCTGAAACAAGCAACAAAGGTGCAGAAAGAGGCAAGAGGGTGCAGAAGGAGGCAAGAGAGTTGCAGAAAGAGGCAAGAGAAGTGCAGACAGAAGCAAAAGAGGTGCAGAAAGAGGCAAGAGAGGTGCAGAAACAAGCAACAGAGAGTGTAGAAAGAGGCAAGAGAGGTGCAGAAAGAGGCCAAGAGAAGTGCAGAAAGAAGCAAGAGAGGTATAGAAAGAGGCAAGAGAAGAGCTGAAACAAGCAACAGAGGTGCAGAAAGAGGCAAGAGGAAAATGGTGCAGAAAGAGGCAAGAGAGGTGCAGAAAGAAGCAAGAGAGGTATAGAAAGAGGCAAGAGAAGAGCAGAAACAAGCAACAGAGGTGCAGAAAGAGGCAAGAGAGGTGCAGAAAGAGGCAAGAGAGTTGCAGAAAGAGGCAAGAGAAGTGCAGATAGAAGCAAAAGAGGTGCAGAAAGAGGCAAGAGAAGTGCAGAAACAAGCAAAAGAGATGTAGAGAGAGGCAAGAGAGGTACAGAAAGAGGCACGAGAGGTGCAGAAAGAGGGAAAGAGGTGCAGAAAGAGGCAAGAGAGGTGCAGAAAGAAGCAAGAGAGTGCAGAAAGAGGCAAGAGAGGTGCAGACAGAAGCAAGAGATGTGCAGAAAGAGGCAAGAGAAGTGCAGAAACAAGCAAGAGAGATGCAGAGAGAGGCAAGAGAGGTACAGAAAGAGGCACGAGAGGTGCAGAAAGAGGTCAAGAGAGGTGCAGACATTTGCAAGAGAGGTGCAGAAAGAAGCAATAGAGGTGCAGAAAGAGGCAGGAGAGGTGCAGAAACAGGTAAGAGAAGTGCAGAAAGAGGCAAGAGAGGTATAGAAAGAGAAAGTGAGGTACAGAAAGAAGCAAGAGAGTTGCAGAAACAGGCAAAAGAGGTGCAGAAAGAGGCAAGAGAGGTGCAGAGAAGAGGCAAGAGAGGTGCAGAAAGAGGGAAGACGGGTGCAGAAAGAGGCAAGAGGGGTGCAGAAAAAGCATGAAAGGTGCAGAAAGTAACAAATAGAAGTGCAGAAAGAACCAACAGTGGTGCAGAAGGAGGCAAGAGGGTTGCAGAAAGAGGCAAGAGGGGTCCAGAAAGAAGCAAGAGAGTTGCAGAAAGAAGGAAGAGAAGTGCATAAACAAGCAACTAAGGTGCAGAAAGAGGCAAGAGAAGTACAGAAAGAAGTAAGAGAGGTGCAGAAAGAGGCAATGGAAGTGCAGAAACAAGCAACGAGAGATGCAGAAAGAGGCAAGAGGGTTGCATAAAGATGTAAGAGAGGTGCAGATAGGAGCAACAGAGGTGCAGAAAGAGGGAACAGGGGTGCAGAAAGAGGCAAGAGAGATGCAGAAAGAGGCAAGAGAGATGCAGAAAGAGGGAACAGATGGTGCAGAAAGAGGCAAGAGGGTGCAGAAAGAAGCAAGAGAGGTATAGAAAGAGGCAAGAGAAGAGCTGAAACAAGCAACAAGAGGTGCAGAAAGAGGCAAGAGAGGTGCAGAAGGAGGCAAGAGAAGTGCAGAAAGAAGTAAGAGAGCTGCAGAAAGAGGCAAGAGAAGTGCAGAAAGAAGCATCAGAGATGCAGAAAGAAGCAAGAGAGGTTCAGAAATTTGCAAGAGATGTGCAGACAAAAGGCAAGAGCAGTGCAGAAAGAAACATCAGAGGTACAGAAAGAGGTAAGAGAGGTGCATGAAAGAGGCAAAATAAGTGCAGACAAGAAGCAAGAGAGGTGCAGAAAGAGGCATAGAGGGGTACAGAAAAAGGCAAGTGATGTGCAGAAAGAGGCAAGAGAGGTGCAGAAAGAGTACAAGAGAGGTACAGAAAGAAGCAATAGAGGTGCAGAAAGAGGCAAGCTAAATGCAGAAACAGGCAAGAGATTTGCAGAAACAGGCAAGAGAGGTGCAGAAAGAAGCAAGAGCAGTGTAGAGAGAAGCCAACAGAGGTGCAGAAAGAGGCAAGATGAGGTGCAGAAAGAGGCAAGAGAGGTACAGAAATTTGCAAGAGAGGTGCAGAAAGAAGCAAGAGCAGTGCAGAAAGAACCAACAGAGGTGCAGAAGCAGACAAGAGGGGTGCAGAAAGAGGCAAGAGAAGTACAGAAAGAAGCAACATAGATGCAGAAAGATGCAAGAGAACTGTAGAAACAGGCAAGAGAGTTGCAGCAAAAGGGAACAGAGGTGCAGAAAGAGGCAAGAGAGGTGCAGAAAGAGGGAATAAGGAGTGCAGAAAGAGGCAAGAGAGGGTGCAAAAACAAGCAACGAGAGGTGCAGAAAGAGGCAAGAGAGGTGCTGAAAGAGGAAGAGAGTTGCAGAAACAGGCAAAGAGGTGCATAAAGAGGAAAGAGCAATGCAGAAACAAGCCAACAGAGGTGCAGAAAGTAGGCAGGAGGGGTAAGAACGAGGCAAGAGATGTGCAGAAAGAAGCAAGAGCAGTGCAGATAGAAACAACGAGAGGTGCAGAAGTAGGCAAGAGAGGCAAGAAAGAGGCAAGAGAAGTGCAGGAAAGAGGTGCAGAAAGAGGAAAGAGGATTACAGAAAGAGGCAAGAGAGGTGCAGAAAGAGGCAGGAGGTGCCGAAATTTGCAACAGAGGTACATAAAGAAGCAAAAGAGGTTCATAAAGAAGCAAGAGCTTTGCAGAAAGATGCAACAAAGGTGCATAAAGAGGTAGGAGAGGTGCAGAAAGAGATAGGAGAGGTGCAGAAAGAGGCAAGCAAAGTGCAGAAAGAAGCAACAGACGTGCAGAAATAGGCAAGTGGGATACAGAAAGAAGCAAGAGAGGTGCAGAAAGAAGCAACAGAGGTTCAGAAAGAGGCAAGAGAGGTGCAGAAAGAGGCAAGATAAGTGCAGAACAAAGCAAACACGGGTGCAGAAAGAGGCAAGAGGGGTGCAGAAAGAGGCAACAGAGGTGCAGAAATAAGCAACAGAGATGTAGAAAGAGGCAAGAGGGGTGCAGAAAGAGGCAAGAGAAGTGCAGAAAGAAGCAAGAGAGATGCACAAAGAGGGAAAAATGGTGCAGAAAGAGGCAAGAGGGGTGCAGAAAGAAGCAAGAGAGGTATAGAAAGAGGCAAGAGAGGAGCAGAAACAAGCAACAGAGGTGCAGAAAGAGGCAAGAGAGGTGCAGAAGGAGGCAAGAGAGTTGCAGAAAGAGGCAAGAGAGGTGCAGACAAGAAGCAAAGAGAGTGCAGAAAGAGGCAAGAGAAGTGCAGAAACAAGCAACAGAGATGTAGAAAGAGGCAAGAGGGGTGCAGAAAGAGGCCAAGAGAAGTGCAGAAAGAAGCAAGAGAGGTATAGAAAGAGGCAAGAGAAGAGCTGAAACAAGCAACAAAGGTGCAGAAAGAGGCAAGAGGGAAAAATGGTGCAGAAAGAGGCAAGAGAGGTGCAGAAAGAAGCAAGAGAGGTATAGAAAGAGGCAAGAGAAGGGCAGAAACAAGCAACAAAGGTGCAGAAAGAGGCAAGAGGGGTGCAGAAGGAGGCAAGAGAGTTGCAGAAAGAGGCAAGAGAAGTGCAGACAGAAGCAAGAGAGGTGCAGAAAGAGGCAAGAGAGGTGCAGAAACAAGCAAAAGAGATGTAGAGAAGAGGCAAGAGAGGTACAGAAAGAGGCACGAGAGGTGCACAAAGAGTGCAAGAAATGGTGCAGAAAGAGGCAAGAGGGTGCAGAAAGAAGCAAGAGAGGTATAGAAAGAGGCAAGAGAGAGTGCAGACAGAAGCAAGAGATGTGCAGAAAGAGGCAAGAGAAGTGCAGAAACAAGCAAAAGAGATGTAGAGAGAGGCAAGAGAGGTACAGAAAGAGGCAAGAGAGGTGCAGAAGGAGTCAAGAGAGGTGCAGACATTTGCAAGAGAGAGTACAGAAAGAAGCAATAGAGGTGCAGAAAGAGGCAGGAGAGGTGCAGAAACAGGTAAGAGAAGTGCATAAAGAAGCAAGAGAGGTACAGAAAGAGGAAAGTGAGGTACAGAAAGAAGCAAGAGAGTTGCAGAAACAGGCAAAGAGAGTGCAGAAAGAGGCAAGAGAGGTGCAGAGAGAGGCAAGAGAGGTGCAGAAAGAGGGAAGACGGGTGCAGAAAGAGGCAAGAGAGGTGCAGAAAAAGGCATGAAAGGTGCAGAAAGTAACAAATAGAAGTGCAGAAAGAACCAACGAGTGGTGCAGAAGGAGGCAAGAGAGGTTGCAGAAAGAGGCAAGAGAGGTACAGAAAGAAGCAAGAGAGGTTGCAGAAAGAAGGAAGAGAAGTGCATAAACAAGCAACTAAGGTGCAGAAAGAGGCAAGAGAAGTACAGAAAGAAGTAAGAGAGGTGCAGAAAGAGGCAATGGAGAGTGCAGAAACAAGCAACAGAGATGCAAAAAGAGGCAAGGGGGTTGCATAAAGATGTAAGAGAAGTGCAGATAGGAGCAACAGAGGTGCAGAAAGAGGTAAGAGAAGTACAGAAAGAGGCAAGAGAGATGCACAAAGAGGGAAGAGAGGTGCAGAAAGAGGAACAGGGGTGCAGAAAGAGGCAAGAGAGATGCAGAAAGAGGCAAGAGAGATGCACAAAGAAGGGAACAATGAGTGCAGAAAGAGGCAAGAGAGGTGCAGAAAGAAGCAAGAGAGGTATAGAAAGAGGCAAGAGAAGAGGTGAAACAAGCAACAAAGGTGCAGAAAGAGGCAAAGAGAGGTGCAGAAGGAGGCAAGAGAGGTGCAGAAAGAAGTAAGAGAGCTGCAGAAAGAGGCAAGAGAAGTGCAGAAACAAGCATCAGAGATGCAGAAAGAAGCAAGAGAGGTTCAAAAATTTGCAAGAGATCTGCAGACAAAGGCAAGAGCAGTGCAGAAAGAAACATCAGAGGTACAGAAAGAGGTAAGAGAGGTGCAGAAAGAGGCAAGAGAGGTGCAGACAAGAAGCAAAAGAGGTGCAGAAAGAGGCAAGAGAGGTGCAGAAAGAGGCAAGAGAGGTGCAGAAAGAGGCAAGAGAGGTGCAGAAAGATGACAAGAGAGGTGCAGAAAGAAGCAATAGAGGTGCAGAAAGAGGCAATCGAGAAGTGCAGAAAGCAGGCAAGAGAGGTGCAGAAAGAGGCAAGAGAGGTGCAGAAAGAAGCAAGAGCAGTGTAGAAAGAAGCAACAGAGGTGCAGAAAGAGGCAAGAGAGGTGCAGAAAGAGGCAAGAGAGTGCAGAAATTGGCAAAAGAGGTGCAGAAAGAGGCAAGAGCAGTGCAGAAAGAAGCAACAGAGGTGCAGAAAGCAGACAAGAGAGGTGCAGAAAGAGGCAAGAGAAGTGCAGAAAGAAGCAACATAGATGCAGAAGGATGCAAGAGAGAGTGCAGAAAGAGGCAAGAGAGGTGCAGAAAGAGGCAAGCGAGGTGCAGAAAGAGGCAAGAGAGGTGCAGAAAGAGGCAAGAAGAGGTGCAGAAAGAGGCAAGAGAGGTGCAGAAACAAGCAACAGAGGTGCAGAAAGAGGCAAGAGGGGTGCAGAAAGAGGCAAGAGAGTGTGCAGAAACGAGGCAAAGAGGTGCATAAAGAGGCAAGAGCAATGCAGAAAGAACCAACAGAGGTGCAGAAGTAGGCAGGAGGGGTCAGAAAGCATGCAAGAGATGCTGCAGAAAGAAGCAAGAGAAGTGCAGAAAGAAACAACAGAGGTGCAGAAAGAGGCAAGAGGGGCAAAGAAAGAGGCAAGAGAAGTGCAGAAAGAAGCAAGAGAGGTGCAGAAAGAGGAAAGAGGAGTTGCAGAAAGAGGCAAGAGAGGTTCAGAAAGAGGCAGGAGGTGCAGAAAGAAGCAAGAGAGGTGCATAAAGAAGCAAGAGAGGTGCAGAAAGAAGCAAGAGAGTTGCAGAAAGAGGCAACAAAGGTGCAGAAAGAGGTAGTGAGGGTGCAGAAAGAGGATAGAGAGGTGCAGAAAGAGGCAAGCAAAGTGCAGAAAGAAGCAACAGACGTACAGAAATAGGCAGAGAGTGCAGAGAGAGGCAGAAAGAAGCAAGAGAGGTGCAGAAACAAGGCAAGAGAGGTGCAGAAAGAGGCAAGAGAGGTGCAGAAAGAGGCAAGATAAGTGCAGAAAGAAGCAAAGAGAGGTGCAGAAAGAGGCAAGAGAGGTACAGAAAGAGGCAAGCAGAGGTGCAGAAAGAGGCAACAGAGAGTGCAGAAAGAGGCAAGAGAGGTGCAGAAAGAGGCAAGAGAAGTGCAGAAAGAGGCAAGAGAGAGTACAGAAAGATGCAAGAGAAGTGCGGAAAGAGGCAAGAGAGGTGCAGAAACAGTCAAGAGAGGTGCAGAAAGAGGAACAGGGTGCAGAAAGAGGTAGAGAGGTCAGAAAGAAGCAAGAGAGGTGCAGAAAGAGGCAAGAGATGTGCAGAAACAAGCAACAAAGGTGCAGAAAGAGGCAAGAGGGGTGCAGAAACAGGCAAGAGAAGTGCAGAAAGAAGCAAGAGAGGTGCAGAAAGAGGCAAGAGAAGTACAGAAACAAGCCACAGAGATGCAGAAAGAGGCAAGCGAGGTGCAGAAAGAAGCAAGAGAAGTGCAGAAAGAAGCAAGAGAGGTGCAGAAAGAGGCAAGAGAAGTACAGAAAGAGGCAAGAGAGTTGCAGAAACAGGCAAGAGAGGTGCAGAAAGAGGCAACAGGGATGTCAGAAAGAGGCAAGAGAGGTGCAGAAAGAAGCAAGTGAGATGCACGAAAGAGGGAAGAGATGGTGCAGAAAGAGGCAAGAGGGATGCAGAAAGAGGCAAGAGAAGTGCAGAAAGAGGCAAGAGAGTGCAGAAAGAGTAAGTGGGCGTAGTCAGTGAAGAGCGCTACGCGAAGCTGCAGCAAAGTGCAGTTCGCACACGCGAGCTACGCGTAGCACTACGAAAGACTGGCGAGTGCACTGGTGCAGAATGATTGCACAGTGCTAGATGCATGTACGCAATGTGCAATCATTGAAAGAGGCATGTTCACAGTGCGAGAGCTACGGCCGCCAGAAGTAGAGTTGTACCGAGCGGCAGCTTCTAGCGCGAGACTGGTAGCTCATCACGAGCGGTCGCGAGCATGCGACCACTGCAATGAGAAACCTGACCTCCCGCGTAGAGAATCCGCCGGGAGGTTTAGATACACGCTCGCGATGGCAGACATGATGTGCTGATCGCGAACGAGGAAAGAGTCTGCAGAGAGAAGCATGCTTAGCTCGCGAGTCAGGCAACCGACGTTGAGGACCGCGAGCAAGCAAAAATGACCGCTGCACTACGCTGAGCACGCGTGTCTGCAATGTGCTACGGCAAGAGCGTTGTGCAGAAAGAGGCAAGAGACGTCGCAAACTACAGAGGCGTAGCGAGTGCTGCCCAGGGTTATAAAGAGGCAACAGAAGGGCAGAAAGAAGCAACAGAGATGCAGAAAGAGGCAAGAGAGGTGCATTAAGAGAGTAAGAGAAGTGCAGAAAGAAGCAAGAGAGGTGCAGAAATGAGTAAGAGAGGTGCAGAAAGAAGCAAGAGGTGCAGAAAGAAGCAAGAGAAGTGCGGAAACAGAAAGAGAAGTGCAGAAAGAGGCAGCAGAGGTGCAGAAAGAGGCAAGAGAGGTGCAGAAAGAGGCAAGAGAAGTGCAGAAAAGGCAACAGAGGTACAGAAAGAGGCAAGAGAAGTGCAGAAAGAGGCAAGAGAGTGTGCAGAAAGAGGCAAGAGAGGTGCAGAAAGAAGCAAGAGAGGTGCAGAAAGAGGCAAGAGAAGTGCAGAAAGCAAGCAACAGAGATGTAGAAAGAGGCAAGATGGGTGCAGAAAGAGGCAAGAGAAGTGCAGAAAGAAGCAAGAGAGGTGCAGAAAGAGGCAAGAGAAGTATGCAGAAAGAGGCAAAGATAGTTGCAGAAAGAGGCAAGAGAGGTGCAGAAAGAGGAACAGAGGATGCAGAAAGAGGGAAGAGAGGTGCAGAAAGAGGCAAGAGATGATGCAGAAAGAGGAAGAATGGTGCAGATAGAGGCACGAGAGGATGCAGAAAGAAGCAAGAGAGAGGTACAGAAAGAAGCAAGAGAAGTACAGAAAGAAGCAACAGATGTGCAGAAAGAGGAAAGCGGGTGCAGAAAGAGGCTAAGAGAAGTGCAGAAAGAAGCAACAGAGGTGCAGAAAGAGGCAAGAGAAATGCAGAAAGAGGCAAGAGAGTGGCAGAAACAGGCAAATGAGGTGCAGAAAGATGGAACAGGTGTACAGAAAGAGGCAAGAGAGGTGCAGAAAGAGGCAAGAGAGGTACAGAAATAGGCAAGAGAGGAGTGCAGAAAGAGGCAAGAGAGGTGCAGAAAGAAGCAAGAGAAGTGCAGAAAGAAGGAATAGAGGTGCAGAAAGAGGCAAGAGAGGTGCAGAAAGAAGCAAGAGAGGTGCAGAAAGAGGCAACAGAGTGCAGAAAGAGGAAGAGAGTTGCAGAAACAGACAAAAGAAGTGCAGAAAGAGGGAACAGAGGTGCAGAACAGAGGCACAGAGAAGTGCAGAAAGAGTGAAGAAGAGGTGCAGAAAGAGGCAAGAGAGGTGCAGAAAGAAGCAAGAGAAGTGCAGAAAGAAGCAAGAGAGGTGCAGAAAGAGGCAAGAGAGGTGACAGAAAGAAGCCAGAGAGGTGCAGAAGAGGCAACAGGGTGCGGAAAGAGGCAGGAGAAGTGCAGAAAGAACCAAGAGAGGTGCAGAAAGAGGCAAGAGGGGTGCAGAAAGAGGCAAGAGAGGTGCAGAAAGAGGCAAGAGAGGTGCAGAAAGAGGCAAGAGAGGTGCAGAAAGAAGCAAGAGAGGTGCAGAAACAGGCAAGAGGGGTGCAGAAAGAGGCAAGAGAGGTACAGAAAGAAGCAACAGAAATGTAGAAAGAGGCAGGAGAAGTGCAGAAAGAGGCAAGAGAGTTGCAGCAAGAGGAAGCAGAGTGCAGAAAGAGGCAAGAGAGGTGCAGAAAGGTAGAAGAGAGGGTGCAGAAAGAGGCAAGAGAGGTGCAGAAAGAAGCAAGAGAGGTGCAGAAAGAGGCAAGAGAGGTGCAGAAAGAGGCACGTGAGGTGCAGAAAGAGACAAGAGAAGAGCAGAAAGAGGCAAGAGAGGTGCAGAGAGGCAAGAGAGGTGCAGAAAGAGGCAAGAGAAGAGCAGAAAGAAGCAAGAGAGTGTACAGAAAGAGGCAAGAGAGGTGCAGAAAGAGGCAAGAGAGGTGCAGAAACAAGCAACAAAGGTGCAGAAAGAGGCAAGAGAGGTGCAGAAAGAGGCAAGAGAAGTGCAGAAAGAAGCAAGAGAGGTGCAGAAAGAGGCAAGAGTAGTACAGAAAGAGGCAAGAGAGTTGCAGAAACAGGCACAAGAGGTGCAGAAAGAGGAGACAGAGGTGCAGAAAGAGGCAAGAGAGGTGCAGAAAGAGGCAAGAGATGCACGAAAGAGGCAAGAATGGTGCAGAAAGAGGCAAGAGAGGTGCAGAAAGAAGCAAGAGAGGTGCAGAAAGAAGCAAGAGAAGTGCAGAAACAATCAACAGGGTTCAGAAAGAGGCAAGAGAGGTGCAGAAAGAGGCAAGAGAGGTGCAGAAAGAAGCAAGCAGAGTTACAGAAAGAGGCAAGAGAAGTGCAGAAAGAGGCAAGAGAGTTGCAGAAAGAGGCAAGAGAGGTGCAGAAAGAGGCAACAGAGGTACAGAAAGAGGCAAGAGAGGTGCAGAAAGAGGCAAGAGAGGTGCAGAAAGATACAAGAGAGGTGCAGAAAGAAGCAATAGAGGTGCAAGAAAGAAGCAAGAGAGGTGCAGAAAGAGAGCAAGAGAGGTGCAGAAAGAGGCAAGAGAGGTGCAGAAAGAGGCAAGAGAAGTGCAGAAAGAAGCAACAGAGTTGCAGAAAGAGCAGCAGAGGTGCAGAAAGAGGCAAGAGAGTTGCAGAAAGAGGCAAGAGAGGTGCAGAAAGAGGAACAGAGGTGCAGAACAGAGGCAAAAGAAGTGCAGAAAGAATGAAGAAGAGTGCAGAAAGAGGCAAGACAGGTGCAGAAAGAAGCAAGAGAAGTGCAGAAAGAAGCAACAGAGGTGCAGAAAGAGGCAAGAGAGGTGCAGAAAGAGGCAAGAGAGTTGCAGAAAGAGGCAGAAGAGGTGCAGAAAGAAGCAAGAGCAGTGCAGAAAGAAGCCAACAGAGGTGCAGAAGGAGGCAAGATGAGGTGCAGAAAGAGGCAAGAGAGGTACAGAAATTTGCAAGAGAGGTGCAGAAAGAAGCAAGAGTAGTGCAGAAAGAAGCCAACAGAGGTGCAGAAACAGACAAGAGGGATGCAGAAAGAGGCAAGAGAAGTGCAGAAAGAAGCAACAGAGGTGCAGAAGACGCAAGAGAACTGCAGAAACAGGAAGAGAGTTGCAGAAAGAGGAACAGGAGGTGTAGAAAGAGGCAAGAGAGGTGCAGAAAGAAGAAGAAGGTGCAGAAAGAGGCAAGAGAGGTGCAGAAAGAGGCAAGAGAGGTGCAGAAAGAGCAAGAGGAGTGCAGAAAGAAGCAAGAGAGGTACGGAAAGAAAAAAGAGAAGAACAGAAGCAAGCAACAGAGGTGCAGAGATGAGGCAAGAGAGGTGCTGAAAGAGGCAAGAGAAGTGCAGAAAGAAGCAACAGAGGTACAGAAAGAGGCAAGAGAAGTACAGAAAGAGGCAAGAGAGGTGCAGAAAGCAAGCAACAGAGGTGCAGAAAGAGGCAAGAGTTGTGCAGAAACAGGCAAAAGAAGTGCAGAAAGAAACAACAGAGGTGCAGAAAGAAGCAAGAGGGGTACAGAAAGAGGCAAGAGAGGTGCAGAAAGAGGCAAAAGAGGTGCAGAAAGAGGCAACAGAGGTGCAGAAAGAGGCAAGAGAGGTGCAGAAAGAGGCAAGAGAGGTGCAGAAAGAGGAAGAAGGTGCAGAAAGAGGTAAGAGAGATGCAGAAAGAAGCAAGAGAGGTGCAGAAAGAAGCAAGAGAAGTGCAGAAACAAGCAACAGAGGTGCAGAAAGAGGCAAGCGAGGTGCAGAAAGAGGCAAGAGAGGTGCAGAAAGAAGCAACAGAGTTGCAGAAAGAGGCAAGAGTAGTGCTGAAAGAGGCAAGAGAGGTTCAGAAATAGGCAAGAGAGGTGCAGAAAGAGGAACAGAGGTACAGAAAGAGGCAAGAGAGGTGCAGAAAGAGGCAAGAGAGGTGCAGAAAGATATAAGTAGAGGTGCAGAAAGAAGCAATAGAGGTGCAGAAAGAGGCAAGAGAAGTGCAGAAAGAGGCAAGAGAGGTGCAGAAAGAGGCAAGAGGAGTGCAGAAAGAGGCAAGAGAGGTGCAGAAAGAAGCAACAGAGGTGCAGAAAGAGGCAAGAGGAGTACAGGAAAGAGGCAAGAGAGTTGCAGAAACAGACAAAAGAGGTGCAGAAAGAGGCAACAGGGGTGCAGACAGAGGCACGAGAGGTGCAGAAAGATGAAGAAGAGTGCAGAAAGAGGCAAGAGAGGTGCAGAAAGAAGCAAGAGAGATGCAGAAAGAAGCAAGAGAGGTGCAGAACAGAGGCAAGAGAAGTGAAGAAAGAGGCAAGAGAGGTGCAGAAACAGGCAGAAGAGGTGCAGAAAGAAGCAAGAGCAGGTGCAGAGAGAACCAACAGAGGTGCAGAAGGAGGCAAGATGGGTGCAGAAAGAGGCAAGAGAGGTACAGAAAGAGGCAAGAGAGGTGCAGAAAGAAGCAAGAGCAGGTGCAGAAAGAACCAACAGAGGTGCAGAAACAGACAAGAGAGGTGCAGAAAGAGGCAAGAGAAGGTACAGAAAGAGGCAACAGAGATGCAGAAAGAGGCAAGCGAGGTGCAGAAAGAGGCAAGAGAGTTGCAGAAAGAGGCAAGCAGAGGTGCAGAAAGAGGCAAGAGAGGTGCAGAAAGAGGCAAGAGAGGTGCAGAAAGAGGCAAGAGAGGTGCAGAAAGAGGCAAGAGAGGTGCAGAAAGAGGAAGAAGAGGTGCAGAAAGAGGCAAGAGAGGTGCAGAAAGAAGCAAGAGAGGTGCAGAAAGAGGCAAGAGAAGTGCAGAAAGAAGCAGAGAGGTGCAGAAAGAGGCAAGAGAGGTGCAGAAAGAGGAAGAGAGGTGCAGAAACAGTCAAGAGAGGTGGCAGAAAGAAGAAAGAGAGATGCAGAAACGAGGCAACAGAGGTGCAGAAGAAGGCAGGAGGGGTTAAGAAACTTGCAAGAGAGGTGCAGAAAGAAGCAAGAGAGTGCAGAAAGAGGCAAGAGAGGTGCAGAAAGAGGCAAGAGGGATGCAGAAAGATGCAAGAGAAGTGCAGAAAGAAGCAAGAGAGGTGCAGGTAGAGGCAAGAGGGGTGTAGCAAAAGGCAGGAGAGGTGCAGAAAGAAGCAAGAGGGTTGCAGGAATTTGCAAGAGAGGAGCATAAAGAAGCAAGAGGTGCAGAAAGAGGCAAGAGAAGTGCAGAAAGATGCAAGAAAGGTGCAGAATAGAGGTAGTAGGGATGCAGAAAGAGACAAGAGAGGTGCAGAAAGAGGCAAGAGAGGTGCAGAAAGAGGCAAGCAGACGTGCAGAAAGAGGCAAGAGAGGTACAGAAAGAGAGCAAAGAGAGTTGCAGAAAGAAGCAAGAGAGGTGCAGAAAGAGGCAAGAGAGGTGCAGAAAGAGGCAGAGAGGTGCAGAAAGAAGCAAGAGAGGTGCAGAAAGAGGCAAGAGAGGTGCAGAAAGAGAGCAAGCAGAGGTGCAGAAAGAGGCAAGAGATGTGCAGAAAGAGGCAAGAGAAGTGCAGAAATAAGCAAGAGAGGTGCAGAAAGAGGCAAGAGAAGTACAGAAAGAGGTAAGAGAGGTACAGAAACAAGCAAGAGAGGTGCAGAAAGAGGAAAGAGGGATGCAGAAAGAGGGAAGAGGGGTGCAAAAAGAAGCAAGAGAGGTGCAGAAAGAAGCAAGAGAGGTGCAGAAAGAAGCAAGAGAGGTGCAGAAAGAGGCAGGAGGGTGCAGAAAGAGGCAAGAGAAGTGCAAGAAAGAAGCAACAGAGGTACAGAAAGAGGCAAGAGAGGTGCAGAAAGAGGCAAGAGAGTTGCAGAAACAGGCAAAGAGATGCAGAAAGAGGCAAGAGAGGTGCAGAGAGAGGCAAGAGAGGTGCAGAAAGAGGCAAGAGAGGTTGCAGAAAGAGGCAAGAGAGGTGCAGAAAGAAGCATGAGAGTGCAGAAAGAGGCAAGAGAAGTGCAGAAAGAAGCAACAGAGGTGCAGAAAGAGGCAAGAGGAGTGCAGAAAGAGGCAAGAGAGGTGCAGAAAGAAGCAAGAGAGGTACAGCAAAGAAGGAAGAGAAGTGCAGAAAGAAGCAACGAGAGGTGCAGAAAGAGGCAAGAGTAGTGCAGAAAGGCAAGAGAAAGCAGAGGTGCAGAAAGAGGCAAGACAGAGTACAGAAAGAGGCAAGAGAGGTGCAGAAAGAGCCAAGAGAGGTGCAGAAAGAGGGAACAGAGGTGCAGAAAGAGGCAAGAGAGTTGCAGAAAGAGGCAACAGAGCTGTAGAAAGAAGCAAGAGAAGTACAGAAAGAGACAAGAGAGTTGCAGAAACAGGCAAGAGAGGTGCAGAAAGAGGCAAGAGGAGTGCAGAAAGAGGCAAGAGAGGTGCAGAAAGAGGCAAGAGAGGTGCAGAAAGAGGAGAGAGAGATGCAGAAAGAGGCAAGAGAGGTGCAGAAAGAGCAAGAGAAGTGCAGAAAGAAGCAAGAGAGGTACAGAAAGAAGCAAGAGAAGTACAGAAACAAGCAACAGAGAAGTGCAGAAAGAGGCAAGAGAGGTGCAGAAAGGCAAGAGAGAGTGCAGAAAGAAGCAACAGCGGTGCAGAAAGAGGCAAGATAAGTGCAGAAAGAGGCATGAGAGTTGAAGAAACAGGCAAGAGAGGTGCAGAAAGATGCAAGAGAGGTACAGAAAGTAGCAATAGAGGTGCAGAAAGAAGCAAGAGAAGTGCAGAAAGAGGCAACAGAGGTGCAGAAAGAGGTAGAAGAGGTGCAGAAAGAGACAAGAGGTGTGCAGAAAGATGCAAGAGAGGTGCAGAAAGAAGCAAGAGAGGTACAGAAAGAAGCAAGAGAGGTACAGAAAGAGGCAAGAGAGTGCAGAAAGAAGCAAGAGAGGTACAGAAAGAGGCAAGAGAGATGCAGAAAGAGGCAAGAGAGGTGCAGAAAGAAGCAAAAGAGGTGCAGAAAGAGGCAAGAGGGGTACAGAAAGAGGCAAGAGAGGTGCAGAAAGAGACAAGAGAGGATGCATACATTTGCAAGAGAGGTGCAGAAAGAAGCAAGAGAGGTGCAGAAAGAGGCAAGAGGAGTGCAGAAAGAGGCAAGAGAAGTGCAGAAAGAAGCAACAGAGATGCAGAAAGAGGCAAGAGAGGTACAGAAAGAAGCAAGAGAGGTGCAGAAAGCAGGCAAAAGAGGTGCAGAAAGAAGCAAGAGAGGTGCAGAAAGAGGCAAGAGAGGTGCAGAAACAGGCAAAAGAGGTGCAGAAAGAGGCAATAGAGGTGCAGAAAGAGGCAAGAGAGGTGCAGAAAGAGGCAAGAGGGTGCAGAAAGAGGCAAGAGAGGTGCAGAAAGAGGGAAGAGGGGTGCAGAAAGAGGCAAGAGAGGTGCAGAAAGAAGCAAGAGAGGTACAGAAAGAAGCAAGAGAGGTGCAGAAAGAAGCAAGCAGAGGTGCAGGAAGAGGCAAGAGGGGTGCAGAAAGAGGCAAGAGAGTTGCAGAAAGAGGCAAGAGATGTGCAGAAAGAGGCAAGAGAAGTGCAGAAAGAGGCAAGAGAGGTGCAGAAAGAAGCAAGAGGGGTTACAGAAACAGCAAGAGATGTGCAGAAAGAAGCAAGAGCAGTGCAGATAGAAACAACAGAGGTGCAGAAGGAGGCAAGAGGGTACAGAGAAAGAGGCAAGAGAAGTGCAGAAAGAAGCAAGAGAGGTGCAGAAAGAGGCAAGAGGAGTTGCAGAAAGAAGCAAGAGAGGTGCAGAAAGAGGCAAGAGAGGCGCAGAAATAGGCAAGAGAAGGTGCAGTAAAGAAGCAAACAGAGGTGCATAAAGAAGCAAGAGCAGTGCATAAAGATGTAACAAAGGTTGCAGAAAGAGGTAGTAGAGGTGCAGAAAGAGATGAGAGAGGTGCAGAAAGAGGCAAGAGAGATGCAGAAAGAGGCAAGAGAGTGCAGAAAGAGGCAAGAAGGTGCTAGAAAGTTGCAAGAGAAGGTACAGAAAGAAGCAAGAGAGGTGCAGAAAGAAGAAAAGAGCAGTGCAGAAAGATGCAACAGAGGTGCAAAAGAGGTAAGAGAGATGCAGAAAGAGACAAGAGAGGTGCAGAAAGAGGCAAGAGAAGTGCAGAAAGAAGCAAGCAGAGGTGCAGAAAGAGGCAAGCAGAGGTACAGAAAGAAGCAAGAGAGTTGCAGAAACAGGCAAAAGAGGTGCAGAAAGAGGCAAGAGAGGTGCAGAAAGAGGCAAGAGAAGTGCAGAAAGAAGCAAGAGAGGTGCAGAAAGAGGCAAGAGAGGTGCAGAAAGAAGCAACAGAGATGCAGAAAGAGGCAAGCTAGGTGCAGAAAGAGGCAAGAGAAGTGCAGAAAGAAGCAACAGAGGTGCAGAAAGAGGCAAGAGAAGTACAGAAAGAGGTAAGAGAAGTGCAGATAGAGGGAAGAAAGGTGCAGAAAGAGGGAAGAGGGGTGCAGAAAGAGGCAAGAGAGGTGCAGAAAGAGGCAAGAGAGATGCACGAAAGAGGCAAGAGAGGTACAGAAAGAAGCAAGAGAGGTGCAGAAAGAGGCAAGAGGGATGTAGAAAGAGGCAAGAGAAGTGCAGAAAGAAGCAACAGTGGTACAGAAAGAGGCAAGAGAGGTACAGAAAGAGGCAAGAGAGTTGCAGAAACAGGCAAAAGAGGTGCAGAAAGAGTAAAGAGGGGTGCAGAAAGAAGCAAGAAAGGTGCAGAAAGAGGGAAGAAGGGTGCAGAAAGAGGCAAGA
Source organism: Calotriton arnoldi (assembly GCA_963921515.1). Taxonomy (NCBI): domain Eukaryota; kingdom Metazoa; phylum Chordata; class Amphibia; order Caudata; family Salamandridae; genus Calotriton; species Calotriton arnoldi. The sequence goes on along the minus strand of CAWUFW010004991.1, from coordinate 1,401,445 downwards.
GTGGGTGCAGAAAGAAGCATGAGAGGTGCAGAAAGAAACAAGAGAAGTACAGAAAGAAGCAACAGATGGTGCAGAAAGAGGCAAGAGGATTGCAGAAAGAGGCAAGAGAGGTGCAGAAAGAAGCAAGAGAGGTACAGCAAGAAGGAAGAGAAGTGCAGAAACAAGCAACTAGAGGTGCAGAAAGAGGCAAGAGTGGTGCAGAAAGGCAAGAGAAATGCAGAGGTGCAGAAAGAGGCAGAGACAAGTGCAGAAAGAGGCAAGAGAGTTGCAGAAACAGCCAAAAGAGGTGCAGAAAGAGAGCAAGAGGGAGTGCAGAAAGAGGCAAGAGAGTTGCAGAAAGAGGCAAGAGAAGTGCAGAAAGAAGCAACAGAGCTGTAGAAAGAGGCAAGAGAAGTACAGAAAGAGACAAGAGAGTGCAGAAACAGGCAAAAGAGGTGCAGAAAGAGGTAACAGGGGTGCAGAAAGAGGCAAGAGAGGTGCAGAAAGAGGCAAGAGAGGTGCACAAAGAGGCAAGAATGATGCAGAAAGAGGCAAGAGGGGTGCAGAAAGAGGCAAGAGAAGTGCAGAAAGAAGCAACAGCGGTACAGAAAGAGGCAAGATAAGTTCAGAAAGAGGCAAGAGAGTTAGACAGAAACAGGCAAAGAGAGGTGCAGAAAGAGGCAAGAGAGAACAGAAAGTAGCAACAGAGGTGCAGAAAGAAGCAAGAGAAGTACAGAAAGAAGCAACGAGAGGTGCAGAAAGAGGCAGAAGAGGTGCAGAAAGAGATAGGAGAGTGTGCAGAAAGATCAAGAGAGGTGCAGAAAGAAGCAACAGAGGTACAGAAAGAAGCAAGAGAGGTGCAGAAAGACGCAAGAGAGTTGCAGAAACAATCAAAGAGAAGAAGAAAAGAGGCAAGAGAGATGCAGAAAGAGGCAAGAGAAGTACAGAAAGAGGCAAGAGAGGTGCAGAAAGAGACAAGAGAGGAGCAGACAGAGGCAAGAGAGGTGCAGAAAGAAGCAAGAGAGGTACAGAAAGAGGCAAGAGAGGTGCAGAAAGAGGTAAGAGAAGTGCAGAAAGAAGCAACAGTATGCAGAAAGAGGCAAGAGAGGTGTAGAAAGAAGCAAGAGGAGTTGCAGAAACAGGCAAAGAGATGCAGAAAGAGGAAGAGAGGTGCAGAAAGAGGCAAGAGAGATGCAGAAAGCAGGCAAGAGAGGTGCAGAAAGAGGCAACAGAGGTGCAGAAAGAGGCAAGAGAGATTGCAGAAAGAGGCAAGAGAGGTGCACGAAGAGAGCAAGAATGGTGCAGAAAGAGGCAAGAGGGGTGCAGAAAGAAGCAAGAGAGGTGCAGAAAGAGACAAGAGAAGTGCAGAAAGACAACAGAGGTGCAGAAAGAGGCAAGAGAGGTGCAGAAAGAGGCAAGAGAGGTGCAGAAAGAAGCAAGAGAGGTGCAGAAAAGAGGCAAGAGAAGTACAGAAAGAGGCAAGAGAGGTGCAGAAACAGGCAAAAGAGGTGCAGAAAGAGGCAACAGGGGTACAGAAAGAGGCAAGAGAGGTGCAGAAAGAGGCAAGAGAGGTGCAGAAAGAAGCAAGAGAAGTGCAGAAAGAAGCAACAGAGGTGCAGAAAGAGGCATGAGAGGTGCAGAAAGAGGCAAGAGAAGTGCAGAAAGAAGCAAGAGAGGTGCAGAAAGAAGCAACAGAGAGGTGCAGAAAGAGGCAAGAGAGAGTGCAGAAAGAGGCAAGAGAAGTGCAGAAAGAAGCAAGCAGAGGTGCAGAAAGAAGCAAGAGAAGTACAGAAAGAGGCAAGATAGTTGCAGAAACAGGCAAAAGAGGTGCAGAAAGAGGGAACAGGGGTGCAGAAAGAGGCAAGAGAGGTGCAGAAAGAGGCAAGAGAGATGCACAAAGAGGGAGAATGGTGCAGATAGAGGCAAGAGGGTGCAGAAAGAAGCAAGAGAGGTACAGAAAGAGGCAAGAGAAGTGCAGAAAGAAGCAAGAGAGGTGCAGAAAGAGGCAACAGAGGTGTAGAAAGAGACAGGAACAATGCAGAAAGAGCAAGAGAGGTGCAGAAAGAGGCAAGAGAGGTGCAGAAAGAGGCAACAGAGGTGCAGAAAGAAGGCGAGAGAGGCGGAGAAAGAGGCAAGAGAAGTGCGGAAAGAAGCAAAAGAGGTGCAGAAAGAGGCAAGAGGACTACAGAAAGAGGCAAGAGAGGTGCAGAAAGAGTTAGGGGGTGCCAAAATATGCAAGAGAGGTACATAAAGAAGCAAAACATGTGCAGAAAGAAGCAAGAGCGGTGCAGAAAGAAGCAAGGGAAGTGCAGAAAGAAGCAACAGAGGTGCATAAAGAGGCAAGAGAGGTGCAGAAAGAGGCAAGAGAAGTGCAGAAAGAAGCAACAGAGGTGCAGAGAGAGGCAAGCAGGAGTACAGAAAGAGGCAAGAGAGATGCTGAAACAGACAAAAAGGTTCAGAAAGAGGGAACAGGGGTGCAGACAGAGGCACGAGAGAGTGCAGAAAGAGGCAAGAAGAGTGCAGAAAGAGGCAAGAGGGGTGCAGAAAGAAGCAAGAGAGGTGCAGAAAGAAGCAACAGAGTGCAGAACAAGGCAAGAGAAGTGCAGAAAGAGGCAAGAGAGTTGCAGGAAACAGGCAAAAGAGGTGCAGAAAGAAGCAAGAGCAGTGCAGAGAGAGCCAACGAGAGGTGCAGAAGGAGGCAAGATGAGGTGCAGAAAGAGGCAAGAGGGGTACAGAAATTTGCAAGAGAGGTGCAGAAAGAAGCAAGAGCAGTGCAGAAAGAACCAACAGAGGTGCAGAAACACACAAGAGGGGTGCAGAAATAGGCAAGAGAAGTACAGAAAGAAGCAACAGAGGTGCAGAAGGACGCAAGAGTACTGCAGAAACAGGCAAGAGAGTTGTAGCAAAAGGGAACAGGGTGCAGAAAGAGGCAAGAGAGGTGCAGAAAGAGGGAAGAAGGGTACAGAAAGAGGCAAGAGAGGTGCAAAAAGAAGCAAGAGAGGTACAGAAAAAAGCAAGAGAAGTGCAGAAACAAGCAACAGAGGTGCAGAAAGAGGGAAGAGAGTTGCAGAAACAGGCAAAAGAGGTGCATAAAGAAGAAAGAGCAATGCAAAAACAACCAACAGAGGTGCAGAAGTAGGCAGGATGGGTTACAAACCTTGCAAGAGATGTGCAGAAAGAAGCAAGAGCAGTGCAGAAAGAAACAACAGAGGTGCAGAAGTAGGCAAGATGAGGTGCAGAAAGAGGCAAGAGGACTACAGAAAGAGGCAAGAGAGGTGCAGAATGAGGCAGAGAGGTGCAGAAACTTGCAAGAGAGCTACATAAAGAAGCAAGAGAGGTGCAGAAAGAAGTGAGAGCAGTGCAGTAAAGATGCAACAAGAGATGCAGAAAGTGGTAGGAGAGGTGCAGAAAGAGACAAGAGAGGTGCAGAAAGAGGCAAGAGAAGTGCAGAAAGAAGCATCATAGGTACAGAAATAGGCAAGAGAGGTACAGAAAAAGCAAGAGAATTACAGAAACAATCAAAAGAGGTGCAGAAAGAGGCAAGAGAAGTGCAGACAGAGGCAAGATAAGTGCAGAAAGAAGCAAAAGAGATGCAGAGAGAGGCAAGAGAGGTACAGAAAGAGGCACGAGAGGTGCAGAAGGAGTCAAGAGAGGTGCAGAAATTTGCAAGAGAGGTACAGAAAGAAGCAATAGAGGTGCAGAAAGAGGCAGGAGAGGTGCAGAAACAGGTAAGAGAAGTGCATAAAGAAGCAAGAGAGGTATAGAAAGAGGAAAGTAGGGGTACAGAAAGAAGCAAGAGGTTGCAGAAACAGGCAAAAGAGGTGCAGAAAGAGGCAAGAGAGGTGCAGAGAGAGGCAAGAGAGGTGCAGAAAGAGGGAAGACGGGTGCAGAAAGAGGCAAGAGAGGTGCAGAAAGAAGCATGAAAGGTGCAGAAAGTAACAAGAGAAGTGCAGAAAGAACCAACAGTGGTGCAGAAGGAGGCAAGAGGGTTGCAGAAAGAGGCAAGAGAGGTGCAGAAAGAAGCAAGAGAGGTGCAGAAAGAAGGAAGAGAAGTGCATAAACAAGCAACTAAGGTGCAGAAAGAGGCAAGAGAAGTACAGAAAGAAGTAAGAGAGGTGCAGAAAGAGGCAACGAGAAGTGCAGAAACAAGCAACAGAGATGCAGAAAGAGGCAAGGAGGGTGCATAAAGAGGTAAGAGAAGTGCAGATAGGAGCAACAGAGGTGCAGAAAGAGGTAAGAGAAGTACAGAAAGAGGCAAGAGAGTTGCAGAAAGCAGGCAAAAGAGGTGCAGAAAGAGGGAACAGGGGTGCAGAAAGAGGCAAGAGAGATGCAGAAAGAGGCAAGAGAGATGCACAAAGAGGGAAAAATGGTGCAGAAAGAGGCAAGAGGGGTGCAGAAAGAAGCAAGAGAGGTATAGAAAGAGGCAAGAGAAGAGCTGAAACAAGCAACAAAGGTGCAGAAAGAGGCAAGAGGGGTGCAGAAAGAGGCAAGAGAGGTGCAGAAAGAGGCAAAGAGAAGTGCAGACAGAAGCAAGAGAGGTGCAGAAAGAGGCAAGAGAAGTGCAGAAACAAGCAACAGAGATGTAGAAAGAGGCAAGAGGGGTGCAGAAAGAGGCCAAGAGAAGTGCAGAAAGAAGCAAGAGAGGTATAGAAAGAGGCAAGAGAAGAGCTGAAACAAGCAACAAAGGTGCAGAAAGAGGCAAGAGGGAAAAATGGTGCAGAAAGAGGCAAGAGGGGTGCAGAAAGAAGCAAGAGAGGTATAGAAAGAGGCAAGAGAAGAGCTGAAACAAGCAACAAAGGTGCAGAAAGAGGCAAGAGGGGTGCAGAAGGAGGCAAGAGAGTTGCAGAAAGAGGCAAGAGAAGTGCAGACAGAAGCAAAAGAGGTGCAGAAAGAGGCAAGAGAAGTGCAGAAACAAGCAAAAGAGATGTAGAGAGAGGCAAGAGAGGTACAGAAAGAGGCACGAGAGGTGCACAAAGAGGGAAAATGGTGCAGAAAGAGGCAAGAGGGGTGCAGAAAGAAGCAAGAGAGGTATAGAAAGAGGCAAGAGAAGTGCAGACAGAAGCAAAAGATGTGCAGAAAGAGGCAAGAGAAGTGCAGAAACAAGCAAAAGAGATGTAGAGAGAGGCAAGAGAGGTACAGAAAGAGGCACGAGAGGTGCAGAAGGAGTCAAGAGAGGTGCAGACATTTGCAAGAGAGGTACAGAAAGAAGCAATAGAGGTGCAGAAAGAGGCAGGAGGGGTGCAGAAACAGGTAAGAGAAGTGCATAAAGAAGCAAGAGAGGTATAGAAAGAGGAAAGTGGGGTACAGAAAGAAGCAAGAGAGTTGCAGAAACAGGCAAAAGAGGTGCAGAAAGAGGCAAGAGAGGTGCAGAGAGAGGCAAGAGAGGTGCAGAAAGAGGGAAGACGGGTGCAGAAAAGAGGCAAGAGGGTGCAGAAAGAAGCATGAAAGGTGCAGAAAGTAACAAGAGAAGTGCAGAAAGAACCAACAGTGGTGCAGAAGGAGGCAAGAGGGTTGCAGAAAGAGGCAAGAGAGGTGCAGAAAGAAGCAAGAGAGTTGCAGAAAGAAGGAAGAGAAGTGCATAAACAAGCAACTAAGGTGCAGAAAGAGGCAAGAGAAGTACAGAAAGAAGTAAGAGAGGTGCAGAAAGAGGCAATGGAAGTGCAGAAACAAGCAACAGAGATGCAAAAAGAGGCAAGGAGGTTGCATAAAGATGTAAGAGAAGTGCAGATAGGAGCAACAGAGGTGCAGAAAGAGGTAAGAGAAGTGCAGAAAGAGGCAAGAGAGATGCACAAAGAGGGAAAGAATGGTGCAGAAAGAGGCAAGAGGGGTGCAGAAAGAAGCAAGAGAGGTATAGAAAGAGGCAAGAGAGAGCTGAAACAAGCAACAAAGGTGCAGAAAGAGGCAAGAGAGGTGCAGAAAGAGGCAAGAGAGATGCACAAAGAGGGAAAAATGGTGCAGAAAGAGGCAAGAGAGGTGCAGAAAGAAGCAAGAGAGGTATAGAAAGAGGCAAGAGAAGAGGTGAAACAAGCAACAAAGGTGCAGAAAGAGGCAAGAGGGGTGCAGAAGGAGGCAAGAGAAGTGCAGAAAGAAGTAAGAGAGCTGCAGAAAGAGGCAAGAGAAGTGCAGAAACAAGCATCAGAGATGCAGAAAGAAGCAAGAGAGGTTCAAAAATTTGCAAGAGATGTGCAGACAAAAGCAAGAGCAGTGCAGAAAGAAACATCAGAGGTACAGAAGGAGGTAAGAGGGGTGCATAAAGAGGCAAAATAAGTGCAGACAAAAGCAAAAGAGGTGCAGAAAGTGGCATGAGGGGTACAGAAAAAGGCAAGTGATGTGCAAAAAGAGGCAAGAGAGGTGCAGAAAATTACAAGAGAGGTACAGAAAGAAGCAATAGAGGTGCAGAACGAGGCAATCTAAATGCAGAAACAGGCAAGAGATTTGCAGAAACAGGCAAAAGAGGTGCAGAAAGAAGCAAGAGCAGTGTAGAGAGAACCAACAGAGGTGCAGAAGGAGGCAAGATGGGTGCAGAAAGAGGCAAGAGAGGTACAGAAATTTGCAAAAGAGGTGCAGAAAGAAGCAAGAGCAGTGCAGAAAGAACCAACAGAGGTGCAGAGCAGACAAGAGGGGTGCAGAAAGAGGCAAGAGAAGTACAGAAAGAAGCAACATAGATGCAGAAGGATGCAAGAGAACTGTAGAAACAGGCAAGAGAGTTGCAGCAAAAGGAACCAGAGGTGCAGAAAGAGGCAAGAGAGGTGCAGAAAGAGGGAATAAGGGTGCAGAAAGAGGAAAGAGGGGTGCAAAAACAAGCAACAGAGGTGCAGAAAGAGGCAAGAGAGGTGCTGAAAGAGGAAAGAGAGTTGCAGAAACAGGCAAAAAGGTGCATAAAGAGGAAATAGCAATGCAGAAACAACCAACAGAGGTGCAGAAGTAGGCAGGAGGGGTTAAGAACCTTGCAAGAGATGTGCAGAAAGAAGCAAGAGCAGTGCAGATAGAAACAACAGAGGTGCAGAAGTAGGCAAGAGGGGCAAAGAAAGAGGCAAGAGAAGTGCGGAAAGAAGCAAAAGAGGTGCAGAAAGAGGAAAGAGGATTACAGAAAGAGGCAAGAGAGGTGCAGAAAGAGGCAGGAGGTGCCGAAATTTGCAACAAAGGTACATAAAGAAGCAAAAGAGGTTCATAAAGAAGCAAGAGCTTTGCAGAAAGATGCAACAAAGGTGCATAAAGAGGTAGGAGGGGTGCAGAAAGAGATAGGAGAGGTGCAGAAAGAGGCAAGCAAAGTGCAGAAAGAAGCAACAGACGTACAGAAATAGGCAAGTGGGATACAGAAAGAAGCAAGAGAGTTGCAGAAACAATCAAAAGAGGTGCAGAAAGAGGCAAGAGAGGTGCAGAAAGAGGCAAGATAAGTGCAGAAAGAAGCAAAAGAGGTGTAGAGAGAGGCAAGAGGGGTACAGAAAGAGGCAACAGAAGTGCAGAAATAAGCAACAGAGATGTAGAAAGAGGCAAGAGGGGTGCAGAAAGAGGCAAGAGAAGTGCAGAAAGAAGCAACAGAGGTACGGAAAGATGCAAGAGAAGTGCAGAAAGAGGCAAGAGAGTTGCAGAAACAGGCAAGAGAGGTGCAGAAAGAGGGAACAGAGGTACAGAAAGAGTTAAGAGAGGTCAGGAAAGAAGCAAGAGAGGTGCAGAAAGAAGCAAGAGATGTGCAGAAACAAGCAACAAAGGTGCAGAAAGAGGCAAGAGGGGTGCAGAAAGAGGCAAGAGAAGTGACAGAAAGAAGCAAGAGAGGTACAGAAAGAGGTAAGAAAAGTGCAGAAACAAGCAACAGAGATGTAGAAAGAGGCAAGCGGGGTGCAGAAAGAGGCAAGAGGAGTGCAGAAAGAAGCCACAGAGCTGAAGAAAGAGGCAAGAGAAGTACAGAAAGAGGCAAGAGCATTGCAGAAACAGGCAAAAGAGGTGCAGAAAGAGGCAACAGGGGTGCAGAAAGAGGCAAGAGAGGTGCAGAAAGAAGCAAGTGAGATGCACAAAGAGGCAAGAATGATGCAGAAAGAGACAAGAGGGATGCAGAAAGAGGCAAGAGAAGTGCAGAAAGAAGCAAGAGAGGTGCATAAAGAGTAAGCCTGGGCGTAGTTCGCGAGAAGCGCTACGCGAAGCTACGCAAAGTGCAGTTCGCACTACGCAGAGCTACGCGTAGCACTACGCGAACGCGTAGTGCACTGTTCGCAATGATTGCACAGTGCTGGATGCTTGTCCACACTGTGCAATCATGAAAACGGCATCTTTCACAGTGCGAGCTGTCTTACTGCCGCTCGAGTAGATTTTTACTCGAGCGGCAGCTTTCCAACGCGGACTGGTAGTTTCTCATCGCGAGCGGTCGCGAGCATACGCGACCACTAGCAATGCAGAAACCTGACCTCCCCGCGTTGAGAATCTCGCCGGGAGGTTTAGTTTCCACGCTCGCGATCGGCAACCTGATGTTGCTGATGCGAACAGGAAAGAGTCTCGCCGAGGATGTCAGTTTGCTTGCGCGAGGTCGCCAACTTGACGTTGAGGACCGCGAGCAAGCAAAAAATGACAGCTGCACTATGCTACGCTACGCTACGAGTGTTTGCACTGTGCTACGTGCAATCGAGTTGTGCGAAGTAGCGCAAGCTCGCAAACACACGAGCGTAGCGTAGTGCTTTGCCCAGGGTTAATAAAGAGGCAACAGAAGGGCAGAAACAAGCAACAGAGATGCAGAAAGAGGCAAGAGGGGTGCATTAAGAGGTAAGAGAAGTGCAGAAAGAAGCAACAGAGGTGCAGAAATTGAGTAAGAAAGGTGCAGAAAGAAGCAAGAGAGGTGCAGAGAGAAGCAAGAGAAGTACGGAAAGAAACAAGAGAAGTACAGAAGCAAGCAGCAGAGGTGCAGAAAGAGGCAAGAGGGGTGCAGAAAGAGGCAAGAGAAGAGCAGAAAAAACAACAGAGGTACAGAAAGAGGCAAGAGAAGTGCAGAAAGAGGCAAGAGAGTTGCAGAAAGAGGCAAGAGAAGTGCAGACAGAAGCAAAAGAGGTGCAGAAAGAGGCAAGAGAAGTGCAGAAACAAGCAACAGAGATGTAGAAAGAGGCAAGATGGGTGCAGAAAGAGGCCAAGAGAAGTGCAGAAAGAAGCAACAGAGGTGCAGAAAGAGGCAAGAGAAGTATACAAAGAGGCAAGATAGTTGCAGAAACAGGCAAAAGAGGTGCAGAAAGAGGAAACAGGGATGCAGAAAGAGGGAAGAGAGGTGCAGAAAGAGGCAAGAGAGATGCACAGAGAGGGAAGAATGGTGCAGATAGAGGCACGAGGGATGCAGAAAGAAGCAAGAGAGGAACAGAAATAAACAAGAGAAGTACAGAAACAAGCAACAGATGTGCAGAAAGAGGAAAGCGGGTGCAGAAAGAGGCTAGAGAAGTGCAGAAAGAAGCAACAGAGGTACAGAAAAAGACAAGAGAAATGCAGAAAGAGGCAAGAGAGTGGCAGAAACAGGCAAATGAGGCGAAGAAAGATGGAACAGGTGTACAGAAAGAGGCAAGAGAGGTGCAGAATGAGGCAAGAGAGGTAGAGAAATTTATAAGAGAGGTACAGAAAGAAGCAAGAGAGGTGCAGAAAGAAGCAAAAGAAGTGCAGATAGAAGGAATAGAGGTGCAGAAAGAGGCAAGGGGGTGCAGAAAGAGGCAAGAGAAGTGGAGAAAGAAGCAACAGAGGTGCAGAGAGAGGCAACAGGAGTACAGAAAGAGGGAAGAGAGTTGCAGAAACAGACAAAAAATGTGCAGAAAGAGGAACAGGGGTGCAAACAGAGGCACAAGAAGTGCAGAAAGATTGAAGAGAGAATGCAGAAAGAGGCAAGACGGGTACAGAAAGAAGCAAGAGAAGTGCAGAAAGAAGCAACAGAGGTGCAGAACAGAGGCAAGAGAAGTGAAGAAAGAGGCAAGAGAGTTGCAGAAACAGGCAGAAGAGGTGCAGAAAGAAGCAAGAGCAGTGCAGAGAGAACCAACAGAGGTGCAGAAGGAGGCAAGATGGGTGCAGAAAGAGGCAAGAGGAGTACAGAAATTTGCAGGAGAGGTGCAGAAATAAGCAATAGTAGTGCAGAAAGAACCAACAGAGGTGCAGAAACAGACAAGAGGGATGCAGAAAGAGGCAAGAGAAGTACAGAAAGAAGCAACAGAAGTGCAGAAGGACGCAGGAGAACTGCGGAAACAGGCAAGAGAGTTGCAGCAAAGGGAACCGAGGTGTAGAAAGAGGTAAGAGAGGTGCAGAAAGTTAGAAGAAGGGTGCAGAAAGAGGCAAGAGAGGTGCAAAAAGAAGCAAAAGAGGTGCAGAAAAAGCAAGAGGAGTGCAGAAAGAAGCAAGAGAAGTACGGAAAGAAAAAGAGAAGAACAGAAGCAAGCAACAGAGGTGCAGAATGAGGCAAAAGGGTGCAGAAAGAGGCAAGAGAAGAGCAGAAAGAAGCAACAGAGGTACAGAAAGAGGCAAGAGAAGTACAGAAAGAGGCAAGAGAGTTGCAGAAACAAGCAACAAAGGTGCAGAAAGAGGCAAGAGTTGTACAGAAAGAGGCAAGAGAAGTGCAGAAAGAAGCAACAGAGGTGCAGAAAGAGGCAAGAGTAGTATGGAAAGAGGCAATATAGTTGCAGAAACAGGCACAAGAGGTGCAGAAAGAGGGAACAGGGGTGCAGAAAGAGCCAAGAGAGTGCAGAAAGAGGCAAGAGAGATGCACAAAAGAGGGAAGAATGGTGCATATAGAGGTAAGAGTGATGCAGAGAGAAGCAAGAGAGGTGCAGAAAGAAACAAGAGAAGTACAGAAACAATCAACGGGTTCAGAAAGAGGCAAGCGGGGTGCAGAAAGAGGCAAGAGAAGTGCAGAAAGAAGCAACAGAGTTACAGAAAGAGGCAAGAGAAGTGCAGAAAGAGGCAAGAGAGTTGCAGAAACAGGCAAAAGAGGTGCAGAAAGAGGGAACAGGGGTACAGAAAGAGGTAAGAGAGGCTGCGAGAAAGAGGCAAGAGAGGTGCAGAAATATATAATAGAGGTGCAGAAAGAAGCAATAGAGGTGCAAAAAGAAGCAAGAGAAGTGCAGAAAGAAGCAACAGAGGTGTAGAAAGAGGCAAGAGGGGTGCAGAAAGAGGCAAGAGAAGTGCAGAAAGAAGCAACAGAGTTGCAGAGAGAGGCAACAGGAGTAAGGAAAGAGGCAAGAGAGTTGCAGAAACAGACAAAAGAGGTGCAGAAAGAGGAACAGGGGTGCAGACAGAGGCACGAGAAGTGCAGAAAGATTGAAGAAGAGTGCAGAAAGAGGCAAGAGGGATACAGAAAGAAGCAAGAGATATGCAGAAAGAAGCGCCAGAGGTGCAGAACAAGGCAAGAGAAGTGAAGAAAGAGGCAAGAGAGTTGCATAAACAGGCAGAAGAGGTGCGGAAAGAAGCAAGAGCAGTGCAGAGAGAACCAACAGAGGTGCAGAAGGAGGCAAGATGGGTGCAGAAAGAGGCAAGAGGGGTACAGCAAGAGGCAAGAGAGGTGCAAAAAGAAGCAAGAGCAGTGCAGAAAGAACCAACAGAGGTACAGAAACAGACTAGAGGGGTGCAGAAAGAGGCAAGAGAAGTACAGAAAGACGCAACAGACATGCAGAAGGACGCATGCGAACTGCAGAAACAGGCAAGAGAGTTGCAGCAAAAGGAAACCAGGGTGCAGAAAGAGGCAAGAGAGGTGCAGAAAGAGGGAAGAAGGGTGCAGAAAGAGGCAAGAGGGGTGCAAAAAGAGGCAAGAGAGGTGCAGAAAGAGGGAAGAAGGGTGCAGAAAGAGGCAAGAGGGGTGGAAAAAGAAGCAAGAGAGGTACAGAAAAAAGCAAGAGAAGTGCAAAAACAAGCAGCAGAGGTGTAGGAAGAGGCAAGAGGGGTGCTGAAAGAGGCAAGAGAGTTGCAGAAACAGTCAAAAAAGGTGGATAAAGAAGAAAGAGAAATGCAGAAACAACCAACAGAGGTGCAGAAGAAGGCAGGAGGGGTTAAGAACCTTGCAAGAGATGTGCAGAAAGAAGCAAGAGCAGTGCAGATAGAAACAACAGAGGTGCAGAAGTAGGCAAGAGGGACAAAGAAAGATGCAAGAGAAGTGCGGAAAGAAGCAAAAGAGGTGCAGAAAGAGGCAAGAGGATTACAGAAAGAGGCAAGAGAGGTGCAGAAAGAGGCAGGAGGTGCTGAAATTTGCAAGAAAGGTACATAAAGAAGCAAAAGAGGTGCATAAAGAAGAAAGAGCAGTGCATAAAGATGTAACAAAGGTGCAAATAGAGGTAGTAGGGGTGCAGAAAGAGATAGGAGAGGTGCAGAAAGAGGCAAGAGGATTACAGAAAGAGGCAAGAGAGGTGCAGAAAGAGGCAGGAGGTGCTGAAATTTGCAAGAAAGGTACATAAAGAAGCAAAAGAGGTGCATAAAGAAGAAAGAGCAGTGCATAAAGATGCAACAAAGGTGCAAATAGAGGTAGTAGGGATGCAGAAAGAGATAGGAGAGGTGCAGAAAGAGGCAAGCAAAGTGCAGAAAGAAGCAGCAGACGTACAGAAATAGGCATGCGGGGTACAGAAAGAAGCAAGAGAGTTGCAGAAACAATCAAAAGAGGTGCAGAAAGAGGCAAGAGAGGTGCAGAAAGAGGCAAGAGAAGTGCAGAAAGAAGCAAGAGAGGTGTAGAAAGAGGCAAGAGAAGTGCAGAAAAAAAGCAACAGAGATGCAGAAAGAGGCAAGCTGTGTGCAGAAAGAGGCACGAGAAGTGCAGAAATAAGCAACAGAGCTGTAGAAAGAGGCAAGAGAAGTACAGAAAGAGGTAAGAGAGTTACAGAAACAATCAAAAGAGGTGCAGAAAGAGGCATGAGGGGCGCAGAAAGAGACAAGAGAGGTGCAGAAAGAGGCAAGAGAGATGCACAAAGAGGCTAAAGGGGTACAGAAAGAAGCAAGAGAGGTGCAGAAAGAGGCAGGAGGGGTGCAGAAAGAGGTAAGAGAACTGAAGAAAGAAGCAACAGAGGTACAGAAAGAGGCAAGAGGGGTATAGAAAGAAGCAAGAGAGTTGCAGAAACAGGCAAAAGAGATGCAGAAAGAGGCAAGAGAGGTGCAGAGAGAGGCACGAGAGGTGCAGAAAGAGGGAAGAAGGTTGCAGAAAGAGGCAAGATGGGTGCAGAAAGAAGCATGAAAAGTGCAGAAAGAAACAAGAGAAGTACAGAAAGAAACAACAGTGGTGCAGAAGGAGGCAAGAGGATTGCAGAAAGAGGCAAGAGGGGTACAGAAAGAAGCAAGAGAGGTACAGCAAGAAGGAAGAGAAGTGCAGAAACAAGCAACTAAGGTGCAGAAAGAGGCAAGAGTGGTGCCAAAAAAGGCAAGAGAAATGCAGAGGTGCAGAAAGAGGCGAGACAAGTACAGAAAGAGGCAAGAGAGTTGCAGAAACAGCCAAAAAGAGGTGCAGAAAGAGGGAACAGGGGTGCAGAAAGAGGCAAGAGAGTTGCAGAAAGAGGCAAGAGAAGTGCAGAAAGAAGCAACAGAGCTGTAGAAAGAGGCAGGAGAAGTACAGAAAGAGACAAGAGAGTTGCAGAAACAGGCAAAAGAGGTGCAGAAAGAGGTAACAGGGGTGCAGAAAGAGGCAAGAGAGGTGCAGAAAGAGGCAAGAGAGATGCACAAAGAGGGAAGAATGATGCAGAAAGAGGCAAGAGGGGTGCAAAAAAAGGCAAGAGAAGTGCAGAAAGAAGCAAGAGAGGTACAGAAAGAAACAAGAGAAGTACAGAAACAAGCAACAGAGGAATGATGCAGAAAGAGGCAAGAGGGGTGCAAAAAAAGGCAAGAGAAGTGCAGAAAGAAGCAACAGCGGTACAGAAAGAGGCAAGATAAATTCATAAAGAGGCATGAGAGTTAAAGAAACAGGCAAAAGAGGTGCAGAAATTTGCAAGAGAGGAACAGAAAGTAGCAATAGAGGTGCAGAAAGAGGTAGAAGGGGTGCAGAAAGAGATAGGAGGTGTGCAGAAAGATCAAGAGAAGTGCAGAAAGAAGCAACAGAGGTACCGAAAGAAGCAAGAGGGGTACAGAAAGACGCAAGAGAGTTGCAGAAACAATCAAAAGAAAAAGAAAGAGGCAAGAGAGATGCAGAAAGAGGCAAGAGAAGTACAGAAAGAAGCAAAAGTGGTGCAGAAAGAGGCAAAAGGGGTACAGAAAGAGGCAAGAGAGGTGCAGAAAGAGACAAGAGAGGAGCATACATTTGCAAGAGAGGTACAGAAAGAAGCAAGAGAGGTTCAGAAAGAGGCAGGAGGGGTGCAGAAAGAGGTAAGAGAAGTGCAGAAAGAAGCAACATAGGTACAGAAAGAGGCAAGAGGGGTATAGAAAGAAGCAAGAGAGTTGCAGAAACAGGCAAAAGAGATGCAGAAAGAGGGAAGAGAGGTGTAGAGAGAGGCAAGAGGGATGCAGAAACAGGCAAAAGAGGTGCAAAAAGAGGTAACAGGGGTGCAGAAAGAGGCAAGAGAGTTGCATAAAGAGGCAAGAGAGATGCACGAAGAGAGAAGAATGGTGCCGAAAGAGGCAAAAGGGGTGTAGAAAGAAGCAAGAGAGGTACAGAAAGAAACAAGAGAAGTACAGAAGCAACAGAGGTGCAGAAAGAGGCAAGAGGGGTGCAGAAAGAGGCAAGAGAAGAGCAGAAAGAAGCAACATAGGTACAGAAAGAGGCAAGAGAAGTGCGGAAAGAGGCAAGAGAGTTGCAGAAACAGGCAAAAGAGGTGCAGAAAGCGGGAACAGGGGTACAGAAAGAGGCAAGAGAGGTGCGGAAAGAAGCAAGAGAGATGCAGAAAGAAGCAAGAGAAGTGCAGAAACTAGCAACAAAGGTGCAGAAAGAGGCAAGAGAAATACAGAAAGAGGCAAGAGAAATACAGAAAGAGGCAAGAGAGTTGCAGAAACAAGCAACAAAGGTGCAGAAAGAGGCAAGAAGGGTGCAGAAAGAGGCAAGAGAAGTGAAGAAAGAAGCAACAGAGGTGCAGAAAGAGGCAAGAGAAGTATACAAAGAGGCAAGATAGTTGCAGAAACAGGCAAAAGAGGTGGAGAATGAGGAAACAGGGGTGCAGAAAGAGGCAAGAGAGGTGCAGAAAGAGGCAAGAGAGATGCACAAAGAGGGCAGAATGGTGCAGATAGAGGCACGAGGGATGCAGAAAGAAGCAAGAGAGGTACAGAAAGAGGCAAGCGGGGTGCAGAAAGAGGCTAGAGATGTGCAGAAAGAAGCAACAGAGGTATAGAAAGAGACAGGAACAATGCAGAAAGCGGCAAGAGAGTTGCAGAAACAGGCAAATGAGGTGCAGAGAGATGGAACAGGGGTGCAGAAGAAGGCAAGAGAGGTGCAGAATGAGGCAAGAGAGGTGCAGAAATTTATAAGAAAGGTGCAGAAAGAAGCAAGAGAGGTGCAGAAAGAAGCAAGTGAAGTGCAGATAGACGCAACAGAGGTGCAGAAAGAGGCAAGAGGGGTGCAAACAGAGGCACAAGAAGTGCCGAAAGATTGCAGAAGAGTACAGAAAGAGGCAAGAGGGGTACAGAAAGAATCAAGAGACATGCAGAAAGAAGCAACAGAGGTGCAGAACAAGGCAAAAGAAGTGAAGAAAGAGGCAAGAGAGTTGTAGAAACAGGCAGAAGAGGTGCAGAAAGAAGCAAGAGCAGTGCAGAGAGAACCAACCGAGGTGCAGAAGGAGGCAAGATAGGTGCAGAAAGAGGCAACAGTGGTATAGAAATTTGCAAGAGAGGTGCAGATAGAAGCAAGAGCAGTGCAGAAAGAACCAGCAGAGGTGCAGCAACAGACAAGAGGGGTGCAGAAAGAGGCAAGAGAAGTACAGAAAGAAGCAACAGAAGTGCAGAAGGATGTAGGAGAACTGCGCAAACAGGCAAGAGAGTTGCAGCAAAAGGGAACCGGGGTGCAGAAAGAGGCAAGAGAGGTGCAGAAAGTGAGATGAAGGGTGCAGAAAGAGGCAAGTGGGGTGCAGAAAGAAGCAAGAGAAGTACGGAAAGAGAAAAGAGAAGTACCGAATCAAGCAACAGTGGTGCAGAAAGAGGCAAGAGTGGTTCAGAAAGAGGCAAGAGAAGAGCAGAAAGAAGCAAAAGAGGGGTGCTGAAAGAAGCAAGAGAAGTACGGAAAGATAAAAGAGAAGTACAGAAGCAAGCAACAAAGGTGCAGAAAGAGGCAAAAGGGGTGCAGAAAGAGGCAAGAGAAGAGCAGAAAGAAGCAACAGAGGTGCAGAAAGAGGTTAGAGAAGTGCAGAAAGAAGCAACAGAGGTATAGAAAGAGACAAGAGAAATGCAGAAAGCGGCAAGAGAGTTGCAGAAACAGGCAAATGAGGTGCATAAAGATGGAACAGGGGTACAGAAAAAGGCAAAAGAGGTGCAGAATGAGGCAAGAGAGGTGCAGAAAATTATAAGAGAGGTGCAGAAAGAAGCAAGAGAGGTGCAGAAAGAAGCAAGTGAAGTGCAGATAGACGCAACAGAGGTGCAGAAAGAGGCAAGAGAGTGTGCAAACAGAGGTACAAGAAGTGCCGAAAGATTGCAGAAGAGTGCAGAAAGAGGCAAGAGGGGTACAGAAAGAATCAAGAGACATGCAGAAAGAAGCAACAGAGGTGCAGAACAAGGCAAGAGAAGTGAAGAAAGAGGCAAGAGAGTTGTAGAAACAGGCAGAAGACGTGCAGAAAGGAGCAAGAGAAGTGCAGAAAGAAGCAACAGATGTGTATAAAGAGGCAAGAGGGGTGCAGAAAGAGGCAAGAGAAGTGGAGAAAGAAGCAACAGAGGTGCAGTGAGAGGCAACAGGAGTACAGAAAGAGGCAAGAGAGTTGCAGAAACAGACAAAAAAGGTTCAGAAAGAGGGAACAGGGGTGCAGACAGAGGCAGGAGAAGTGCAGAAAGATTGAAGAAGAGTGCAGAAAGAGGCAAGAGGGGTGCAGAAAGAGGCAAGAGAGGTGCAGAAAAAAGCACCAGAGGTGCAGAACAAGGCAAGAGAAGTGAGGAAAGAGGTAAGAGAGTTGCAGGAACAGGCAGAAGAGGTGCAGAAACAAGCAAGAGCAGGGCAGAGAGAACCAACAGAGGTGCAGAAGGAGGCAAGATGGGTGCAGAAAGAGGCAAGAGGGGGACGGAAATTTGCAAGAGAGGTGCAGAAAGAAGCAAGAGCAGTGCAGAAAGAACCAACAGAGGTGCAGAAACACACAAGAAGGGTGCAGAAAGAGGCAAGAGAAGTACAGAAAGAACCAACAGAGGTGCAGAAGGACGCAAGAGTACTGAAGAAACAGGCAAGAGAGTTGTAGCAAAAGGGAACAGGGGTGCAGAAAGAGGCAAGAGAGGTGCAGAAAGAGGGAAGAAGGGTACAGAAAGAGGCAAGAGGGGTGCAAAAAGAAGCAAGAGAAGTACAGAAAAAAGCAAGAGAAGTGCAAAAACAAGCAACAGAGGTGCAGAAAGAGGCAAGAGGGGTGCTGAAAGAGGGAAGAGAGTTGCAGAAACAGGCAAAAAAGGTGCTTAAAGAAGAAAGAGCAATGCAGAAACAACCAACAGAGGTGCAGAAGTAGGCAGGAGGGGTTACGAACCTTGCAAGAGATGTGCAGAAAGAAGCAAGAGCAGTGCAGAAAGAAACAACAGAGGTGCAGAAGTAGGCAACAGAGGTGCAGAAAGAGGCAAGAGGATTACAGAAAGAGGCAAGAGAAGTATAGAAAGAAGCAACAGAGGTGCAGAAGGACGCAAGAGAACTGCAGAAACAGGCAAGAGAGTTGTAGCAAAAGGGAACAGGGGTGCAGAAAGAGGCAAGAGAGATGCAGAAAGAGGGAAAAAAGGTGCAGACAGAGGCAAGAGGGGTGCAAAAAGAAGCAGGAGAGGTACAGAAAAAAGCAAGAGCAATGCAGAAAGAACCAACAGAGGTGCAGAAGTAGGCAAGAGGGGTTAAGAACCTTGCACGAGATGTGCAGAAAGAAGCAAGAGCAGTGCAGAAAGAAACAACAGAGGTGCAGAAGAAGGCGAGAGGGGCGGAGAAAGAGGCAAGAGAAGTGCGGAAAGAAGCAAAAGAGGTGCAGAAAGAGGCAAGAGGACTACAGAAAGAGGCAAGAGAGGTGCAAAAAGAGGCAGGGGGTGCCAAAATATGCAAGAGAGGTACATAAAGAAGCAAAAGATGTGCAGAAAGAAGCAAGAAAGGTGCAGAAAGAAGCAAGAGAAGTGCAGAATGAAGCAACAGAGGTGTATAAAGAGGCAAGAGGGGTGCAGAAAGAGGCAAGAGAAGTGCAGAAAGAAGCAACAGAATTGCAGAGAGAGGCAACAGGAGTACAGAAAGAGGCAAGAGAGATGCTGAAACAGACAAAAAAGGTTCAGAAAGAGGGAACAGGGGTGCAGACAGAGGCACGAGAAGTGCAGAAAGATTGAAGAAGAGTGCAGAAAGAGGCAAGAGGGGTACAGAAAGAAGCAAGAGAGGTGCAGAAAGAAGCACCAGAGGTGCAGAACAAGGCAAGAGAAGTGAGGAAAGAGGTAAGAGAGTTGCAGGAACAGGCAGAAGAGGTGCAGAAAGAAGCAAGAGCAGGGCAGTGAGAACCAACAGAGGTGCAGAAGGAGGCAAGATGGGTGCAGAAAGAGGCAAGAGGGGGACAGAAATTTGCAAGAGAGGTGCAGAAAGAAGCAAGAGCAGTGCAGAAAGAACCAACAGAGGTGCAGAAACACACAAGAGGGGTGCAGAAATAGGCAAGAGAAGTACAGAAAGAAGCAACAGAGGTGCAGAAGGACGCAAGAGTACTGAAGAAACAGGCAAGAGAGTTGTAGCAAAAGGGAACAGGGGTGCAGAAAGAGGCAAGAGAGGTGCAGAAAGAGGGAAGAAGGGTACAGAAAGAGGCAAGAGGGGTGCAAAAAGAAGCAAGAGAGGTACAGAAAAAAGCAAGAGAAGTGCAAAAACAAGCAACAGAGGTGCAGAAAGAGGGAAGAGAGTTGCAGAAACAGGCAAAAAAGGTGCATAAAGAAGAAATAGCAATGCAAAAACAACCAACAGAGGTGCAGAAGTAGGCAGGATGGGTTACAAACCTTGCAAGAGATGTGCAGAAAGAAGCAAGAGCAGTGCAGAAAGAAACAACAGAGGTGCAGAAGTAGGCAAATGAGGTGCAGAAAGAGGCAAGAGGACTACAGAAAGAGGCAAGAGAGGTGCAGAATGAGGCAGGAGGTGCCAAACTTTGCAAGAGAGCTAAATAAAGAAGCAAAAGAGGTGCAGAAAGAAGTGAGAGCAGTGCATAAAGATGCAACAAAGATGCAGAAAGTGGTAGGAGGGGTGCAGAAAGAGATAGGAGAGGTGCAGAAAGAGGCAAGAGAAGTGCAGAAAGAAGCATCATAGGTACAGAAATAGGCAAGAGGGGTACAGAAAAAGCAAGAGAATTACAGAAACAATCAAAAGAGGTGCAGAAAGAGGCAAGAGAAGTGCAGACAGAGGCAAGATAAGTGCAGAAAGAAGCAAAAGAGATGTAGAGAGAGGCAAGAGAGGTACAGAAAGAGGCACGAGAGGTGCAGAAGGAGTCAAGAGAGGTGCAGACATTTGCAAGAGAGGTACAGAAAGAAGCAATAGAGGTGCAGAAAGAAGGAAGAGAAGTGCATAAACAAGCAACTAAGGTGCAGAAAGAGGCAAGAGAAGTACAGAAAGAAGTAAGAGAGGTGCAGAAAGAGGCAACGGAAGTGCAGAAACAAGCAACAGAGATGCAAAAAGAGGCAAGGGGGTTGCATAAAGATGTAAGAGAAGTGCAGATAGGAGCAACAGAGGTGCAGAAAGAGGTAAGAGAAGTACAGAAAGAGGCAAGAGAGTTGCAGAAGCAGGCAAAAGAGGTGCAGAAAGAGGGAACAGGGGTGCAGAAAGAGGCAAGAGAGATGCAGAAAGAGGCAAGAGAGATGCACAAAGAGGGAAAAATGGTGCAGAAAGAGGCAAGAGGGGTGCAGAAAGAAGCAAGAGAGGTATAGAAAGAGGCAAGAGAAGAGCTGAAACAAGCAACAAAGGTGCAGAAAGAGGCAAGAGGGGTGCAGAAGGAGGCAAGAGAGTTGCAGAAAGAGGCAAGAGAAGTGCAGACAGAAGCAAAAGAGGTGCAGAAAGAGGCAAGAGAAGTGCAGAAACAAGCAACAGAGATGTAGAAAGAGGCAAGAGGGGTGCAGAAAGAGGCCAAGAGAAGTGCAGAAAGAAGCCAGAGAGGTATAGAAAGAGGCAAGAGAAGAGCTGGAACAAGCAACAAAGGTGCAGAAAGAGGCAAGAGGGAAAAATGGTGCAGAAAGAGGCAAGAGGGGTGCAGAAAGAAGCAAGAGAGGTATAGAAAGAGGCAAGAGAAGAGCTGAAACAAGCAACAAAGGTGCAGAAAGAGGCAAGAGGGGTGCAGAAGGAGGCAAGAGAGTTGCAGAAAGAGGCAAGAGAAGTGCAGACAGAAGCAAAAGAGGTGCAGAAAAAGGCAAGAGAAGTGCAGAAACAAGCAAAAGAGATGTAGAGAGAGGCAAGAGAGGCAAGAGAGGTACAGAAAGAGGCACGAGAGGTGCACAAAGAGGGAAGAATGGTGCAGAAAGAGGCAAGAGGGGTGCAGAAAGAAGCAAGAGAGGTATAGAAAGAGGCAAGAGAAGTGCAGACAGAAGCAAAAGATGTGCAGAAAGAGGCAAGAGAAGTGCAGAAACAAGCAAAAGAGATGTAGAGAGAGGCAAGAGAGGTACAGAAAGAGGCACAAGAGGTGCAGAAGGAGTCAAGAGAGGTGCAGACATTTGCAAGAGAGGTACAGAAAGAAGCAATAGAGGTGCAGAAAGGCAGGAGGGGTGCAGAAACAGGTAAGAGAAGTGCATAAAGAAGCAAGAGAGGTATAGAAAGAGGAAAGTGGGGTACAGAAATGTAGGAAGGTAGAATCTGACTATATGGTTGCCCCCACTTTTTTCCTGGTGTTTTGCTGGTTTATGACTTAGTTGGACTGGGACCCTGCTATTCAGGGCCCCAGTCTATCTGCTCTCTCTAAACGACATGGAGTGCACTCTAGGTGCACTAGTGATTGGATACTGTGGTGCCTTATGAGTCCCTAGTATATGGTACCTTAGGTGCCAAGGGCATAGGTACTTCACAGGCCTACCAGGGGCTGCAGCATGTGTTATGCCACCCCTGGGAAGCAGTCTAAATCTGACACCACAGGCCTGCTACTGCAGCCTGGGTGAGGTGGTGCTAGCACCCCTCACTGAGATATAGGTTTCCTATATCTCTCCTGCACACACATATAAACCTATCAGTCACCCCTAAGGCAGGCCCTATCAATCCTGAGGGCAGGGTGCTTGGCTTCTATGTGAGGGGGTGCCTCTGCATGAGCAGGGCCCCTCTGCAGTTCTCAGAGTCCATTCTCTGGTGCTGTTTGTGGATGCGGTTAAACCATATACTCTTAAGTGCATTATATCCTCGCGGTAGAATGCTAACTTTGGAATGGCTGCATCAAAACATGTCGTGTTTGGTGTCAAACATCTTGGAATACTACCCCCCGCCAATCCTGGCGGCGGGGGTAGCATTCCACCCTTCTAGAGGGATAAGACATGTACCTGCTGTGGAAACGCGGTAGAATCCTGCAGAGCCCTGGCATCACAAAATGGATGCCACCAGTCACAGACACTGGGCTGCCCTCCTGCTGATGACTGACACTCACAGTGGAGGAAGCCCAACAATAGGCATCCTGTCACAGGGAGGTGTAACCACCTCCCAGACAGGGTTTAGTGTATTGGGGCTGGGTGGGTGCACTCTTAGAGTGCTTTGAAGTCCTGCACTGGGGGAGCAGAAGGCTCCTCTGTGCATATGCCAGTTCAAACCAGCTCAGGGGCTACCTGCCCCTGCTCTGGCGCGAAACTGGACAAAGGGAAGTGGGTGTAGCCACCCCTCCCTTGACCCTCCCATAGGTGGGGTCATAGAGTTAGTCCATCCCCTCTTTTAGTATAAGATGGGGAACCTTGCCATTGCAAAGCAGATAACCCCTGGACGACGCTCTACAGAAGAATCCTGGCCCTTCGACGTTCCACTACCTTTGGAAGACAGAAGAATCTCCCTTGGAGTCAAGGAGTGACTCCCCTGCTTGGCAGGCACCAAAAACGACAACGACGGTCGCAAACTACGCCGCTCCCGCCGGAGTCCGAAGTCCCTGCAGCCCAAGAAGTGGATTTCCTGACCTCTCCCAGGCCATCGTGAGTCCCCAGCGAAGCTGAGGCAAGTGGACCCCACGAGTAACGAGGAACCGCGACCCCTGGGTACCGTGCACTATTGTCGAGTGCAACCCCTTCACAACGTTCTACGAACTTGTGCTTTGGACCACGTGTGGTCCCGACCTCCAGCAGGAATCCCTCCGAAGATCAGAGGCCTACACCGTCCCGAGTGACCGTGGGCCCCTGTTGAGTGATTCCGCCCGAGGTGTCTTCGCGATCCCTTGCCCGCTGGCTTGTGGGTCCCCAGAAGACTTTTAAAGAAACCGAAGGGCTCCCCTGGTTGCTCCAGGCCTGCCCTGACTTACCCTCGCTGGGTGAGTTCCACAGACCTTGCTGGTCTGCGCCATTGACTTTTCTTCATCTCCCCAAGACTTGCGGCTGCCAAGGCTTGTTGGCTCCGATCGAGTTGCCGACACCGCAGTCAGCTGCAATCGTCGAGGGACCCACCGAATCCAGCTCCTGGTCGTCGTCGACGCCTCCTGGACCACGTGGCTGAAGAGTCAAGGCACCTGCAACCAACCTGAAGCGACCGACGACGGTGGGCATCCATCTTCCTTGCCCCGGGTCACTGCCAAGTGACTTTGAACACTGTCCCCTCTGCTTTCAGGTCATCCTTCTTCAGAATCCAGGCTTGGATTCCACCGGACACTTCTTCAGCTCCCGCAAGCAGCAAGTCTTCTTTGTTCGCCATTGAAAACGACGCCGCGACCCGACACCAAAGGACACCTGTGCACCCGGCTTCCCTGGGTGAGGTAACTCCAGCACTACGGTGCTCCTGTGGGTGTGGGCCCTAGAACTACTTACCCTGTAAGTGACTTGCTTGTAGGTTCTCCCGAAGTATCCTAAAACTCTTTATTTCCAACCGCGACTTGCCCCATTGAAGTTAACGGCGATCCGCGCCTGTGTATCCACACTGCACGCGTCCCCCGTGGGTCCTTTACTTACCTGCCTTGGGTGGTTTCGTGAGGCCCCAGCACTTCTGAAGGCCCTAGGCCTTGTCTCCCTGCAAGTCGTTGTTTCTAAGTCTCTTACTTAGTATATGGTCTGGTACGCCCCTAGGGCCCCAGCCATATTTTGTGCTTAACTTATTGTGAAACGTTGATTTGTGCATATGTTTGTCTTCTAATCTCATAAAGAGATTAGTAGAGAGTTATTTAGAAATAAATACATATATATTTGATATATATACCTGTGTGGTGTCTTTTCATTTGGTGATTCAAGAGATTATATGGTAAAACAAGCTGCTTTACATTCCTCCGAGACTTAGCCTGAAGGCTGCTCTCCACAGCTACCACTAGGATAGCTTTCTTTAAAAGGTTGTCTTAAACCTATCTACCATAAGAGTCGATTTGCCCTGGTGCAAGGTGTCCACTTTAATTAGTGAACAGCATATACCAGGCCAACTTCTCACATTGGGGGCAGCGTGTGGGATTCCAGCTTGCCATTGTTTTACCAGAAAATCTCTATTTGAATTACTAACTGAAAACCATTATAGGTACTCAAGGTACATATAAAGTCAAGCTTAGTATCAATAAGTTCTACTGAACTTAGAGCTGTGTGCCAAGGGATAGCACACCCTTTCCACAGCTCAAGCTAGGATCAGTAGGCCACAAACTAGTGTAGGTAGTACAACACTGCACAACACTAGAATGTCCTTAAAGGGTGGACCCAGTGGATCCACTCAGCCTCAGTATAAGGACATGGCTTTCTCTGACTTGAGAGCCATGTGTGTTGACAGACACCTGAGACTAGGACAGAGTCCCTCAACACTCCACCTGATAGATCTGCTGACAGCAGATGACCTGAGATTGGCTCTAGGAGCTAAAGGGTTTGAATCAGTGGGTGGGTCAGTCATAGTATCTGGGTCAGATGATGAAAATCAGAATGACCAAGACTCTGTGATTGAAGGGCCAGGCTCCAAGGGGCCTGAAAAGGACAGAGGAATTCTCCCTAAGAGAACTGACAGAGAGGAGGAGAGGCACAGATCCCCTTCCAGGGAATCTGACCACTCTTATCACTCTGGCAGAGAATTTGTCCAGCAGAGGAGCTCATACTTTTCCTTAAGAGAGACCTCATCTGAGAGAAGGTGCAAACTGCTCCAGTATGAGGAAGCCAGAGTGGCCCTCAGAACCAAGCAGTTGGCACTGGATAGGGAAGCCCTGGAGATCCAGAGAGCTTCTAGAAAAGAGGGGTTAGAACCCCCTGGTGGCAGCAACAGTGTCCCTAGAGGCAGAGAATATATTCCTGACCATAGGAACCTGAGCAAGGTTGTTCCTCCCTACCAGAGTGGGGATGATATCCACAAGTGGATAACTGCTATGGAGAGGGCCTGTAGAGTACAGCAGGTCCCCCAAAAGCAGTGGGCAGCAATCTTGTGGCTCTCCTTTTCAGATAAAGGAAGAGACAAGCTCCTCACTGTTAGAGAGGAGGATGCTGATGATTATGAAGTCCTGAAGAGTGCACTGATAGATGGGTTTGGCTTAACCACTGAGCAGTACAGGTTGAAGTTCAGAGATACCCAGAAGGCACAGACTCAGGACTGGACAGACTTTGTAGATTGTGCATCCAAGGCTCTGGAGGGTTGGCTGGTTGGCAGTAGGGTTACTGATTTCAAAGGATTTTATAATCTAATGATGAGAGAACAGATCCTTAATAATTGTCAAAACCAGCTTTTACACCAGTACCTGGTGGACTCTGATCTGACCTCTCCCCAAGAATTGGGAAAGAAGGCAGACAAATGGGTCAGAACCAGAGTAAGGCCTAAGAATCAGGGTGGTGACCACAAGAAAGATTCTACCAAGTCCCAAGAGAAAGGTGGGGATAAATCTAAGGATAAGTCCACTACAGGGCCCCAAAAGTCCTCTTCTGGGGGTGGGTCCCAAACTCCTTCCTCTCCTGAAAAGAAACCATATTGCCATGTCTGTAAAAAGCCTGGGCACTGGAAATCTGATCCCAGTTGTCCCAGGATTGGCAATAAAGAAAATGTTCCTCCAACAACTACTACCACCCCTCCTGGTACTACCAGTAGTAATCCTCCAGTTGGGAGTAGTGCACCCAAAAAGTTAGGTGCTTTTGCAAGAGGAACAGAGGTGGGCCCTAGTTCAGACAGGACCCCTCAACAGACTCCTCAGATTCTGATTGTGGTATAGGATTTGCCACCTTTACCGTGGGTCCCACAGCATTGGGCAGGTACAGACTGGAGCCAATAATTAATGGTCAGAAAGCTGTGGCATTTAGGGACACAGGGGCTAGTGTCACCATGGTGGCAGGGAAACTAGTCCCCCTCACCAGCTTTTACCTGAGTTTAAATACCAGGTGACCAACATTGATGGTGTCAGAACAGATCACCCCATGGCCATAGTCAATCTCAGCTGGGAGGGGGTCACAGGCCCAAAAGAGTGGCAGTGTCCCCAACCTTACCTGTAGATTGCCTGATGGGCAATGATCTGGAAATTTCAGCCTGGGCTGAAATTGAACACCAAACCCATCTGAAGATGTTGGGTGTCCCTGTAAAGGTTAGTGGGGCTGTGATGGCCACAGCCCCAGCCCAAGATTTTGGAGAGATGGAGCCTGGAAGAATGGCCCACTCTCCCCAGAAGAGAGCACAAGGGTTGAAGAAAAGTCTTCTTCCCTCCAGACAGTAGGTAAGGGTCAGCCTCCTCAGGGAACTGACCCTACCCCTAGTGAAGGAACTGCCACAGAGGTAGTCAGGCCTGGCCTGGCCACCCCCTGATGGCAGAGGACCCTTACAAGGTGGTACCCAGTCTGGAGCAGGTAACCTGCCCCTCTCTACCCTGCCTCAGTCAGCCCAGGGCTGCAGAGGTCAGGGAGGTCAGTGGACCCCCGGGCCCCCTGTCCAGAGGAACCCCCCATCAGCAGATTAGGGGCACCCAGGCTAGTAGCCCTAGCCAGGTAGAAATTCCTCAACCCACTGAGGGATCCCCCATACCTTTATGTAGGGACCTCCCCAGAAGGACTCTGTTAGGCAAGGGCAAACCTGGGACCAAAAGGTTCCAAACATGCCATGTCCCTCCAGTGTTCCATCCAAAGGGACCCAACCCCCAGCTGTAGGCAGTCAAAGGTTGACCCTTAGAGCAAAGTGCAACTCAGTCATGGAAAGACAGGCATACATGGTGACCAGTGATCTGAGGAAGCTGAGGCCAACCTTCCTAGGGCCTCACTTCCCTACTCAGACACCCCACCAGCCTTGTACTTTACCAAAGCACACCAGAGGTAGTGATTCCCCATGGTGGAGACCCTCTCATACCCTTAGGGTGAGGGATTGCTTAGTGGACCATAAGACAGGGGGCAACCATGCTAGTGCAGGTGCTTCCTTATATGACCACTTAATCAATAAAGGCTCAACTGGTCAAGGTTAGCCTTATCTCCTTTCGTTTGGGGGGGTTATGTAGGAAGGTGGAATCTGACTATATGGTTGCCCCCACTTTTTCCTGGTGTTTTGCTGGTTTATGACTTAGTTGGACTGGGACCCTGCTATTCAGGGCCCCAGTCTATCTGCTCTCTCTAAACGACATGGAGTGCACTCTAGGTGCACTAGTGATTGGATACTGTGGTGCCTTATGAGTCCCTAGTATATGGTACCTTAGGTGCCAAGGGCATAGGTACTTCACAGGCCTACCAGGGGCTGCAGCATGTGTTATGCCACCCCTGGGAAGCAGTCTAAATCTGACACCACAGGCCTGCTACTGCAGCCTGGGTGAGGTGGTGCTAGCACCCCTCACTGAGATATAGGTTTCCTATATCTCTCCTGCACACACATATAAACCTATCAGTCACCCCTAAGGCAGGCCCTATCAATCCTGAGGGCAGGGTGCTTGGCTTCTATGTGAGGGGGTGCCTCTGCATGAGCAGGGCCCCTCTGCAGTTCTCAGAGTCCATTCTCTGGTGCTGTTTGTGGATGCGGTTAAACCATATACTCTTAAGTGCATTATATCCTCGCGGTAGAATGCTAACTTTGGAATGGCTGCATCAAAACATGTCGTGTTTGGTGTCAAACATCTTGGAATACTACCCCCCGCCAATCCTGGCGGCGGGGGTAGCATTCCACCCTTCTAGAGGGATAAGACATGTACCTGCCGTGGAAACGCGGTAGAATCCTGCAGAGCCCTGGCATCACAAAATGGATGCCACCAGTCACAGACACTGGGCTGCCCTCCTGCTGATGACTGACACTCACAGTGGAGGAAGCCCAACAATAGGCATCCTGTCACAGGGAGGTGTAACCACCTCCCAGACAGGGTTTAGTGTATTGGGGCTGGGTGGGTGCACTCTTAGAGTGCTTTGAAGTCCTGCACTGGGGGAGCAGAAGGCTCCTCTGTGCATATGCCAGTTCAAACCAGCTCAGGGGCTACCTGCCCCTGCTCTGGCGCGAAACTGGACAAAGGGAAGTGGGTGTAGCCACCCCTCCCTTGACCCTCCCATAGGTGGGGTCATAGAGTTAGTCCATCCCCTCTTTTTAGTATAAGTTGGGGAACCTTGCCATTGCAAAGCAGATAACCCCTGGACGACGCTCTACAGAAGAATCCTGGCCCTTCGACGTTCCACTACCTTTGGAAGACAGAAAAATCTCCCTTGGAGTCAAGGAGTGACTCCCCTGCTTGGCAGGCACCAAAAACGACAACGACGGTCGCAAACTACGCCGCTCCCGCCGGAGTCCGAAGTCCCTGCAGCCCAAGAAGTAGATTTCCTGACCTCTCCCAGGCCATCGTGAGTCCCCAGCGAAGCTGAGGCAAGTGGACCCCACGAGTAACGAGGAACCGCGACCCCTGGGTACCGTGCACTATTGTCGAGTGCAACCCCTTCACAACGTTCTACGAACTTGTGCTTTGGACCACGTGTGGTCCCGACCTCCAGCAGGAATCCCTCCGAAGATCAGAGGCCTACACCGTCCCGAGTGACCGTGGGCCCCTGTTGAGTGATTCCGCCCGAGGTGTCTTCGCGATCCCTTGCCCGCTGGCTTGTGGGTCCCCAGAAGACTTCTTAAAGAAACCGAAGGGCTCCCTGGTTGCTCCAGGCCTGCCCTGACTTACCTTCGCTGGGTGAGTTCCACAGACCTTGCTGGTCTGCGCCATTGACTTTTCTTCATCTCCCCGAGACTTGCGGCTGCCAAAGCTTGTTGGCTCCGATCGAGTTGCCGACACCGCAGTCAGCTGCAGACGTCAAGGGACACACCGAATCCAGCTCCTGGTCGTCGTCGACGCCTCCTGGACCACGTGGCTGAAGAGTCAAGGCACCTGCAACCAACCTGAAGCGACCGACGACGGTGGGCATCCATCTTCCTTGCCCCGGGTCACTGCCAAGTGACTTTGAACACTGTCCCCTCTGCTTTCAGGTCATCCTTCTTCAGAATCCAGGCTTGGATTCCACCGGACACTTCTTCAGCTCCCGCAAGCAGCAAGTCTTCTTTGTTCGCCATTGAAAACGACGCCGCGACCCGACACCAAAGGACACCTGTGCACCCGGCTTCCCTGGGTGAGGTAACTCCAGCACTACGGTGCTCCTGTGGGTGTGGGCCCTAGAACTACTTACCCTGTAAGTGACTTGCTTGTAGGTTCTCCCGAAGTATCCTAAAACTCTTTATTTCCAACCGCGACTTGCCCCATTGAAGTTAACGGCGATCCGCGCCTGTGTATCCACACTGCACGCGTCCCCCGTGGGTCCTTTACTTACCTGCCTTGGGTGGTTTCGTGAGGCCCCAGCACTTCTGAAGGCCCTAGGCCTTGTCTCCCTGCAAGTCGTTGTTTCTAAGTCTCTTACTTAGTATATGGTCTGGTACGCCCCTAGGGCCCCAGCCATATTTTGTGCTTAACTTATTGTGAAACGTTGATTTGTGCATATGTTTGTCTTCTAATCTCATAAAGAGATTAGTAGAGAGTTATTTAGAAATAAATACATATATATTTGATATATATACCTGTGTGGTGTCTTTTCATTTGGTGATTCAAGAGATTATATGGTAAAACAAGCTGCTTTACATTCCTCCGAGACTTAGCCTGAAGGCTGCTCTCCACAGCTACCACTAGGATAGCTTTCTTTAAAAGGTTGTCTTAAACCTATCTACCATAAGAGTCGATTTGCCCTGGTGCAAGGTGTCCACTTTAATTAGTGAACAGCATATACCAGGCCAACTTCTCACAAGAAAGAAGCAAGAGAGTTGCAGAAACAGGCAAAAGAGGTGCAGAAAGAGGCAAGAGAGGTGCAGAGAGAGGCAAGAGAGGTGCAGAAAGAGGGAAGACGGGTGCAGAAAGAGGCAAGAGGGGTGCAGAAAAAGCATGAAAGGTGCAGAAAGTAACAAGAGAAGTGCAGAAAGAACCAACAGTGGTGCAGAAGGAGGCAAGAGGGTTGCAGAAAGAGGCAAGAGGGGTCCAGAAAGAAGCAAGAGAGTTGCAGAAAGAAGGAAGAGAAGTGCATAAACAAGCAACTAAGGTGCAGAAAGAGGCAAGAGAAGTACAGAAAGAAGTAAGAGAGGTGCAGAAAGAGGCAACGGAAGTGCAGAAACAAGCAACAGAGATGCAAAAAGAGGCAAGGGGGTTGCATAAAGATGTAAGAGAAGTGCAGATAGGAGCAACAGAGGTGCAGAAAGAGGTAAGAGAAGTACAGAAAGAGGCAAGAGAGATGCACAAAGAGGGAAAAATGGTGCAAAAAGAGGCAAGAGGGGTGCAGAAAGAAGCAAGAGAGGTATAGAAAGAGGCAAGAGAAGAGCTGAAACAAGCAACAAAGGTGCAGAAAGAGGCAAGAGGGGTGCAGAAAGAGGCAAGAGAGATGCACAAAGAGGGAAAAATGGTGCAGAAAGAGGCAAGAGGGGTGCAGAAAGAAGCAAGAGAGGTATAGAAAGAGGCAAGAGAAGAGCTGAAACAAGCAACAAAGGTGCAGAAAGAGGCAAGAGGGGTGCAGAAGGAGGCAAGAGAAGTGCAGAAAGAAGTAAGAGAGCTGCAGAAAGAGGCAAGAGAAGTGCAGAAACAAGCATCAGAGATGCAGAAAGAAGCAAGAGAGGTTCAAACATTTGCAAGAGATGTGCAGACAAAAGCAAGAGCAGTGCAGAAAGAAACATCAGAGGTACAGAAGGAGGTAAGAAGGGTGCATAAAGAGGCAAAATAAGTGCAGACAAAAGCAAAAGAGGTGCAGAAAGTGGCATGAGGGGTACAGAAAAAGGCAAGTGATGTGCAAAAAGAGGCAAGAGAGGTGCAGAAAATTACAAGAGAGGTACAGAAAGAAGCAATAGAGGTGCAGAACGAGGCAATCTAAATGCAGAAACAGGCAAGAGATTTGCAGAAACAGGCAAAAGAGGTGCAGAAAGAAGCAAGAGCAGTGTAGAGAGAACCAACAGAGGTGCAGAAGGAGGCAAGATGGGTGCAGAAAGAGGCAAGAGGGGTACAGAAATTTGCAAAAGAGGTGCAGAAAGAAGCAAGAGCAGTGCAGAAAGAACCAACAGAGGTGCAGAGCAGACAAGAGGGGTGCAGAAAGAGGCAAGAGAAGTACAGAAAGAAGCAACATAGATGCAGAAGGATGCAAGAGAACTGTAGAAACAGGCAAGAGAGTTGCAGCAAAAGGGAACCGGGGTGCAGAAAGAGGCAAGAGAGGTGCAGAAAGAGGGAATAAGGGTGCAGAAAGAGGAAAGAGGGGTGCAAAAACAAGCAACAGAGGTGCAGAAAGAGGCAAGAGGGGTGCTGAAAGAGGAAAGAGAGTTGCAGAAACAGGCAAAAAAGGTGCATAAAGAGGAAATAGCAATGCAGAAACAACCAACAGAGGTGCAGAAGTAGGCAGGAGGGGTTAAGAACCTTGCAAGAGATGTGCAGAAAGAAGCAAGAGCAGTGCAGATAGAAACAACAGAGGTGCAGAAGTAGGCAAGAGGGGCAAAGAAAGAGGCAAGAGAAGTGCGGAAAGAAGCAAAAGAGGTGCAGAAAGAGGAAAGAGGATTACAGAAAGAGGCAAGAGAGGTGCAGAAAGAGGCAGGAGGTGCCGAAATTTGCAACAAAGGTACATAAAGAAGCAAAAGAGGTTCATAAAGAAGCAAGAGCTTTGCAGAAAGATGCAACAAAGGTGCATAAAGAGGTAGGAGGGGTGCAGAAAGAGATAGGAGCGGTGCAGAAAGAGGAAAGCAAAGTGCAGAAAGAAGCAACAGACGTACAGAAATAGGCAAGTGGGATACAGAAAGAAGCAAGAGAGTTGCAGAAAGAGGCAAGATAAGTGCAGAAAGAAGCAAAAGAGGTGTAGAGAGAGGCAAGAGGGGTACAGAAAGAGGCAACAGAAGTGCAGAAATAAGCAACAGAGATGTAGAAAGAGGCAAGAGGGGTGCAGAAAGAGGCAAGAGAAGTGCAGAAAGAAGCAACAGAGGTACGGAAAGATGCAAGAGAAGTGCGGAAAGAGGCAAGAGAGTTGCAGAAACAGGCAAAAGAGGTGCAGAAAGAGGGAACAGGGGTACAGAAAGAGTTAAGAGAGGTCGGGAAAGAAGCAAGAGAGGTGCAGAAAGAAGCAAGAGATGTGCAGAAACAAGCAACAAAGGTGCAGAAAGAGGCAAGAGGGGTGCAGAAAGAGGCAGGAGAAGTGAAGAAAGAAGCAAGAGAGGTACAGAAAGAGGTAAGAAAAGTGTAGAAACAAGCAACAGAGATGTAGAAAGAGGCAAGCGGGGTGCAGAAAGAAGCAAGAGAAGTGCAGAAAGAAGCAACAGAGCTGTAGATAGAGGCATGAGAAGTACAGAAAGAGGCAAGAGAGTTGCTGAAACAGGCAAAAGAGGTGCAAAAAGAGGGAACAGGGGTGCAGAAAGAGGCAAGAGAGGTGCAGAAAGAAGCAAGTGAGATGCACAAAGAGGGAAGAATGATGCAGAAAGAGACAAGAGGGATGCAGAAAGAGGCAAGAGAAGTGCAGAAAGAAGCAAGAGAGGTGCATAAAGAGTAAGCCTGGGCGTAGTTCGCGAAGTAGCGCTACGCGAAGCTACGCAAAGTGCAGTTCGCACTACGCGAGCTACGCGTAGCACTACGCGAACTGCGTAGTGCACTGTTCGCAATGATTGCACAGTGCTGGATGCTTGTCCGCACTGTGCAATCATTGAAAACGGCATCTTTCACAGTGCGAGCTGTCTTTTACTGCCGCTCGAGTAGATTTTTACTCGAGCGGCAGCTTTCTCAACGCGGACTGGTAGTTTCTCATCGCGAGCGGTCGCGAGCATACGCGACCACTCGCAATGAGAAACCTGACCTCCCGCATTGAGAATCTCGCCGGGAGGTTTATTTTCCACGCTTGCGATCGGCAACTTGATGTTGCTGATCGCGAACGAGGAAAAGTCTCGCCGGGATGTCATTTTGCTTGCTCGCGGTCGCCAACTTGACGTTGAGGACCGCGAGCAAGCAAAAAATGACCGCTGCACTACGCTACGCTATGCTACGCATGTTTGCACTGTGCTACGTGCAATTCGCGTTGTGCAAAGTAGCGCAAACTTCGCAAACTACACGAGCGTAGCGTAGTGCTTTGCCCAGGGTTAATAAAGAGGCAACAGAAGGGCAGAAACAAGCAACAGAGATGCAGAAAGAGGCAAGAGGGGTGCATTAAGAGGTAAGAGAAGTGCAGAAAGAAGCAACAGAGGTGCAGAAATTTATAAGAAAGGTGCAGAAAGAAGCAAGAGAGGTGCAGAGAGAAGCAAGAGAAGTACGGAAATAAAAAAGAGAAGTACAGAAGCAAGCAGCAGAGGTGCAGAAAGAGGCAAGAGGGGTGCAGAAAGAGGCAAGAGAAGAGCAGAAAAAAGCAACAGAGGTACAGAAAGAGGCAAGAGAAGTGCAGAAAGAGGCAAGAGAGTTGCAGAAAGAGGCAAGAGAAGTGCAGACAGAAGCAAAAGAGGTGCAGAAAGAGGCAAGAGAAGTGCAGAAACAAGCAACAGAGATGTAGAAAGAGGCAAGAGGGGTGCAGAAAGAGGCCAAGAGAAGTGCAGAAAGAAGCAACAGAGGTGCAGAAAGAGGCAAGAGAAGTATACAAAGAGGCAAGATAGTTGCAGAAACAGGCAAAAGAGGTGCAGAAAGAGGAAACAGGGATGCAGAAAGAGGGAAGAGAGGTGCAGAAAGAGGCAAGAGAGATGCACAGAGAGGGAAGAATGGTGCAGATAGAGGCATGAGGGATGCAGAAAGAAGCAAGAGAGGAACAGAAATAAACAAGAGAAGTACAGAAACAAGCAACAGATGTGCAGAAAGAGGAAAGCGGGTGCAGAAAGAGGCTAGAGAAGTGCAGAAAGAAGCAACAGAGGTACAGAAAAAGACAAGATAAATGCAGAAAGAGGCAAGAGAGTGGCAGAAACAGGCAAATGAGGCGAAGAAAGATGGAACAGGGGTACAGAAAGAGGCAAGAGAGGTGCAGAATGAGGCAAGAGAGGTAGAGAAATTTATAAGAGAGGTGCAGAAAGAAGCAAGAGAGGTGCAGAAAGAAGCAAAAGAAGTGCAGATAGAAGGAATAGAGGTGCAGAAAGAGGCAAGAGAAGTGGAGAAAGAAGCAACAGAGGTGCAGTGAGAGGCAACAGGAGTACAGAAAGAGGGAAGAGAGTTGCAGAAACAGACAAAAAATGTGCAGAAAGAGGGAACAGGGGTGCAAACAGAGGCACAAGAAGTGCAGAAAGATTGAAGAAGAATGCAGAAAGAGGCAAGACGGGTACAGAAAGAAGCAAGAGAAGTGCAGAAAGAAGCAACAGAGGTGCAGAACAAGGCAAGAGAAGTGAAGAAAGAGGCAAGAGAGTTGCAGAAACAGGCAGAAGAGGTGCAGAAAGAAGCAAGAGCAGTGCAGAGAGAACCAACAGAGGTGCAGAAGGAGGCAAGATGGGTGCAGAAAGAGGCAAGAGGGGTACAGAAATTTGCAGGAGAGGTGCAGAAATAAGCAATAGTAGTGCAGAAAGAACCAACAGAGGTGCAGAAACAGACAAGAGGGATGCAGAAAGAGGCAAGAGAAGTACAGAAAGAAGCAACAGAAGTGCAGAAGGACGCAGGAGAACTGCGGAAACAGGCAAGAGAGTTGCAGCAAAAGGGAACCGGGGTGTAGAAAGAGGTAAGAGAGGTGCAGAAAGTTAGAAGAAGGGTGCAGAAAGAGGCAAGAGGGGTGCAAAAAGAAGCAAAAGAGGTGCAGAAAAAAGCAAGAGGAGTGCAGAAAGAAGCAAGAGAAGTACGGAAAGAAAAACGAGAAGAACAGAAGCAAGCAACAGAGGTGCAGAATGAGGCAAAAGGGGTGCAGAAAGAGGCAAGAGAAGAGCAGAAAGAAGCAACAGAGGTACAGAAAGAGGCAAGAGAAGTACAGAAAGAGGCAAGAGAGTTGCAGAAACAAGCAACAAAGGTGCAGAAAGAGGCAAGAGTTGTACAGAAAGAGGCAAGAGAAGTGCAGAAAGAAGCAACAGAGGTGCAGAAAGAGGCAAGAGTAGTAGGGAAAGAGGCAATATAGTTGCAGAAACAGGCACAAGAGGTGCAGAAAGAGGGAACAGGGGTGCAGAAAGAGCCAAGAGAGGTGCAGAAAGAGGCAAGAGAGATGCACAAAGAGGGAAGAATGGTGCATATAGAGGTAAGAGTGATGCAGAGAGAAGCAAGAGAGGTGCAGAAAGAAACAAGAGAAGTACAGAAACAATCAACGGGTTCAGAAAGAGGCAAGCGGGGTGCAGAAAGAGGCAAGAGAAGTGCAGAAAGAAGCAACAGAGTTACAGAAAGAGGCAAGAGAAATGCAGAAAGAGGCAAGAGAGTTGCAGAAACAGGCAAAAGAGGTGCAGAAAGAGGGAACAGGGGTACAGAAAGAGGTAAGAGAGGTGCGGAAAGAGGCAAGAGAGGTGCAGAAATATATAATAGAGGTGCAGAAAGAAGCAATAAAGGTGCAAAAAGAAGCAAGAGAAGTGCAGAAAGAAGCAACAGAGGTGTAGAAAGAGGCAAGAGGGGTGCAGAAAGAGGCAAGAGAAGTGCAGAAAGAAGCAACAGAGTTGCAGAGAGAGGCAACAGGAGTAAGGAAAGAGGCAAGAGAGTTGCAGAAACAGACAAAAAAGGTGCAGAAAGAGGAACAGGGGTGCAGACAGAGGCACGAGAAGTGCAGAAAGATTGAAGAAGAGTGCAGAAAGAGGCAAGAGGGGTACAGAAAGAAGCAAGAGATATGCAGAAAGAAGCGCCAGAGGTGCAGAACAAGGCAAGAGAAGTGAAGAAAGAGGCAAGAGAGTTGCATAAACAGGCAGAAGAGGTGCGGAAAGAAGCAAGAGCAGTGCAGAGAGAACCAACAGAGGTGCAGAAGGAGGCAAGATGGGTGCAGAAAGAGGCAAGAGGGGTACAGCAAGAGGCAAGAGAGGTGCAAAAAGAAGCAAGAGCAGTGCAGAAAGAACCAACAGAGGTACAGAAACAGACTAGAGGGGTGCAGAAAGAGGCAAGAGAAGTACAGAAAGACGCAACAGACATGCAGAAGGACGCATGCGAACTGCAGAAACAGGCAAGAGAGTTGCAGCAAAAGGAAACCAGGGTGCAGAAAGAGGCAAGAGAGGTGCAGAAAGAGGGAAGAAGGGTGCAGAAAGAGGCAAGAGGGGTGCAAAAAGAGGCAAGAGAGGTGCAGAAAGAGGGAAGAAGGGTGCAGAAAGAGGCAAGAGGGGTGGAAAAAGAAGCAAGAGAGGTACAGAAAAAAGCAAGAGAAGTGCAAAAACAAGCAGCAGAGGTGTAGGAAGAGGCAAGAGGGGTGCTGAAAGAGGCAAGAGAGTTGCAGAAACAGTCAAAAAGGTGGATAAAGAAGAAAGAGAAATGCAGAAACAACCAACAGAGGTGCAGAAGAAGGCAGGAGGGGTTAAGAACCTTGCAAGAGATGTGCAGAAAGAAGCAAGAGCAGTGCAGATAGAAACAACAGAGGTGCAGAAGTATGCAAGAGGGACAAAGAAAGATGCAAGAGAAGTGCAGAAAGAAGCAAAAGAGGTGCAGAAAGAGGCAGGAGGATTACAGAAAGAGGCAAGAGAGGTGCAGAAAGAGGCAGGAGGTGCTGAAATTTGCAAGAAAGGTACATAAAGAAGCAAAAGAGGTGCATAAAGAAGAAAGAGCAGTGCATAAAGATGTAACAAAGGTGCAAATAGAGGTAGTAGGGGTGCAGAAAGAGATAGGAGAGGTGCAGAAAGAGGCAAGAGGATTACAGAAAGAGGCAAGAGAGGTGCAGAAAGAGGCAGGAGGTGCTGAAATTTGCAAGAAAGGTACATAAAGAAGCAAAAGAGGTGCATAAAGAAGAAAGAGCAGTGCATAAAGATGCAACAAAGGTGCAAATAGAGGTAGTAGGGATGCAGAAAGAGATAGGAGAGGTGCAGAAAGAGGCAAGCAAAGTGCAGAAAGAAGCAGCAGACGTACAGAAATAGGCATGCGGGGTACAGAAAGAAGCAAGAGAGTTGCAGAAACAATCAAAAGAGGTGCAGAAAGAGGCAAGAGAGGTGCAGAAAGAGGCAAGATAAGTGCAGAAAGAAGCAAAAGAAGTGTAGAGAGAGGCAAGAGGGGTGCAGAAAGAGGCAAGAGAAGTGCAGAAAGAAGCAACAGAGGTACAGAAAGATGCAAGAGAAGTGCGGAAAGAGGCAAGAGAGTTGCAGAAACAGGCAACAGAGGTGCAGAAAGAGGGAACAGGGGTACAGAAAGAGTTAAGAGAGGTCAGGAAAGAAGCAAGAGAGGTGCAGAAAGAAGCAAGAGAGGTGCAGAAAGCAGCAAGAGATGTGCAGAAACAAGCAACAAAGGTGCAGAAAGAGGCAAGAAGGGTGCATAAAGAGGCAAGAGAAGTGAAGAAAGAAGCAAGAGAGGTGCAGAAAGAGGCAAGAGAAGTGCAGAAACAAGCAACAGAGATGCAGAAAGAGGCAAGCGGGGTGCAGAAAGAGGCAAGAGAAGTGCATAAAGAAGCAACAGAGCTGTAGAGAGAGGCATGAGAAGTACAGAAAGAGGCAAGAGAGTTGCAGAAACAGGCAAAAGAGGTGAAAAAAGAGGGAACAGGGGTACAGAAAGAGGCAAGAGAGGTGCAAAAAGAAGCAAGTGAGATGCACAAAGAGGGAAGAATGATGCAGAAAGAGGCAAGAGGGGTGCAGAAAGAGGCAAGAGAAGTGCAGAAACAAGCAAGAGAGGTGCAGAAAGAGGCAACAGAAGAGCAGAAACAAGCAACAGAGATTCATAAAGAGGCAAGAGGGGTGCATTAAGAGGTAAGAGAAGAGCAGAAAAAAGCAACAGAGGTACAGAGAGAGGCAAGAAAAGTGCAGAAAGAGGCAAGAGAGTTGCAGAAACAAGCAACAAAGGTGCAGAAAGAGGCAAGAGTGGTACAGAAAGAAGCAAGAGAAGTGCAGATAGAAGCAAGAGAGGTGCAGAAAGAGGCAAGGGAAGTGCAGAAACAAGCAACAGAGATGTAGAAAGAGGCAAGAGGGGTGCAGAAAGAGGGCAAGAGAGGTATACAAAGAGGCAAGATAGTTGCAGAAACAGGCAAAAGAGGTGCAGAAAGAGGAAACAGGGATGCAGAAAGAGGCAAGAGAGGTGCAGAAAGAGGCAAGAGAGATGCACAGAGAGGGAAGAATGGTGCAGATAGAGGCACGAGGGATGCAGAAAGAAGCAAGAGAGGAACAGAAATAAACAAGAGAAGTACAGAAACAAGCAACAGATGTGCAGAAAGAGGAAAGCGGGTGCAGAAAGAGGCTAGAGAAGTGCAGAAAGAAGCAACAGAGGTACAGAATGAGGCAAGAGAGGTGCAGAATGAGGCAAGAGAGGTGCAGAAAGAGGCAAGAGGGGTGCAGAAAGAGGCAAGAGAAGTAGAGAAAGAAGCAACAGAGGTGCTGTGAGGGGCAACAGGAGTACAGAAAGAGGCAAGAGAGTTGGAGAAACAGACAAAAAAGGTGCAGAAAGAGGGAACAGGGGTGCAAACAGAGGCACAAGAAGTGCATAAAGATTGAAGAAGAATGCAGAAAGAGGCAAGAGGGGTACAGAAAGAAGCCAGAGAAGTACAAAAAGAAGCAACAGAGGTGCAGAACAAGGCAAGAGAAGTGAAGAAAGAGGCAAGAGAGTTGCATATACAGGCAGAAGAGGTGCAGAAAGAAGCACGAGCAGTGCAGAGAGAACCAACAGAGGTGCAGAAGGAGGCAAGATGGGTGCAGAAAGAGGCAAGAGGGGTACAGAAATTTGCAAGAGAGGTTCAGAAAGAAGCAAGAGCAGTGCAGAAAGAACCAACAGAGGTGCAGAAACAGACGAGAGGGGTGCAGAAAGAGGCAAGAGAAGTACAGAAAGAAGCAACAGAGGTGCTGTGAGGGGCAACAGGAGTACAGAAAGAGGCAAGACAGTTGGAGAAACAGACAAAAAAGGTGCAGAAAGAGGGAACAGGGGTGCAAACAGAGGCACAAGAAGTGCATAAAGATTGAAGAAGAATGCAGAAAGAGGCAAGAGGGGTACAGAAAGAAGCCAGAGAAGTACAAAAAGAAGCAACAGAGGTGCAGAACAAGGCAAGAGAAGTGAAGAAAGAGGCAAGAGAGTTGCATATACAGGCAGAAGAGGTGCAGAAAGAAGCACGAGCAGTGCAGAGAGAACCAACAGAGGTGCAGAAGGAGGCAAGATGGGTGCAGAAAGAGGCAAGAGGGGTACAGAAATTTGCAAGAGAGGTTCAGAAAGAAGCAAGAGCAGTGCAGAAAGAACCAACAGAGGTGCAGAAACAGACGAGAGGGGTGCAGAAAGAGGCAAGAGAAGTACAGAAAGAAGCAACAGAAGTGCAGAAGGACGCAGGAGAACTGCGGAAACAGGCAAGAAGGTTGCAGCAAAAGGAACCGGGGTACAGAAAGAGGCAAGAGAGGTGCAGAAAGTTAGAAGAAGGGTGCAGAAAGAGGCAAGAGGGGTGCAAAAAGAAGCAAGAGAGGTGCAGAAAAAGCAGGAGGAGTGCAGAAAGAAGCAAGAGAAGTACGGAAAGAAAAAAGAGAAGTACAGAAGCAAGCAACAGAGGTGCAGAAAGAGGCAAAAGGGGTGCATTAAGAGGTAAGAGAAGTGCAGAAAGAAGCAACAGAGGTGCAGAAATTTATAAGAAAGGTGCAGAAAGAAGCAATAGAGGTGCAGAGAGAAGCAAGAGAAGTACGGAAATAAAAAAGAGAAGTACAGAAGCAAGCAGCAGAGGTGCAGAAAGAGGCAAGAGGGGTGCAGAAAGAGGCGAGAGAAGAGCAGAAAAAAGCAACAGAAGTACAGAAAGAGGCAAGAGAAGTGCAGAAAGAGGCAAGAGAGTTGCAGAAAGAGGCAAGAGAAGTGCAGACAGAAGCAAAAGAGGTGTAGAAAGAGGCAAGAGAAGTGCAGAAACAAGCAACAGAGATGTAGAAAGAGGCAAGAGGGGTGCAGTAAGAGGCCAAGAGAAGTGCAGAAAGAAGCAACAGAGGTGCAGAAAGAGGCAAGAGAAGTATACAAAGAGGCAAGATAGTTGCAGAAACAGGCAAAAGAGGTGCAGAAAGAGGAAACAGGGATGCAGAAAGAGGGAAGAGAGGTGCAGAAAGAGGCAAGAGAGATGCACAGAGAGGGAAGAATGGTGCAGATAGAGGCACGAGGGATGCAGAAAGAAGCAAGAGAGGAACAGAAATAAACAAGAGAAGTACAGAAACAAGCAACAGATGTGCAGAAAGAGGAAAGTGGGTGCAGAAAGAGGCTAGAGAAGTGCAGAAAGAAGCAACAGAGGTACAGAAAAAGACAAGAGAAATGCAGAAAGAGGCAAGAGAGTGGCAGAAACAGGCAAATGAGGCGAAGAAAGATGGAACAGGGGTACAGAAAGAGGCAAGAGAGGTGCAGAATGAGGCAAGAGAGGTAGAGAAATTTATAAGAGAGGTGCAGAAAGAAGCAAGAGAGGTGCAGAAAGAAGCAAAAGAAGTGCAGATAGAGGTGCAGAAAGAGGCAAGGGGGTGCAGAAAGAGGCAAGAGAAGTGGAGAAAGAAGCAACAGAGGTGCAGTGAGAGGCAACAGGAGTACAGAAAGAGGGAAGAGAGTTGCAGAAACAGACAAAAAATGTGCAGAAAGAGGGAACAGGGGTGCAAACAGAGGCAGAAGAAGTGCAGAAAGATTGAAGAAGAATGCAGAAAGAGGCAAGACGGGTACAGAAAGAAGCAAGAGAAGTGCAGAAAGAAGCAACAGAGGTGCAGAACAAGGCAAGAGAAGTGAAGAAAGAGGCAAGAGAGTTGCAGAAACAGGCAGAAGAGGTGCAGAAAGAAGCAAGAGCAGTGCAGAGAGAACCAACAGAGGTGCAGAAGGAGGCAAGATGGGTGCAGAAAGAGGCAAGAGGGGTACAGAAATTTGCAGGAGAGGTGCAGAAATAAGCAATAGTAGTGCAGAAAGAACCAACAGAGGTGCAGAAACAGACAAGAGGGATGCAGAAAGAGGCAAGAGAAGTACAGAAAGAAGCAACAGAAGTGCAGAAGGATGCAGGAGAACTGCGGAAACAGGCAAGAGAGTTGCAGCAAAAGGGAACTGGGGTGTAGAAAGAGGTAAGAGAGGTGCAGAAAGTTAGAAGAAGGGTGCAGAAAGAGGCAATAGGGGTGCAAAAAGAAGCAAAAGAGGTGCAGAAAAAAGCAAGAGGAGTGCAGAAAGAAGCAAGAGAAGTACGGAAAGAAAAAAGAGAAGAACAGAAGCAAGCAACAGAGGTGCAGAATGAGGCAAAAGGGGTGCAGAAAGAGGCAAGAGAAGAGCAGAAAGAAGCAACAGAGGTACAGAAAGAGGCAAGAGAAGTACAGAAAGAGGCAAGAGAGTTGCAGAAACAAGCAACAAAGGTGCAGAAAGAGGCAAGAGTTGTACAGAAAGAGGCAAGAGAAGTGCAGAAAGAAGCAACAGAGGTGCAGAAAGAGGCAAGAGTAGTATGGAAAGAGGCAATATAGTTGCAGAAACAGGCACAAGAGGTGCAGAAAGAGGGAACAGGGGTGCAGAAAGAGCCAAGAGAGGTGCAGAAAGAGGCAAGAGAGATGCACAAAGAGGGAAGAATGGTGCATATAGAGGTAAGAGTGATGCAGAGAGAAGCAAGAGAGGTGCAGAAAGAAACAAGAGAAGTACAGAAACAATCAACGGGTTCAGAAAGAGGCAAGCGGGTGCAGAAAGAGGCAAGAGAAGTGCAGAAAGAAGCAACAGAGTTACAGAAAGAGGCAAGAGAAATGCAGAAAGAGGCAAGAGAGTTGCAGAAACAGGCAAAAGAGGTGCAGAAAGAGGGAACAGGGATACAGAAAGAGGCAAGAGAGGTGCGGAAAGAGGCAAGAGAGGTGCAGAAATATATAATAGAGGTGCAGAAAGAAGCAATAAAGGTGCAAAAAGAAGCAAGAGACGTGCAGAAAGAAGCAACAGAGGTGTAGAAAGAGGCAAGAGGGGTGCAGAAAGAGGCAAGAGAAGTGCAGAAAGAAGCAACAGAGTTGCAGAGAGAGGCAACAGGAGTAAGGAAAGAGGCAAAAGAGTTGCAGAAACAGACAAAAAAGGTGCAGAAAGAGGAACAGGGGTGCAGACAGAGGCACGAGAAGTGCAGAAAGATTGAAGAAGAGTGCAGAAAGAGTCAAGAGGGGTACAGAAAGAAGCAAGAGATATGCAGAAAGAAGCGCCAGAGGTGCAGAACAAGGCAAGAGAAGTGAAGAAAGAGGCAAGAGAGTTGCACAAACAGGCAGAAGAGGTGCGGAAAGAAGCAAGAGCAGTGCAGAGAGAACCAACAAAGGTGCAGAAGGAGGCAAGATGGGTGCAGAAAGAGGCAAGAGGGGTACAGCAAGAGGCAAGAGAGGTGCAGAAAGAAGCAAGAGCAGTGCAGAAAGAACCAACAGAGGTACAGAAACAGACAAGAGGGGTGCAGAAAGAGGCAAGAGAAGTACAGAAAGAAGCAACAGACATGCAGAAGGACGCATGCGAACTGCAGAAACAGGCAAGAGAGTTGCAGCAAAAGGAAACCAGGGTGCAGAAAGAGGCAAGAGAGGTGCAGAAAGAGGGAAGAAGGGTGCAGAAAGAGGCAAGAGGGGTGCAAAAAGAGGCAAGAGAGGTGCAGAAAGAGGGAAGAAGGGTGCAGAAAGAGGCAAGAGGGGTGGAAAAAGAAGCAAGAGAGGTACAGAAAAAGCAAGAGAAGTGCAAAAACAAGCAGCAGAGGTGTAGGAAGAGGCAAGAGGGGTGCTGAAAGAGGCAAGAGAGTTGCAGAAACAGTCAAAAAGGTGGATAAAGAAGAAAGAGAAATGCAGAAACAACCAACAGAGGTGCAGAAGAAGGCAGGAGGGGTTAAGAACCTTGCAAGAGATGTGCAGAAAGAAGCAAGAGCAGTGCAGATAGAAACAACAGAGGTGCAGAAGTAGGCAAGAGGGACAAAGAAAGATGCAAGAGAAGTGCGGAAAGAAGCAAAAGAGGTGCAGAAAGAGGCAAGAGGATTACAGAAAGAGGCAAGAGAGGTGCAGAAAGAGGCAGGAGGCGCTGAAATTTGCAAGAAAGGTACATAAAGAAGCAAACGAGGTGCATAAAGAAGAAAGAGCAGTGCATAAAGATGTAACAAAGGTGCAAATAGAGGTAGTAGGGGTGCAGAAAGAGATAGGAGAGGTGCAGAAAGAGGCAAGAGGATTACAGAAAGAGGCAAGAGAGGTGCAGAAAGAGGCAGGAGGTGCTGAAATTTGCAAGAAAGGTACATAAAGAAGCAAAAGAGGTGCATAAAGAAGAAAGAGCAGTGCATAAAGATGCAACAAAGGTGCAAATAGAGGTAGTAGGGGTGCAGAAAGAGATAGGAGAGGTGCAGAAAGAGGCAAGCAAAGTGCAGAAAGAAGCAGCAGACGTACAGAAATAGGCATGCGGGGTACAGAAAGAAGCAAGAGAGTTGCAGAAACAATCAAAAGAGGTGCAGAAAGAGGCAAGAGAGGTGCAGAAAGAGGCAAGATAAGTGCAGAAAGAAGCAAAAGAGGTGTAGAGAGAAGCAAGAGGGGTGCAGAAAGAGGCAAGAGAAGTACAGAAAGAAGCAACAGAGGTACAGAAAGATGCAAGAGAAGTGCGGAAAGAGGCAAGAGAGTTGCAGAAACAGGCAAAAGAGGTGCAGAAAGAGGGAACAGGGGTACAGAAAGAGTTAAGAGAGGTCAGTAAAGAAGCAAGAGAGGTGCAGAAAGAAGCAAGAGAGGTGCAGAAAGCAGCAAGAGATGTGCAGAAACAAGCAACAAAGGTGCAGAAAGAGGCAAGAAGGGTGCATAAAGAGGCAAGAGAAGTGAAGAAAGAAGCAAGAGAGGTGCAGAAAGAGGCAAGAGAAGTGCAGAAACAAGCAACAGAGATGCAGAAAGAGGCAAGCGGGGTGCAGAAAGAGGCAAGAGAAGTGCATAAAGAAGCAACAGAGCTGTAGAGAGAGGCATGAGAAGTACAGAAAGAGGCAAGAGAGTTGCAGAAACAGGCAAAAGAGGTGAAAAAAGAGGGAACAGGGGTACAGAAAGAGGCAAGAGAGGTGCAAAAGAAGCAAGTGAGATGCACAAAGAGGGAAGAATGATGCAGAAAGAGGCAAGAGGGGTGCAGAAAGAGGCAAGAGAAGTGCAGAAACAAGCAAGAGAGGTGCAGAAAGAGGCAACAGAAGAGCAGAAACAAGCAACAGAGATTCATAAAGAGGCAAGAAGGGTGCATTAAGAGGCAAGAGAAGAGCAGAAAAAAGCAACAGAGGTACAGAGAGAGGCAAGAGAAGTGCAGAAAGAGGCAAGAGAATTGCAGAAACAAGCAACAAAGGTGCAGAAAGAGGCAAGAGTGGTACAGAAAGAAGCAAGAGAAGTGCAGATAGAAGCAAGAGAGGTGCAGAAAGAGGCAAGG
This sequence comes from Calotriton arnoldi, assembly GCA_963921515.1. Lineage (NCBI taxonomy): Eukaryota > Metazoa > Chordata > Amphibia > Caudata > Salamandridae > Calotriton > Calotriton arnoldi. The sequence goes on along the minus strand of CAWUFW010004991.1, from coordinate 1,357,553 downwards.
GAAGTGCAGAAACAAGCAACAGAAATGTAGAAAGAGGCAAGAGGGGTGCAGAAAGAGGGCAAGAGAGGTATACAAAGAGGCAAGATAGTTGCAGAAACAGGCAAAAGAGGTGCAGAAAGAGGAAACAGGGATGCAGAAAGAGGCAAGAGAGGTGCAGAAAGAGGCAAGAGAGATGCACAGAGAGGGAAGAATGGTGCAGATAGAGGCACGAGGGATGCAGAAAGAAGCAAGAGAGGAACAGAAATAAACAAGAGAAGTACAGAAACAAGCAACAGAGGTGCAGAAAGAGGAAAGTGGGGTGCAGAAAGAGGCTAGACAAGTGCAGAAAGAAGCAACAGAGGTACAGAAAAAGACAAGAGAAATGCAGAAAGAGGCAAGAGAGTTGCAGAAACAGGCAAATGAGGCACAGAAAGATGGAACAGGGGTACAGAAAGAGGCAAGAGAGGTACAGAATGAGGCAAGAGAGGTGCAGAATGAGGCAAGAGAGGTGCAGAAATGTATAAGAGAGGTGCAGAAAGAAGCAAGAGAGGTGCAGAAAGAAGCAAAAGAAGTGCAGATAGAAGCAACAGAGGTGCAGAAAGAGGCAAGAGGGTTGCAGAAAGAGGCAAGAGAAGTAGAGAAAGAAGCAACAGAGGTGCTGTGAGGGGCAATAGGAGTACAGAAAGAGGCAAGAGAGTTGGAGAAACAGACAAAAAAGGTGCAGAAAGAGGGAACAAGGGTGCAAACAGAGGCACAAGAAGTGTATAAAGATTGAAGAAGAATGCAGAAAGAGGCAAGAGGGGTACAGAAAGAAGCCAGAGAAGTGCAGAAAGAAGCAACAGAGGTGCAGAACAAGGCAAGAGAAGTGAAGAAAGAGGCAAGAGAGTTGCATATACAGGCAGAAGAGGTGCAGAAAGAAGCACGAGCAGTGCAGAGAGAACCAACAGAGGTGCAGAAGGAGGCAAGATGGGTGCAGAAAGAGGCAAGAGGGGTACAGAAATTTGCAAGAGAGGTTCAGAAAGAAGCAAGAGCAGTGCAGAAAGAACCAACAGAGGTGCAGAAACAGACAAGAGGGGTGCAGAAAGAGGCAAGTGAAGTACAGAAAGAAGCAACAGAAGTGCAGAAGGACGCAGGAGAACTGCGGAAACAGGCAAGAAGGTTGCAGCAAAAGGGAACCGGGGTACAGAAAGAGGCAAGAGAGGTGCAGAAAGTTAGAAGAAGGGTGCAGAAAGAGGCAAGAGGGGTGCAAAAAGAAGCAAGAGAGGTGCAGAAAAAAGCAGGAGGAGTGCAGAAAGAAGCAAGAGAAGTACGGAAAGAAAAAAGAGAAGTACAGAAGCAAGCAACAGAGGTGCAGAAAGAGGCAAAAGGGGTGCAGAAAGAGTCAAGAGAAGAGCAGAAAGAAGCAAAAGAGGGGTGCAGAAAGAAGCAAGAGAAGTACGGAAAGAAAAAAGAGAAGTACAGAAGCAAGCAACAGAGGTGCAGAAAGAGGCAAAAGGGGTGCAGAAAGAGGCAAGAGTAGAGCAGAAAGAAGCAACAGAGGTACAGAAAGAGGCAAGAGAAGTACAGAAAGAGGCAAGAGAGTTGCAGAAACAAGCAACAAAGGTGCAGAAAGAGGCAAGAGTGGTACAGAAAGAGGCAAGAGAAGTGCAGAAAGAAGCTACAGAGGTGCAGAAAGAGGCAAGAGTAGTATGGAAAGAGGCAAGATAGTTGCAGAAACAGGCAAAAGAGATGCAGAAAGAGGGAACAGGGGTGCAGAAAGAGGCAAGAGAGGTGCAGAAAGAGGCAAGAGAGATGTACAAAGAGGGAAGAATGGTGCAGATAGAGGTAAGAGTGATGCAGAAAGAAGCAAGAGAGGTACAGAAAGAAACAAGAGAAGTACAGAAACAAGCAACAGGGGTTCAGAAAGAGGCAAGCGGGGTGCAGAAAGAGGCAAGAGAAGTGCAGAAAGAAGCAACAGAGGTACAGAAAGAGGCAAGAGAAATGCAGAAAGAGGCTAGAGAGTTGCAGAAACAGGCACAAAATGTGCAGAAAGAGGGAACAGGGGTACAGAAAGAGGCAAGAGAAGTGCGGAAAGAGGCAAGAGAGGTGCAGAAATGTATAAGAGAGGTGCAGAAAGAAGCAAGAAAGGTGTAGACAGAAGCAAGAGAAGTGCAGAAAAAAGCAACATAGGTGTAGAAAGAGGCAAGAGGGGTGCAGAAAGAGGCAAGAGAGTTGCAGAAACAGACAAAAAAGGTGCAGAAAGAGGAACAGGGGTGCAGACAGAGGCACGAGAAGTGCAGAAAGATTAAAGAAGAGTGCAGAAAGAGGCAAGAGGGGTAAAGAAAGAAGCAAGAGATATGCAGAAAGAAGCGCCAGAGGTGCAAAACAAGGCAAGAGAAGTGAAGAAAGAGGCAAGAGAGTTGCAGAAACAGGCAGAAGAGGTGCAGAAAGAAGCAAGAGCAGCGCAGAGAGAACCAACAGAGGTGCAGAAGGAGGCAAGATGGGTGCAAAAAGAGGCAAGAGGGGTACAGAAATTTGCAAGGGAGGTGCAGAAGGAAGCAAGAGCAGTGCAGAAAGAACCAACAGAGGTGCAGAAACATACAAGAGGGGTGCAGAAAGAGGCAAGAGAAGTATAGAAAGAAGCAACAGAGGGCAGAAGGACGCAAGATAACTGCAGAAACAGGCAAGAGAGCTGTAGCAAAAGGGAACAGGGGTGCAGAAAGAGGCAAGAGAGGTGCAGAAAGAGGGAAGAAGCATGCAGGAAGAGGCAAGAGGGGTGGAGAAAGAAGCAAGAGAGGTACAGAAAAAAGCAAGAGCAATGCAGAAACAACCAACAGAGGTGCAGAAGTAGGCAAGAGGGGTTAAGAACCTTGCAAGAGATGTGCAGAAAGAAGCAAGAGCAGTGCAGAAAGAAAGAACAGAGGTGCAGAAGAAGGCAAGAGGGGCGGAGAAAGAGGCAAGAGAAGTGCGGAAAGAAGCAAAAGAGGTGCAGAAAGAGGCAAGAGGATTACAGAAAGAGATAAGAGAGGTGCAGAAAGAGGCAGGAGGTGCCGAAATTTGCAAGAGAGGTACAAAAAGAAGCAAAAGAGGTGCAGAAAGAAGGAAGAATGGTGCAGAAAGAAGCAAGAGAAGTGCATAAAGAAGCAACAGAGGTATAGAAAGAGGCAAGAGGGGTGCAGAAAGAGGCAAGAGAAGTGCAGAAAGAAGCAACAGAGTTGCAGAGAGGGCAAGAGGAGTACAGAAAGAGGCAAGAGAGTTGCAGAAACAGACAAAAAAGGTGCATAAAGAGGGAACAAGGGTGCAGACAGAGGCACGAGAAGTGCAGAAAGATTGAAGAAGAGTGCAGAAAGAGGCAAAAGGGGTACAGAAAGAAGCAAGAGAAGTGCAGAAAGAAGCACCAGAAGTGCAGAACAAGGCAAGAGAAGTGAAGAAAGAGGCATGAGAGTTGCAGAAACAGTCACAAGAGGTGCAGAAAGAAGCAAGATCAGTGCAGAAACAGGTAAGAGAAGTGCAGAAAGAAGCAAGAGAGGTATAGAAAGAGGCAAGAGGGGTACAGAAACAAGCAAGAAAGTTGCAGAAACAGGCAAAAGAGGTGCAGAAAGAGGCAAGAGAGGTGCAGAGAGAGGCAAGAGAGGTGCAGAAAGAGGGAAGACAGGTGCATAAAGAGGCAAGAGGGGTGCAGAAAGAAGCATGAAATGTGCAGAAAGAAACAAGAGAAGTGCAGAAAGAATCAACAGTGGTGCAGAAGGAGCAAAGAGGGTTGCAGAAAGTGGCAAGAGGGGTACAGAAAGAAGCAAGAGAGGTGCAGAAAGAAGGAAGAGAGGTGCATGAACAAGCAACTAAGGTGCAGAAAGAGGCAAGAGAGGTGCAGAAAAAGGCAAGAGAAGTACAGAAAGAAGTAAGAGAGGTGCAGAAAGAGGCAACAGAAGTGCAGAAACAAGCAACAGAGATGCAAAAAGAGGCAAGGGGGTTGCATAAAGATGTAAGAGAAGTGCAGATAGAAGCAACAGAGGTGCAGAAAGAGGTAAGAGAAGTACAGAAAGAGGCAAGAGAGTTGCAGAAGCAGGCAAAAGAGGTGCAGAAAGAGTGAACAGGGGTGCAGAAAGAGGCAAGAGAGGTGCAGAAAGAGGCAAGAGAGATGGACAAAGAGGGAAAAATGGTACAGAAAAAGGCAAGAGGGGTGCAGAAAGAAGCAAGAGAGTTGTAGCAAAAGGGAACAGGGGTGCAGAAAGAGGTAAGAGAGGTGCAGAAAGAGGGAAGAAGGGTGTAGAAAGAGGCAAGAGAAGAGCTGAAACAAGCAACAAAGGTGCAGAAAGAGGGAAGAGGGGTGCAGGAAGAGGGAAGAGAAGTGCAGAAAAAAGTAAGAGAGCTGCAGAAAGAGGCAAGAGAAGTGCAGAAACAATCAACAGAGATGCAGAAAGAGGCAATAGGGGTTCAGGCATTTGCAAGAGATGTGCAGGAAGAAGCAAGAGCAGTGTAGAAAGAAACATCAGATGTACAGAAGGAGGCAAGAGGGGTGCATAAATAGTCAAGAGAAGTGCAGAAAGAAGCAAAAGAGGTGCAGAAAGTGGCATGAGGGGTGCAGAAAGAGGCAAGCGAGGTGCAGAAAGAGGCAAGAGAGGTGCAGAAAATTACAAGTGAGGTACAGAAAGAAGCAAGAGTGGTGCAGAAAGAAGCAACAGAGGTGCAGAACGAGGCAAGCTAAGTGCAGAACGAGGCAAGAGATTTGCAGAAACAGGCAAAAGAGGTGCAGAAAGAAGCAAGAGCAGTGTAGAGAGAACCAACAGAGGTGCAGGAGGAGGCAAGATGGGTGCAGAAAGAGGCAAGAGGGGTACAGAAATTTGCAAGAGAGGTGCAGAAAGAAGCAAGAGCAGTGCAGAAAGAACCAACAGAGGTGTAGAAACAGACAAGAGGGGTGCAGAAAGAGGAAAGAGAAGTACAGAAAGAAGCAACAGAGGTGCAGAAGGACACAAGAGAACTGCAGAAACAGGCAAGAGAGTTGTAGCAAAAGGGAACAGGGGTGCAGAAAGAGGTAAGAGAGGTGCAGAAAGAGGGAAGAAGGGTGCAGAAAGAGGCGAGAGTGGTGCAAAAAGAAGCAAGAGAGGTACAGAAAAAAGCAAGAGAAGTGCAAAAACAAGCAACAGAGGTGCATAAAGATGCAAGAGGGGTGCTGAAAGAGGCAGGAGAGTTGCAGAAACAGGCAAAAAAAGGTGCATAAAGAAGAAAGAGAAATGCAGAAACAACCAACAGAAGTGCAGAAGTAGGCAAGAGGGGTTAAGAACCTTGCAAAAGATGTGCAGAAAGAAGCAAGAGCAGTGCAGAAAGAAACATCAGAGGTACAGAAGGAGACAGTAGGGGTACAGAAAGAAGCAAGAGAGTTGCAGAAACAGGCAGAAGATGTGCAGAAAGAGGCAAGAGAGGTGCAGAAAGAGGCAAGAGAGGTGCAGAAAGAGGAAAGCAGGGTGCAGAAAGAGGCAAGAGGGGTGCAGAAAGAAACAAGCGAGGTGCAGAAAGAAAGAAAAGAAGTGGAGAAAGAACCAACTGTTGTGCAGGAAGAGGCAAGAGGGGTACAGAAAGAGGCAAGAGAGGTGCAGAAAGAAGCAAGATAAGTGCAGAAACAAGCAACAGAGGTGCTGAAAGAGGCAAGAGGGATGCAGAAAGAAGCAAGAGAAGTGGAGAAAGAAGCAACTGAGGTGCAGAAAGAAGCAAGAGAAGTGCAGAAACAAGCAACAGATGTGCAGAAAGAGGCAAGAGGGGTACAGAAAGAGGCAAGAGAAGTACAGAAAGAAGCAACAAAGGTGGAGAAAAAGGCAAGAGAAGTACAGATAGAGGCAAGAGAAGTACAGAATGTGGCAAGAGAGTTGCAGAATGAAGCAAAAGAGGTGCAGAAAGAGGCAGGAGAGGTGCAGAAAGAGGCAAGAGAGGTGCACAAACAGGCAAAAGAGGTGCAATAAGATCCAAGAGAGGTGCAGAAAGAGGCAAGAGGGGTGCAGAAAGATGCAAGAGAAGTGCACAAAGAAGCAACAGTGGTACAGAAAGAGGCAAGAGAAGTGCAGAGAGAGGCAAGAGAGTTGCAGAAACAGGCAAAAGAGATGCAGAAAGAGAGAACAGGGGTGCAGAAAAAAGCAAGAGAGGTGTAGAAAGAAGCATGAGATGTGCATAAAGAAGCAATTGAGGTGCATAAAATGGCAAGAGAAGTACACAAAGAGGCAAGAGAGGTGCAGAAAGAGGCAAGAGAGGAGCAGAAAGAGGGGAGAGGGAGAAGAAAGAGGCAAGAGAAGTGCAGAAAGAAGCATCAGAGATGCAGAAAGTGGCAAGAGAGGTGCAGAAAGATGGGAGGTGCAGAAAGCAGAAGAGATGTGCAGAAAGAGGCAATAGAAGTGCTGAAAAAGCAAGAAAGGTGCACAAAGAAGCAAGAGAAATGCAGAAAGAGGCAAGGGGCACAGGAAAAAAGCAAGAATGGTTTGCGCACCATTAATACTAATTTAACACCCACTTTTAGCAATAAGTAACAGGTGGCCATTCCAGGTTTGCAAAGGGCCTTCTACACGCTGTAATTCTTGTCGCTGCATTCTTGGTAATGTTTGAGCTGTTTGAGCTAGAAACAAGGTGTTTTTTGTTCAAATCTGCAGAATATGCAGCAGATGATGGATTATGTGGCAAATGCGTAAAATGTCTAATTATGCCAAAATCCTGCAGCTGAACAGTTGCATAATTCCAGTGGCCCTGCTCATACCTCCAACTGGGTCCAGAAGTGCTCCTCAGTGGTTCCTTCTTTTTTTGTCTCATTGAGTTTATACTTTAGCTTCTATGGAAACAAGGAAGACTAAACCTGAGGTTACCTCTCCACAACACAGACTACCATACCACATAATTACTCTCATAACACATAATCCCACTCTACATAATTCCTATACACAAAATACCACATACTTTCTATCCACATAATTTCACTGCGCAACATACAACATAATTTCACTACACACAACGTACATCCACTCCACTCCAAAAAACATTAGTAAAAAACTTTTACATTTACAACGCCAATAGCCCGACCTTTTGCAAATGCGAGTCCTAATACATTGCAAATGCTTCTTTAACTAGTAGTCACGTTAACAGAGTGGTGGAGAAAGGGGGCTGGGACTCCGACCAGCGCTCAGGAAGTCCGCTGCATAGCACTTACAGAAGGTACCAGGAGGTCTTCTTGGCCCCCAAAGTCCCTCAGCAGTAAAGTGGACTTCATCTCCCAACCAGTAGTGTGCCAGGAGGTGCATTTGCAGAGTGGTGGAGAAAGGGGGGTGAGGCCTCCTAAGACCTCTTAGCAATCCCACTGTGTGGGACTTACTGGTGGTAACAGGAGCTGTAGTTGGCCCCCAAGTACATCTTTGGGGGCCATCTACCCCTCCTATTACCTCTAGTAAGTCCCACACAGCAGGATTGCTACGTTCCCACAGCAGGCCACACCCCCTTTTCCCACCACTCTGCAAACACGCTCCCTGGCACGCTCTTGGATGGGGATTGAAGTCCCCTTCACTGCTAGGGGTCCGTAGGGGCCAACTACCCTACCTCTTACCTCCAGTAAGCCCCACACAGTGGGATTGCTGAGTTGTAGACACATGCCACGCCCCCTTTCTCCACCACTCTGCAAACGCACCTCCTGGCGCGCTCTTAGTTTGGGGATGCAGTACCCTTGCCTCCTGAGGGTCCCTGGGGCCCAACTAGCCCTCCTGTTACCGCTAGTAAGCCCCACACAGCTGGATTGTTGAGAGTGGTCAAAGGCCGCACCCCCTTTTTACACCACTCTGCAAAGCGCCTCCTGGCACACTGCTGCTTGGGGGATGAAGTCCACTTTAGTCCTGAGGTCCTCAGTAATCAAGGGGACCTCATCACCCCACCACCAGTGTACCAAGAGGTGCGTTTGCAGAGTGGTGTAAAAAGGGGTGTGGCCTCCTACCACCCGTCAGCACACCAGCTGTGTAGGGCTTACTGGAGGTACCTGGTGGGCTAGTTGGCCCCTAAGGACTCTCAGTAGGTACGGGGACTTCATTCCCGAACCAAGATCGCGCCAGGAGGCGCATTTGCAGAGACAGGCAGGGAGGAGGCGGGGCCTCCGGGCAGTTGCGGGTTTCTTTTTTTTTACATTTGTTTAGGAAGGGGGGCTCTGTGGCCCCCCTTCCCTTGGACCTTTTGGGCCCCGGGGACCCCAACCCCCGGGCCTGAGCCTTTTTAAAAAAAAATGTATTGTAAAGGGAGGTGGGCACGCGGCCCCCCTCCTGAGGCTGATTTTGGCCCTGGGGCCCCCATTCTCCGGGGCCCGGCGAAAACATTTTTGGTGGAAGGGGGGCCGCATGGCCCCACTTCACTGGGCCACTTTTGGCCCAGAGGACCCCATCCTTCGGGGTATGCCTTTATTTTTAATATTTTTGAGGGGGGCCACGTGGCCCCCTCCTGAGTCCAATTTTGGCCCCGGGGACCCCACCCCCAGGGCCCTGCCATTTTTTTGTTTAAAAAAAATCAAAATAGGAGGGGGCTGAGTTGCCCCCCTCCCGGCCCCCCTCCCAGGCCATTTTTGGCCCCGGGGACTCCATCCCCCGGGGCATGGCCTCTTTGTTGGGGACTGCAGGGGGAGCCCCAATGCCCCCGGGGTCCCAGTCACTCCCCGCCTCCTGCGGGAGCTGGCATTGCTTTTGGGCAAAGAGAGCTGTTAACATGCAGCTCCCTTTGCCCAAAAGCAAATTTGCTTTGCTTCATAGAAGCAAGAGCAGGTTTCCTGCTCTCGCTTCCATGAAGCACTGTAGTGTTTGAACAACAAAGGAACCTGAGTTAGGTACCAGGACAAACTCCACAGCCACGACCATTGTAGAATGAATCCAATCAATCAAAGCTGCATAATTCTTCATTATTTTCTTCTTCAATTCCTCAGAAACTTTTACTTATCTTGCTCAACAATATTTTTCAATTCATTTTATTCATCCAGCTGCCATAAACAGATGTAATCAAAACGCAGGAGACGTAAAATCAGTCCACATGTCACGGTTTTATTAAAAATGTCCCAATGCATTTCGGGAAACTTCCCTTCATCAGGGGACTCTAAGAAAACAGAAATGAACACCACCATCAACAAAACTAACGTATATATCACTATTATATGCAAATGATATTTAAACAGTGATTATATTGCTTATTTGAGCCTGTAAACAATACCCGCCAACCCACGTTTAGTAATAACCCACTGTGTTTTTCTCGATTTGACAATAAAAAAGCTCGCACTATTGAATCTCACCCAAACCATGACGAACCAGCGCTTATTAATGGTAAAAAACCTCCCGCACCACAATAACACCCACCTCCCGTGAACTCAAAATGCTGCCACTACAGCCCTGTCAGCATATGAATCAACCTCAAGCTTACCGTGACATATGCTAAGTTGTTTCCATTATGAAGGACCCATCCTCTCACGATAACCCACTTTTAAACAAAGACCAGGCTGCATTCCTCGCAATGAAATCCTATGGAGCGCCTCGGCACGACCTTTATACTTATTGCAGGCTTGCTTAATTAGTGGTAATTCATCCTCCTCCCCCTCGGGTGTTCAACGAAAACGTGTCCTCCTAAGAGACTACATTAAACAACAGACTTTGGGGCATATTATCAACGGCCAGCGATAATTATCGCTGGCCGTGATTAGCGATAGATATCTTATCGCTGGCTATCTCCGGAACTTATCGCCCTGGTAGCGCGTTATTAACAACACGCTTCTCCAGGGCGATAAAAATTCCAGAGATAGCGAGGTTATCGCCGTTTGCAGGGAACATCGCTGGTTTTCCAGCGATGTTCCCTGCAAAACGGCGATAGCCTTGCTGATACGACCCTGTGGTCGTATCAGCACAATCCACCCCTATGTTAGGGATGGCTAAGTCGGGATAATAGCAGACGTTAGATTTTGACGAAAACGGCCGTTTTCGCCAAAATCTAACGTCTGCTATCATCCTGTGGGCTGCCTTGTAAATATCGCGATGTGCACATCGGCGATATTTACAACGTAGCCCATCTGGGGTACGCCCAGTAACGCCCACCTTGCATCTCATTAGAGATGCAGGATGGGCGTTATGGGAAAGGGCGATAGGGCAAGGATTCACGCAATAGCGTGACCTTGCTAATACAGCGATAAAATTATCGCCGCTTTTCGTCTGAAAACAGACGCTAAAGCGGCGATAATTTTTTATCGCCGGCTTGTTAATATGCCCCTTTATTTTAAGAAGTAGCGCCAGTCCCCGTGTACGAGTAATTGCTGACAACTGCATTTCCCACAATGCCTCTATCCTATCGTGTTAATCATGGATCAACTTCCCGAGAAAAAAAAAGACAGTTCAATGTTGAAACTACCCACAGTCACTCCTTCACATAATTTTAGAACAATGCGTACTGGTGCATAATTGATCTCATGTGGTATAGACGATTCTTATTCATGAAATTCTCATGTAGGATATTAAACGTAAATGCAGGCTGTTATGATATCAACATTACAATCGATGTTACAAGCATTAAAATTCTAGTTCATTTGGAATGTTGATGGTGGATACATGTCAAAAAACTCGACTCCTGTGGTAATCATGGCAGTCTTAATGATCAATATATAACATTTATTTTCCGTTCTTAAGTTTATTTCTTGTTCATCAATGCTGTATCGTTGGGTGCCATCTCATCTTTCAGCAGAACATCGTTTAATGTAGAAAAGCAGGGGAAGAGATGCACTCCAGGTGTACTCGATATTTATTCAATTTCAACTTCATTAACATGCTGAAAGCGTGCAAGTTTGCTTCGCGCTCCGCCGAAATGCGCTGCAATCAAACTGAACAACGAAGGGACCTGAGTTAGGTACCAGGACAAACTGCACAGCCACGACCATTGTAGAATGAATCCAATCAATCAAAGCTGCATAATTCTTCATTATTTTCTTCTTCAATTCCTCAGAAACTTTTACTTTTCTTGCTCAACAATATTTTTCAATTCATTTTATTCATCCAGCTGCCATAAACAGATGTAATCAAAACGCAGGAGCCGTAAAATCAGTCCACATGTCACGGTTTTATTAAAAATGTCCCAATGCATTTCGGGAAACTTCCCTTCATCAGGGCAGGAGCAGTGCTCCCTCCCTGCCATAGCAAACTGCACTGTCCCAGGGGTGGGCACCCCGGGACATTGCTGGAGCCGGCCCTGGGGGGTGCAGTCCCCAGGGCCAAGGAGGTCTCCTGGAGGGGTGCCACATGGCTCCCCTCCTATCTGGTTTAATGCCCCAGGAAGATGGTGGTTCCTGGGGCCAGGGTGCCGCAGCGGACCCCTACATTTAATTTAATTTTGCCCCAGAGAGGTGGTGGTCCACGGGGCAGTGTGGGGAAGGGCAGGAGCCCCCCACACTTCTTTATTTAGATTTAAGCCCCGGGGAGGTGGCAGTCCCCGGGGCTTGGTGGGGCCCAGGAGGCCCCCCAGACATAATATAGATATGTCCCAGGGAGGTGGCGGTTCCCGGGGCAGCATGGGGGACAGGAGTCCCCCCACACATTTTTTAAAATAAGCCCCAGGGGGGTGGCAGTTCCCAGGGCTGCAGGGGCCCCCACATAATAATTAAATGTTGCCCCTGAGACCTGGCCCACCAGGGGGCTTAAAAAAACAAATCATGGCAGACTGCTCTTCGTCATTTTTGTTTTTCAGCAGGATTTGTGTACCTTACGCGAATCCCGTCGGAATTCTTTTTTAAAAAATGTTTTTTTTCTCCCTGGGAGTCCCTGTGGGACCCCCTGACCAGGCCTAGGAGGTCAGATGTTTCTACCCTGCCCACTTTTCTTTTTTATTGTTTTTTTACTGTTTTCTTGTGACTCGGTTCAACCGAGTCACAAGATGGCTGCCAACACTTCCTGGTTTGAAGTGTTGGCAGCCAATCAGAATCAAGCTCATGCTCAGGAGGGTTTGCGGATCCACTGCGGTCACCAGATATCCATATGTTTTTATTGTTAAATTTCCCATGAACTACTGAACTACTGAACGGATTTACACCATTTAAAAAAAAAAACACTTTCTGAACCAAGAGCTAACATTTTGCCAAATTTGGTGTAATTCTGGTCAGCAGTTCGGGCTGTAGCTTTGTCCAAACTTTCCAATGGAAATTGACATGGAGAAAATGCATTTTGGGACCCACCTTTTTTCTCAGCCCCCGCTTGATGAATCACCCCGCAACTTTCAAGACAAGAGCTGACCGGAGCGCCCCATTAGTTTTGAAAAGTTTGTGTAGATTCATCAAACGGTGCCAAAGATATTGGCAAATCAAAAAACATTTTTCCTATGGAAACTAGGTCCTAACTATAACTACCTACTGGCGACCCCAGTAGGTTATGTGTGTATATATATATATATTCACTGAAAAAACCATAAGGTTTTAGGGACAGTTATAGTTAGTTGGACATTGCACTCGTACAAAACCCGTGAAATTCCCCCGTTATAGTTAGTTCAGGTAACTATAACTCGCGCCCCCGCAATGCACTGCTGATGACGTCACATATTACATCACTCATGACATGGTCAGTGACATCACTGATGACATCACTGATGACATCTCAAATGACATCACTGATGACATCATCCAGTGACTGTGTGTTTCTGTAAAGTTTAAATATTTTTAATATATATAGGGAAAGGCGTATTGAAGAATGAGTGGGTGTATAAGTGTCTGTATGGATGATTTAGTAGGTGCGTGACTAACTCGATAAGTGAGTGATTAAACGTATCTTACTGAATGCATGGGTTAGTGACTAAACTGGGTGAATGTCTGTATCCGTCTGTCTGTTGCTGTGTAAGTGGTGCATGGGTTTGTGAATAGCTACATGAGTGTCTATATGAGTTATTGATTGGTTGTCTGAGTATCTGTATGGGTGCCTGAGTGTTTGTGTGGGTGGGGTGTGTGCGACTCTGTGCATAGATGTGTGAGTGGGTGATTCACTGGGTGGATGGTTTCAAGAGTGCATCTGTGATAGACTGTATGGGTGGGTAAGTGTGTGTAAGAGTGTGTTAGTGAGTGAATGTATGTCCCAGTGGTACATGTGTGAGTAACTACATATGTGAAAGGCAGTATATATGTGTGTTGGAGTATATAAATAGCTATAAGCTTAGAGTGTGTGATTGTGAGAGTGACTGTATGGATGAGTGTGTGCTTGTATCAGTGATTGTATAAGAGCATAAGAATGTGCTAGTATTTGTATGAGTAAGTGAGCTGGTGTGTGTATAACTGTATAGGTGAGTAAATGGCAGTGTGTTTAATTATTTGCATGACTGACTAGGTGTGTGAGTACCTCTATGGATGAGTGGCGGTGTTTGAGTGTCTATATAGGAGTATGAGTGCATATGATAGTCCTGTACTGAGTGACCATAAGTATGAGTGACTGTACGGGTGAGTGAGTGGATGTGTGTGTGTAGACCTAAGAATCAGTGAGTGGGTATGTAGTTATTGGTGTTGGAGTGTCTATGGTTTTGAGAATGGCAGTCTGTAATTTAGAGTGGGTGTATCAAAGGTTATATTAGGGTGTGAGGAGGTGCATTAAATTCTCACATGGATGATGTCATCAGTGATGTCATTTGAGATGTCATCAGTGATGTCATCAGTGATGTCACTGACCATGTCATGAGTGATGTAATATGTGATGTCATCAGCAGTGCACTGCGAGGGCACGAGTTATAGTTACCTGAACTAACTATAATGGGGGAATTTCACGGGTTTTGTACGAGTGCAATGTCCAACTAACTATAACTGTCCCTAAAACCTTATGGTTTTTTCAGTGAATTTCTAAGGTTTTTTAAATGCTAATTTCTAACTATAACGTGCCTGAAACCTATGGTTTTTTCAGTGAATTTCAAAGGTTTTTTAAATGCTAATTCCTAACTATAACGTGTCTGAAACCTATGGTTTTTTCAGTGAATTTCAAAGGTTTTGTAAATGACAATTTTTAAATGTATTAATTGTTATATTTATTTTTTTCATACTGATTTACTACATTTTTAGAAACATTTTTTTTTACATATTTTATTTTTTAAATTACATTGTAATTACATTATACATTACATTACAAAAATACTTTCTCAGAATGAATTACTTTAGTTTAAATACTTTGCAAATAGGCAATAGACTTTTAAGTACAGTAGTTACAGTTGTTGCAATGGGCAACACAATTTCAAAAACAAAGCAACATTGAGCTCAATGTGAATTTCTAGTTAAATGCAATTAGTTACTTTATGGATTACTTTTCTAACCACAGGACTGGATCCTAGATTCAGTCCTGGGACATCTCCTGTAAACAGTTGAGTAAAAGCGTTTTGGTTACAGTAGTGATTTTTAAGGAATATTATTGTATTTTAAAAGTTGACACTTAGAAACTTTTTCATATAGAATCACCAATGTTATCCTAAGGGAGGAAATTCACTTAGCAGGTAAGTAGTGTTATCGTTACTTTTTCTTACTCAGTGGTGGATCCTGGAACCAGCACTGGTGCATCTCCTGTAAACAGTTGAAAGAATGCATTTAAGTCACACATGCGATTTTTAAGGAATATTTGTAGTTTGTGAAAATCGACACTTTGAAACTTTTCTGCTGAAAACCAGACAATGGATTCCTATGGAAGGAAATTCAAGTTACTGGTAAGTACGGTTAGAATTACTTTTCAGGGTCAGTGCTGGGCTAAAATATGCAGCACTGGGTTCTCTCCTGATAACAGGTGAGTAAATCGGAATTCATAGTTCGGCTGATTTTAGAGAAATATTATAAAGTTCCAAAACTCCACACACAGAAGAATTTCCAAGTGAAACCAGTCAATGTTAGCCTATGGAAGGAAATTCAAGTTACTGTTAAGTACGGTTAGATTTACTTTTCAGGGTCAGTGCTGGGCTAAAAGATGCAGCACTGGGTTCTCTCCTGATAACAGGTGAGTAAATCGGAATTCGTATTTCGTCTGATTTTAGAGGAATATTTGTATGTTTCAAAAATCGACACAAACTTTTTCAGCAAAAAGCAGGCAATGATAACCTATGGAAGGAAATTCAAGTTACTGGTAAGTACGGTTAAAATTACTTTTCAGGATCAGTACTGGGTTGAAAGATGCAGCACTGAGGTCTCTCCTGATAACAGGTGAGTAAATCGGAATTCGTATTTCGGCTGATTTTAGCTGAATATTTGCACAATGGTGAAGGGAGGGGGCGGGGCCTGAGGTGACATCTGTGCAAACGCGCCCGTGGCGCGTTTTAAGTTGGGGGATTAAGTCCCTTTAATCATGAGGGTCCCTGGGGGCCAACTAGCCCACCAGGAACCTCCAGTATGCGCCAGGGGCTGCGTTGCAGAGACGTGTACAGAGGCCACACCCCTTTACACCTCTCTGCAAGGCAGCTCTGTGGCGCTTTGAAAGTACATGGTGGGCTAGTTGGACTCCAGGGACCCTCAGGATTCAGGGGACTTAATCCCCCATCTTAAAACACGCCACGGGGCCTGTTTGCACACATGTCACCTGAAGCCCCGTGGCGCGTTTTAAGTCGGGGGATTAACTCCCCTTGAATCCTGAGGGTCCCTGGGGGCCAACTAGCCCAACAGGTATATCCAAAAGTGCCACAGAGCTGCCTTGCAGAGAGGTGTAAAAAGGGCGTGGCCTCTTTACACCTCTCTGCAACGCAGCCCCTGGCGCATACTGGAGGTTCCTGGTGGGCTAGTTGGCCCCCAGGGACCCCCAGTATTGAAGGGGAATTACTTCCATATGCAAACGCGCCAGGGGCGCGTTTGCAGAGTGGTGAAGGAAGGGGCGGGGCCTGCGGCCCGATCGTTTTTTTTTTTGTTTTTTCTGAAGGGGGCTGTGTGGCCCCCTTCCTTTTCCTATTTTTGGGCCCTGGGGACCCCATCCCCCAGGGCCTTATCCCCTTTTTTTTTTTTTTTTAATTATACGGGAAGGGGGCCGCGTGGCCCCCCTCCCCTGGCCGAATCCTACCCGGGGACCCCATCCCTTCCATAGGAATTTCCTTCCATAGGATATCATTGCCTGCTTTTTGCTGAAAAAGTTTCTAAGTGTCGATTTTTGAAACATACAAATATTCCTCTAAAATCAGCTGAAATACGAATTCCGATTTACTCACCTGTTATCAGGAGAGACCTCAGTGCTGCATCTTTCAGCCCAGTACTGATCCTGAAAAGTAATTTTAACCGTACTTACCAGTAACTTGAATTTCCTTCCATAGGATATCATTGCCTGCTTTTTGCTGAAAAAGTTTCTAAGTGTCGATTTTTGAAACATACAAATATTCCTCTAAAATCAGCCAAAATACGAATTCCGATTTACTCACCTGTTATCAGGAGAGACCTCAGTGCTGCATCTTTCAGTCCAGTACTGATCCTGAAAAGTAATTTTAACCGTACTTACCAGTAACTTGAATTTCCTTCCATAGGATATCATTGCCTGCTTTTTGCTGAAAAAGTTTCTAAGTGTCGATTTTTGAAACATACAAATATTCCTCTAAAATCAGCCAAAATACGAATTCCGATTTACTCACCTGTTATCAGGAGAGACCTCAGTGCTGCATCTTTCAGTCCAGTACTGATCCTGAAAAGTAATTTTAACCGTACTTACCAGTAACTTGAATTTCCTTCCATAGGATATCATTGCCTGCTTTTTGCTGAAAAAGTTTCTAAGTGTCGATTTTTGAAACATACAAATATTCCTCTAAAATCAGCCGAAATACGAATTCCGATTTACTCACCTGTTATCAGGAGAGACCTCAGTGCTGCATCTTTCAGCCCAGTACTGATCCTGAAAAGTAATTTTAACCGTACTTACCAGTAACTTGAATTTCCTTCCATAGGATATCATTGCCTGCTTTTTGCTGAAAAAGTTTCTAAGTGTCGATTTTTGAAACATACAAATATTCCTCTAAAATCAGCCGAAATACGAATTCCGATTTACTCACCTGTTATCAGGAGAGAACCCAGTGCTGCATCTTTTAGCCCAGCACTGACCCTGAAAAGTAATTTTAACCGTACTTACCAGTAACTTGTATTTCCTTCCATAGGAATCCATTGTCTGGTTTTCAGCAGAAAAGTTTCAAAGTGTCGATTTTCACAAGCTACAAATATTCCTTTAAAATCGCCTGTATGACTTAAACGCATTCTTTCAACTGTTTACAGGAGATGCACCAGTGCTGGATCCAGGATCCACCACTGAGTGAGAAAAAGTCACGATAACACTACTTACCTGCTAAGTGAATTTCCTCCCATAGGATAACATTGGTGATTCTATGTGAAAAAGTTTGTAAGTGTCAACTTTTAAAATACAATAATATTCCTTAAAAATCACTACTGTAACCAAAACGCTTTTACTCAACTGTTTACAGGAGATGTCCCAGGACTGAATCTAGGATCCAGTCCTGTGGTTAGAAAAGTAATCCATAAAGTAACTAATTGCATTTAGCTAGAAATTCACATTGAGCTCAATGTTGCATTGTGTTTGAAATTGTGTTGCCCATTGCAACAACTGTAACTACTGTACTTAAAAGTCTATTGCCTATTTGCAAAGTATTTAAAGTAAATTAATTCATTCTGAGAAAGTATATTTTGTAATGTAATGTATAATGTAATTACAATGTAATTTAAAAATAAAATATCTAAAAATAAATAGTTTAAAAAAATGTAGTAAATCAGTATGAAAAAAATAAAAATAACAATTAATACATTTAAAAATTGGCATTTACAAAACCTTTGAAATTCACTGAAAAAAACCATAGGTTTCAGACATGTTATAGTTAGGAATTAGCATTTAAAAACCTTTGAAATTCACTGAAAAAACCATAGGTTTCAGACATGTTATAGTTAGAAATTAGCATTTAAAAAACCTTTGAAATTCACTGAAAAAACCATAGGTTTCAGGCACGTTATAGTTAGAAATTAGCATTTAAAAAACCTTTGAAATTCACTGAAAAACCATAGGTTTTAGGGACAGTTGTAGTTACTTGGACATTGCACTCGTACAAAACCCGTGCAATTCCCCGTTATAGTTAGTTCAGCTAACTATAACTCGCGCCCAGCAATGCACTGCTAATGACGTCACATATTACATCACTCATGACATGGTCAGTGACATCACTGATGACATCACTGATGACATCTCAAATGACATCACTGATGACATCAACCATGTGATAATTTCATGCATCTTCTCACACCCTAATATAACTTTTGATACACCCACTCTAAATTACAGACTGCCATTCTCAAAAACAAAGACACTCCAACACCAATAACTACATACCCACTCACTGATTCTTAGGTCTACACACACATCCACTCACTCACCCGTACAGTCACTCATACTTACGGTCACTCAGTACAGGACTATCATATGCACTCATACACCTATATAAACACTGACACACCGCCACTCATCCATAGAGGTACTCACACACCTAGTCAGTCATGCAAAAATTTAATCACACACCCATTTACTCACCTATACAGTTATACACACACCAGCTCACTTACTCATACAAATACTAGCACATTCTTACGCTCTTATACAATAACTGATACAAGCACACACGCATCCATACAGCCACTCTCACAATCACACACTCTCACGTATAGCCTTTTAAATACTCTAACACATATATATACTTCCTTTTACATATGTAGTTACTCGCACATGTACCACTGAGATATACATTCACTCACTAACACACCCATACACACACTCACCCACCCAAGCAGTCCATCACAGACGCACTCTTCAAATCATGCACCCAGTGAATCACCCACTCACACATCTATGTACAGAGTCGCACACACCCCACCCACACAAACACTCAGGCACCCATACAGATACTCAGACAACCAATCAATAACTCATATAGACACTCATGTAGCTATTCACAAACCCATGCAGCCACTTACACAGCAACAGACAGACGGTTACAGACATTCACCCAGTTTAGTCACTAACCCATGCATTCAGTAAGATAAGTTTAATCACTCACTTATACAGTTAGTCACGCACCTACTAAATCATCCATTCAGACACTTATACACCCACTCACTCTTCAATACGCCTTTCCCTATATATATTAAACATATTTAAACTTTACAGAAACACACAGTCACTGGATGATGTCATCAGTGATGTCATCAGTGATGTCATTTGAGATGTCATCAGTGATGTCATCAGTGATGTCACTGACCATGTCATGAGTGATGTAATATGTGACGTCATCAGCAGTGCATTACGGGGCGCGAGTTATAGTTAGCTGAACTAACTATAACGGGGGAATTTCACGGGTTTTGTACGAGTGCAATGTCCAAGTAACTACAACTGTCCCTAAAACCTATGGTTTTTTCAGTGAATTTCAAAGGTTTTTTAAATGCTAATTTCTAACTATAACGTGCCTGAAACCTATGGTTTTTTCAGTGAATTTATTTATATATATATAACCTACTGGCGGTTGCCAGCAGGTAGTTATAGTTAGAACCTAGTTTCGATAGGAAAAACATTTTTCGATTTGCTAATAACTTTTGCGTCGTTTGACGAATCTTCACAACATTTTCCCAAAAAAAAGTCTATCCAGGTCAGCTCCTATCCTGAAAGTTTGGGGGTGATTCGTCAAGCGGGGGCTGAGAAAAAAGGGGGGTCCCAAAACACGTTTTCCCCATGTTATTTTCCATAGGAAATTGTGAGACAGGCTACAGCCCGAACTGCTGAACGGAATTACCCCAAATTTGGCAAAAAGGTAGTGATTGGTTCAGAAAGCGACCTTTTTTAAATGGTGTAAATCCGTTCAGTAGTTGCTGAGAAATTCAAAAAATAAGAGTCAAAAATCAATTTCCCATAGGAAACTTTAGGCAAGGCTACAGCCCGAACTGCTGAACGGAATTACCCCAAATTTGGCAAAAAGGTAGTGCTTGGTTCAGAAAGCAATCTTTCTTTAAATTGTGTAAATCCATTCAGTAGTTGCTGAGAAAATCAAATAATAAAGTTTCAATATCTATGGCCGAGGAGGGTTCGCGAACCCTCCCTACCACGAGCTTTATTCTAATTGGCTGTCAACACTCCAAACCAGGAAGTGTTGGCAGCCATCTTGTGACTCGGTAGAACCAAGTCACAAGAAAACAGAAAAACAAAGGTGAAAAAAAAGAAAAGGGGGCATGGTAGAAACACCCTGACCCCCTAGGCCTGCTCAGGGGGGCCCAAAAAAAGCATTTTTTTTTTAATTTCGGCATAATTCACGCTGGGGTCGCGAATCCTGCCGAAATAGTTTTTAAAAATGAAGCGCGGGCTCCCGCGCTTCATTTAATTGAGGCCCCCAAGTGGGCCAGGTCCCGGGGGCATTTCCAACAAATATATGCGGGGGCCCATAGGGGCCCCCGCAGCCCCGGGAACCGCCACCCCCCCGGGGCTTCTTTTTTAATGTGTGGGGTGGCCGCCACCCCGGGGCTTCTATTAATTAGTCGCGGGGGGCACACAGCCCCCTGCTGCCCCGGGGACCGCCACCCCCTGGGGCTTTAAAAAAAAACCTGTGTTCGGAGGCTTGAGCCCCCCCACACACCCCCGGGACCGCCACCTCCCCGGGGCACTAAAATGCAAATGCGGGGGTCCGTTACGGACCCCCGAGCCCCGGGGACCACCACCTCCCCGGGGCTTCAATCACATTGGGAGGGGGGCCACCCGGCCCCCCTCCTGGAGCCCTCCATGGCCCTGGGGAACACCACCCGCCAGGGCCGGCTCCTGCAGTGTCCCGGGATGCCCACCCCCAGGTCACTGCTGTTTGCTATGACAGGGAAGGAGCCGTGCAGCTCCCTCCCTGTCATAGCATTCTGGCCCCGGGGGATGGGGTCCCCAGGGCCAGAAGTGGCACCTGAGCAGGGCCACGTGGCCCCCTCCCCAAATAAAAAAAAATAAAAAAATAAATAAAGGCAGGCCCCGGGGGATGGGGTCCTCGGGGCCAATAGAGGCCTCAGGAGGGGGCCCACGCAGCCCCCCTCCTTTAAAAAAACAAAAATGTGGCAATGCCCCAGGGGATAGGGTCCCCGGGGCCGGAATTGGCCATGGGAGGGGGGCCCATGCGGCCCCCCTCCCTCAATAATAAAAATAAAAAAATAAAAGAGGCACTGCCCCAGGGGATGGGGTCCCCAGGGCCAGTAGAGGCCTCAGGAGGGGGGCCACTCAGCCCCCCTCCTTAAAAAATATATTAAAAAATATATATATGTGGCCATGCCCCAGTGGATGGGGTCCCCGGGGCTGAAATTGGCCTCGGGAGGGGGGCCGCGTGGCCCCCTTCCCGTTTTTTTTAATAAAGTAAAAAAAAAAGAGAGGCCCTGGGGGATGGGGTCCCCAGGGCCCCAATTAATGTAAAAGAAGGGGGGCCACACAGCCCCCCTTGTAAAATAAATAACTACATTTTAAAAAGCCGGCATCACGGCTAGGCCCCGCCCCCTCCCTGCAGCACTCAGCAAACACGCCATCTGGCACGTTGTAAGTTGGGGAATTAATTCCCCTTGAATACTGAGGGTCCCTGGGGGCCAACGAGCCCACCAGGTACCTCCAGTATGCGCCAGGGAGCTGTGTTGCAGAGAGGTGTTCAGAGGCCCCGCCCCTTTTTACTCCTCTCTGCAACGCATCTCTGTGGCGCTTACTGGAGGTACCTGGTGGGCTAGTTGACCCTCAGGGACCCTCAGGACTCAAGGGGAATTAATCTCCAAATTTACAAAGCGCCAGGGGGCGCGTTTGCACAGTGGTGCAGGGAGGGGGCGGGGCCTGACATATCAAGTGTGCAAACGCACCCCCTGGCACATTGTAAATTGGGGCATTAAGTCTGCTTCAATCCTGAGGGTCCCTGGGGGCGAACTAGCCCACCAGGTACCTCCAGTATGCGCCAGGGAGCTGCGTTGCAGAGAGGTGTTGAGAGGCCACGCCCCTTTTTACACCTCTCTGGCACGCAGCTCTGTGGCGCTCACTAGAGGTAGCTGGTGGGCTAGTTGGCCCCCAGGGACCCTCAGGACTCAAGGGGATTTAATCCCCCAATTTACAATGCTCCAGGGGGCACGTTTGCACAGTGGTGCAGGGAGGGGGCGTGGCCTGATGTGACAAGTGTGCAAACGCGCTCTGTGGCGCGTTTTAAGTTGGGGGATTAAGTCCCCTTGAATCCTGAGGGTCCCTGAGGGCCAACTAGCCCACCATGTACCTCCAGTAAGCGCCAGGGAGCTGCGTTGCAGAGAGGTGGTCCAAGGCCATGCCCCCTTTTTACACCACTCTGCAATGCAGCCCTGTGGTGCTTACTGGAGGTACCTGGTGGGCTAGTTGGACCCAAGGGACCCTCAGGATTCAAGGGGACTTAATCCCCCAACTTACAACGCGCCAGAGGGCCCGTTTGCACAGTGGTGAATGAAGGGGGTGGGGCCTGATGTGACAAGTGTGCAAGCGCGCCCCGTGGCGCGTTTTAAGTTTGGAGATTAAGTCTCTTGAATCCTGAGGGTCCCTAAGGCCCAACTAGCCCACCAGGTACCTCCAGTAAGCACCACAGAGCTGCGTTGCAGAGAGGTGGTCCGAGACCACGCCCCTTTTTACACCTCTCTGCGCACACTTGTCACATCAGGCCCCGCCCCCTCCCTTTACCACTGTGCAAACATGCCCTGTGGCCCGTTTTAAGTTGGGAGATTAAGTCCCCTTGAATCCTGAGGGTCCCTGAAGTCCAACTAGCCCACCAGGTACCTTCAGTAAGCGCCACAGAGCTGCGTTGCAGAGAGGTGTAAAAAGGGGCGTGGCCTTGGACCACCTCTCTGCAAGGCAGGCCTGTGTCGCTTGCTGGAGGTACCTGGTGGGCTAGTTGGCCCCCAGGGTCCCTCAGGATTCAAGGGGAAATAATTCGCCAACTTAAAACGTGCCACAGGGCGTGTTTGCACACATGTCACCTGAGGCCTCGCCCCCTCCCTTCACCACTGTGCAAACGCGCCCCGTGGCGTGTTTTAAGTTGGGGGATTAGGTCACCTTGAATTCTGAGGGTCCCTGGGGACCAACTAGCCCACCAGATACTTCCAGTAAGCGCCACAGGCCTGCGTTGCAGAGAGGTGGTCCGAGGCCACGCCCCTTTTTACACCTCTCTGCAACGCATCTCTGTGGCGCTTACTGGAGGTACCTGGTGGGCTATTTGGACCCCAGGGACCCTCAGGATTCAAGGGAGTAATCCCCAACTTAAAACATGCCACAGGGCGTGTTTGCACACATGTCACCTCAGGCCCCGCCCCCTCCCTTCACCACTGTGCAAACGTGCCCCGTGGTGCATTTTAAGTTGGGGGATTAAGTCCCCTTGAATCCTGAGGGTCCCTGGGGTCCAACTAGTCCACCAGCTACCTCCAGTAAGCACCACAGAGCTGCGTTGCAGAGAGGTGTAAAAAGGGGCATGGCCTGGACCACCTCTCTGCAAGGCAGCCCTGTGGCGCTTACTGGAGGTACCTGGTGGGCTAGTTGGCCCCCAGGGACCCTCAGGATTAAAGAGGAATTCATTCCCCAACTTAAAACGCGCCATAGGGCGTGTTGGCAGAGTGTTGCTGGGAGGGGGCGGGGCCTCGGTGCGATGCCGGCTTTTTTTTTAAAAATTTTTTTTTTTTTTAGAAGGGGGTCTGTGTGGGCCCCCTTCCTTTCCTATTTTATAGGCCCTGGGGACCCCATCCCCCAGGGCCTTACCCCTATTTTTTCTCTTTTTTTCAAAAATGGAAGGGGGCCCCCCTCCCGAGGCCATATTCGGCCCGGGGACCCCATCCCCCGGGGCATGGCCAGTGTTTATTCTTTTTGAAAATATATTTGGAGGGGGGCTGCGTGGCCCCCTCCTCAGGCCATTTATGGACCCGGGGACCCCATCCCCGGGGCCGGCCTTTGCGTGTTTTTTTTCTTTATTTTATTATTATGGGGGAGGGGGGCCGTGTGATCCCCGACCCAGGCCAATCCTGGCCCCAATGCCCCCACGGTCCCGCCGGTTCCCCGCGTCCTGCAGGAGCCGGCATTGCTTTTCAACATGGGGAACTGCTAACATGCAGCTCCCCGTGTGGAAAAGCAATCTGGTTCGGATTTTGGAAGAGAGAGCAGGTATCCTGCTCTCTCTTCCAAAACCCAAACCACAGTTTGCTATGACAGGGCGGGAGCCACGAGGCTCCCGCCCTGCCATAGCAAACAGCAGTGTTCCAGGGGTGGGTACCCCGGGACACTGCAGGAGCCGGCCCTGGGGGGTGGCGGTCCCCAGGGCCATCATGGGCTCCAGGAGGGGGGCTGCGCGGCCCCCCTCCCTTCAGTTTGAAAGGCCTGGGGAGGTGGCGGTCCCCGGGGCATGTGGGGGGGCTCGAGCCCCCCCACACAGGTTCTTTTTGTTTTTTTTAAAAACAAGCCCCGGGGGGTGGCGGTCCCCGCGGCTGCGGGGGGCCTGTGTGCCCCCCGCAAATATTTAAAGAAAGCCCCGGGGGGTGGCGGTCCCCGGGGCTGCGGGGGCCTCCCTGGGCCCCTGCAATTACATTATTGCATGCCCCCGGGACTTGGCCCACCCAGGGGCTAAATAATAACGAAGCGCGGGAGTCCGCGCTTCGTTTTTTTTTATTTTCGCCCGAAATTTGCGCTGGGTGCGCGAATCTGGCCGATTTTTAATTTTTTTTTAAATGCTTTTTTTGGCCCTGGGGGTCCTTGTGGGACCCCCTGAGCAGGCCTAAGGGGTCAGGGTGTTTCTACCCTGCCCCCTTTTCTTGTTTTTCGCGTTTCTTTTTCTCTTTTCTTGTGACTCGGTTCTACCGAGTCACAAGATGGCTGCCAACACTTCCTGGTTTGAAGTGTTGACAGCCAATTAGAATGAAGCTCGTGGTCGGGAGGGTGCGCGGATCCACTGCGCCTCTAAATATCGAAACTTTTATTTTTGATTTTTCTCAGCAACTAATAAACGGATTTACACCATTTAAGAAAAAGAGTTCTTTCTGAAACAAGGGCTACCTTTGTGCCAAATTTGGTGTAATTCCGTTCAGCAGTTCCAGCTGTAGCCGTGTCTAAAGTTTCCTATAGGAAATGCATTTTGCGACCTCTTTTTTGTAATTTCTCAGGAACTACTGAACGGATTTACACCATTTAACAAAAAGAGTTCTTTCTGAAACAAGGGCTACCTTTTTGCCAAATTTGGTGCAATTCCGTTCAGCAGTTCGGGCTGTAGTGGTGTCTAAAGTTTCCTATGGGAATTAACATGAAGAAAACACGTTTTGGGACCCCCCTTTTTTCTCAGCCCCCGCTTGCCGAATCACCCCGAAACTTTCAAAACAGGAGCTGACCGGAGCGCCCCACTAGTTTTGAAAATTTCGCAATGATTCGTCAACCGGCGCTAAAGTTATTGAGAAAAGAAAAAACTCTTTTTGAACAGAAACAAGGTCCTAACTATAACTACCTACTGGCGACCGCCAGTAGGTAATATGTATATATATATATATATATATATATATATATTCACGGAAAAAACAAAGGTTATAGTTAGGCTGACATTTCACTACTACAAAACCATACAAATTCAGCTGTTCTAGTTAGCTGAGCTAACTATAACTCGCACCCCCGCAATGCACTGCTTATGACCTCATATATTACATCACTCATGACATGGTCAGTGACATCACTGATGACATCTCAAATGAAATCAGTGATGACATCAGTGATGACATCATCCAGTGACTGTGAGTGTTGTTAAAAGTTTATGAGTGTTAAATATATATAGCAAGGTATATTGTTGAATCAGTGGATGTATGAGTGATTGTACGGATGACTCAGTGGGTGTGTGACTAACTGTATAAGTGAGTGATTAGGTGTCTCAGTGAATGTATGGGTGAGTGACTGGTTGTGTGAATGTTTGCATCTCTCTGTCTGTCAGTTAATGTCTAAGTGGATGTATGAGTATGTTAGTGGGTACATAAATGGCTATATGAGTGATTGATTGTTTGTCTGACTATGTCCATGGTTGTCTGGGTGTCCTTGTTTGTGGATGAGGAGTTGTGTGACTGCCTGGATGGATCAGTGACTGGATGAGACGGTGGCTGTATGTGGTACTGTTGCATGTGTGAGAAGATGTATGGGTGAGTGAGTATCTGTATGACTGTGTCGGTGATTGAGTGCATGTGTCAGTATGGGTGAATAAATGAGTATGTGAAAGGCAGTATACATGAGTGACAGGGTATATGAGTGAATGTATGCATGAGTGAGTGAATGTGAGAGTGGCTAAATAGATGAGTGCATTCTTCTGTCAGTGACTGTATAGCTGAATGAGTATGTTTTACTATTTGTATGAGTAAGTAAGTGGGTGGTTGTGTAATTATTTGGCTGACTCACTCAGTGTGTGAGTGCATGTATGGCTTTATGAGTGGATATGTCAATGGCTGCATTAGTGAGTGAGTGGTTCTATGAGTAGCAGTATAGGTGAGCAAGTGGATGTGTGTGTAGAACTATGAATCAGTGAGTGGGTGTGTGAGTACTAGCATGGCTCTGTGAATGGTTTTGTGAATGGTTGTCTGGGAGAGCAATGTGTGTATCAAAGATTCTATAGAGGTGAGAGTGGGTACATCAGAGATCCTGTGGATGATGTCATCACTGATGTTATCAGTGATGTCATTTGAGATGTCCTCAGTGATGTCACTGACCATGTCATGAGTGATGTAATATGTGAGGTCATAGGCAGTACATTGCGGGAGTGCGAGTTATAGTTAGCTCAGTGTAGTAACCTGAGTTGTATTTATCTGGTTATTTACTCCGTAGCTGCTCAGCCAGTGTGAATGTGATGCATGGAATGTTGGTGTGAGAGTTTTGAGTGGAATGTTTGGGTGCCTGGATGCTTGTGTGTGTCAGTTGGAGTATGGGCTGAGCAGCAGGAAGACTGCTCCTGGTGGGGCTATAACTCTACAACTCATCTACTTGTAACCAACTCAATAAATCTACTCAAAACTACATCTTGGCTGTGGACTTCATCACTACAGAATTTTGGCGAGGAGGATGGAAGGTATGAGGTAACCTGAGTTGTATTTATCTGGTTATTTACTCCCTAGCTGCTCGGCCAATGTGACTGTGATGCATGGAATGTTTGTGTGAGAGTCTTGAGTGGAATGTTTGCGTGCCTGGTTGCTTGTGTGTGTCAGTTGGAGTATGGGCTGAGCAGCAGGAAGACTGCTCCTGGTGGGGCTATAATTCTACAACTCATCTACTTGTAACCAACTCAATAAATCTACTCAAAACTACATCTTGGCTGTGGACTTCATCACTACACTCAGCTAACGATAATGGCTGAATTTCTATGGTTTTTTGCTAGTGAAATGTCAGCCTAACTATAACGTCTCCATAACCTTTGGTTTTTTCAATGACTTTCTAAAGATTTTTAAATGCTAATTCCTAACTATAATATCCCTGAAACGTTTTCAGTAAATATATATAGTTATAAATATACTTATATAATTTATATATTTAAATATTTTAAAAAAAATATATTATATATATATATATATATATATATATTCACTGAAAAAACCATAGGTTTTAGGGACAGTTATAGTTAGTTGGACATTGCACTCGTACAAAACCCGTGAAATTCCCCCGTTATAGTTAGTTCAGCTATCTATAACTCGCGCCCCGCAATGCACTGCTGATGACGTCACATATTACATCACTCATGACATGGTCAGTGACATCACTGATGACATCACTGATGACATCTCAAATGACATCACTGATGACATCATCCAGTGACTGTGTGTTTCTGTAAAGTTTAAATATGTTTAATATATATAGGGAAAGGCGTATTGAAGAATGAGTGGGTGTATAAGTGTCTGAATGGATGATTTAGTACGTGCGTGACTGACTCTACAAGTGAGTGATTAAACGTATCTTACTGAATGCATGGGTTAGTGACTAAACTGTGTGAATGTCTGTATCCGTCTGTTGGTGTGTAAGTGGATTCATGGATTTGCGAATAGCTACATGAGTGTCTATATGGGTTATTGATTGGTTCTATGAGTATCTGTATGGGTGCCTGAGTGTTTGTGTGGATGGGGTGTGTGCGTCTGTGCATAGATGTGTGAGTGGGTGATTCACTGGGTGGATGGTTTCAAGAGTGCATCTGTGATAGACTGTATGGGTGGGTAAGTGTGTGTAAGAGTGTGTTAGTGAGTGAATGTATGTCCCAGTGGTACATGTGTGAGTAACTACATATGTGAAAGGCAGTATATATGTGTGTTGGAGTATATAAATAGCTATAAGCGAGAGTGTGTGATTGTGAGAGTGACTGTATGGATGAGTGTGTGCTTGTATCAGTGATTGTATAAGAGCGTAAGAATGTGCTAGTATTTGTATGAGTAAGTGAGCTGGTGTGTGTATAACTGTATAGGTGAGTAAATGGCAGTGTGTTTAATTATTTGCATGACTGACTAGGTGTGTGAGTACCTCTATGGATGAGTGGCGGTGTTTGAGTGTCTATATAGGAGTAAGAGTGCATATGATAGTCCTGTACTGAGTGACCATAAGTATGAGTGACTGTACGGGTGAGTGAGTGGATGTGTGTGTGTAGACCTAAGAATCAGTGAGTGGGTATGTAGTTATTGGTGTTGGAGTGTCTATGGTTTTGCGAATGGCAGTCTGTAATTTAGATTGGGTGTATCAAAGGTTATATTAGGGTGTGAAGAGCTGCATCAGATTATCACGTGGATGATGTCATCAGTGATGTCATTTGAGATGTCATCAGTGATGTCATCAGTGATGTCACTGACCATGTCATGAGTGATGTAATATGTGACATCATCAGCAGTGCATTGCGGGCGCGAGTTATAGTTAGCTGAACTAACTATAACGGGGGAATTTCACGGGTTTTGTACGCTTGCAATGTCCAACTAACTATAACTGTCCCTAAAACCTATGGTTTTTTCAGTGAATTTCAAAGGTTTTTTAAATGCTAATTTGTAACTATAACGTGCCTGAAACCTACGGTTTTTCAGTGAATTTCAAAGGTTTTTAAATGACAATTTTTAAATGTATTAATTTTTATATTAATTTTTTCATACTGATTTACTACATTTTTAGAAACAATTTCTTTTACATATTTTATTTTTAAATTACATTGTAATTACATTATACATTACATTACAAAAATACTTTCTCAGAATGAATTACTTTAGTTTAAATACTTTGCACATAGGCAATAGACTTTTAAGTACAGTAGTTACAGTTGTTGCAATGGGCAACACATTTTCAAACACAATGCAACATTCAGCTCAATGTGAATTTCTAGTTAAATGCAATTAGTTACTTTATGGATTACTTTTCTAACCACAGGACTGGATCCTAGATTCAGTCCTGGTACATCTCCTGTAAACAGTTGAGTAAAAGCGTTTTGGTTACAGTCGTGATTTTTAAGGAATATTATTGTATTTTAAAAGTTGACACTTAGAAACTTTTTCTCATAGAATCACCAATGTTATCCTATGGAAGGAAATTCACTTAGCAGGTAAAAACTGTTATCGTTACTTTTCCTTACTCAGTGTTGGATCCTGGATCCAGCACTGGTGCATCTCCTGTAAACAGTTGAAAGAATGCGTTTAAGTCATACAGGCGATTTTTAAGGAATATTTGTAGTTTGTGAAAATCGACACTTTGAAACTTTTCTGCTGAAAACCAGACAATGGATTCCTATGGAAGAAAATATAAGTTACTGGTAAGTACGGTTAAAATTACTTTTGAGGATCAGTACTGGGCTGAAAGATGCAGCACTGAGGTCTCTCCTGATAGCAGGTGAGTAAATCGGAATTCGTATTTCGGCTAATTTTAGAGGAATATTTTAAAGTTCCAAAACTCCACACTTAGAAGAATTTCCAAGTGAAACCAGTCAATGTTAGCCTATGAAGGAAATTCAAGTTACTGGTAAGTACGGTTAAAATTACTTTTCAGGACCAGTACTGGGCTGAAAGATGCAGCACTGAGGTCTCTCCTGATAACAGGTGAGTAAATCAGAATTCGGATTTCGGCTGATTTTAGAGGAATATTTGTATGTTTCAAAAATCAACACTTAGAAACTTTTTCAGCAAAAAGCAGGCAATGATATCCTATGGAAGGAAATTCAAGTTACTGGTAAGTACGGTTAAAATTACTTTTGAGGATCAGTACTGGGCTGAAAGATGCAGCACTGAGGTCTCTCCTGATAACAGGTGAGTAAATCGGAATTCGTATTTCGGCTGATTTTAGAGGAATATTTTAAAGTTCCAAAACTCCACACTTAGAAGAATTTCCAAGTGAAACCAGTCAATGTTAGCCTATGGAAGGAAATTCAAGTTACTGGTAAGTACGGTTAAAATTACTTTTCAGGACCAGTACTGGGCTGAAAGATACAGCACTGAGGTCTCTCCTGATAACAGGTGAGTAAATCGGAATTCGTAATTCGGTTGATTTTAGAGGAATATTTTAAAGTTCCAAAACTCCACACTTAGAAGAATTTCCAAGTGAAACCAGTCAATGTTAGCCTATGGAAGGAAATTCAAGTTACTGGTAAGTACGGTTAAAATTACTTTTCAGGACCAGTACTGGGCTGAAAGATACAGCACTGAGGTCTCTCCTGATAACAGGTGAGTAAATCGGAATTCGTAATTCGGTTGATTTTAGAGGAATATTTTAAAGTTCCAAAACTCCACACTTAGAAGAATTTCCAAGTGAAACCAGTCAATGTTAGCCTATGGAAGGAAATTCAAGTTACTGGTAAGTACGGTTAAAATTACTTTTCAGGATTAGTACTGGGCTGAAAGATGCAGCACTGAGGTCTCTCCTGATAACAGGTGAGTAAATCAGAATTCGTATTTCGGCTGATTTTAGAGGAATATTTGCACAATGGTGAAGGGAGGGGCGGGGCCTGAGGTGACATCTGTGCAAACGCGCCCCGTGGCGCGTTTTAAGTTGGGGGATTAAGTCCCCTTGAATCATGAGGGTCCCTACGGGCCAACTAGCCCACCAGGAACCTCCAGTATGCGCCAGGGGCTGCGTTGCAGAGACATGTACAGAGGCCACACCCCTTTTACACCTCTCTGCAACGCAGCTCTGTGGCGCTTTCTGGACGTACCTGTTGGGCTAGTTGGCCCCCAGGGACCCTCAGGATTGAAGAGGATTTAATTCCCCATCTTAAAACGCGCCACGGGGCCTGTTTGCACACATGTCATCTGAAGCCCCGCCCCCTCCCTTCACCACTGTGCAAACGCGCCCGTGGCGCGTTTTAAGTCGGGGGATTAACTCCTTGAATCCTGAGGGTCCCTGGGGTGCAACTAGCCCACCATATACCTCCAAAAGCGCCATAGAGCTGCGTTGCAGAGAGGTGTAAAAGGGCGTGGCCTCTGTACACCTCTCTGCAAGGCAGCTCCTGGGCATACTGGAGGTTCCTGGTGGGCTAGTTGGCCCCCAGGGACCCCCAGTATTCAAGGGGATCGTTCCCCCTCTGCAAACACGCCAGGGCGTGTTTGCAGAGTGGTGAAGGAAGGGGCGGGGCCTACGGGCCCGATCGTTTTTTTTGTTTTTTTCCTGAAGGGGGGCTGTGTGGCCCCCTTCCTTTTCCTATTTTTAGGCCCTGGGGACCCCATCCCCCAGGGCCTTACCCCTTTTTTTAAATTAAAATTAAAAAAAAAAACGCGTATTGGCCCCGGGGACCCCATCCCCGGGGCATGGCCTCTTTTTTTATTTGGAGGGGGCTGCGTGGCCCCCCTCCTCAGGCCATTTAAGGCCCCAGGGACCCCATCCCCGGGCCGGCCTTGCACTTTTTAAAAAAAAATCCATTTTTTTACTTTAGGGAGGGGGCTGCGTGGCCACTTATGGCCCCGGGGACCCCATCCCCCGGGGCCTGGCCTCTCGTTGGGGACTGTGGGGGGGTCCCCAAGCCCCCCACAGTCCCAGCCGGCTCCCCGCATCCCTTGGGAGCCGGCATTGCTTTACACATGGGGAGCAGCTAACATGCTGCTCCCCATGTGGAAAGCAATCGGCTTTGGATATTGGAAGAGAGAGCAGGTTTCCTGCTCTCTTCCAATATCCAAAGCAGTTTGCAATGACAGGACGGAGCCGCGAGGCTCCCGTCCTGTCATTGCAAACAGCAGTGTCCCGGGGGTAGGCACCCGGGACACTGCAGGAGCCGGCCCTGGGGGTGGCGGTCCCCAGGGCCACCACAGGCTCCAGGAGGGGCCGCGCGGCC
Organism: Calotriton arnoldi; assembly: GCA_963921515.1. Taxonomy (NCBI): domain Eukaryota; kingdom Metazoa; phylum Chordata; class Amphibia; order Caudata; family Salamandridae; genus Calotriton; species Calotriton arnoldi. Next base: position 1,325,333 of record CAWUFW010004991.1, on the reverse strand, counting down.
CCTCCCTACATTTTGAAAGCCCCGGGAGGTGGTGGTCCCGGGGCTTGGGGTCCAAAACGGACCCCATTTTAATTTTCTTAGTGCCCCGGGGAGGTGGTGGTCCCGGGCGTGTGGGGCTGGAGCCCCCCACACAGGTTTTTAATTTAAAAAAAGAAGCCCCGGGAGGTGGTGGTCCTCGGGGCTGCGGGAGGGCTCAGAGCCCTCCCGCACCATTATACATAAAGCCCCGGGGGTGGTGGTCCCCGGGGCTTGGGGCCCTTAGAGGCCCCCACACATAAAATTAACCCCCCCAGCATGCCCCCGGGACTTGGCCCACCCGGGGCCAGCTACATCGAAGCGCGGGAGACCGCGCTCGATTTTTTTTTTGGCAGGATTCGCGCTCCCTGAGCGCATCCTGCCGATTTTTTTAAAAAAATTTTTTTGCCCAGGGGTCCTTGTGGGACCCCCTGAGCAGACCTAGGGGGTCAGGGTGTTTCTACCCTGCCCCCTTTGTGCGCTTTGCGCACTTGTTTCTGTCCCTCGGTTCTACCGAGGGACAAAATGGCTGCCAACACTTCCTGATTTGGAGTGTTGACAGCCAATTAACATAAAGCTCGTGCTCGGGAGGATCCGCGGCCCTAGATATATCTATCTTTTTACTTTTGATTTTCTCAGCAACTACTGAACGGATTTACACCATTTAACAAAAAGGGTTCTTTCTGAACCAAGAACTACCTCTTTGCCAAATTTGGTGTAATTCCGTTCAGCAGTTCGGGCTGTAGCCGTGTCTAAAGTTTCCTATGGAAAATTGCATGGGGAAAACGCGTTTTGGGACCCCCTTTTTCTCGGCCCCCGCTTGACGAATCCCCCGAGACTTTCAGGGTAGGAGCGGACCGGAGCGCCCCACAAAGTTTGAAAATTTTGCGAAGATACGTCAACCGGCAAGAGAGTTATTTCAAATAGAATGTCGCGGATTTCCTATGGATAATAGGTTGCAACTATAACTATCTACTGGCGACCGCCAGTAGATAATATATATATATATGTATATATATATATATACATAATCCACAATCCTTGAACGGCTGTTCCCAAGCCTCTTGACATGGCGGGCAACACGGCAGGGTAGCCACCCCTTAATATCAACACAAAATCCAGTGAAGACGTTCTTTTGGTACAAGAAAACACCGGAGCCATAGACACAATAGCAAAACATGTTTATTTTGCAACGTCTAGGTCCCGACACGTTTCGGAGTTACATCACTCCTTTCTCACGTGCCGTCTAATCGTTAGCCAATCCCTCCTCCACAAGGGTGGCGATATCCTTGGTTATTTCCATCGAATGTCTACGCCTCCTATCGGATGGAAGGAACTACCAAGTGCTAGGAAGAGACCCCACGATGGAAATAGCCAAGGATATCGCCACCCTTGTGGAGGAGGGATTGGCTAACGAATGGATCTCCAAACATGAGGCAGACTATCTCATCAGGAACAAACCCATTACTCCATATTTTTACATACTGCCTAAAATTCATAAACCTACCAGACCCCCGCCAGGCAGACCCATTGTGTCGGGAATCGGATCAATTCTCAAACCACTGTCACAATTTTGTGATTTTTATTTGAAACCGTTGGTTCAGAGACTACCAGCCTACCTACGGGACACCTTAGTTATCCTCAACCACATCAAGGAGATGGATTTCGATTCCAACAGCGAATTCCAAATAGGCCTTGATATGGAGGTGCTATATACCAACATCCCACAGAGGGAGACCCTAAGAGTTCTGGAGGACATCCTTTTTGAAGAAGAATGGGCGTACCTAACACCGCGAGCCTTCATCATGAACCTGGCTGAGATAGCTTTAACTAGAAATTACTTTGAGTTCAAGGGTACCCTTTACCTACAGACCCACGGGACCTCGATGGGCAGTAACTTTGCCCCGAGCCTGGCGGGTCTGTATGGGGGCGCTTTCAAAAGGACGGAAATCTATGACCCACATTGCCCCTGGAGAAAAAACATAAGGCTGTTGTGTCGCTATATTAACGACGTCCTGCTGATATGGAAGGGTGATGAACAATCAGTCACACAATTCCTGGACTGGCTTAAACAAAGGAACCCCCTGCTTCACTTTACATCTACTGTGACCAAGAAAGGGTTGCCTTTCCTTGACCTATTGATCGAACCTAAAGAAGGCAAACTCCAGACTAGAGTCTATCATAAGCCCACTGACAAGAACGCCCTGCTAGCTTTTGATAGCTTTCACACAAAATCCCTCAGGGAACATCTGCCAGTAGGCCAATTCTTCCATTTGAGAAGGAATTGTACGGAGAAGTCTACTTTTAGAGAGGAAGCCACTCCCCTCTCTAACAAGCTCACTCAGAGAGGGTACCCGGAACATACCATTTCAAGAGCCAGGAAAATAGCCATTAATGCCAACATGGACAACCTTCTGGAAAAAACCAACAGACCAGAGACAGACAAACCAGTATGCGTCACTACGTTCAACACGGCCTCCCACCAAATCAAACAGGTGGTACTGAAACATTGGAGTATATTAAACTCTAATGGCATGAATGTTTCTAAGCCCCTGTTCTCCTTTGAGAGGAGCGCTAATTTAAAAGATCTGTTAGTACATACCAGACCCATTGTACCAAAACAAAGGGGATTAACAGGATCAGGTCACCTACCTCCCCTGCAGGGTCACTCACGATGCGGATCGTGCAACGTATGTCACCTAACCAACAATACAAAATCCATAGACGTTGGACTAACCTATCCGTGGGAACAGAGGTCACTGACCAATTGCAATTCTGACTGGGTTAACTACCTCATCACATGTCCCTGCCACTTGCAGTATGTGGGCATGAGAAGTCGCAAAGTTAAGACACACATAATGGAGCACTGCAGCACTATAAGGTGTTTGAAGTCCAACACTAAACTTACTGCTCACTACCTGGAGAAACGCCACACCGTGGATGACCTGATTTGGATAGTTATTGAAAGACCCATTGTAAACCCCTCCAACGGGGACAGGACGAGGGCCCTCCTCCTGAGAGAGCAAAAATGGGTGTATCGTCTTAAAAGTCATCTTGTTGGCCTGAACGACAACATTCCGTGGCACTCCCTTAACAGATAGGTGCCCTCCCATGAACATTATGAATGAAGTAATATCATATAGGGGTCTCTATATCAGCTTTATCAATACTCATAACTGGGATTGTTGGGTCAACCAGTAGATACCTTTCCTCTACATCAGCATTTCCAGTGGTACTTATTGCTCCTTCCTATTGGTATTGTTAGTATAAAATACTTCGGTGAGACATTTACTGGTACGTGCGAACATCCACAACACATGTGCCTCTCTCCCTGCAGTTTTCAAACAGACGTACCTATCTCCCTTCATACTCTTATATAGGAGACATTGGGTGAGTTTTTAAACAACAGTATTTAGACATTTTGTTGTAATAAAAGAAGATTGCCCCCCTTTTTTTATGTGCATTCTGTGACAATTTAGACCTTGTTCGAATGCAGACATCAGGACAAGCAGATCAATATGGAAGCCATACGTGCCTCTCTTCCCTGTCCCTCTTTTAATACAAAATCGTCTTTTTTAATAAATTTCTTTAAGATTATGGAAACAACCCTGTTGTATGTGCACTGCGGGTAAATATAAACTTCTTTCCCTGGTATGTATGCACGGACTGACATAAAGTGCATCGGGAACCTTCATCTCCCTATAGTTGGCTAGTTAGTGGACAATGAGACACTGGGATCAGATGACACAGAGCTGGGATGGATGCCGGCTCTCCTGGACGCCGGAGTATGACGTCATTACGCACGCCACATGCTCGGAACCGACCCGGTCGCAGAATGCCAATAAAAACACCATTACCGCTCTGCATAGCCGGAGACCTACACGGCGGGAGCAGGCGAGCGTTGTACTGGAGGAGGACTACCTTGGAGAAGTAAGGAGGGATAGAGAGAGGGGGGCACTGTGGGGGCATTTTGGCAATCACCGCGGTCCTTATTATAAAAAGCGCTAACATAGTGATAGTGTTTTTGTCCTCCTGGATGGACACGCTGGGGGCATTTTGGCAATCACCGCGGGCCTTATTTCAAGAGGCGCTAACATACTAAAAGTGCTTTTGTTCTCCTGTACGGACACAAATGCATGCTCGCCACCCTCCCGCAGGACTACACTAGAGCGCTAGACTAAACTAGGGCACCTGTCTTCTCTGCAATATGCCGATTACTACTGTCAGTAGACGACGCCGGGTGGCACACACTATTAAGGCCCTGTAAGCTTTACACGTTACATCTAGAGCTCCTGGCAATCATCTGCTTCCATTTAACGGCACCAACGCTACTCAGTCATGTTTCCATGGCTCCATATTCAATCACGCCAGAGCCTTGATAATGTGACCGCAGATATCACATACAGTAGACCCCTACGTCTACATTGAGTTGGGGCTGAATAATGAGCTACTTCTTTACCATAGAAGGGGTGTGCACGATCTTAAGGAGGCGACTCCCCTGATATTGTTCTGACATTGTGTGATCACATGATCATACCTGACGATCATTAACTATGTATATGCCTTTTTTCCTTGTGACTTCTCTCTACCCCCATAGAGTGTGACTATAGGGGTTCTCTCCTTGCCTACCGCCAGTTCTAATATGAATTAGGGTGTAACTCGGTGAGTCAAACCGCACCCTTACTATGGCAGTTGGGGAGTGTACGAGTACTTGGTATGGTGCGTGCGATGCTGGTTTTTACGCCTACCTAGTAGACATCAAGCATGTATGATTAATCATATATTGTGAATTGCACTCCGATTGATGGGAGTGTCTCATCAGGAACCAACCCATAACTCCATATTTTTACATACTGCCTAAAATTCATAAACCTACCAGACCGCCGCCAGGCAGACCCATCGTGTCGGGAATCGGATCAATTCTCGAATCACTGTCACAATTTTGTGATTTTTATTTAAAACCGTTGGTTCAGAGACTACCAGCCTACCTACGGGACACCTTAGATATCCTCAACCGCATCAAGGAGATGGATTTCGATTCCAACAGCGAATTCCTAATAGGCCTTGAAATCGAGGCGCTATGCACCAACATCCCACAGAGGGAGACCATAAGAGTTCTGGAGGACATCCTTTTTGAAGAAGAATGGGCGTACCAAACACCGCGAGCCTTCATCATGAACCTGGCTGAGATAGATTTAACTAGAAATTACTTTGAGTTCGAGGGTACCCTTTACCTACAGACCCACGGGACCTTGATGGGCAGTACCTTTGCCCCGAGCCTGGCGGGTCTGTACGTGGGCGCTTTCAAAAGGACAGAAATCTACAACCCACATTGCCCTTGGCGAGAAAACATAAGGCTGTGGCGTTGTTATATTGACGACGTCCTGCTGATATGGAAGGGTGATGAACAATCAGTCACACAATTCCTGGACTGGTTGAATTACAGGAACCCCCTGCTTCACTTTACATCTACTGTGACCAAGACAGGGTTGCCTTTCCTTGACCTATTGATCGAACCTAAAGAAGGCAAATTCCAGACTAGAGTCTATCATAAGCCCACTGACAAGAACTCCCTGCTAGCTTTTGATAGCTTTCACCCAAAATCCCTCAGGGAAAATCTGCCAGTAGGCCAATTCTTCCATTTGAGAAGGAATTGTACGGAGAAGTCTACTTTTAGAGAGGAAGCCACTCTCCTCTCTAACAAGCTCACTCAGAGAGGGTACCCGGAACGTACCATTTCAAGAGCCAGGAAAAGAGCCATTAATGCCAACAGGGACAACCTTCTGGAAAAAACCAGCAGACCAGAGACAGACAAACCAGTATGCGTCACTACGTTCAACACGGCCTCCCACCAAATCAAACAGGTGGTACTGAAACATTGGAGTATATTAAACTCTAATGGCATGAATGTTTCTAAGCCCCTGTTCTCCTTTAAGAGGAGCGCTAATTTAAAAGATCTGTTAGTACATACCAGATCCATTCTGCCAAAACAAAGTGGATTAAAAGGATCAGGTCACCTACCTCTCCTGCAGGGTCACTCACGATGCAGATCGTGCAACGTATGTCACCTAACCAACAATACAAAATCCATAGACGTTGGACTAACCTACCCGTGGGAACAGAGGTCACTGACCAATTGCAATTCTGACTGGGTTATCTACCTCATCACATGTCCCTGCGGCTTGCAGTATGTGTTCATGACAAGTCGCAAAGTTAAGACACGCATAATGGAGCACAGCAGCACTATAAGGTGTTTGAAGTCCAACACTAAACTTACTGCTCACTACCTGGAGAAATGCCACACCGTGGATGACCTGATTTGGACAGTTATTGAAAGACCCATTGTAAACCCCTCCAACGGGGACAGGACGAGGGCCCCCCTCCTGAGAGAGCAGAAATGGGTATATCATCTTAAAAATCATCTTGTTGGCCTGAACGCTGACATTCCCTGGCACTCCCTTAACAGATAGGTGCCCTCCCATGATCATTATGAATTAAGTAATATCATATAGGGGTCTCTATATCAGCTTTATCAATACTCATAACTGATATTGTTGGGTCAACCAGTAGATACCTTTCCTCTACATCAGCATTTCCAGTGGTACTTATTGCTCCTTCCTATTGGTATTGTTAGTATAAAATACTTCGGTGAGACATTTACTGGTACGTGCGAACATCCACAACACATGTGCCTCTCTCCCTGCAGTTTTCAAACAGACGTACCTATCTCCCTTCATACTCTTATATAGGAGACATTGGGTGAGTTTTTAAACAACATTATTTAGACATTTTGTTGTAATAAAAGAAGATTGCCCCCCCTTTTTTTATGTGCATTCTGTGACAATTTAGACCTTGTTCGAATGCAGACATCAGGACAAGCAGATGAATATGGAAGCCATACGTGCCTCTCTTCCCTGTCCCTCTTTTAATACAAAATCGTCTTTTTTAATAAATTTCTTTAAGATTATGGAAACAACCCTGTTGTATGTGCACTGCGGGTAAATATAAACTTCTTTCCCTGGTATGTATGCACGGACTGACATAAAGTGCATCGGGAACCTTCATCTCCCTATAGTTGGCTAGTCACCTGGACAATGAGACACTGGGATCAGATGACACAGAGCTGGGATGGATGCCGGCTCTCCTGGATGCCGGAGTATGACGTCATTACGCACGCCACATGCTCGGAACCGACCCGGTCGCAGAATGCCAATAAAAACACCATTACCGCTCTGCATAGCTGGAGACCTACACGGCGGGAGCAGGCGAGCATTGTACTGGAGGAGGACTACCTTGGAGAAGTAAGGAGGGATAGAGAGAGGGGGCACTGTGGGGGCATTTTGGCAATCACCGCGGTTCTTATTATAAAAAGCGCTAACATAGTGATAGTGTTTTTGTCCTCCTGGATGGACACGCTGGGGGCATTTTGGCAATCACCGCGGGCCTTATTTCAAGAGGCGCTAACATACTAAAAGTGCTTTTGTTCTCCTGTACGGACACAAATGCATGCTCGCCACCCTCCCGCAGGACTACACTAGAGCGCTAGACTAAACTAGGGCACCTGTCTTCTCTGCAATATGCCGATTACTACTGTCAGTAGACGACGCCGGGTGGCACACACTATTAAGGCCCTGTAAGCTTTACACGTTACATCTAGAGCTCCTGGCAATCATCCGCTTCCATTTAACGGCACCAACGCTACTCAGTCATGTTTCCATGGCTCCATATTCAATCACGCCAGAGCCTTGATAATGTGACCGCAGATATCACATACAGTAGACCCCTACGTCTACATTGAGTTGGGGCTGAATAATGAGCTACTTCTTTACCGTAGAAGGGGTGTGCACGATCTTAAGGAGGCGACTCCCCTGATATTGTTCTGACATTGTGTGATCACATGATCATACCTGACGATCATTAACTATGTATATGCCTTTTTTCCTTGTGACTTCTCTCTACCCCCATAGAGTGTGACTATAGGGGTTCTCTCCTTGCCTACCGCCAGTTCTAATATGAATTAGGGTGTAACTCGGTGAGTCAAACCGCACCCTTACTATGGCAGTTGGGGGAGTGTACGAGTACTTGGTATGGTGCGTGCGACGCTGGTTTTTACGCCTACCTAGTAGACATCAAGCATGTATGATTAATCATATATTGTGAATTGCACTCCGATTGATGGGAGTGTCTCATCAGGAACCAACCCATAACTCCATATTTTTACATACTGCCTAAAATTCATAAACCTACCAGACCGCCGCCAGGCAGACCCATCGTGTCGGGAATCGGATCAATTCTCGAATCACTGTCACAATTTTGTGATTTTTATTTAAAACCGTTGGTTCAGAGACTACCAGCCTACCTACGGGACACCTTAGATATCCTCAACCGCATCAAGGAGATGGATTTCGATTCCAACAGCGAATTCCTAATAGGCCTTGATATCGAGGCGCTATGCACCAACATCCCACAGAGGGAGACCCTAAGAGTTCTGGAGGACATCCTTTTTGAAGAAGAATGGGCGTACCAAACACCGCGAGCCTTCATCATGAACCTGGCTGAGATAGATTTAACTAGAAATTACTTTGAGTTCGAGGGTACCCTTTACCTACAGACCCACGGGACCTTGATGGGCAGTACATTTGCCCCGAGCCTGGCGGGTCTGTACGTGGGCGCTTTCGAAAGGACAGAAATCTACAACCCACATTGCCCTTGGCGAGAAAACATAAGGCTGTGGCGTTGTTATATTGACGACGTCCTGCTGATATGGAAGGGTGATGAACAATCAGTCACACAATTCCTGGACTGGTTGAATTACAGGAACCCCCTGCTTCACTTTACATCTACTGTGACCAAGACAGGGTTGCCTTTCCTTGACCTATTGATCGAACCTAAAGAAGGCAAATTCCAGACTAGAGTCTATCATAAGCCCACTGACAAGAACTCCCTGCTAGCTTTTGATAGCTTTCACCCAAAATCCCTCAGGGAAAATCTGCCAGTAGGCCAATTCTTCCATTTGAGAAGGAATTGCACGGAGAAGTCTACTTTTAGAGAGGAAGCCACTCTCCTCTCTAACAAGCTCACTCAGAGAGGGTACCCGGAACGTACCATTTCAAGAGCCAGGAAAAGAGCCATTAATGCCAACAGGGACAACCTTCTGGAAAAAACCAGCAGACCAGGGACAGACAAACCAGTATGCGTCACTACGTTCAACACGGCCTCCCACCAAATCAAACAGGTGGTACTGAAACATTGGAGTATATTAAACTCTAATGGCATGAATGTTTCTAAGCCCCTGTTCTCCTTTAAGAGGAGCGCTAATTTAAAAGATCTGTTAGTACATACCAGATCCATTCTGCCAAAACAAAGGGGATTAAAAGGATCAGGTCACCTACCTCTCCTGCAGGGTTACTCACGATGCAGATCGTGCAACGTATGTCACCTAACCAACAATACAAAATCCATAGACGTTGGACTAACCTACCCGTGGGAACAGAGGTCACTGACCAATTGCAATTCTGACTGGGTTATCTACCTCATCACATGTCCCTGCGGCTTGCAGTATGTGGTCATGACAAGTTGCAAAGTTAAGACACGCATAATGGAGCACAGCAGCACTATAAGGTGTTTGAAGTCCAACACTAAACTTACTGCTCACTACCTGGAGAAATGCCACACCGTGGATGACCTGATTTGGACAGTTATTGAAAGACCCATTGTAAACCCCTCCAACGGGGACAGGACGAGGGCCCCCCTCCTGAGAGAGCAAAAATGGGTATATCATCTTAAAAATCATTTGTTGGCCTGAACGCTGACATTCCGTGGCACTCCCTTAACAGATAGGTGCCCTCACATGAACATTATGAATGAAGTAATATCATATAGGGGTCTCTATATCAGCTTTATCAATACTCATAACTTATACTGTTTGGTCAACCAGTAGATACCTTTCCTCTACATCAGCATTTCCAGTGGTACTTATTGCTCCTTCCTATTGGTATTGTTAGTATAAAATATTTCGTTGAGACGTTTACTGGTACTCAACGAACATCCACAACACACTTGCCTCTCTCCCTGCAGTTTTCAAACACACGTACCTATCTCCCTTCATACTCATATATAGGAGACATTGGGTGAGTATTTAAACAACATTATTTAGACATTTTGTTGTAATAAAAGAAGATTGCCCCCCTTTTTTATGTGCATTCTGTGTCAATTTAGACCTTGTTCGAATGCAGACATCAGGACAAGCGGATGAATATGGAAGCCATACGTGCCTCCCTTCCCTGTCCCTCTTTTAATACAAAATCGTCTTTTTTAATAAATTTCTTTAAGATTATGGAAACAACCCTGTTGTATGTGCACTGCGGGTAAATATAAACTGCCTTCCCCAGTATGTAGGCACGGACTGACATAAAGTGCATCGAGAACCTTCGTCTCCCTATAGTTGGCTGGTCACCTGGACAATGAGACGCTGGGATCAGATGACACGGGGCTGGGACGGATGCCAGCTCTCCTGGATGCCGGAGTATGATGTCATCATGCACGCCATGTGACCGGAACCGGCCCGGTCGCAGAATGCCAATAAAAACACCATTCCCGTACTGCACAGCCAGAGACCTACACGGTGGGAGCAGGCGAGCATTGTACTGGAGGAGGAATACCTTGGTGTAGTAAGGAGGGATAGACAGAGAGGGGGGCACTGTGGGGGTATTTTGGCAATCACTGCGGGCCTTATTATAAAAAGCACTAACATAGTGATAGTGTTTTTGTCCTCCTGGACGGACACGCTGGGGGCATTTTGGCAATCACCGCAGGCCTTATTTCAAGAGGCGCTAACATACTAAAAGTGCTTTTGTTCTCCTGTACGGTCACAAATGCATTCTCGCCACCCTCCCGCTGGACTACACTAGAGCGCTAGACTAAACTAGAGCGCCTGTCTTCTCTTCAATATGCCGATTACTACTGTCAGTAGACGCCGCCGGGTGGCACACACTATTAAGGCCCTGTAAGCTTTACGCGTTACATCTAGAGCTCCTGGCAATCATCCGCTTCCATTTAATGGCACCGACGCTACTCAGTCATGTTTCCATGGCTCCATATTCAATCACGCCAGAGCCTTGATAATGTGACCGCAGATATCACATACAGTAGACCCCTACGACTACATTGAGTTGGGGCTGAATAATCAGCTACTTCTTTACCGTAGAAGGGGTGTGCACGATCTTAAGGAGGCGACTCCCCTGATATTGTTTTGACTTTGTGTGATCACATGATTATACCTGACGATCATTAACCATGTATATGCCTTTTTTCCTTGTGACTTCTCTATCCCCGCATAGAGTGTGACTATAGGGGTTCTCTCCTTGTCTACCGCCAGTTCTAATATGAATTAGGGTGTAACTCGGTGAGTCAAACTGCATCCTTAATATGGTAGTTGGGGGAGTGTACGAGTACTTGGTATGGTGCGCGCGATGCTGGTTTTTACGCCTACCTAGTAGGCATCAAGCATGAATGATTAATCATATATTGTGAATTGCACTCCGATTGATGGGAGTGTTCTTAGGGTGAAGTACCCGAGTCTGTGGTGGGAAGAGTGATAAAAGAGGCCACGCTTTAGTGGAGATGTATATTAATACATACAGATTTAGAAACATGAGTAAGATCATTTCTTCTAATTTCCTTTCTCTTGTCATGTCTTCTATCCCCTTGTTCCTGTTAGTAAATTCCACTACCACTTTTGAGGAAGTCCCTCGGAAACAGGATTAGGGCTTTTGACACCCTCTAATCCTGAACAGAGGTGAGAGAGTTGCACATTACAGTGGGATCGGCAGAGTCCTGAAGAAGGCCACCGTGACCCCAATCAAGGGGCACATACACACGGCTGAACCATGTCGACCACCTGGCAGTAAGGAGGGGTGTAAGGAGCACATTACATCTCCCAATCACCACCATCCTTCACATTTTTAACCCTGGCCGGAGGGTCCGGAAATAAAGGTTAGACATAGCAACACCTCTGAGCTAGTTTTGACCTACATCACACTGCACTTTTCACTTCCGGTGTTCCCAGTCACCTTTGAAAATATTGTTTCTCTTTTGTGTTGTATTTTCTTCCCCATCCCTATTGCTCCACCCCAGGCGTTAGCTGCGCCAGGGTGTTTTGTAGCAGCCCTATGATGAAGCATGTCACACAATTGTGTGAGTGAGGGCAGTATTAAGACACACGACACATGCCACCACAAGACACGACACAGACCCTTTTTTTATTGCTCCCTACTCCTTTTGGTGTATTAAAGTATTGACTGGGGGTTCGGAGTAGGTGAGTCCATTACCCTCTCCCCTCTCTTTTGTGTGTACTACCATTCCACTGACTCTGCCTGATTTTGCGAAAGCTGTACTTTTCTGTTCAAAATGTATTACTGTTGTGAGTGCGGGAGAACAGGTTGTCCAAGCCATGTTGGACACCATTAACAACCATCGTTGTTAATGTCTTTTTTTCCCCAATTAGGCACGCTGTTATGTGATTGTTTTATTGTTTACATTTTCATTTTTAAAATCTAAAAAACACCCAAAAAATACAAAATAGTTAGAAAAAAATAAAAATATATATGAAATAGTTTAAAAAAAAGAAAAATAAGCAGTTCTGACGGAATCACCTATTCTGGTTTAAAAAATGTTGTGTGAATAGATGAGTCTATGGGTAGTGGCTGTGTGATTGGATGAGTGCATACGTAGTGTCTGAGTGATTGGATGAGTGCATGGCTAATAGCTGAGAGTATGCATAGTGCCTGAGTAAATGGTTAAGTGTAAGGGTATTGTCTGAGTGATTGGAAGACTGCATGGGTAGTGCCTGAGCAAAACAAAGAGTGTATGTGTAGTACCTGAAAGGATGGATGAGTGCAAGGATAGTGTTTGAATGTTTGAATGAGTGTGTGAGTAGTGCATCAGTGAATGCATGAGTGCAAAAGTAGTGCCTGGGTGATTAAATGAGTTCATGGGTAGTGCCAGAGTGACTGGATTAGTGCAAGGGTAGTGTCTGGGTCACTGGATTAGTGCATGGGCAGTGCCTGAGAGAATGCATGAGTGCATGGGTAGTGCCTCAGTGAATGGTTCAGTGAAAAGGTAGTCCCTGAATGATTGGAAGAGTACATGGGTAGTGTGTGGGTGATTGATGAGTGCATGGGTAGTGCGTAGGTGATTGAACGACTGCATGCGTAGTGTCTGCTTCATTGGATGAGTCCATGAGTACTGCCTGAGAGAATCAAAGACTGTATGTGTAGTGCCTGAAAGGATGGATGAGGGTAAGGATAGTGTGTGAATGATTGGATGAGCACATGGGTAGTGCCTGACTGAATGGATTAGTGCAATGGTAGTGCCTGGGTCACTGGATGAGTGCATGGCTAGTGCCTGAGAAAATGCATCAGTGCATGTGTAGTGCCTGGTTGATGGAATGAGTGCATGTGTAGTGCCTGGGTGATTGCATGAGTGCATGAATAGTGTCTGGGTGATTGGATGAGTGCATGGGTACTGCCTGAGTAGTGCTTAAGTGAATAATTGAATGCAAAAAGAGTACCTGAGTGATTGTATGTGTGTATAGGTAGTGCCTGAGTGAATGGCTGAGTGCAAGGATAGTGAGTGAGTGATTGGATGAGTGCATGGGTAATGCCTGGGTAATTGGATGAGTGGATTGTAGTGTCTGAGTGAATGGATGAGTGCAACAGTACTGCCTGGGTCATCGAATGACTGCATGGGTAGTGCTTCAGAGAATGCATTAGTTGATGTCTAGTGCATAGGTAATTGAATGAGTGCATGAGTACTATTTGAGTGATTGGATGAGTGCATGGGTAGTGTTTGAGTGAATGGAAGAGTGTTTGCGTAGTGCCTGGGTCATTGCATGAGTGCATCAGTAGTGGCTGAGTGAATGGATGAGTGCAAGGGAAGTGCCTGGATCAGTGGGTGAGTGTATGAGTAGTACCTGTGTGAATGTATGAGCAAATGCTTAGTGACTGAATGAATGCATGAGAGGAAGGGTAGTGCCTGGGCGATATGATGTGTGCACAGGTAGTACCTGGGTGAATGGATGAGTGCATGGATAACGGCTGAGTGGATGCATGAGTACATGTGTAGTGCCTAAGTGAATTGATCAGTGCATGGATAGTGGTTGGGTGACTGAATGAGTGCTAAGGCTAGTGGCTGAGAAAATGGTTGACCTTGTGCGTAGCGCCTCAATGAATGGTTGAGTACAAGGCTAGTGTCTGAGTGACTGGAAGAGTGCATGGGTAGTGCCTGGGTGTTTAAAAGAGTACATGTGTAGTGCTTGACTAAATCGTTGAGTGTAATAGTAGTGCCTGAGTGATTGGATGAGTGCACGACTAGTACATAGGTGATTGCATGAGTGCATGCATAGTGCCTGGTTGATTGGATGAGTCCATGGGTACTGCCTGAGAGAATCAAAGATATATGTGTAGTGCCTGAAAGGATGGATGAGTGCAGAGATAGTGCTTGAATGTCTGAATGAGTGCATGGGTAGTGCATCAGTGAATGCATGAGTGCAAAGGTAGTGCCTGGGTGATTTAATGAGTTCATGGGTAGTGCCTGAGTGAATGAATTAGTGCAAGGGTACTCCTGGGGCAAAGGCAAGATGGCGCCTGAATGAGACTGCCGCTTACCTCTCTCTCCTCTCACTCCTCCACCGGTGCCCTGTGGAAGGCTGATGAAGCGATTGGGGCCCCAACAGAGCGGGCATCACTGCAGGCTCGCATCGGGAGGACTGCAAAGTGGACGTTGCAGTGCGGGCTCGGGCAGGAGAAGCTCAGGATACTGTGGCGCGAGCTGGGAATCGCTTGCACAGCTGTTGCTGACAGCGGTGGCTTCTGGGTTCAGGCACATCGACGGCTGTGGACTGCCTTGGTTGCTGGATTACCAGGACGCATTGGGAGCACAGACTGTGAAAGGAATGGCGACGGCTGCCCGCGAACGAGGAAAGAAGCAGTCAGCTTCTATCCCGATACAGCCACGCCGGGAGGAATCTGAGGCCAAAACGGAGGGAAGAAAAACAGACACTCGAGTTGGTAAGGGGGCAAACAGGAGAGAAAGGAGAGGGAAAAGATGGAAGGAAATGGAAAGTTAATTTCCCAATGTTTACCTTTGACTGGGAAGCAGGCAAAGGTACAACCCTCCATTACAAGTATGTTTTACCCCGAGGTCTGAGTGAAAATGGAAAAGGGGGACAAGGGCAACTGAAAAGGCTAGACAATAATATCTGCACTGAAGAAACGCATT
Organism: Calotriton arnoldi; assembly: GCA_963921515.1. NCBI lineage: Eukaryota > Metazoa > Chordata > Amphibia > Caudata > Salamandridae > Calotriton > Calotriton arnoldi. The sequence goes on along the minus strand of CAWUFW010004991.1, from coordinate 1,310,039 downwards.
ATGTGGGGGGCCCATCATGTAATACAACACAGTGCCTGATACCCGTAATACAAGGTGAGGGAGAGGAGACTAAAGGTGGGACACCATTGGGGTCCACTGGCGATAGAACTGTCCTGGAAATAATAGAAACCCGCTCTGAGGTTGGTTATGAGAGGGAACTCGTGTGGAATGACAATCGCTCCCTAAATGCCTCAATCAATAAAGCAGAGACGGAGAAGGACTTGGATACATCAGGTATGACTAAGGAAACCAGGCAAGATATGGCTACAGGGGGTATCCCGGATATCCCCCAGAAAAGGATTATGGAGACTGGACAGCTCTCTCCTGATTCGCTGGAAAAGTTTTTTTCTCTAACTGAAGAAACAGGGGTGTCTGATACTAGCATTTCAGTTAGTAGTGAAGATGGAGGAGACGCCTCTTCAAGTAGCGACAGTAGCATGCAAAGGGAAAGGGAAAGGGGGGCTACAAAAAGAAACAAACGGACATCAGGAGAGAGAATCCATATGAGAGGTCTCAAAGATAGAGAGGAGGAGGAAGAGATGGGCTGGGACTATTCAGCTACCCAGCTATTACCCCCTGATGGAACAAATGAGAAAGGGAGACCTCCAAGGGAGAATCCTGGGGGTGAGTCTTCACGAGTTAATGATGCTAACGATGTGAGATCACCCAAGCCCTCTTTAGCCCTGATTTTGCAGTCTGCGCAAGTATTTCAAGACGAAGTAAAATCAGATAACTGTCAGGCACGACTAGCCTCAAAGAAACTACAAGGATCAGTTAGTAAGATTGGGAAAACATGCACTGAAATTGCGGAAAGGCTGAACATGGTTGAGACGTGCACTGAGGCACTAGAGAACACAGTAGATACTCTAAAGAACCAGGCTACCTCACAGAAGAGCGCTCTGAGAGATGTGATGTGGAAACTGGAGGAGTATGAGAATCGGCAACGGTGCAACAATTTGAGATTGCTAGGGATACCCGAAAACTGTGAAGGCAACGATATAAGAAAATTTACAATCACTATGCTGAAAAGTGCCCTACCTGAACTTGCTCACTGGGACTGGGATAGAGAAGTCCAACGCGTGCATTGGTTCCCTCTAACACCTGCAAAGCACCAATCTAATGATCGTACACTACCCCGTGCTATACTGATATACTTTAGGAATTTCTTATTACGCCAGGCTGTGTACGATCTGGCTAGACCCAATGCCAAGAGGGATTACGAGAACTTTTCCTTCTTTGCCAAGCCAGATTTTGCTCACGCTACAGTAGAGAGAAGATGGTGACTCAGACAGCTGATAACTCCTTCTCAGAAATCAGGTGCACTAGTATTCTTGCTGAACCCAACCAGGCTGAAAGTTGTCTTTCATTGTCAGAACTATAGCTATACTTGGGAAATCGAAGCTCAGAAGTTACTGAATGACATCTTAGCAGGGGTGGCTGAAAGTAGAAAATAATAAGTGGGGTACACATGTGAGAATAACAATGGCTTGAATGTTTGACTCCTCTGAGCAGGAAGATTTCTTTTTTCCTTCTTTCTTTTTGTTTTTTTCCCTTCTTCTTATGGTTGAAACACGTATTTTGAGTCTTGGGGGAGCGCTGGTGGGGGAGGAGGAGGTTGAGGAGGGTGAGGAGTGGTTCACACACCATCACGGAGGCTCATGGTTGAGCCTGGTTGCCTAAGATGCGGTGGTGGGAGGTGGGTGGGGAGGGGTTGGGGGTACCCTCAGACAAGGGATGAAAGAAAGAGGTGCAGTGAAGCTTTATGATACAGCCACTTTTATAGTCACAGTAAATAGAGATAAAGAGAGATTGGTATGGAGGGCTTGTTTGATAAAGATGGGATATCAGAAACAGGGAAATGATATAAACTGCCATGGGTAAATTGAGAATTCTAACTGTTAACATATGTGGCCTTAATTATATTAAAAAAAGGCAGAGGGTAGCGGCCGGGCTGCAATTGGTTGGGGCAAATATCATATGCCTCCAGGAAACTCATATTGAAGGATCACAAATGCATGTCCTTAAAACATTAGGGTATAAACTGATCTGTGCATCAATGCAGGGGGCCAAGGTTCTATATTAGCTAAAGGTGGTGGGATGCAATTTTCACGGTCACGCTCTGATAAATTTGGGTGGTGGGCAATCACGGAATGCCAATATGGCTCGGGTCAGAAATTGACAATATGTACGGTATATGGGAATATCAGTGATGATCCTAATGTATTTTATGAAATTTCTAATGAACTTGCGCATTGGCCGCTTCCGTTGATCCTATGTGGGGATTGTAACATTAATATACCTAGTGATTGGGCATTAGAGGCAGGATTTATATATCAGGGGAGGAAACCGAAAGTGTTTCTAGCCTTAACAAACCTGTGCCAGACCCACGGTTTGATCGACTGTTGGCATATGAGGAAACCAAATGACCTAGGGTACACTTTTTTTCCATCCACATATGTCACATGCCAGATTAGCTTATATGCTCATCTCCAACACACTGAGCTCGCAATGCAGAATAGAAAAGCTACCACGGGTCTTATGAGATCACAATCCTTTAGTCCTCAATCTAGAAATAGAAGTGGTAAACCCAAATGTAAGAACCTGGATCTTCGAGAGATCAATGTTGTCAAACGAGGGGTATTGTAGACATATGAGGGAATGGATTCCAAGATTTGTGGAGAATAACCTGGGGAGCACATCGATCGAGGTGGTATGGGATGCTTTGAAATTAGGGGTTAGAGGGGAAACTCTGAGGTATTCTTTAAATTCCAACAAAGAGGCCAAACAATTAATGGAGGTGCTGCAGGAAGACCTGGGGGCAGCAGAAGAGGGACTAATGAGGGCCATACATGAGGGACGGGAAGTGGATCTGGAACAAAGACATGTGGCAATTGCTAAAGCTGCCATTATGGATATATTAACAGATAAAGCAATAAGTAAGGCGGTAACTCAAAAAGAAGTAGTGTATGAACTAAGTGAGCAGGTCGGTCACCACCTGGCAGTCCGAATTAGACAGCAAGGTACCTCAAATATAATACGAGAAATTATTGATTCAGAACACAGTCGGATAACCGAACCTGAAACAATTAGGGCAGCATTTCGGGGGCATTATCAAATCTTATATAAAGCTAGTACGGGGGGATCAGAGCAAGATCGAGGAGTACCTGGAGCTAATCCCACTTTTAAGATTGGAGAAAGAAGATCAGGACAACTTAGATTGTTCGCCGCAGTGGGACGAGATCCTACTAGCGATGAATAGCCTAGCTAAAGGAAAGGCGGCTGATACAGATGGTATACCAACTGAATTTTATACTAGCGTCTCCCAGCAACTAAAAGGAATAATCTATGATCTATTCACCCTTGTATTTAATGGTGGGCAGCCTCCGGGCTCATGGTCTCTGGCAAAGATTGTGGTTTTTAAAAAAAAAGATAAACCCTCGCTACAGTTGGGATCATATCACCCTATCACCCTAATTAACGGTGATTCTAAGATTTATTCAAATTTACTGGCCAGCCGACTTCCTCCAGTAATCCATAAAGTCATCTCAGATAGCCAACATGGGTTTATCCATGGCAGATCCACTATTGACCATGTACAAAGAGTGATTACTCTATTCGACATTACCAAAGTGACAGGAGACCCTATGGCACTTATATTGTTAGATGCTGAGAAAACTTTCGGTAGGGTCTCCTGGCAGTATTTATGGATAGCTATGTCCAGAATTGGTATCAGGGAAGCTCAGGATACTGTGGCGCGAGCTGGGAATCGCTTGCATGGCTGTTGCTGACAGCGGTGGCTTCTGGGTTCAGGCATGTCGACGGCTGTGGACTGCCTTGGTTGCTGGATTACCAGGACGCATTAGGAGCACAGACTGTGGAAGGAATGGCGACGGCTGCCCGCGAACGAGGAAAGAAGCGATCAGCTTCTATCCCGATACAGCCACGCCAAGAGGAATCTGAGGCCAAAACGGAGGGAAGAAAAACAGACACTCGAGCTGGTAAGGGGGCAAACAGGAGAGAAAGGAGAGGGAAAAGATGGAAGGAAATGGAAAGTTAATTTCCCAATGTTTACCTTTGACTGGGAAGCAGGCAAAGGTACAACCCTCCATTACAAGTACGTTTTACCCCGATGTCTGAGTGAAAATGGAAAAGGGGGACAAGGGCAACTGAAAAGGCTAGACAATAATATCTGCAGTGAAGAAACGCATTATGTGGGGGGCCCATCATGTAATACAACACAGTGCCTGATACCTGTAATACAAGGTGAGGGAGAGGAGACTAAAGGTGGGACACCATTGGGGTCCACTGGCGATAGAACTGTCCTGGAAATAATAGAAACCCGCTCTGAGGTTGGATATGAGAGGGAACTCGTGTGGAATGACAATCGCTCCCTAAATGCCTCAATCAATAAAGCAGAGACGGAGAAGGACTTGGATACATCAGCTATGACTAAGGAAACCAGGCAAGATATGGCTACAGGGGTATCCCGGATATCCCCAGAAAAGGATTATGGAGACTGGACAGCTCTCCCCTGATTCTCTGGAAAAGTTTTTTCGCTAACTGAAGAAACAGGGGTGTCTGATACTAGCATTTCAGTTAGTAGTGAAGATGGAGGAGACGCCTCTTCAAGTAGCGACAGTAGCATGCAAAGGGAAAAGGGGGCTACAAAAAGAAAGAAACGGACATCAGGAGAGAGAATCCATAAGAGAGGTCTCAAAGATAGAGAGGAGGAGGAAGAGATGGGCTAGGACTATTCAGCTACCCAGCTATTACCCCCTGATGGAACAAATGAGAAAGGGAGACCTCCAAGGGAGAATCCTGGGGGTGAGTCTTCGCGAGTTAATGATGCTAACGATGTGAGATCACCCGAGCCCTCTTTATCCCTGATTTTGCAGTCTCCGCGAGTATTTCAAGACGAAGTAAAATCAGATAACTGTCAGGCACGACTAGCCTCAAAGAAACTACAAGGATCAGTTCGTAAGATTGGGAAAACATGCACTGAAATTGCGGAAAGGCTGAACATGGTTGAGACGTGCACTGAGGCACTAGAGAACACAGTAGATACTCTAAAGATCCAGGCTACCTCACAGAAGAGCGCTCTGAGAGATGTGATGTGGAAACTGGAGGAGTATGAGAATCGGCAACGGTGCAACAATTTGAGATTGCTAGGGATACCCGAAAACTGTGACGGCAACGATATAAGAACATTTACAATCACTATGCTGAAAGGTGCCCTACCTGAACTTGCTCACTGGGACTGGGATAGAGAAGTCCAACGCGTGCATTGGTTCCCTCTAACACCTGCAAAGCACCAATCTAATGATCGTACACTACTCTGTGCTATACTGATTTACTTTAGGAATTTCTTATTACACCAGGCTGTGAACGATCTGGCTAGACCCAATGCCAAGAGGGATTACGAGAACTTTTCCTTCTTTGCCAAGCCAGATTTTGCTCACGCTACAGTAGAGAGAAGATGGTGACTCAGACAGCTGATAACTCCTTCTCAGAAATCAGGTGCACTAGTATTCTTGCTGAACCCAACCAGGCTGAAAGTTGTCTTTCATTGTCAGAACTATAGCTATACTTGGGAAATCGAAGCTCAGAAGTTACTGAATGACATCTTAGCAGGGGTGGCTGGAAGTAGAAAATAATAAGTGGGGTACACATGTGAGAATAACAATGGCTTGAATGTTTGACTCCTCTGAGCAGGAAGATTTCTTTTTCCTTCTTCTTTATTTTTGTTTTTTTCCTTCTTCTTATGGTTGAAACACGTATTTTGAGTCTTGGGGAGCGCTGGTGGGGGAGGAGGAGGTTGAGGAGGGTGAGGAGTGGTTCACACACCATCACGGAGGCTCATGGTTAAGCCTGGTTGCCTAAGATGCGTTGGTGGGAGGTGGGTGGGGAGGGGTTGGGGGTACCCTCAGACAGGGGATGAAAGAAAGAGGTGCAATGAAGCTTTATGATACAGCCACTTTTATAGTCACAGTAAATAGAGATAAAGAGAGATTGGTATGGAGGGCCTGTTTGATAAAGATGGGATATCAGAAACAGGGAAATGATATAAACTGCCATGGGTAAATTGAGAATTCTAACTGTTAACATATGTGGCCTTAATTATATTAAAAAAAGGCAGAGGGTAGCGGCCGGGCTGCAATTGGTTGGGGCAAATATCATATGCCTCCAGAAACTCATATTGAAGGATCACAAATGCATGTCCTTAAAACATAAGGGTATAAACTGATCTGTGCATCGATGCAGGGGGCCAAGGTTCGGGGTGTTGCTATATTAGCTAAAGGTGGTGGGATGCAATTTTCACGGTCACGCTCTGATTAATTTGGGTGGTGGGCGATCACAGAATGCCAATATGGCTCGGGTCAGAAATTGACAATATGTACGGTATATGGGAATATCAGTGATGATCCTAATGTATTTTATGAAATTTCTAATGAACTTGCGCATTGGCCACTTCCGTTGATCCTATGTGGGTATTGTAACATTAATATACCTAGTGATTGGGCATTAGAGGCAGGATATAGATATCAGGGGAGGAAACCGAAAGTGTTTCAAGCCTTAACAAACCTGTGCCAGACCCACGGTTTGATCGACTGTTGGCATATGAAGAAACCAAATGACCCAGGGTACACTTTTTTTCCATCCACATATGTCACATGCCAGATTAGCTTATATGCTCGACTCCAACAAACTGAGCTCGCAATGCAGAATAGAAAAGCTACCACGGGTCTTATGAGATCACAATCCTTTAGTCCTCGATCTAGAAATAGAAGTGGTAAACCCAAATGTAAGAACCTGGATCTTCGAGAGATCAATGTTGTCAAACGAGGGGTATTGTAGACATATGAGGGAATGGATTCCAAGATTTGTGGAGAATAACCTGGGGAGCACATCGATCGAGGTGGTATGGGATGCTTTGAAAACAGGGGTTAGAGGGGAAACTCTGAGGTACTCTTTAAATTCCAACAAAGAGGCCAAACAATTAATGGAGGTGCTGCAGGAAGACCTGGGGGCAGCAGAAGAGGTACTAATAAGGGCCATACATGAGGGACGGGAAGTGGATCTGGAACAAAGACATGTGGCAATTGCTAAAGCTGCCATTATGGATATATTAACAGATAAAGCAATAAGTAAGGCGGTAACTCAAAAAGAAGTAGTGTATGAACTAAGTGAGCAGGTCGGTCACCACCTGGCAGTCCGTATTAGACAGCAAGGTACCTCAAATATAATATGAGAAATTATTGATTCAGAACACAGTCGGATAACCGAACCTGAAACAATTAGGGCAGCATTTCGGAGGCATTATCAAATCTTATATAAAGCTAGTACGGGGGGATCAGAGCAAGATCGAGGAGTACCTGGATCTAATCCCACTTTTAAGATTGGAGAAAGAAGATCAGGACAACTTAGATTTTTCGCCGCAGTGGGACGAGATCCTACTAGCGATGAATAGCCTAGCTAAAGGAAAGGCGGCTGGTACAGATGGTATTCCAACTGAATTTTATACTAGCTTCTCCCAGCAACTAAAAGGAATAATCTATGATCTATTCACCCTTGTATTTAATGGTGGGCAGCCTCCGGGCTCATGGTCTCTGGCAAAGATTGTGGTTTTTAAAAAAAAGATAAACCCTTGCTGCAGTTGGGATCATATCACCCTATCAGCCTAATTAACGGTGATTCTAAGATATATTCAAAATTACTGGCCAGCCGACTTCCTCCAGTAATCCATAAAGTCATCTCAGTTAGCCAACATGGGTTTATCCCTGGCAGATCCACTATTGACCATGTACAAAGAGTGATTACTCTATTCGACATTACCAAAGTGACAGGAGACCCTATGGCCCTTATATTGTTAGATGCTGAGAAAACTTTCGGTAGGGTCTCCTGGCAGTATTTATGGATAGTTATGTCCAGAAATGGTATCAGGGAAGCTCAGGATACTGTGGCGCGAGCTGGGAATCGCTTGCACGGCTGTTGCTGACAGCGGTGGCTTCTGGGTTCAGGCACGTCGACGGCTGTGGACTGCCTTGGTTGCTGGATTACCAGGACGCATTGGGAGCACAGACTGTTGAAGGAATGTCGACGGCTGCCCGCGAACGAGGAAAGAAGCGGTCAGCTTCTATCCCGATAGAGCCACGACGGGAGGATTCTGAGGCCAAAACGGAGGGAAGAAAAACAGACACTCGAGCTGGTAAGGGGGCAAACAGGAGAGAAAGGAGAGGGAAAAGATGGAAGGAAATGGAAAGTTAATTTCCCAATGTTTACCTTTGACTGGGAAGCAGGCAAAGGTACAACCCTCCATTACAAGTATGTTTTACCCCGAGGTCTGAGTGAAAATGTCAAAGGGGGACAAGGGCAACTGAAAAGGCTAGACAATAATATCTGCACTGAAGAAACACATTATGTGGGGGGCCCATCATGTAATACAACACAGTGCCTGATACCTGTAATACAAGGTGAGGGAGAGGAGACTAAAGGTGGGACACCATTGGGGTCCACTGGCGATAGAACTGTCCTGGAAATAATAGAAACCCGCTCTGAGGTTGGATATGAGAGGGAACTCGTGTGGAATGACAATCGCTCCCTAAATGCCTCAATCAATAAAGCAGAGACGGAGAAGGACTTGGATACATCAGGTATGACTAAGGAAACCAGGCAAGATATGGCTACAGGGGGTATCCCGGATATCCCCCAGAAAAGGATTATGGAGACTGGACAGCTCTCCCCTGATTCTCTGGAAAAGTTTTTTTCTCTAACTGAAGAAACAGGGGTGTCTGATACTAGCATTTCAGTTAGTAGTGAAGATGGAGGAGACGCCTCTTCAAGTAGCGATAGTAGCATGCAAAGGGAAAAGGGGGCTACAAAAAGAAAGAAACGGACATCAGGAGAGAGAATCCATAAGAGAGGTCTCAAAGATAGAGAGGAGGAGGAAGAGATGGGCTGGGACTATTCAGCTACCCAGCTATTACCCCCTGATGGAACAAATGAGAAAGGGAGACCTCCAAGGGAGAATCCTGGGGGTGAGTCTTCGCGAGTTAATGATGCTAACGATGTGAGATCACCCGAGCCCTCTTCATCCCTGATTTTGCAGTCTCCGCGAGTATTTCAAGACGAAGTAAAATCAGATAACTGTCAGGCACGACTAGCCTCAAAGAAACTACAAGGATCAGTTCGTAAGATTGGGAAAACATGCACTGAAATTGCGGAAAGGCTGAACATGGTTGAGACGTGCACTGAGGCACTAGAGAACACAGTAGATACTCTAAAGATCCAGGCTACCTCACAGAAGAGCGCTCTGAGAGATGTGATGTGGAAACTGGAGGAGTATGAGAATCGGCAACGGTGCAACAATTTGAGATTGCTAGGGATACCCGAAAACTGTGACGGCAACAATTTAAGAACATTTACAATCACTATGCTGAAAGGTGCCCTACCTGAACTTGCTCACTGGGACTGGGATAGAGAAGTCCAACGCGTGCATTGGTTCCCTCTAACACCTGCAAAGCACTAATCTAATGATTGTACACTACCCCGTGCTATACTGATTTACTTTAGGAATTTCTTATTACGCCAGGCTGTGTACGATCTGGCTAGACCCAATGCCAAGAGGGATTACGAGAACTTTTCCTTCTTTGTCAAGCCAGATTTTGCTCACGGTACAGTAGAGAGAAGATGGTGACTCAGACAGCTGATAACTCCTTCTCAGAAATCAGGTGCACTAGTATTCTTGCTGAACCCAACCAGGCTGAAAGTTGTCTTTCATTGTCAGAACTATAGCTATACTTGGGAAATCGAAGCTCAGAAGTTACTGAATGACATCTTAGCAGGGGTGGCTGGAAGTAGAAAATAATAAGTGGGGTACACATGTGAGAATAACAATGGCTTGAATGTTTGACTCCTCTGAGCAGGAAGATTTCTTTTTTCCTTCTTCTTTATTTTTGTTTTTTTTCCTTCTTCTTATGGTTGAAACACGTATTTTGAGTCTTGGGGGAGCGCTGGTGGGGGAGGAGGAGGTTGAGGAGGGTGAGGAGTGGTTCACACACCATCACGGAGGCTCATGGTTAAGCCTGGTTGCCTAAGATGCGGTGGTGGGAGGTGGGTGGGGAGGGGTTGGGGGTACACTCAGACAGGAGATGAAAGAAAGAGGTGCAATGAAGCTTTATGATACAGCCACTTTTATAGTCACAGTTGTAGGAGAGTAGGATCTGCTTCACATGGGTACCCCCACTTTTTGCTGATGCTTCACTGTTTTTCGACTTTAGTCTGGCTGGGGCCCTGCTAATCAGAACCCCAGCCTAGCTGTTTCCTCTCTAAAATGGTTTCCATGTGCCTTAGGCACATCTCTGATTGGAATCTGGAGTGCCCTTATAAGTCCCTAGTATATGGTATACTATGTACCCAGGGCATAGGTACCTCAGAGGCCTGCCAGGGGCTGAAGCATGTATTATGCCACCCCTGGAAGGCCAGCCAAAATGACACCACAGGCCTGCTACTGCAGCCTGAGTAAGGTGGTGCATGCACCCCTTACAGTGGTATAGGCTACCTATATCACTACCATTGCACACACCTATAAACCTATAAGTCACTCCTATGGCAGGCCTTGACAATCCTGAAGGCAGAGTGCTTGGTTTTTATGTGAGAGGGTGCCCCTGCATGAGCAGAGCCCCTCTGCAGCATTCGGAGTACCTCCTCTGATGCTGTTTGCAGTGCAGCCTGACCATATACTCTTAAGTGCATTATATCCTCGCGGTAGAATGCTAACTTTGGACTGCACCAAAACATGTCGAGTTTGGTGTCAAACATCTTGGAATACTACCCCCTCGCCAGTTCTGGCGGCGGGGGTAGCATTCCACCCTTCTAGAGGGAGAGACATGTACCCACCGGCATACCCGGTAACTTCTTTCCAGAGCCCTGGCATCACAAAATGGATGCCGCTGCCACAGACACGAGTCTGGCCTCCTGCTGCTGACCAAAACTCTGGCAGGGGAGGCCTGGACAATAGGTTTCCTGTCCCAGGGAGGTGTAACCACCTCCCCAGACAGGATAGTGTGTATTGGGGCGGGGCGGGAGCACTCTCTGGTGCTTTGAAGTCCTGCACTGGGGGCACACTTGGTGTCCCTGTGCATACCCCAGTTCAAACCGGCTCAGGGGCTTCCAGCCCCTGATCTGGCGCGAAACTGGACAAAGGGAAAGGGGTGTAACCACCCTCTGCCCTGACCCTCCCATAGGTGGGTCCCCAGAGTATGTCCAACCCCTAACTTGGTATAAGTATGGGACCCCAGTCCTTAGGACTTTAGATTTACCTGGACGAAACTCTGACACAGAATCCTGGACCTTCGACGCTCTACTGTAAGATTAGAGGACTGAAGAATCTCCCTTGGGGTCAAGGAGTGACTCCCCTGCTTGGCAGGCACCAAAGAAGCAATTGTCCGGTCTGCATCGCTGAAGCTCCCGCCGGACGCCGAAGTCTTTGCATCACCAGAGGTGGATTTCCAGACTTCTCCGAGGCTGCCCTGAGTCCCCAGCAAAGCTGAGGCCCGTAGCTGTCGTGGGTAATGTGGAACCGTGACCCCTGGACACTGAGTACTTTTGCAAGTGCATCCTCTTCTGGGTCTTCCACGAAGTTGTGCTTTGGGCTCCTAGTAGCCCCACCCTCCAGCACCGACTGCACCGAAGATCACTGGCCTCCACTCCACGAGTGTCCTGTGAGCCAGCTCCAAGTGCGTCCACTCGAGGCTCCTTCACGGTCGCTAGTCCGTTGGCTAGTAGGCCCTCCCGAAGGCCAATCTTCTTCTGCTTGGGCTCCCTGGTTGCTCCAGGCGTGCCCTGACTTACCCTCACTGGGTGAGTCCCTCAGACCTTGCTGGGTCCAATCCGGTCGCTGACACCCCTGCAATCGACAGACGTTGTGGGACAGCTCGAATCCAGCTCCTGGTCGTCGTCGACACCTCCTGGACCTCGTGGCTGAAGAGACAAGATGACCATCAACCTACCTGAAGCACTCGACATCGGTGGGCATCCGCTCATCGCCCTCCTGGTCACTGGCTTGTGACCCAGACTCTGTCCCCTCTGCTTTCAGGTTCTTCAGATCTTCGATCCACCTTTGGATCCACCCGAACACTTTCGACTTGGCCGCCAGCAGCACTTTGCAGCAGATCGCCATTGAAAACGACGACGAACCCGACCCCGAAAGACACCTATGCACCCGGCTTCCCTGGGTGAGGTAACTCGAGTACTCCGGTGCTCCCGTGGGTATAGACTCTAGAACAACCCAGTTCTAAAGGGGTTTGCTCCAAGTCCTCCTCTAAGTGTCCCTTTTCTTTAAAATTCCAACCGCAACTTTCCCCATAGAATGAATGAATGAATGAATGAATGAAGCAGCATTTATAAAGCGCATAGCTACCCGTAGGCATCCCAGCGCTGGCGGATAACTGAAGCTTCACAGAATCATTTAGGGAAGAGCCATGTTTTCAGCAGCTTGCGGAAGACAAGGTGATTAAGTTCCCCACATAGCTGAAGAGGAAGAGAGTTCCAAAGTTTGGCAGCATTGTATGAAAATAGCCGACCACCGCTTCTAACTCTCTGAATTCGGGGGACGACTGCCAGGTGTTGCTCATCTGAGCGTAGTTGCCTGTTAGCTCGATAGGGCTTGACCATAGAAGAGATGATCTCTGGTCCTTTTCCTCCTATCAGTTTGTGTGTAATGCATAAGGCTTTAAAGTGGACTCTCTCCCGGATAGGGAGCCAGTGGAGAGCCTTCATATCCGGTTTGGCCGACTGCCGGTTCTGAGTCCCCATGAGGATTCTTGCGGCGCAGTTCAACGGCGATTCGCGGCTGTGTTCTTACACTGCACGCGACCCCCGTGGGTCCCCTGTGTCACTACCTTGGGTGGTTCCTTGTGGTCCAAGCACTTCTACAGGCTCTAGGCCCTGTGTCTAGCTCAGTCGTGGTTCTTATACCACTTTATTGGTATATGGTTTGGTACGCCCCTAGGGCTCAAACGTGTATTTGTGCTATTACTGTTGATAACTAACTTATAACTTATGTATTTTGAACTCTAGCCTCATAAAGAGACTAGAGGGGTGTGTTTAGCAATAAATACATATATTTTGAATATATACCTGGTGTGGTCCTCTTTCATTTGGTCACTCAAGAGATTATAGACTGGTAAAACAAGCTGCTTTACATTCCTTCAAGACTTAGCCTGAAGGCTGCTCTCCATAGCTACCACTAGGATAGCTTTCAATAAAGGTTGTCTTTAACCTATCTCCAATAAGGGGTTGTTTGGACTGGTGCAAGGTGCCCACTATAAATAGTGGACAGCATATACCAGGCCAACTTCTCACAACAGTAAATAGAGATAAAGAGAGATTGGTATGGAGGGCTTGTTTGATAAAGATGGGATATCAGAAACAGGAGAAGGAGAGACAGGATTGCGCACACCGGTGGTGTGATGATTTGTGGATTTGTTGCGTGCTTCTGGGGTATCACCCTCTGATACAGGGTGTGACAAGTAACAGCAAGCAGCGCCACCTAGATAGGGGCGTCCCCCTGAGCACAGCGTGGGTCCACGAAAAGTGGGTCAATGTTAAAACGTATTGAAAGAAATCGGGTTGTATCACGGTGATCAATATATCCAAAACATTTTAATGTATACTGTTCAAATCTGATATTGAAATCTTCATATCAAAAGAACACTCGATGAGTATACAGGCAATTTTTCCAAACCCAATGCATTTCGGGCCGTGTGGCCCTTCGTCAGGGGCCAAAATTCTGTAAAAATAAGAATACCGTGAGGAAATGTACTCTCCAGACAACAAGATAAAAATGACACTGTGCCTCCATGCAAAGCGTGCCGGTGGCTAAACATTAACCATCAAGATGACGGTAAGTACACAGTTAACAAATACAGTGTTCCCAGCAGTGCTCAAAACAATAAATGTGGACAAGACAAACAAAATGAAAAAAGTGCGTCTAGCGAAGGAAAAAATAAAGCGCTAAAACGAAGTGAAACGCTAGACGGGTGACTGGTTTACTAAATGCAAACCCTCAGTACGTCAGTTCATCGGTGATACAAAACAGTGGAAAGAACTAATAAAGTGCAAACCAAAACAAGTAAGAAAAGCAAAGAAATTTAAAAAAAGTCACCAGTATACACTATGTGTAAGGCATATCGCATGTAGAACGTGCAAAAGTCACTAACATGCACTGAATGTAAATTAGCATATTGGTTCCCGAAGTGTGTGAAGCCGCGGGATTGAACCGTGTGGTTATTTGAACTTAATAACAATGAACAAAGGACTTAAACAGAGCCGACAGGCTTAGCGGCCATCTTGAAAAGGTCTCAAAAAATGATGAGCTAGTGCCGACATATTTACTAAGCTACGTGCAATACAAAAGAAAAAGAAAAACATAAATCACGGTACCTATAAATCATGCATCAGACCACATGTGAAGAACAAGTGAGTGAACGACTGCCGCTGCACGCTACGTGTGGTACATGAGAGAAGCCATATAAAATAAGATCAAATAATACAAGTACCAAGAAGCATCTCTGTCGGGAAGTGAGACGTGAAAGGAATGAGCAAAAAGTTGAAACAAAGAATCAAAGTGCAACAATGCAAACATAGAGGTAGAAGTATAGGTAGGAGGAGAGAAAAGAAAGAACGAATAAATAGAATGAGATAAACATAGAATTAAAAGGAGCAATGAGAGAACACCAGTCCAAAAATACTTGACTAAACCTTATCCCAAATCTCCCATCATTTATTTGTTACCCAAAGTGCACAAATGCCTCAAACAACCTCCGTTTAGACCGATTGTCTCGACACGAGGCAGTTTGCATGAGCCCATTGGTAAATTTCTTGATAAACACCTGCAGCCATTTGTGTCCAAAATGCGAACATATCTCAGAGACACCACGGATTTTATTTCCAAAATTGATCAAGTCACCTTTGAACATGATGACGAAATTTGGCTCTGCACCATTGACGTCAAATCGTTATACACATCTATATCTCACGATCTAGGCATGGCCGCCATAGAGAATGTTCTATTGAATTCTGACTTGGATGTTAGCCTGCAACTATTTCTCATGGAATTGCTCACCTTCACTTTATATCAGAGTTATTTTAAGTGGAATGATCAGTGGTTTTTACAACTCTCAGGAACTTCCATGGGCAATTGTGCCGCCCCATCGTACGCAAATATTTTCATGCAACAATTTGAAGAAGACAACATTCTCAATCAGGTAACTTGGATAAATCACGTCAAAGTTTTTTTGAGATACATTGACAATATTTTTATTTTATGGGATGGCCAGTACAACGACCTCATGTCAGCTCTCAATGATCTTAACGCTATCAATGACCGTATTCAGTTTACTTTTGAGGTACACCATGAGCAAATGACTTTTTTGGACGTCATGGTCAAGAAAGAGGCCAATAGGCTACAGATTGATTTGTATCGTAAAAAGACTGACTGCAACAACCTTCCACATTACAAAAGTTTTCATCAACAACCGCTCAAAAATCATCTACCTTATTCCCAGTTGCTGAGAGTCAAATGCATCGTGTCACAACCTGAACGATGTACACAACAGATGGATTTCATGCTCTCTCGATTTGCTGATCGTGGTTACCCTCAAAATTTTTGGGATCAAGCCAAGTCACGTTGTGTCACCAAAAACAGATCTGAACTTTTGATTAAAAAGCCCAAAATGAGTTCTAACCGCATGGTTGTGGTTTCCAAATTCTCGACTATGAGTCAGCGATACAAGAACAGCATTCACAAACATTGGCCAATTCTGCCATGGAACCGGACTTCAAAGGTCTTTTTCTAAATCAACCTATTTTTGCATACACAAGAGGGAAAAATCTGAAAGAGCTGCTAACCAAACCCTCCACCAGGACTCCGGCCAACACGTACAAGGGTACCATACCCTGCATGAACTGTAGCAACTGCAACAACATTATCATAGGTTCTTGGATGACCCACCCTATGAAAGGTTCCCGTATCAACTTACAAGTGACAGCTACTTGTGACACCATGAACGTTATTTACCTTTTGAAATGCCCATGCGGGCTACCATATGTTGGGAAAACCGAGAGAAAGATTAAAACACGAATACACAAACATAAAAGCAATATAAGAACCAGGAACTTGAAATCTACAGTTGCCACACATTTTGCAGAACATGATCGTAACATTTGCCAACTTAAATTTTTGATATTGGAAACTGTTACGAAGATTGAAGGCAGGAACAACAACAACTTTCTTCTACAACGTGAACATTTTTGGATCAAAGCCCTTAATGCTTTAAAACCTTTTGGCTTGAACGATCGTATGGAGTTTTTGTGTTATCTCTGAACCCGTGATTTTTTTCCTGGACTGGTGTTCTCTCATTGCTCCTTTTAATTCTATGTTTATCTCATTTTATTTATTCGTTCTTTCTTTTCTCTCCTACTACCTATACTTCTACCTCTCTGTTTGCATTGTTGCACTTTGATTCTTTGTTTCAACTTTTTGCTCATTCCTTTCACATGTCTCACTTCCCGACAGAGATGCTTCTTGGTACTTGTATTATTTGATCTTATTTTATATGGCTTCTCTCATGTACTACACGTAGCGTGCAGCGGCAGTCGTTCACTCACTTGTTCTCCACATGTGGTCTGATGCATGATTTATAGGTACCGTGATTTATGTTTTTTATTTTTATTTTGTATTGCACGTAGCTTAGTAAATATGTCGGCACTGGCTCATCATTTTTTGAGACCTTTTCAAGATGGCCGCTAAGCCTGTCGGCTCTGTTTAAGTCCTTTGTTCATTGTTATTAAGTTCAAATAACCACACGGTTCAATCCCGCGGCTTCACACACTTCGGGAACCAATACGCTGTTTTACACTCAGTGCATGTAAGTGACTTTTGCACGTTATACACGCGATATGCCTTACACATAGTGTATACTGGTGACTTTTTTAAATTTCTTTGCTTCTCTTACTTGTTTTGGCTTGCACTTTATTAGTTCTTTCCACTGTTTTGTATCACCGATGAACTGACGTACTGAGGGTTTGCATTTAGTAAACCAGTCACCCGTCTAGCGTTTCACTTCGTTTTAGCGCTTTATTTTTTCCTTCGCTAGATGCACTTTTTTCATTTTGTTTGGCTTGTCCACATTTATTGTTTTGAGCACTGCTGGGAACACTGTATTTGTTAACTGTGTACTTACCGTCATCTTGATGGTTAATGTTTAGCCACCGGCACGCTTTGCATGGAGGCACAGTGTCATTTATATCTTGTTGTCTGGAGAGTACGTTTCCTCACGGTATTCTTACTTACTATTTACAGAATTTTGGCCCCTGACGAAGGGCCACACGGCCCGAAATGCATTGGGTTTGGAAAAATTGCCTGTATACTCATCGAGTGTTCTTTTGATATGAAGATTTCAATATCAGATTTGAACAGTATACATTAAAATGTTTTGGATATATTGATCACCGTGATACAACCCGATTTCTTTCAATACCTTTTAACATTGACCCACTTTTTGTGGACCCACGCTGTGCTCAGGGGGATGCCCCTATCTAGGCGGCGCTGCTTGCTGATATCAGAAACAGGGAAATGATATAAACTGCCATGGGTAAATTGAGAATTCTCACTGTTAACATATGTGGCCTTAATTATATTAAAAAAAGGCAGAGGGTAGCGGCCGGGCTGCAATTGGTTGGGGCAAATATCATATGCCTCCAGGAAACTCATATTGAAGGATCACAAATGCATGTCCTTAAAACATTAGGGTATAAACTGATCTGTGCATCAATGCAGGGGGCCAAGGTTCGGGGTGTTGCTATATTAGCTAAAGGTGGTGGGATGCAATTTTCACGGTCACGCTCTGATACATTTGGGTGGTGGGCGATCACGGAATGCCAATATGGCTCGGGTCAGAAATTGACAATATGTACGGGATATGGGAATATCAGTGATGATCCTAATGTATTTTATGAAATTTCTAATGAACTTGCGCATTGGCCGCTTCCGTTGATCCTATGTGGGGATTGTAACATTAATATACCTAGTGACTGGGCATTAGAGGCAGGATATAGATATCAGGGAGGAAACCGAAAGTGTTTCAAGCGTTAACAAACCTGTGCCAGACCCACGGTTGATCGACTGTTGGCATATGAGGAAACCAAATGACCCAGGGTACACTTTTTTTCCATCCACATATGTCACATGCCAGATTAGCTTATATGCTCATCTCCAACACACTGAGCTCGCAATGCAGAATAGAAAAGCTACCACGGGTCTTATGAGATCACAATCCTTTAGTCCTCAATCTAGCAATAGAAGTGGTTCACCCAAATGTAAGAACCTGGATCTTCGAGAGATCAATGTTGTCAAACGAGGGGTATTGTAGACATATGAGGGAATGGATTCCAAGATTTGTGGAGACTAACCTGGGGAGCACATCGATCGAGGTGGTATGGGATGCTTTGAAACAGGGGTTAGAGGGGAAACTCTGAGGTACTCTTTAAATTCCAACAAAGAAGCCAAACAATTAATGGAGGCGCTGCAGGAAGACCTGGGGGCAGCAGAAGAGGTATTAATAAGGGCCATACATGAGGGACGGGAAGTGGATCTGGAACAAAGACATGTGGCAATTGCTAAAGCTGCCATTATGGATATATTAACAGATAAAGCAATAAGTAAGGCGGTAACTCAAAAAGAAGTAGTGTATGCATTAAGTGAGCAGGTCGGTCACCACCTGGCAGTCCATATTAGACAGCAAGGTACCTCAAATATAATACGAGAAATTATTGATTCAGAACACAGTCGGATAACCGAACCTGAAACAATTAGGGCAGCATTTCGGAAGCATTATCAAATCTTATATAAAGCTAGTATGGGGGTATCAGAGCAAGATCGAGGAGTACCTGGATCTAATCCCACTTTTAAGATTGGAGAAAGAAGATCAGGACAACTTAGATTGTTCGCTGCAGTGGGACGAGATCCTACTAGCGATGAATAGCCTAGCTAAAGGAAAGGCGGCTGGTACAGATGGTATACCAACTGAATTTTATACTAGCTTCTCCCAGCAACTAAAAGGAATAATCTATGATCTATTCACTCTTGTATTTAATGGTGGGCAGCCTCCGGGCTCATGGTCTCTGGCAAAGATTGTGGTTTTTAAAAAAAAAAGATAAACCCTCGCTACAGTTGGGATCATATCACCCTATCACCCTAATTAACGGTGATTCTAAGATTTATTCAAAATTACTGGCCAGCCGACTTGCTCCAGTAATCCATAAAGTCATCTCAGATAGCCAACATGGGTTTATCCCTGGCAGATCCACTATTGACCATGTACAAAGAGTGATTACTCTATTCGACATTACCAAAGTGACAGGAGACCCTATGGCACTTATATTGTTAGATGCTGAGAAAGCTTTCCATAGGGTCTCCTGGCAGTATTTATGGATAGCTATGTCCAGAATTGGTATCAGGGATGGCTTTATCAAGGCAATACAAATGTTGTATATAGAACCATCAGGGGTAGTTATGGTCAACGGTGCACCCTCGGAATTTTTTTTAATTTCTAGAGGGACCAGGCAGGGATGCCCATGCTCCCCTCTTCTATTTGCGGTGTTTATAGACCCCTTTCTCCGAAGGCTAGAGAATAATACGTTAATACCACCAATCTGGTCACAGACATGGCCGACTAAGACCTAGGCCTACGCTGACGATATTGCATCGGTTACATCTGATCCAAACACCGCCATAAAGATAATTGAAGATGAGGCTGAATGTTTTGGGCGGATATCTGGATATGCTCTTAACCAGGATAAGACGCAGATTGTGCATAATGAAAAAAATCATGATGACTGATGACCGGGTGGTTGAACGAGCCAAGTATTTGGGTGTCAGTATAACCTCTAACCTAGACAATCTGGTTAAGAATAATATGGAACCCTTGATGGAACATACAAAAAAGACCTAGCAAGGCTGAATAATCTACATTTATCTTTTGTAGGTAGATGTAATGTAATAAAAATGGTTTTCCTCCCAAAATGTTTATATTTTTTAGGGCAATATGTTTGGAAATCACCCCACAATAGTTTAAAGCAATTGACAACATGTTTTCAAGGTTTACATCGGCGTATACGCGCCCGCGTAGAGCATTCATGTTTATCACTTTACCAAGGGATAGAGGCGGCTTGGCCCTCCCAAACCTGAAAATATATTATTGGGCTACCACACTAATCTATGGCCGCGAGTTGCTTAGGATAAATACGGATTCCAGGCCGAATGCTAGGGTTCCCTCACCATTGGAACTCATGTTGCGGGGAGAAACAGGAGGATGTCTGTGGCAGCAACTACAAGATAGTTACTACAAGAAATTCCGATTTAAAACTCTGTTCAGTATTCATAAAGTATGGAGTGCCATACTTAAAACCCTTGGAATTGGTAGAGTATACTTTTACCCACCTATATCCAACAACCACAATCTTACAGAGATTTGTAGAGATTTATATATGGATAAATGGGTCCGGGGCGAGATTGTCCAGATTGGCTGTTTTTTTTCTTCTTCAGGGCTTAAGTCTTTTGATGAATTGAGGAATGAATATACCCTTGATCAAAGGGAATTTTTTAAGTTCCTTCAGGTTAGGGACTTTCTCTGGCGAAAGGGAGGAGGAAGGGTTAAGTTTCAGAGAATGGAAATCATTGAAAATATAGTTAGTGATAAAACTGTGACTATCGGAGAAATAAATGATTTTATTAATGCTGCTGTATCCAACGATCTGGATAAATGCTCTTTAAAATGGCAGGTTAAATTGGGGATCTCAGCGGAAACTTTTTTGTACGCTTATGAATTATCACAATCCCTTTTTATGTCTACTAGGCTGCTAGCACAATTTTATAAGACATGTTTTTCACTGTATTATACACCTGAAAAGATAGCCAAATGGGGATCCGGAAAAGGAACATTATGTCCACGCTGTGCACTTCATAAAGGGGATATTGTCCACATGTTTGCATCCTGTAATGTATTACAAAATTTGATTAAGGATATTTTGGATTTCTTATCAGAAGTGTTAAGGACTGAAATTACATTATCAGAAGAGGAGATAATGCTAGGCACGGCAGGTGCAAATCGAGAAAGGAATGGACATGGATTGATTTTTTTAGCTATGGCTGTCTTAAGGATCTGCATAGCCTCTGCCTGGCTAGATCCTAGGCCACCGGCTTTTCAACAGTGGCAGGCCAGATTGTTAGCAACATGTAGCCTTGAGATAGCCATATATAAACGGAAAGGGCGTCTTGCACGTAAAATAGGTATGGAAATCTGGGATCCTCTAGTCAAATGGATGCAAGGGCATAGTGGGTCATGAGAAACTATATATGTTTTTTTATTAATTCTTATATGTATAAACACATGTCACTTTAGAAAATATAATCGCATATTCCCTGGATACTATTTGAATTGAGATGCACAGGACTGTATTTGGATGATTTATACTTGTGGGAAGACTATCTGTATTGTAATGATCAATGATGTTTTTTTATTGCACCTGATGAATTAAGTGTTGTTGTTTTACCTGCCTGAGGGGGGAGGAGGGCATAGGTGTGGGGAGCTGCATGTAAAATAAACTAAAATGAATAAAGATTGTTAAAAAAGAATTAGTGCAAGGGTAGTGCCTGCATCATTGGATGAGTGCATGACTAGTGCCTGAGACAATGGATGAGTGCATGTGTAGTGCCTCAGTGAATGGTTCAGTGCAAAGGTAGTCCTTGAATGATTGGAAGAGTACATGGGTAGTGTGTGGGTGATTGGATGAGTGCATGGGTAGTGGGTAGGTGATTGAATGAGTGCATGTGTAGCGTCTGGTTCATTGGATGAGTCCATGGGTACTGCCTGAGAGAATCAAAGAATGTATCTGTAGTGCCTTAAAGGATGGATGAGTGGAAGGATAGTGCTTGAATGATTGGATGAGTACATAGGTAGTGCTTGACTGAATGGATTAGTGCAAGGGTAGTGCCTGGGTCACTCGATGATTTCATGGGTAGTGCCTGAGAGAATGCATGAGTGCATGGGTAGTCCCTCAGTGAATGGTTGAGTGTAATAGTAGTGCCTGTTTGATGGGATGAGTGCATTTGTAGTACCTGGGTGATTGCACGAGTGCATGAGTAGTGCCTGGATGATTGGATGAGTGCATGGGTATTGCCTGAGCAGTCCCTAAGTGAATAATTGAGTGCAAGAATAAACCCTGAGTGATTGGATGAGTGTATAGGTAGTGCCTGAGTGAATGGATGAGTGCAAGGATAGTAAGTGAGTGATTGGATAAGTGCATGGGTAATGCCTGGGTGATTGCATGAGTGTATGGTAGTGCTTGAGTCAATGGATGAGTGCAACGGTACTGCCTGGATCATTCAATGACTGCATGGGTAGTGCTTGTGTGAATGCATGAGTTCATGGCTAGTTCATGAATGATTAGATGAGTGCATGAGTAGTATTTGAGTATTGGATGAGTGCATGGGTAGTGCCTGAGTGAATGGATGAGTGTATGTATAGTGCCTGGGTCATTGCATGAGTGCATCAGTATGGCTGAGCGAATGGATGAGTGTAAGTGTAGTACCTGGATCATTGGATGAGTGTATGGGTAGTGACTGAGTGAATGCATGAGAGGAAAGGTAGTACCTGGGCGATTGGATGTGTGCACGGGTAGTACCTGGAAGAATGAATGAGTGCATAGATAATAGTCAGTGAATTAATGAGTGCATGTGTAGAGCCTGAGTGAATTGACGACTGCATGGATAGTGGCTGGGTGAGTGCATGAGTGCAAGACTAGTGCCTGGGAGAATGGATGACTGTATACATAGAGCCTGAATGAATGGTTGAGTGCAAGGCTAGTATCTGAGTGATCGGAAGAGTGCATTGGTAGTGCCTGGGTGATTGGAAGAGTGCATGGTTAGTGCCTTAGTGATTAAATGAGTGCATGTGTAGTGCCTGACTAAAGGGATGAGTGTAATAGTAGTGCCAGGGTGATTGGATGACTGCATGACTAGTGTCTAGGTGATTGGGAGAATGCATAAATAGTGCCTGAGTGAATGGATGAGTGCATGGGCAATGATTGGATGATTGGATTAGTGCATGGATAGTGAGTGGTTGATTGTATGAGTGAGTGGGTAGCACATAGGCAACTGCATAAGCGTGATACTGTTCCTTAGAAATAGGATAATACTTTTCAAATAGTCTAAAACATGCACATTATTTATATTAGAAACAAATAGCATATAATTACATTTTAAACATGAGTGCAGTTTATCATGCATACTGTTATTCAATGATAATATTTTAGAGAAATTATAATATTATATATTTTTGAGAACACAATATTAATTTACAATTACATATCATTCTCAGTTTCCCTTTTTGCTGTTCTCAGATTGCAATTAACATTACCACACAGAGTGATTTGACTGTAGCATCATCATTCAACAGAGGGAAAACATTTTTTTAATTGATTGTACAAAAAATCAAATCAACATAGTACATCATTAGCAATACGTGCAACTATGCGTTTTTCCTATCTACACTTTGTTAACCACTTTTTTCATCCTCATTAACTCTAATATTTATCACATGTACATTTTTAAAAATGTACAATCTCATATTACTTCTGGTTCAATATTGATAACAAATATATAAACTATTTACTTTTAAGTACATTTTTCAAATTGTAATATCAATTAGGACAAATAATAATCAAAACATTGATTATAAACACTAATAGATTGCAGTGCTTTCTAATTTCTGTTGACATCTTCCCCAATAGGCCGAATGATGTACTCAAATTGTTGGCTGGAGAAATAACATATAAGAATTTGCTAATTGAAAAGGCAATCTAGCTTTGAATTCCAGGTGGGCATCATTGCAATGTGTCCATCCTTTGTTACACTTTAAATAAACAGTATAGGGTCCAGATGTTATAGTAGATCCATCATGGAAAACAATAGCCACTGTTATATAAGTTCTTTCATGAAATATATATTTGACTTCCTTTAAAATCTGTTATTTTTGTTTCCAATTTTCTTCCATTTGCTCTGCAACATTGTAACAAAAAATGACATATTTTCCAAATAGTTCCATATGTAAAGTAGACAACATCTCCGATCTACAATGTAAACATGTCATATCCTGATTTCCTGTTTTAATCGATTTGTTAAAAGGTACTGATTTGCAGTCTAGTATTGTTAAGTATAGGAATCATTCTGATTGTATTTGAGTGGTAGAACTAAATTAACATTCTTCACAGTTATGGTCCCATTTGTAACTTAGTCCAAATACTTTATCAATGTGTATTCCTTCGTGTTCTAATACTCCAAGCATGAACATTAGTAATTATTGTCCACCTTGTTGTATGTTTAGAGTAAATGTCAATGAAGCAGTACATATATCTAAAAGATGTTGAATGCCGAAAGCAGTATGAATTTTACTTCTGTCAGTTACCAACTCCTGAAATAAGAAGTGCATAATAGAATCTTTTTTCACAATTTTTCCATGATTTCATGATGAAGATGTGGTAAATGAAACACAACATTCAGAATCACAGTTGATACCTGAACTGTTTTGCAACTGGTATCCTAAAATGTCTTCATCAGTTTACACTTTTTTTCTTTACACCTTCAACTTTGTCTTGAATTGATTTCTTATTTTCGACCTCACTTGAATGTTTGATGTATTTCCATTTTGGACACAGTGTATGTCGCTCATATAGTGGATATTCACCTAAATGAAGAGCATAAAGTCTTTTTAAATGATTATACTCTCTTACACAATCTGCATAAGCAATTTGCATAAGCACTAATCTTTTTCTCATCAAAATCTATCAAATACAAACCAGACAATGTTCTTACTCGAGACCATGCAACGCATGCCATTCCCTCTTTGATCACTATACTTTCAATATTTACAGAAGCTCTGTCTATACTTAAACCTTGAGATTTATGAATAGTTACTGCATATGCTGGCGACAGAGGAAACTCTTGTCTACGAACATACAAGTCTTTTAGAAGCAAAAAACATACAACACAAACACCCAATCTGTCTTACCTCATCAGTCTGGTCAAATTTTATAATCAAAAATTCTATTCCATCTCTATTTTGAAAATTAACAAAATCAATAACTTTTCCAATTGCTCCATTTACTAATCCTTAGCCTACATTCAAATTACGCCGCAAAATTACTCGACAGTTTTTACATACATGTAAACTCTTTTCTAATCCTGCAGTTTTAGATACAGACTTTTCCAAAGAATCCAATGTAGCCTGTAGTTTCTCAGTAAGAAGAATGGTTACTCCCTGGTGTTCAGTTTTGTCAAAAGCTTTAATTTCCATAATATGTTGTTTTTCCAGGTTGAGAAGTTGTTCATTGAAAGTAGAACACTTTTTCAGTGTAGGCATTAGGCAAACTATAGACTTGTTTTCTACAAGCATATTGAACATTACTTCTGCTGCTGTTTTTCAGATGTATACAAGTTCTTTAGTAGTCAACTTTCTAAACCTTGTTTACCATGTTCCGTCAACATACCAATTCTTATTTCTTTGAGAATATTTCCATAATCTTCATCACTTGCTTGTCGCATATTCTTAACAAGTTCTTTATATTCAAAGTTTAACCAAATATTTACATCCCCAATACTTCCCAACGATTTCCTTGTGTCATCATGGAGAAGTGTTTTAAAAACAGGTTGTTCTTTAGCAGGAGTAAGTTGTAGTAGATCTCCAAATACAATTAAATGTTTTCCTCCAAACAGAACATCGTAATCTGTATTTAAAACCTATTGCATTCTCAAGTGTGAAAACACAAGCATTAATTTTGACACCATGCTCACCTCCTCAATGATTAAAAGTTTTAATTTCTTCACTACCCTTAAGACTTCATAACAGGTTTCTCCTGATAGATTTTGATATTACAATTTATCATGTTCATCAGAAGCATACGTAATCGGTGCAAAGTGATACCTTTAATGTTGTGTGCTGCTAATCCAGTTGGAGCTGTTACGACACAAAATACATGTGATTCTGTAGCCTTTTGTAGATAGCTGGTCAAAACTTTAATTAAGATATTTTTCCTGTTCCAGCTTGACCACTAATGTACAATAGAATAGGTTTAAATGATGAACATTGGCCTTCCTTCTTTCATGTACAAAACCATGTTGTACCTGTTGTTTGACTTGTACATATATTTCTTTTCGTTCAATATTTAGATGTTCCTCTAACTTTTCAAACTGTATAATATCTTGCTGTGCTTGCTGCATTGCAGTTTCTACTTCATTAATGGCCATTGCTGCTTCATTTTCAATAATTGGTTGCCCTAGTGGATCTTGAGTCAGTGGACCAGAATTTTGATTGCTTTGTTAACTTTCTCTAGCTATTTCAGCTGCAATAGTACCTTCTTGTTCAATCTCATCATTTAACATTTGTAAGTAAGTTGGAAAAATTGTGCACTGACTGCTATCTTCAGTTGCATTAAAAGAATCTTCATAGCAGTCAAAATCTCCAAGTAATTCTGTTTCACTACACCAAGGCTTGTACTCTTGCAGAAGTGCTAAAAAGAAAAATGATCTCTTATCTGCAGTTTAACAACTCAGTTTTCTGTGGTTAATAGGATTCCCTTTGAAATAATTCACTGAACATCCATCGCATCCAATTACTGCAGATTTTTCTTCTTTTATATTTTCTTTAACATTCTTTTTAAACCTATAATGTATTTCATAAAGACATGGGTTTTCAAAATGTGGACTCCTTTTGGAATAGTATGTATCCAACATTTTAGTTTTGACAATATCAGTACTTTCTGGCTCATACTGTGCTAAGTATTCAATTTCTTGTAGAGACCTTGACTTATCCAAATGATTCCTCTGGCTGAGCACAAGTGATCCGAATATTCGTAGGATCCAGTCTCTCTATGGGAAAGCATTTTCAAGCTGAAAAAGTACTTCTTTCTTGCTAAGACTCTTTTCTGCCGAAATTTCTTCCCACATTTCTTTCATCTCAGACTTTTCAGATTTGGTAATATATGATGTAACATAATGAGCAACAACAATTGAATTATCTGCAACATACTGAATATCAATGTTTGCATTCCACATTTTCAAAATAACTGCATTGTAGTCATTAATGTACTTTGAACCTTCTGTTCTTCTTAAGTTGTATGTATTCTTGAAATAATTTTGAGTTATTGTATGTCCTACTGCTGAGAAAAAAACTATTTACTCTTCCTTTAAAATTATAGGATGTGGGAGTCCAAAATGACATTTTGTATAAAGTTTTCCTTTACATTTATATTTCCGTCTGCAGTATTTCCCACATTGATGACTTTGAAAGTGTAAAACTTGTTGTCTCATGCTGTTTTCTCCTCTTTCTCTTGGAATGGCACATGAAACATATTGTTCGATAAAAGACAAAACAGTTTCATCACTATCTGTTATAAATGTTGGTGCATTCTTTATCCATAATAGCATGTTTATATGAAGAGCACCTCTGGCTTGGTACTCTTTTCACCAAAAGCAATCAGTTACCTCTCCAAGCGGTGGAACACTTTTATTGGAGATAAATTACATCATAGCTTGAAACCTATGGTTAAAATATCTGCAGACATTTACAGGATCCAAACAACAGATTTCTCCAGCTGTCTTCAGTTCAATGTTTTTCACATTTGAATTTGCTTCTCAAAAGAATTCAAGTAACTCATCCCACACATATTCAGCACAGCTAAGTGTTACTAACCATGTAGGTGTACCTAAGTTTCTTAACATGCATTTAGGTTCACCATGATGACGATACCAATATTCATTGGTACTACGTTGGCACTGAGATTCTAAATTTTCATCTCTTTGTTGAACTTTGTCCATGAACTCTTTTGCAGAAACATATTGAAGATGTACTCCTGTTTTAAATATATTGTTCACTGCATATGAAAGTGCAGCTAAATCGCTTTCAAACAGAAGATGACATATATATGGGGTGCACTGCCGAAATATTGGATCTTCACAATACATTCTTGTTGATCGGTATACTGAAGCTGGAACCAATACAGTTCGCTCATCAAATCGTCCACCTTCTCCAGTGGGGAATAGCTGTGGAAAACAATGAGCTTCTAAACTTTTTTCCCATACCCTCATGGGAGTTCCCTTTGCTTCTTTCATTTGAAATAATTCAATACTATTTCCTATGATTTCTTTCTAAAACAGAGGATGTATTGTATAATGTTCATAAATCTCTTCACTACTGGACTTGTCCACTTTTTCAATTTGGACATTTGACATTACTGTTTTATCTTCTAAGCATATTACTTCTTCATCAACATTTACATTATTATAATAAATATTATTCTGTACCAGGTATAATGTAGCCTTTTAAGTTTATTAACATCTACAAACTCTTGCCAGATTATTCTACTCTTTGTTGGCACACCATTTACTGGAATAACTACTCGCTCATTTTCCTCTCTCTCTACAAAAACAGTTTCAATATTTTTCTTAAAATCTAAAGGTAAGTACACAACTCTTCCTTTGAGACCTTTTTGTAAGTCTGTTGGTGGAAGCTTACCCGTTTTAGGCTCCATACAAACTATGGCCTGAAATGGGTTTACAGATTGAATAAGAATAGACTCATATACATTTAAATCTGCCAGTTCCTGAGGAATAGGTACCAACTCTAAGTTGTTATGTAATGCTCTAGCTGGCCTTTTGTTTTCTTCTAATTTGTTGTAACAATACTTACGAATAACCTGATCACTAGCAAAGTCAAACTGACTTTCTACAAACAAATAAAGACAAAATTGTTGCCACTTATCATTGTTTTCTTTCTTCACTTTTTAAATATAAATCAACATTCCTAGTTTGACTTCTATAGTGAGTATGACAAAGACAAACAAGGGGCCAGATGTATGACCATTGTATATTGTGACTCGCAAAATGCGCCAAATTGCAAGTCGCAATTTGTGAGTCGGAATTTCCAATGTACAACAGTGTCTGAGACACTGTTAGCGATTCCCAATGGGGCCGCAAATTGCATGCCTCATCCATATTAATGAGGCTCTCATAATTTGCAACCCCATTGGGAATGGTTGGCAGTCCCAGGGATGGTGGCCTGCTGGGGTCAGCAGACCTCCATGTCTGGGTCTGCTTTTAAATAAAGCAGTTTTTTTTTGTTAAATGGAGCCCGTATTCATTAAAGGAAAACGGGATGCATTTTAAAAAAAAGGAAACGTTTTGTTTCATTTTTTGAGGGCAGGTAGTGGTCGCTGGGACCACTGCCTTCTCTGAAAAAATGTTTGCGCACCCATTCACAAAGGGGATGGTGGTCCCTGGGACCACTGCCTGCTCTGAAAAAATGTTTGCGCACCCATTCACAAAGGGGAAAGGGTCCCTCGGGGACCCCTTCCCATTTGCGAATGGTTTACCACCCTCTTGAAGCGGGTGGAAAACTGCGAGTGTTTTGCAACCGCAATTGCGGTCGCAAAAATTCTTACATAGATGTTGGACTCGCTATTAGGAAGGGACGCCCATAGAACGCCTCTTCCTAATAGAGAGTCGCTAACCCTATTTTGTGAGTTGCTATTTAATTAGCGACTCGCAAAATAGGGTTAGTACATGGGCCACAGGTTTTTTGCATGCGCAAACGGGTCTAAAACCCATTTGCGCACTCAAGAAAACGTTGTACATCTAGCCCATAGTTTGGTTTTTCAGACAAAACTGTGTTAAAACTTTGTAATTTCTTCTTCAAACTCATCAATACTAATCTCTTTCTCATGCTCTTCAACACCTATACTTACCAAACTCTCACTTTATCTACACTCCTCTTCTGAACTCAAAAACTTTAACTGCATATCATCACAAACATTCTGTTCATTCGTAATATATCAATAGACTCCTGTTGAATACTACAAATACTGCTAAAATCCCACTTATATACAGGAGCTTGTGTACGCTTTCCCAGAACCTCTTCAGCTATTACTTCTTCAACATGCCTAGCAACCATTTTTTACTTTTGAATGGAGACCCATCTTTTACCTCATAATATCGACCACTAGTATCAACTGCATGTACTAATGTGTTCTCTTGAAAATAACTTTCTTCATTAAAGGCTCAATACTGGAAGTGTGCTTCCATTCACCTGTAAAAGTTTTACAAAAGTTACTTCTATTAACAACAAGCCTTTTTTCTTTGCTTTTCTCCTTCATAAACACCATTGTTTTATCCAATGTTCTCATTCTCTTCAATATTAATATAAATAATTTTTGTTTCAATTCAAAAGCACTATCTACTACCCTTTCAATCTGTTGCTTTTTCTTATACGCTGCTGATCTTCTTTTATATTTTTAAATTTTTTAAATAAATTTTGAATTGCTCTACTTCTAAACATTCTTCTACGTATATTCTTATGTTCTTTTTGCCTTCTTGTAATATGAGTTGTTTTCCCATGAAATAATGTTGCTTTACCATGACAATTCTTCTATTCCTTCTGATTTGTTGTAAAACTTTTCTTTTTCTTTTTAACATTTTTTAATTTTTTTTTCTTTCTGTAAAACTGTTTTAAGAAACTGTTTAGTGCTCTTACCAGAAACGTGTTTATCCTGTATAAACTTTTGTGCTTTTTCTAATTTCCTCTTTTCACTTTTCTTTAAGTAGTACTGTTTTTTGTTCTCTTCTCTTTTCATGTTTTCTTGCCATCTTCAATTTGTGTTCCAAAAAAATAAATATCAAAAAAACAAAGAACAGTTTCAATTGTTTCTTACATCAATTAATAATTTTAAATTAATGACATATTAATATTTATAATAATCAATGTACAGTTGCTTACAATTACAATGCTACTCCCTTCATAGAAAATAAATATGTAGGATACCTATATAAGCATGTTTTTAAAACAAATGACATTGTATTATAATTAGATTTTTTTATTTATTTATTTATAAAGTTTTATATAGCGCGAACAAGATCCCGAAGGATATCAGAGCGCTTTACAAAAACGATGGAAGGAAGGATATAAAAGCAATGTCGACATCAAGTAAGAATACAAAAACAGGAAAAATCGCATAATTACAAGGCAAATTAGACAGGAAGAGTAATACAGTAAACAGGTATATAGCAGGCTACGCAGGGAGGCACACTATGCGGTAAGGAAGAGCAGCATCAAATGTTGGTACAATGGATGTAGGATCAATGGCTTCGAGCAGGTGAACCTAGCCCAATTAAGGTAAGAATTTATTCATTAGGAATCTTTTGGCTTCCAGTTTGAAAGCAGTCGTTGAGGAGATTCTGCGTACTTCCAGTGGAATAGAGTTCCATATCTTTGGGGCAGCGCCGGAGAAGGCTCGGTGACAAGTTCTCTTTTTGCTAAGGATGAGTGGTTTCAGGAGGAAAGTGTTAGCGCTTCTTGAGGCTCTACCACCACAGGATAATTCAAGCTTTTGCGCTAGGTACCTGGGAGTTTTGAGATGCAGAGCTTTGTGCGCCAGAACGGCAATCTTTAACTGAATTCGAGCTTCGTAGGGCAACCATTTAAGAGATTTTAGGACTGGGGATATGTGCTCATTTCGTTTGGTACCAGTCACCAATCTAGCCGCCTCGTTCAGTGATGCCCTTAGTGAAGCCAGGGTGTATTTGGGAAGGCCACCCCCCCATTTAAAGAAGGGCTTTGCCAATACAAGATCATGCTTTCTGTAACCTTAAGGATCTGGGCCAGAATGAAAGGTCTTAATTAAACCTTAAATTAAATGCGCACACTATAGACAGGACAGTACACGGTATTAGACCAAAAATGCTCTGTCCTCAGCGTTGGCAGGAGCTCAGACAGTTCAAGCAAGGGCATCAGTGAAAGACATGGTCACGGTTTGAAACAGAGTTCATAATAAAAAGAAATCCAACTGGATGTTATGACTGTGCCTGGCAATGTATTTTCCTGTTCCCAGGAAAAACTGCGAGGTGAGAGCACCCAGTTACCATTACCAAAACTGTGAAGCAAACCACTTTTTCACCATGCACACCTTAAAAAGAATGAGTGACTCACTTATGAACTCTTTTATTGAAAAGGACAATTAAACCCTCTCAAAAAGCAAAGGCAAACAGTGGTTAAAATTTCCGAACTGCAGGACATAAGCCGATGGTTTATACCACTAAACCAAAAACACTTCCCTTCTTTCAAACATTATGTGCACACATCGTTTACATCGTTAATTAGTGCACGTGGCAGTCATCACATATCTCAAGAACTTTCTAGAGTCAGTGCTTGTTAATGGTACTTACCTTATGAGGTATACCCTTGGCAGGGAGGCAGAGAGACGAACCCCTGGGCTCTGATGCTTGGATGGCAGTATCAGTTTCCCTTTTTTACTGTTCTCAGATTTCATATCACTTCACCATACATGGTGATTTGAACATGGTTTCATCATTGAACAGTGGGGAAAAACAACCAAATAGGTTGTATAAAAAAGTGCATAGTCCATCATTCTAAATATGTGTAACTATGCTTTATACTGAATACAAATTCTTAATCATTTGTTTCACCTATATTAACTCTACTACTTAACATAAATAGATTTTCAAACACTTTTGCTTTTATACCTTGTACAATACTGAAAATAAATATATATTTTGATTGCTTTTTCAAGTTAATCTTCAAAATGTTTTATCCATTACGCAAAATAATAATGAAAACACAAATTATAAATACTGGTAGAATCCAATCCATTCTGTTTTTTATTGCCATCACCCCTAACTGGCCAAATGATATTTTTAAAACTTTGGCAGCAGAAATAACATATAGGAATTAGCTAGCTGAGAAGGCAATCTAGCTTTGAATTTCAGGTTGGTATAATTGCAATGTGTCCAACAGCTGTTACATTTCAAAAACACAGTGAAATGACCAGATGTTATTGTAGCTCCTTCATGAAAAATAATAGCCAGTGCTGTAAACGTTCTTCCTGAAATAGATATTTGGCCTGTTTTGAAGTTTGTAATTTCAGTTTGTAGTTTTGTTCCGTCTGATCTACAATGTTGTAGCATTAAAATTAGATATTTTTCAAATCTTTGCATGTGTAATGTAGACAACATATCCGATCTACAATATAAACACATCATATTCTGATTTGCTGTTTTAATCAATATGTTGAAAGACACTGTTTTGCAGTCTAGTATTGTTAAGTATAGGAATTGTTCTGTTTGTATTTCGGTGGTAGAAGTAAATGAAAAATCGTCACACTTATGGTCCCATTTGTAATTTAGTCAAAATAAGTTATCATTGTTTATTCCTTCATCTTCTAATACTCAAAGCATGAGCATTAGGAATTCTTGTGCATCTTGTTGTATGTTGAGATTAAATGTCAATGAACCAGTACATATATCTGAAAGATGTTGCATGCCAGAAGTAGTATGTATTTTACTGCTGTCAGGTACCAACTGTTGAAATAAATGATGTAGTGCAGAACAGAATCTTTTTTCACGATTTTCCATGATTTCATGACGTAGACGTGGTAAATGAAACACTAGGGTCAGAATCACATTATCATAACAGTTGATACCTGAACTGTTTTGCAACTGGTATCCTTAATTTCTTTACGCCTTCAAGTATCTCTTCAATGCTTTTCTTATCTTGAACTTCACTTGAATGTTTGATATATTTCCATGTTGGACATAGTATACCTTTCTCATATATCGGGTATAATCCTAAATGAGGACCATAAAGTCTTCTTAAACGATTGTACTCTCTTACAAAATTTGCATCAGCAATAACCTTTTTCTTATCAAATTCTATCAAATACAAACCGGTCAATGTTCTTACTCGGTACAATGCAACGTATGCCATTCCCTCTTTGAACACAGTACTTCCAATATTTACAAAAGCTCTGTCTATACTTAAACCTTGAGATTTATGAATAGTTACTGCATATGCTAGAGACAGAGGAAACTGTTGTCTTCAGACATACAAGTACTTTACAAGCAAAAAACATACACACAATGCCCAATCGGTCCTACTTCATTAATCTGGTCAGGTTTTTTAATCAAAAATTCTATACCATCTCTATTTTGAAAATGAATAAAAATCAACAACTTTTCTCATTGCTCCATTTACTAATCCTTCCTCTACATTCAAATTACGACGCAAAATTACTTGACAGTTTTTACATACATGTAAACACTTTTCTAATCCTGCA
Organism: Calotriton arnoldi; assembly: GCA_963921515.1. Lineage (NCBI taxonomy): Eukaryota > Metazoa > Chordata > Amphibia > Caudata > Salamandridae > Calotriton > Calotriton arnoldi. The sequence continues at coordinate 1,275,803 of CAWUFW010004991.1, read as the reverse complement.
GTTTTAGATACAGACTTTTCCAAAGAATCCAATTTAGCTTGTAGTTTCTCAGTAAGAAGAATTGTTACTCCCTGGTGTCTGATTTTGTCAATCGCTTTAATTTCCACAATTTGTTGTTTTTCCAGTCTGAGTAGTTGTTCATTAAATGTAGAACACTCTTGCAGTGTAGGCACTAGGCAAACTATAGATTTGTTTTCTACAAGCATATTGTACATCACATGAGACCCCTCTTTAGAACCATGCAGTGTGGCAGGCACCAGGGGTGCCCGCCACAGGGTGCAAGGTTATGAGCAACCACCTCTTCTTTCAATGGGAGCCTGTGGTGTTGGTCGGAGCACAGCCTCCCATTTAGGTCAATGGGAGTACGACCAAACAGTGTTTGGAAACATCGTAATCGATCAGTCGGACTCGGGGAATCCAAGTCGGTCAGAAATGATTCCAACAAGGAGTAGGTAGGATTGCTTTCCGACCGACATCGTAATGAGGCCCTAAATTATTTCCTCCAAACACTACATCGTAATCTGTTTTTAAAATCTGTTGCATTCTCACGTGTACAAAGGCAAGCATTAAGTTTGAGACCATGTTCACCTCATCAATGATTAAAAGTTTTAGGGGCATATTCATAAGGACCTACCACCGATTTATCTCCACCTTAACGCATCCAAAGTGGAGATAGATTTAACACCCCATTCACAAGCGGGTGCAAACTGCAGACATCGCCAGTATTCCCGCGATAACTGCCCCAAAATGTATCTCCACGGTGGACACCACCAACTAACCCTAATGAGATGCAGAGTAAGCGTTCCCGTGCAAAAACACACGAAAAAACCACAACACCACTTTCACAACGAACTGCCAGATCTGCGATGCGAACCAAAAACAGGCGATAACCACGGTAGCACCAGTGATTTAACACCTGCCTTTTGCTGGTGTTAAGCAGGACGACTACCTGCAGCATGAAAGGGAGCCCAGCCAAGAGCCACACCTGAAGACCCACAGATGCCATGGAGACAATGATCATGCAGCTCGGATACCCATGAGGGCCACAACACCCACCGCCAACACCCCCAGCCCCCCCGCCTCCCTCCAGACATACACATACCGTGCACGACACAAGAGCCACAAAAAGCGCATGATGACGCACATTGTCAAAAAATAACACACATGTGTGGCCAGAAGAACGAGAAACAGTCACACAGCACTGAAGTAACAACCAAAAACTTTATTGAAATACAACACAAAACACCAATGCGGAAGACTCCTGTTGGGTCCGTCCGGGACAATCTCGATGTCACAGCCTGGAAAATAAAGCACAAAATCAGAACGTGTGCCATGCGCACATGAAAGGAGTGAGACACAGAGAAACAGAGAATGAAAGAAAGGCAGAGAGAGAAGGAAAGGAAGGGAGAGAGAAAGTGAGAGAGAGGGAAGGAAAGGAGAGAGAGTGAGAGAGAGAGAAGGAAAGGAGAGAGAGTGAGAGAGAGAGAAGGAAAGGAGAGAGAGTGAGAGGGAAGGAAGGGAGAGAGAGAGTGAGAGAGAGAGGGAAGGAAGGGAGAGAGAGAGAGACAACGCCACCCCTGCGCACCCAGGCCCCACTGTTCACCTGCTGTCACTGGTGTGTCTCCAACCACGAGCCGGGATACACTGCAAGCCACCAGGTCTGCAATCTGTAATCGAGGCCAGAGTCAATCATGGCAAAGTCCATCACACAGCACACGGCAACAACGCCTGTCCATCCCTGCGCACGCATGCAGCCGCACCCTAGTCCCTCCCGCCTGCCAGCGTTGGCTGTCCGCACTTGCGCAGCCCGGGCCCACTGCTCACCTGTCGCCAACGGTGTGTCCACCAGTGGGCACACCACGTGCCCGTGCAAGCTCCAGGCCCCGGTCCCGCCACCATGGCATGGTCCACATCATGCGGACCCGCCCCGCGGCCCAGCAGGTCCCACACATGACGCTGAGTCCTGAGGCATCAATGGCAGGGACCACATCAGTGCACACGTCATCATCGCAGGCTGCACACCCGCTCAGCTATTTCGGTGCCACTAACCTTGTGCAACCCCAGTCAGCGCCACGTGGTGGTAGGCCCATGATGGGCACAAGGCCTTGGGTGCCTCTAACCCTGTGCAACCCCAGTCAGCGCCACATGGTGGTAGGCCCGTGACGGGTGCAAGGCCTCGGGTGCGACCAACCCTGTGCGCAACAACTCATGAGCCCTTTATGATTGAGAACCATGGATCGTCCGTCATCCAGTCACCACCGGCAGTGGGGAATGTGACGTTGTCCAGTAGCGGTCGGTGGTGGGAGTGCCGCTGGGCTCTGACGTGGGGTGGGGGAGGGGCAGGGTGGGGGTAGTCAACTACGGATTACGGCCGATTACAGGTAAGTACACATATAAATAAATAAAACGAATTTCGTTTCTCGCGCTGCATCGCCAAATGCGATGCAGTGCGCACAACGAAATTCGTTTTATTTATTTATATGTGTACTTACCTGTAATCGGCCGTAATCCGTAGTTTACTACCCCCCACCCTGCCCCTACCCCGCCCCACGTCAGCGCCCGGCGGTACTCCCACCACCGACTGCTACTGACATTGTCGGCCCCTTATATTGGCGGGGTCACATGGCCTGTGACGCCTGTGCCGGATGGGTGTGGTGTGTGTGCAAACCTGCCCTCAGGGAGTGGCCGTGACATGCTGACAACTAGACCAGTGACCTGCATACCACCAGCGTGTACACCTGCGACATGTAGCTATGTGGGCCCCCCCTCGGAGCGTAAGCGGAGTGGTCTGGCCTGGCATACGCCGGACCAGCGCAGGGCTTGCAGCAATGACTCGGGGGCTCTGGGTGTGGTTCAGGCCATGTCCGGACAAGGAAGTGACTAATGCGTGTGTCCCTGTTGTAGTGTCCACGGCAACCGGAACACAATAGGCAATGTAGCACACTGTGACTGGCATCCCACTAGATGAGCATCATTGACGTAAGGGAAATCACTGCCCCTACATTCATCCACACACTCATACATGAATGATGAAAGTCATGACACAGCAGTGCGTTTCTGGATGTTTATTGCACATCCAGTGGAGTTTTGCAGCTGGAGCGGTACAGGGCCATGCCAAGCACACTACACAATATGGGCCCGTGGAGGGCCAGCCAGAGTCCATCCGGTGATGACAAGTACTGTGGAAGAGGAAGGGTACAGTCCGTAGTCTGGTCGCCGTGTCATTGGTCATCAAACAGGATATGGCAGTCCATGTCGTGGTCCAAGGTGAGTGCAGCGGAGTGTATCAGGGATCAGTGGAAGGTCATGGGGCCATGTGCGGCACCAAGCAGAAACAGGCAAGGTGGCGGAAATGAATGCTAGTGCCTCCTTCTGATCTCAATCCCATCCACGTCCTCGTCCTCGGATGTGTGCTCTGCCCCACCTGTGGGTGTTGCAGTACCGGCTGCGGCACTGTGTGCCACTGACACATCAGGGGCCAGAGGAGGATTGTCAGCCGCACTGTGTGGCACTGACACATCAGGTGCTGGAGTGGATACGCCTGCCGCACTGGGAGGCACTGACACACCAGGGGGCGGAGATGTGGATGGTGTGGGGGCAGCAGCATTCATCATCGCCACGCCTTGTGGCAGCAATGCCATGATGAGGATCTGCGGGGCATGGTAGATCCCAGCTACATTTCGCTGATGTGCAGCGGTGGCTGCCATCCTTTCCGCCTACATCCACACCATGTCCTCCATGAGCCTCCGCATGTGTGCCAGCTCATGGCTGGGATCGCTGGAGCCACTCTGAGCGGACAGGTGTTCTTGTCTCTGAGTCATGACTCCAGCGATGTCAGTCAGGGCTCGTTGGAGACAATGGAGCGGGCCGTGGGTGTCCGTTAGGGACTGGAGCTGGTCCCTGATGGGACTTAGACACCCATGGATGGTGTCCACTTTGGCAGCCATGAGGTCGAACCCCACCCGCACCTGCTCAGCCGTCTCCCTCTGGCCCTCCAGCACACAGCGTTGGAAGGCCATGTTTTGTTCCTGGGGGTCTTGGGAGACTGCCGGGGCTGTGGGTGCCTCCTGCTGGGTGGTTTGGGTAGTGGGTGGGGTCTCCTTGATGCAGCTGGGCTGCCCTGATCCTCGAGGTGAGTTGCGGATGATGTCAATGATGTCTTGGAGGACTTGGGTGTCGATGCTGGGGGTGTCCTCCTCGTCATCAGTGAAGAGTGGCTGGGACTGCTCTGCAGGAGGTGTTGAAGGTGCCCCTGCAATGTGAAGGGGAGATGATGTATTACAATGTGTCCGCATGTATGTAGCCGCATGGTACATGTTCACATTCAGACAGCATGGCAATGTACATTGTGACAGTCTGTAGATCAGGGCCATGATCCAGAGTCATTGTGGGTGTGCACAGTGCTCTGCTTGATCGTGCATGTGTGCCATTGTGGCCATCTCCACCCGTCACCCCAGTACCTCCAGTACCTGGTGGTCACTCACCCTGTTGCAGTTGTGTTGTGTCCTGTCGAGCAGTGTCCGGTCCCCCGACTCCGGCCACAGTCTCCACACTGATGACTGTCGACACCAGCTCCTCCATGTCATCCAGCTCCAGCTGTGACGCTGGGCTCCCACCTCCAGTCTGCATTGCTGCCTTCTGGTTGCCTGCGAGTTTTTCCTTGGTCTTGCGCTTGATATCAATCCATCGCCTCTTGACCTCGTCCATTGACCTCTTGTGCTCTCCGACGGCATTCACCTTGTCCACGATGTCCCGCCATATTCCATTTTTGGTGCCCAATGACACGTTGAAGGTGACGAACAGTTGTTGATGTTCCATCACCTCCGTGACCAGGATCCTGTTTTCCTGCGGACTGAACTTCATCTACCTCTTCTTCTTGTCCTTGCCCTTCCCTGTCCCCGAGGTCCCAGGCTGGTCGTCCGGGGTGCTTGTGGGGTTGCGCTCGTCCTCTGCGCCGGCTCCGGCTGCCTCCATGGTGCTTGGGTGTTGGTCATTTTGTGTTTGTGTGTTTTTTCTACTTTTATAGTGGTTTTTCCCGCCTGCCATGTGTGTATTGCAGGCCTGGCGCTGCTTATCGCTGATTTCCTCATCGCGCTTTGGCCCATCGCATGTTTTTTCGCGTTGAGGTTTGTGTTTTTATCAAGGTCGCGGTTGTTGTATCGCGGACATTGGGTGCGTTTTCGGGGGACTATCGCATGGTACCGCCGTGTTGTGAATTGCATGTTAACACGGGGTTATTTTCCCGCGATAGGCTGCGATGTGTAAAGTTGCGTTAACATTTTTTGGAGATGTCTAGCACACATTCTTGTGAATATCCCCCTAAGTTTATTCAGTACTCTTGTGACTTGATAACAAGCTTTTCCTGTTAGCGTTTGATATTCCAATTTATTATCATGTTCAACAGGTAGCATAAGTAATCGATGTAAAGTAATACATTTAAAGTTGTGTGCTGCTAATCCTGTTGGAGCTGTTACAACATAAGATAAATGTGATTCTTTAGCCCTGTGTAGATAACTTTTCAGAACTTTAATTAAGATTATTTTTCCTGTTCCAGCTTGACCACTAATGTACAATAGAATACGTTGAAATTATGAACATTGCCTTCCTTTTTGTGTGAAGGAAACCATGTTCTACATGTTCTTTCAATTGTAGATATATTTCTTTTTGTTCAATATTCCGTTGTTCCTCTAACTTTTCAAACTGTATAATATCCTGTTCTGCTTCCTGCATTGCTGTTTCTACCTCATTCATGGCTATTGCTGTTTAGGTTTCAATAATTGGGTGTCTAAGTGGATCTTCAGTCATTGGACCAGAACTTTGACTGCTTTGTGAACATTCTCTAGCTATTTCAGCTGCAATAGTTCCTTCTTGTTCAATCTCATCATTGATCATTTTTAAGTACGTTGGAAAAATCGTACACTGAATGCTATCTTTAGTTGAATTAAAAGAATCTTCCTAGCAGTCAAAATCTCCAAGTAATTCTGTTTCACTACGCCAAGGCTTGAACAGTTGTAGAAGTGCTAAATAGAAAAATTTGCTCTTATCTTGAGTTTCACAACTGAGTTTTCTGTGATTAATAACATTCCCTTTCACATGTTTCACTAAACATCCATTACATCCATTACATCCATTACATCCAATTACTGCATATTTTTCTTCTTTCATGTTGTCTGTAACATTCTTTTTAAACCTGTAATGTTGCATATGGCCAGGTCTAAACTGGGGTGCCATGGTGAGCAAAAGAATGATGGATTTAACCCAGATCTCTTGACTGGGGGTGAATGTTTTGATTTGTTCTGCATTCCCTCCATCAATTGTGTGTCTTTTGCTTCCTCGCCCTAAGTGCGCCGGGTATGCCCAGACGTGGGTCCCGGGCTCACTGTGCCACTGGATTCAAGTTATCCTGGCTGAAGAGGGGTGAAACCCCGAAACCGGTCCTAGGATGCTTGTTTCCGGTCCAGGGAGGACCTGGCTTAGCAGTTCAGGCTGGACTGTTCCCATGAGGCACAGGGTCAAGACTGATTTGCATATGGCCAGGTCTAAACTGGGGTGGCATGGTGAGCAAAAGAATGATGGATTTAACCCAGATCTCTCGACTGGGGGTGAATGTTTTGATTTGTTCTGCATTCCCTCCATCAATTGTGTGTCTTTTGCTTCCTCGCCCTAAGTGCGCCGGGTATGCCCAGACGTGGGTCCCGGGCTCACTGTGCCACTGGATTCAAGCTATCCTGGCTGAAGAGTGGTGAAACCCCGAAACCGGTCCTAGGATGCTTGTTTCTGGTCCAGGGAGGACCTGGCTTAGCAGTTCGGGCAGGACTGTTCCCATGAGGCACAGGGTCAAGACTGATTTGCATATGGCCAGGTCTAAACTGGGGTGGCATGGTGAGCAAAAGAATGATGGATTTAACCCAGATCTCTTGACTGGGGGTGAATGTTTTGATTTGTTCTGCGTTCCGTCCATCAATTGTGTGTCTTTTGCTTCCGCGCCCTAAGTGTGCCGGGTATGCCCAGACGTGGGTCCCGGGCTCACTGTGCCACTGGATTCAAGCTATCCTGGCTGAAGAGGGGTGAAACCCCGAAACCGGTCCTAGGATGCTTGTTTCCGGTCCAGGGAGGACCTGGCTTAGCAGTTCGGGCTGGACTGTTCCCATGAGGCACAGGGTCAAGACTGATTTGCATATGGCCAGGTCTAAACTGGGGTGGCATGGTGAGCAAAAGAATGATGGATTTAACCCAGATCTCTTGACTGGGGGTGAATGTTTTGATTTGTTCTGCATTCTGTCCATCAATTGTGTGTCTTTGCTTCCTCGCCCTAAGTGCGCCGGGTATGCCCAGACGTGGGTCCCGGGCTCACTGTGCCACTGGATTCAAGCTATCCTGGCTGAAGAGGGGTGAAACCCCGAAACCAGTCCTAGGATGCTTGTTTCCGGTCCAGGGAGGACCTGGCTTGGCAGTTCGGGCTGGACTGTTCCCATGAGGCACAGGGTCAAGACTGATTTGCATATGGCCAGGTCTAAACTGGGGTGGCATGGTGAGCAAAAGAATGATGGATTTAACCCAGATCTCTTGACTGGGGGTGAATGTTTTGATTTGTTCTGCATTCCGTCCATCAATTGTGTGTCTTTTGCTTCCTCGCCCCTAAGTGCGCCGGGTATGCCCAGACGTGGGTCCCGGGCTCACTGTGCCACTGGATTCAAGCTATCCTGGCTGAAGAGGGGTGAAACCCCGAAACCGGTCCTAGGATGCTTGTTTCCGGTCCAGGGAGGACCTGGCTTAGCAGTTCGGGCTGGACTGTTCCCATGAGGCACAGGGTCAAGACTGATTTGCATATGGCCAGGTCTAAACTGGGGTGGCATGGTGAGCAAAAGAATGATGGATTTAACCCAGATCTCTTGACTGGGGGTGAATGTTTTGATTTGTTCTGCATTCCGTCCATCAATTGTGTGTCTTTTGCTTCCTCGCCCTAAGTGCGCCGGGTATGCCCAGACGTGGGTCCCGGGCTCACTGTGCCACTGGATTCAAGCTATCCTGGCTGAAGAGGGGTGAAACCCTGAAACCGGTCCTAGGATGCTTGTTTCCGGTCCAGGGAGGACCTGGCTTAGCAGTTCGGGCTGGACTGTTCCCATGAGGCACAGGGTCAAGACTGATTTGGATATGGCCAGGTCTAAACTGGGGTGGCATGGCGAGCAAAAGAATGATGAATTTAACCCAGATCTCTTGACTGGGGGTGAATGTTTTGATTTGTTCTGCATTCCGTCCATCAATTGTGTGTCTTTTGCTTCCTCGCCCTAAGTGCGCCGGGTATGCCCAGACGTGGGTCCCGGGCTCACTGTGCCACTGGATTCAAGCTATCCTGGCTGAAGAGGGGTGAAACCCCGAAACCGGTCCTAGGATGCTTGTTTCCGGTCCAGGGAGGACCTGGCTTAGCAGTTCGGGCTGGACTGTTCCCATGAGGCACAGGGTCAAGACTGATTTGCATATGGCCAGGTCTAAACTGGGGTGGCATGGTGAGCAAAAGAATGATGGATTTAACCCAGATCTCTTGACTGGGGGTGAATGTTTTGATTTGTTCTGCATTCCGTCCATCAATTGTGTGTCTTTTGCTTCCTCGCCCTAAGTGCGCCGGGTATGCCCAGACGTGGGTCCCGGGCTCACTGTGCCACTGGATTCAAGCTATCCTGGCTGAAGAGGGTGAAACCCCGAAACCGGTCCTAGGATGCTTGTTTCCGGTCCAGGGAGGACCTGGCTTAGCAGTTCGGTCTGGACTGTTCCCATGAAGCACAGGGTCAAGACTGATTTGCATATGGCCAGGTCTAAACTGGGGTGGCATGGTGAGCAAAAGAATGATGGATTTAACCCAGATCTCTTGACTGGGGGTGAATGTTTTGATTTGTTCTGCATTCTGTCCATCAATTGTGTGTCTTTTGAAGTCATTCATTCAGGCATATGTTTTCAAGATGTGGACTCCTTTTGGGATAGTATGTATCCAACATATTAGTTTTGACAATATCAGTTCTTTCTGGCTCATACTGTGCTAAGTATTAGATTTCTTGAAAAAATGTCAATACTCTATTTTGTGTGGAACTTAAGCCTAGACTTATCCAAATGATTCCTCTTGACTTTGAATACAAACTGGCTGAGCTCAAGTGATCTGAACATTCATAAGATACTTACTCTGTATGGGAACGCATCTTCAAGCTAAAACTGTACAATTTCTTGCTGAGACTCTTTTCTGCAGAAATTTCTTCCCACATTTCTTTCAACTCTGACTTTTCAGATTTTGAAATATATGGTGTGACATAACGAGGAACAGCAATAGAATTGTTTGCAATAAACTGAATATCCATGTTTGCATTCCACACTTTTAAAATGACTGGATTATAGTCATTAATGTAATTTGAAGCTTCTGTTCTTCGTAAGTTGTATGTATTCTTGTTAGATTTCCGACTTATTGTATGTCTTACTGTTGAGAAAAAACTACTCTTCCTTTCAAAATTATCGGTCGTGGGAATCCAAAACGACATTTTGTATAAACTTTACGTTTCATTTGTATTTCCGTCTGCAGTAACTTCTTCAGCTATTACTTCTTCTATATTCCTAGGAAACATGTTTTCCTTTGGAATGGGAGAACCACCTTTACCTCATAACATCGACCACTAGTGTCAACTACATGTACTAATGTGTTCTCTTGAAATAGCTTTCTTCATTAAAGAAAGACTCAGTACTGGAAGTGTGCTTCTATTCACCAGTAACAGTTTTACAAAAGTTAGTTCTATTAACCAGTTTTTTTCTCCTGCTTTTCTCCTTCATAAACACCATTGTTTTATCCAGTGTTCTCAGTCTCTTCAATATTAAGATAAATAATTTTAGTTTCAACTCAAAAGCTTTATCTACTACACTTTCAAACTGTTGCTTTTTTCTTATAAGCTGCTGATCTTCTTTTATATTGTTTTAAATTCCTTAATACATTTTGAATTAATCTACTTCTAAACATTCTTCTTCTTATTTCCTTATAGTGTTTCTGCCTTCTTGTCAGATGTGTTTTTTTTCTAGATTTTGAAGTTTCTTCAACATAACTAATTCTCTTTTGTTTTTGATTTGCTGTTTAACTTTTTTTTTTTACATTTTCCACAGCTTTCAAACTTTGTAAAAGTGTTTTAAAAAACTGTTTAGCTCTCTTCCCAGAATATTTCTTCCTCTATACTATTGTGTGCATAATCTGATTTCTTCTTTTAACTCTTCTGTACGTTGTATTGTTTTCTTTGTACTCCTCTCTTTTCCTGTTTTCTTGCCATCTTAATGTTTTTTTCATTAAGTAAAGTAAATATCTAAAAAACAAAGAACATTATTCATTGTATGTCACATAAATTAATAATTTTAAATTAATTAGATAATATTATTCATAGTAATTACTAACCAGTTATTAAAATTACATTGCCATTGTCTCCATTAGCAATGAGTATGTAGGATATCTAACTATTCACAATAGGAAAGCTTTAAATGGTTCAAAGTCTGGCAGAATTTTTATTAAAATCGGTATAGCCTTTTATTTTCTACATCGACGACTTTCTACTTATTATACAAGATCAACAGATATGAACTTGTGAAATCAAATGCTTACATCAGTCCTCTCTAGCAAACAAATCTTTGCTTGTAGTACTAAAATGTGAAATACCTCAAATAATATTTCTCAGAGGTATGATAGACTGTATACTTTATAAGTTAGCGTCATCAGCTGCACCATACATGTCAAACTAAACATAGAAGTAGAGACATATCTAACACATCGTAGTAATCACACACTCAAATTTCACACAGTATACTTTTAGTCTAAAGCACACACCTCACTATGTACGACATACTTGCAGTGTACATTGCAGAGACTTATATGGAGTAGGATACAGGTAAGTACATCTAGCAACATGTTTTAAAGCTCACTTTATTCTAACTTTCATTAGAGAGGCAGAGCTCTCAATGCCAGCCCTAAGCCAAAATGAAATGTTAAATGCCATCATAGCACTCTTCTTAGTGTCAGTATCTATATAGAGACCTCTATAAGTGTGCCTTTCTAGAGGCAAGATAACACATTCAAATAACTGTATACATACTAGACTACCCTTGTTTCACATTGCATGCTTTCTATATGTGTGTTAGAAAAAGCTCAAACAATCATTTTCTGCTCATTACACATGGGAGCCAGGTATGAAAGTGTGTCTTCAAGTGATTTTGTGATCCCAGCCTAGCTAAGAGATCTCTGCTTCTGAGACTGTATGCTGAAAAAGCTCTGACAAGATTTGTGTAGGGGTATAATAGGCTGTATAGTTTTTAAGTTAGTCTCATTGGCTGCACCACACATATCAGACTACACGTTGAAGTGCAGGCATACCTGAGACGTGGTAGTAGTCAGACATTCAAATTTGTCACAGTATGCTTTCAATTTCAAGTACACACTTTACTATCTGCTGCCTACTTTCAGTGTACCTTTGCAAAGACCTATATGGACTGGGATACATGTTAATACATCTGCCAACAAGTATTAAACCTCACTTTTCAATACCACTTTCATTACAGAGTCACAACTCACATTATCAGCCCTACGCCAAAATGAAAGGCCAACTCCTGCCATGCCATCTCAGCATATTTCAAAACACCTGAATGAGTATATTTCTGCGTTTTAGGGGTGAGATAACACATGGAAAAAAGCCTATAGATATTACACTACCTCTATTTCTCACTGCATGCTCTCTAAATGTTTGTTAAAGAAGCTGCATGGATCACTTTCTAATCAATAAACAGGTCAGGCGGGTATGCAACTGAGAGTTTGAGTGCTTCCCTGATGCTTGCCTATTAACAGATCTATGCTTCTGGGAATGAATTCTGTTGTAACTCTGACAAGATCTGTGCAACTGTATGATAAACTGCACAGTTTTTAGGCTAAAGTCATCAGCTCTACCACACGTCAGACTACATGTAGAAGTAGACACATACCTGAGACATTTTAGCAGTCAGATATTCAAACTTGACAGTGTATGCTTTCAATTTAAAACTCTCACTTCACTATCTATAGCCTACTTGAAATGTACCTTTGTAGAGACTTATATGCACTGGGATACAGGTTAATATATTTTCTAACTTTTCTCTACTACTTTCATCATGCAGTTAGAGCTCACAATACCACGCTTACGCCAAAATTAGAGAACGGCTCTTGTCATGCCATCTTTGTAAACAGTTAAATAAGTGTGTCTGTGGCTTTTAGGGGTGAGATAATACATGTAAAGAAGGCTATAGATATTAGACTACCTCTGCTTCACACCGCATGCTCTCTAAATGTTTGCAAAAGAAGCTGGAAGACTCACTTTCTAGTCATTTTACAGGACAGGCAGGTATGCAACTGAGTGTTGAAGTGGTTTTATGACGCCTGCCTAGGTAACATATCTACTAGCACTGAATGCTGAAGTACCTCTGACAAGATTTGTGCAGGAGTATGAAAGCCTGCATAGTTTTTAAATTAGGGTCATCACCTGCACTGCACATGTAAGACTACACGTAAAAGTACAGATATATCTGAGACATGATAGCATTCAAACTTGACAGAGTACGCTTACACTCTAAAGCGCACACCTCTCTATCAACAGCATACTTGAATTATACCTTTGCAGAGGCTTATATGAAGTAGGATAGAGGTTAATACATCTGCCAACATCCTTTAAACATCACTTTTCTCTATTGGTTTCATTAGAGAGTCAGAGCTCACAATGCCAGGCCCACGCCAAAATGAAAGGCTGACTCCTCTCATGCACTCTTGTGAGTCTCAGCATCTTTCTAAACACCTTACTTAAGGGGTCATTAGGATGGTGGGCAGATCGCCACCGCCGAGCCGGCGATGGCGATCCGCCCGCCATTCCAACTTGATTTACCCCCGCCATATTATTATGGCCGGGGGTATCGGGGCGGACGCAAAGTGCATCCGCTGCTTTTCCGCTGGTCGGCAATTGTTCCAATTGCCGGCCGGGCGGAGCTGGGGCATAATATGGTGGTGGTGCCTAGAAGGCACCGCCATCCTTATTATGATGCCTGGTTTGAAAGGCCTTTCCATGGCGGCAATGCCGCCATGGAAAGGCTGGCGGGATGTGCTTTGGGGGCCCAATGCGGGCCCCCAGGGAGGGTGGGGGGTAGGGGGTGCACTTGGGGGTACCCATGGTAACCCCCTGCATTCCCTTGCACAAGGTGGCATGCACCGCGTGGTGCCTGCCACGTTGTGCTTGGGAATGCACAACATGTCAGTTTGGCATTGCGGCGGGTGCTGCTGTAAGCAGCGCCCACAGCAATGTCAAATATGCGGAATGCGACCGTCAGGGTGGCAGTCGCATCCTAATCAGCGGTGCAGGACCGCCACACGTCTGGCGGCCGGTCCCAGCACCGCGAGGATGGCGGGCGGACTGAAGTTCGCCCGTCATCCTAATGGGCCCCTAAGTGTGTGTATGCCTTTAGAGTTCAGACAACATTATGTAAAGAAGCTTATAGGTGAAACACTACCTCAGTTTCACATCACATGCTTTCTAAATGTCTGTACAAAACCCTGCATGAATCATTTTCTACTCATTACAGAGAGGACCCCGGTATGAACGTGTATGTTCCACTGATTTCATGAAGCCTGCATAGCTAACAGATTTGTGCTTCTGAGACTTGATCCTGAAGTAGCTCTCACAAGATTTATGCAGGGGTGTAATACGGTGTATAGTTTTTAAGTTAGGCTGATCAGATGCATCACAGATATCACACTACATCTTGAAGTGCAGACATACCTAATACATGGTACAGGTCAGACATTCAAACTTGAGTTTCAGTTTCAGTTTAAAGCTCACACCACACTAGCTACAGCATACTTGCAAGTCTACCTTTCCAGAGACTTATATGGACTAGGATACAGGTTATACATTTGGCAACATGTTTTAAATCTCACATTTGTGTACCAATTTTATTAGAGAGACAGAAGTCGCAATGCCAGGCCTCAGCCAAAATACCAAAATGAAAGGCCGACTCCTGTTATGCCACTTTTGTCAATGTCAACATGTTTGTAGAGACCTTAATGAATGTGTCACTGCCTTTCTACATGCAAACAAGCCTATACGTACTAGTCTACCCTTGTTACACACCATATGCTTTCTAACTGTCTGTACAAGAAGCTGCATGAATTATTCTCTGCTCATTAGACAGCGCACCTGGGTATGAAGGTGTGTGTTCAATTGTTATAATGATGCCTGCCTAGCTAAGATATCTGTGCTTCTGCACGCAAATAAGATTTGTGCAGAGGTATAATATTCTGTATAGTTTTTAAGTTACACCAATCACCTACACCATGCACTGAGTGTTTGAGTGCTTCTGTGACACCTGCCTAGCTAACACATCTATGATTCTGGGACTGAATGCTAAAGTACGTTCTGACAAGATTTGTACAGGAGTATGAAACACAGCATTGTTTTTAAGTTAAGGTCATCAGTTGCATCAAACATGTCAGACTACAAGTATATATACAGACATTCCTGAGACATGATAGCAGTCAGACATTAAACTTGACAGAGTACACTTTAAGTTTAAAGCACACACCTCACTATCTATGGACTACTTGAAGTGTACATTTGCAGAGACTTATATGAACTAGCATAGAGGTTAATACATCTGCCAACATGTTTTAAACCTCACTTTTTTCTACCGCTTTCATTTGAGAGGCAGACCTCACAATGGCTGACCTAAGCCAAAATTAAACATGGACTCCTCTCATGCCATTCTTCTGAGTTTCAGCATTTTTCTAAAGATCTTAATGTGTGTGTGTGCCTTTTAGAGGTGAGATGACATATGTAAAGAAGCTTATAAGTGAAACATTATCTCAGTTTCACACCGCATGCTTATTAAATGCCTATATTCACTCCCTGCATGAATCACTTTCTACTCATTACAGAGGGCAGACAGGTATGAATGTATGTGTTCAACTGATTTTGTGATTCCTGCCTAGCTAAGACATCTGTTTTTTTGGGACTCAATGCAGAAGTAGGCCTCACAAGATTTGTGTAGGGGTATGATAGCCTGTATAGTTTTTAAGTTAGGCTGATCAGCTGTACCATACATATCAAACTATGTGTTCAAATGCAGACATATCTGAGACATGGTACAGGTCAGACGTTCAAACTTGACAGAGTACGCTTTCAGTTTAAAGCATACACTCCACTATCTAGGGCCTACTGCCAGTTTACTTATGAAGAGACTTATATGGACTAGAATAAAGGTGAATACATCTGAAAACATGCTTTAAATTTCACTTTTCTCTACCGGTTTCATAAGAGAGAGAGAACTCGCAAAACAAGGCCTAAGCCAATATGTAAGTCTGACTCCTGTCATGCCACCTTGTGAATGTCAGCTTGTTTCTAGAGACCTCAATGACTTTACTTTAAACCCTTCCCGATAGTGCTTCATCTTAGTTTCGATAGTAACAGTTTCTGCAACATTCAACTGCACCAATAGGTCAAAAGTTCACCATATTTTTAAATGCAGCACACTAGCTTCCAAATCCAAATAACAGGTGTAGTTGACTATTGCAAAATTCCACCAATATATGTGAAGTGCACCGCACAATTACTATTTGTAAATATCAGTCCAATTCCGTCTTGTGTTATTCAGAGTATCTTTATTTTTCTTGCAAAAAGAGCAGGACAGCAAATGCGTTTTGTTCACTACATGTGAACTTCATCAGGGCTTGAGTGTTATCCTTCAAGGTGTACATATAAAAATCATGGAATTCCAGTGTGCGTGATTAGCTGTTATTCAATAAGACCCCACATTTTCAGGGCAAATGCTGTGCCTCATTGTCTTAATAGAAGTATAGACCACCTTGATAAGTGCCGTTCGGTATCCCACAGATTGGGTTTGTAGCGTGATTTCACTTCCTGTCCGACTGGTGAACATTTTAAATGAATTGGTGATAAGGAGGGAGGTGTGATTTCTGTTTTGGCTCGCTGTTTCTTTGTTTTGCATGTTGACTATTGCAAAATGTTAGCTTATCCAGTCTACTGTACCTTATAAAGTTTTCTCCATAATCAATCAGAAAAATACTTGTTTGCCAAAGTAACATGCAACCTATTTTTAAGTACACAATGTTTGTGAACAGCCAATGACTTATCTGCTTTTCCTTAGACAACATTCTCTCCACCATTTTAGATACCTCTCATTATACCAACTGACTTACTCCGCTACAGACGTCTTTTGATTCCTTGCACACATCCCTTCAAAATGGTTACAGTTTGGATTGTAGGTCACAGCTATGTTTTCTGGGGCAAAAAGTATGCTGGAGATGGTTTGCGCAGAGAGGATTAAAGTGGCATCAATTGCTGCCTTTGTTTAAAACCTTTTTGAATTTCCAACCCCCTGACCTCATGATTGTGCACTGTGGTGGCAATGACCTAGGCACACTGACTGGGGTAGGATTGGAAATCCTAATAAAGGATACCTTTGCACAACTGATGTTGCTTTTCCCTCACACTGACTTTGTATACTCTAATCTATGCCAAAGACAGAAATAGAAGTGGTCAAATCAGTTCTGTCCACGGATTGACAAAGCCAGGGAGCATGTTAATAAAGCTGTTTCTGCTTATCTCAGAGACTCTAACATGGGCTCTATCTATAAGAAAAATCTACGTCCAAACATCCATCGCATCCAATTACTGCATATTTTTCTTCTTTTTATATTTTCTTTAACATTCTTTTTAAAGCTATAATGTATTTCATAAAGACATGGGTTTTCAAAATGTGGACTCCTTTTGGGATAGTATGTATCCAACATATTAGTTTTGACAATATCAGTACTTTCTGGCTCATACTGTGCTAAGTATTCAATTTCTTGTAAAGACCTAGACTTATCCAAATGATTTCTCTGGCTGAGCACAAGCGATCCGAATATTCGTAGGATCCAGTCTCTCTATGGGAAAGCATTTTCAAGCTGAAACTGTACTTCATTCTAGCTAAGACTCTCTTCTGCTGAAATTTCTTCCCACATTTCTTTCATCTCAGACTTTTCAGATTTTGTAATATAGGATGTAACATAACGAGCAACAACAATTGAATTATCTGCAACATACTGAATATCAATGTTTGCATTCCACATTTTTAAAATAACTGCATTGTAGTCATTAATGTACTTTGAAGCTTCTGTTCTTCTTAAGTTGTATGTATTCTTGGAAGAATTTTGAGTTATTGTATGCCCTACTGCTTAGAAAAAACTATTTAATCTTCCTTTAAAATTATAGGATGTGGGAGTCCAAAATGACATTTTGTATAAAATTGTCATTTATATTTATATTTCTGTCTGCAGTATTTCCCACACTGATGACTTTGAAAGCGTAAAACTTGTTGTCTCAAGCTGTTTTCTCCTCTTTCTCTTGGAATGGCACATGTAACATATTGTTCGATAAAAGACAAAACAGTTTCATCACTATCTGTTCTAAATGTTGGTGCATTCTTTATCCATAATAGCATGTTTATATGAAGAGCACCTCTGGCTTGGTACTCTTTTCTCCAAAAGAAATCAGTTACCTCTCCAAGCGGTGGAACACTTTTATTGGAGATAAATTACATCATAGCTTGAAACCTATGGTTAAAATATCTGCAGAAATGTACAAGATCCAAACAACAGATTTTTCCAGCTGTCTTCAGTTCAATATTTTTCACATTTGAATTTGCTTCTCGAAAGAATTTAAGTAACTCATCCCACACATATTCAGCACAGCTAAGGGGCCGATTCCGATTCGGGCCGGTAATCTCTCCGACCGAGCTGGACCCGGAGAGATTTCCGACCGAATCGGACCCGTGCAGCCCGACCGAACGAGTACGATGCGTCCGTATGCTATCGTACTCGAGTCGGTCAGACTCCCATTGAAGTCAATGGGACCCGGTCGTACAACGCGTACGCGGGCTCCCATTGCCTCAATGGGTGCGAGGCAAACATGGGCGCCCCCTACAGCGGGTACGCGGTGAAGCGACTCGCACCGTACACGCACAGGTAGGGGGGACCCATGGGTCCCCCCTGTGTGCGACTCGCGCAGCTACGCGTACAGGGGGGTCCGACACGGACCCCCGAAGTACAGCTTTGACTGCTCTTTCGAGCCGGACGGTGCGTGTCGGTCGGACTGCTCGCGGCGCGCATCGTACTTACCCGGCCGGGGAACGACTCCATTGCGCGGTGCGAGTCGTGTCCGAGCGAGTCGGTCGGTGCGGTTAGACCCGGGAACGAGTCGGTCGGAGCGGTTGGGACGCCCGAACGAGTCGGTCGGCGATTTCGCATCGTACTCGCTCGTCCGGACGCACGTACAAATCGGTCGGGAAATAGGGCTCCGAATCGGATCCGGTTATGCCGAACCCGATTCGGAGCCCTACCGGCCGAGATCGGAATCGGCCCCTAAGTGTTACAAACCATGTAGGTGTACCTAAGTTTTTTAACATGCATTTAGGTTCACCATGATGATGATACCAATATTCATTAGTACTACGTTGGCACTGAGATTCTAAATTTTCATCTCTTTGTTGAACTTTGTCCATGAACTCTTTTGCAGAAACATATTGAAGATGAACTCCTGTTTTTAATATTTTGTTCACTGCATATGAAAGTGCAGCTAAATCGCTTTCAAACAGAAGATGAAATATATATGGAGTGCACTGCCGAAATATTGGATCTTCACAAAACATTCTTGTTGATCGGTATACTGAAGCTGGAACCAATACAGTTCGCTCATCAAATCGTCCACCTTCTCCAGTGGGGAATAGCTGTGGAAAACAATGAGCTTCTAAACTTTTTTCCCATACACTCATGGGAGTTCCCTTTGCTTCTTTCATTTGAAATAATTCAATACTATTTCCTATGATTTCTTTCTAATACAGAGGATGTATTGTATAATGTTCATAGATCTCTTCACTACTGGACTTGTCCACTTTTTCAATTAGGACATTTAACATTACTGTTTCATCTGCTAAGCATATTACTTCTTCGTCAACATTTACATTATTATAATAAATATTATTCTGTACCAGGTATAATGTAGCCTTTTTAAGTTTATTAACATCTACAAACTCTTGCCAGATTTTTCTACTCTTTGTTGGCACACAATTTACTGGAATAACTACTCGCTCATTTTCCTCTCCCTCTACAACAACAGTTTCAATATTTTTCTTAAAATCTAAAGGTAAGTACACAACTCTTCCTTTGAGACCTTTTTGTAAATCTGTTGGTAGCAGCTTACCCGTTTTAGGCTCCATACAAACTATGGCCTGAAATGGGTTTACAGATTGAATAAGAATAGACTCATATACATTTAAATCTGCCAGTTCCTGAGGAATAGGTACCAACTCTAAGTTGTTATGTAATGCTCTAGCTGGCCTTTTGTTTTCTTCTAATTTGTTGTAACAATACTTACAAATAACCTGATCACTAGCCAAGTCAAACTGACTTTCTACAAACAAATAAAGACAAAATTGTTGCCACTTATCATTGTTTTCTTTTTTCACTTTTTAAATATAAATCAACATTCCTAGTTTGACTTCTATAGTGAGTATGTCAGCACTTAATACAAACAAGGGGCCAGATGTATGACCATTGGATATTGTGACTCGCAAAATGCGCAAAATTGCAAGTCGCAATTTCTGAGTCGGAATTTTCAATGTACAACAGTGTCTGAGACACTGTTAGAGATTCCAAATGGGGTCGCAAATTGCATGCCTCATCCATATTAATGAGGCTGTCATAATTTGCAACCCCATTGGGAATGGATGGCACTCCCAGGGATGGTGGAATGCTGGGGTCAGCAGACCTCCATGTCTGGGTCTGCTTTTAAATAAAGCAGTTTTTTTTGTTAAATGGAGCCCGTTTTCATTAAAGGAAAATGGGATGCATTTAAAAAAAAGGAATTTTTTTTGTTTCATTTGCTAAGGGCAGGTAGTGGTCCCTGGGACCACTGCCTGCTCTGAAAAAGTGTTTTCGCATCCATTCACAAAGGGGATGGTGGTCCCTGGGACCACTGCCTGCTCTGAAAAACTATTTGCGTGCCCATTCACAAAAGGGAAGGGGTCCCCTGGGGACCCCTTCCCATTTGCGAATGGTTTACCACCCTCTTGAAGCGGGTGGTAAACTGCGAGTGTTTTGCAACCGCAATTGCGGCCGCAAAACATTCTTACATAGGTGTTGGACTCACTATTAGGAAGGGACGCCCATAGAACGCCTCTTCCTAATAGAGAGTCGCTAACCCTATTTTGTGAGTCGCTATTTAATTAGCGACTCGCAAAATAGGGTTAGTACATGGGCCACAGGTTTTTGCGTGCGCAAATGGGTCTAAAACCCATTTGCGCATGCAAGAAAACGTCGTACATCTAGCCCATAGTTTGGTTTTTCAGACAAAACTGTGTTAAAACTTTGCAATTTCTTCTGCAAACTCATCAATACTAATCTCTTTCTCATGCTCCTCAACACCTACACTTATCAAACTCTCACTTTATCTACACTCCTCTTCTGAACTCAAAAAATGTAACTGCATATCATCACAAACATTCTGTACATTCTTAATATATCAATAGACTCCTGTTGAATACTACAAATACTGCTAAAATACCACTTATATACAGGAGCTTGTGTACGCTTTCCTAGAACCTCTTCAGCTATTACTTCTTCAACATGCCTAGGAACCATTTTTCCTTTGGAATGGGAGACCCATCTTTTACTTCTTAATATCGACCACTAGTATCAACTGCATGTACTAATGTGTTCTCTTGAAAATAACTTTCTTCATTAAAGGCTCAATACTGGAAGTGTGCTTTCATTCACCTGTAAAAGTTTTACAAAAGTTACTTCTATTAACAAGCCTTTTTCTTTGCTTTTCTCCTTCATAAACACCATTGTTTTATCCAATGTTCTCATTCTCTTCAATATTAATATAAATAATTTTTGTTTCAATTCAAAAGCACTATCTTCTACACTTTCAATCTGTTGCTTTTTCTTATACGCTGCTGATCTTCTTTTATATTTTTTAATACATTTTGAATTGCTCTACTTCTAAACATTCTTCTACGTATATCCTTATGTTCTTTTTGCCTTCTTGTAATATGCGTTGTTTTCCCATAAAATAATGTTGTTTTACCATGACAATTCTTTTCCTTCTGATTTGTTGTAAAACTTTTCTTTTTCTTTTTAACATTATTTACTTTTTTTTATTTCTGTAAAACTGTTTTAAGAAACTGTTTAGTGCTCTTACAGAAACGTTTTTATCCTGTATAAACTTTTGTGCTTTTTCTAATTTCCTCTTTTCACTTTTCTTTAAGTAGTACTGTTTTTTGCTCTCTTCTCTTTTCATGTTTTCTTGCCATCTTCAATTTGTGTTCCAAATAAAATAAATATCTAAAAAACAAAGAACAGTTTCAATAGTTTCTTACATCAATTAATAATTTAAAATTAATTACATAATAATATTTATAATAATCAATGTGCAGTTGCTTACAATTACATTGCTACTCCCTTCATAGAAAATAAATATGTAGAATCCCTATATAAGCATGTTTTTAAAAAAATGACATTGTATTATAATTAGATGGCAGTATCAGTTTCCCTTTTTACTGTTCTCAGATTTCATATCACTTCACCATACATGGTGATTTGAACATGGTATCATCATTCAACTGTGGGGAAAAACAACCAAATAGGCTGTATAAAAAAAGTGCATAGTCCATCATTATAAATATGTGTAACTATGCTTTATACTTAATACAAATTCTTAATCATTTGTTTCACCTATATTAACTCTACTACTTAACATAAATAGATTTTCAAACACTATTGCTTTTATACCTGCAACAGTACTGAAAATAAATATATATTTTGATTGCTTTTTCAAGTTAATCTTCAAAATGTTTTATCCATTACACAAAATAATAATGAAAACACAAATTATAAATACTGGTAGAATCCAATCCATTCTGTTTTTTATTGACATCACCCCTAACTGGTCAAATGATATTTTTAAATCTTTGGCTGCAGAAATAACATATAGGAATTAGCTAGCTGAGAAGGCAATCTAGCTTTGAATTTCAGGTTGGTATCATTGCAATGTGTCCAACTGCTGTTACATTTCAAAAACACAGGGGTCGATTCCGATTCGGGCCGGAAATCTCTCCGACCGAGCCGGACCCGGAGAGATTTCCGACCGAATCGGACCCGTGCAGTCCGACCGAACGAGTACGATGCGTCCGTATGTTATCGGACACGAGTCGGTCGGACTCCCATTGAAGTCAATGGGAGCCGGTCGCACAACGCGTACGCGGGCTCCCATTGCCTCAATGGGTGCGAGGCGGACAAGGGCGCCTCTACAGCGAGTACGCCGCGAGCGCTTCGCGGCGTACACGCACAGGTAGGGGACCCTTGGGTCCCCCTGTGTGCGCCTCGCACGGGTACGCGTGACAGGGGGTCCGACACGGACCCCCAAAGTACGGCTCCGACAGCGAGTTCGAGTCGGACGGCGCGAGTCGGTCGGAGCGGTCGAGGTGCGCATCGTACTTACCCGGCCGGAAAACGTCTCCATTGCGCGGTGCGAATCGGGTCCGAGCGAGTCGGTCGGAGCGGTTCGAGTCCGAGCGAGTCGGTCGGAGTTGTCGGGACGCCCGGACGAGTCGGTCGGCGAATTCGCATCGTACTCGCTCGGCCGGACCCGCGTACGGTTCGGTCGGGAATCAGGCTTTCGCATGGCTTTTTTCCCGACCGAATGGTATTGGGTCCGCCTCCGACCGAGATCGGAATCGGCCCCACAGTGTAATGACCAGATGTTATTGTAACTCCTTCATGAAAAATAATAGCCAGTGCTGTAAACGCTCTTCCTGAAATAGATATTTGGCCTGCTTTGAAGTTTGTAATTTCAGTTTGTAGTTTTGTTCCGTCTGATCTACAACGTTGTAGCATTAAAATTAGATATTTTTCAAATCTTTGCATGTGTAATGTAGACAACATATCTGATCTACAATATAAACACATCATATTCTGATTTGCTGTTTTAATCAATATGTTAAAAGACACTGTTTTGCAGTCTAGTATTGTTAAGTATAGGAATTGTTCTGTTTGTATTTCGGTGGTAGAAGTAAATGAACAATCTTCACACTTATGGTCCCATTTGTAATTTAGTCAAAATAAGTTATCTTTGTTTATTCCTTCATCTTCTAATACTCCAAGCATGAGCATTAGGAATTCTGAAAGATGTTGCATGCCAGAAGTAGTATGTATTTTACTGCTGTCAGGTACCAACTGTTGAAATAAATGATGTAGTGCAGAACAGAATCTTTTTTCACAATTTTCCATGATTTCATGACGTAGACGTGGTAAATGAAACACTACGTTCAGAATCACATTAGCATATCAGTTGATACCTGAACTGTTTTGCAACTGGTATCCTACAATGTCATCATCACTTTCCACTTTTTTTCTTTATGCCTTCAAGTTTCTCTTCAATGCTTTTCTTATCTTGAACTTCATTGAATGTTTGATATATTTCCATTTTGGACATAGTATACCTTTCTCATATATCGGGTATACACCTAAATGAGGACCATAAAGTCTTCTTAAATGATTGTACTCTCTTACAAAATTTGCATCAGCACTAAACTTTTTCTTATCAAATTCGATCAAATACAAACCGGTCAATGTTCTTACTCGGTACAATGCAATGTATGCCATTCCCTCTTTGAACACAGTACTTCCAATATATACAAAAGCTCTGTCTATACTTAAACCTTGAGATTTATGAATAGTTACTGCATATGCTAGAGACAGAGTAAACTGTTGTCTTCAGACATACAAGTACTTTACAAGCAAAAACATACAACACAATGCCCAATCTCTCCTACTCCATTAATCTGGTCAGGTTTTTTAATCAAAAATTCTATTCCATCTCTATTTTGAAAATGAATAAAAATCAACAACTTTTCTCATTGCTTCAATTACTAATCCTTCCTCTACATTCAAATTACGACGCAAAATTACTTGACAGTTTTTACATACATGTAAACAATTTTCTAATCCTGCAGTTTTAGATACAGACTTTTCCAAAGAATCCAATTTAGCTTGTAGTTTCTCAGTAAGAAAAATTGTTACTCCCTGGTGTTCGATTTTGTCAATCGCTTTAATTTCCACAATTTGTTGTTTTTCCAGTCTGAGTAGTTGTTCATTAAATGTAGAACACTCTTGCAGTGTAGGCACTAGGCAAACTATAGGTTTGTTTTCTACAAGCATATTGTACATTACATGGGACCCCTCTTTAGAACCTTGCAGTGTGGCAGGCACCAGGGGTGCCCGCCACAGAGTGCAAGGTTATGAGCAACCACCTCTTCTTTCAATGTGAGCCTGTGGTGTTGGTCGGAGCACAGGCTCCCATTTAGGTGAATGGGAGTCCGACCAAACAGTGTTTGGAAGCATCGTAATCGATCAGTCGGACTCGCGGAATCCAAGTCGGTCAGAAATGATTCCAACAAGGAGTAGGTAGGATTGCTTTCCGACCGACATCGTAATGAGGCCCTGAATTATTTCCTCCAAACACTACATCGTAATCTATTTTTAAAATCTGTTGCATTCTCAAGTGTACAAAGGCAAGCATTAAGTTTGAGACCATGTTAACCTCATCAATGATTACAAGTTTTAGTTTCTTCAGTACTCTTGTGACTTGATAACAAGCTTTTCCTGTTAGCTTTTGATATTCCAATTTATTATCATGTTCAACAGGTAGCATAAGTAATCAATGTAAAGTAATACCTTTAAAGTTGTGTGCTCCTAATCCAGTTGGAGCTGTTACGACATAAGATAAATGTGATTCTGTAGCCCTGTGTAGATAACTTGTCAGAACTTTAATTAAGAATCTTTTTCCTGTTCCAGCTTGACCACTAATGTACAATAGAATACGTTGAAATTATGAACATTGCATTCTTTTTTGTGTGAAGGAAACCATGTTCTACATGTTCTTTCAATTGTAGATATATTTCTTTTTGTTCAATATTCAGTTGTTCCTCTAACTTTTCAAACTGTATAATATCCTGTTCTGCTTGCTGCATTGCTGTTTCTACCTCATTCATGGCTATTGCTGTTTAGGTTTCAATAATTGGTTGTCTAAGCGGATCTTCAGTCATTGGACCAGAACTTTGACTGCTTTGTGAATATTCTCTAGCTATTTAAGCTGCAATAGTTCCTTCTTGTTCAATTTCATCATTGATCATTTTTAAGTAAGTTGGAAAAATCGTACACTGAATGCTATCTTTAGTTGCATTAAAAGAATCTTCATAGCAGTCAAAATCTCCAAGTAATTCTGTTTCACTACGCCAAGGCTTGAACAGTTGTAGAAGTGCTAAATAGAAAAATGTGCTCTTGTCTTGAGTCTCACAACTGAGTTTTCTGTGATTAATAAGATTCCCTTTGACATGTTTCACTAAACATCCATTACATCCAATTACTGCATATTTTTCTTCTTTCATGTTTTCTGTAACATTCTTTTTAAACCTGTAATGTTGAAGTCGTTCATTCAGGCCTAGGTTTTCAAGATGTGGACTTCTTTTGGGATAGTATGTATCCAACATATTAGTTTTGACAATATCAGTTCTTTCTGGCTCATACTGTGCTAAGTATTAGATTTCTTGAAAAGATTTCAATACTCTATTTTTTGTGGAACTTAAGCCTAGACTTATCCAAATGATTCCTCTTGACTTTGAATACAAACTGGCTGAGCTCAAGCGATCTGAACATTCATAAGATCCTAACTCTGTATGGGAACGCATCTTCAAGCTAAAACTGTACAATTTCTTGCTGAGACTCTTTTCTGCAGAAATTTCTTCCCACATTTCTTTCAACTCTGACTTTTCAGATTTTGAAATATATGATGTGACATAACGAGCAACAGCAATAGAATTGTTTGCAATAAACTGAATATCCATGTTTGCATTCCACACTTTTAAAATGACTAGATTATAGTCATTAATGTAACTTGAAGCTTCTGTTCTTCGTAAGTTGTATGTATTCTTGTTAGATTTCAGTCTTATTGTATGATTTTCTGTTGAGAAAAAACTATTTACTCTTCCTTTTGAAATTATAGGTCGTGGGAATCTAAAACGACATTTTGTATAAACTTTACATTTGTATTTCCGTCGGCAGTAACTTCTTCAGCTATTACTTCTTCTATATTCCTAGGAAAAATTTTTTCCTTTGGAATGGGAGAACCACCTTTACCTCATAACATCGACCACTAGTATCAACTACATGTACTAATGTGTTCTCTTGAAAATAGCTTTCTTCATTAAAGAAAGACTCAGTACTGGAAGTGTGCTTCTATTCACCAGTAACAGTTTTACAAAAGTTAGTTCTATTAACCAGTCTTTTTCTCTTGCTTTTCTCCTTCATAAACACCTTTGTTTTATCCAGTGTTCGCAATCTCTTCAATATTAAGATAAATAATTTTAGTTTCAACTCAAAAGCTTTATCTACTACACTTTCAAACTGTTGCTTTTTTCTTATAAGCTGCTGATCTTCTTTTATATTGTTTTAAATTCCTTAATAAATTTTGAATTAAGCTACTTCGAAACATTCTTCTTCTTATTTCCTTATAGTGTTTCTGCCTTCTTGTCAGATGTGTTTTTTTTCTAGATTTTGAAGTTCCTTCAACATAACTAATTCTTTTTTGTTTATGATTTGCTGTTTAACTTTTTTTTTTTTTTAACATTTTCCACAGCGTTCAATCTTTGTAAAAGTGTTTTAAAAAACTGTTTAGCTCTCTTCCCAGAATATGTTTTCCTCTATACTATTGTGTGCATCATCTGATTTCTTCTATTAACTCTTCTGTATGTTGTATTGTTTTCTTTGTGCTCCTCTCTTTTCCTGTTTTCTTGCCATCTTGATGTTTTTTTCATTAAGTAAAGTAATTATCTAAAAAACAAAGAACATTATTAATTGTATGTCACATAAATTAATAATTTTAAATTAATTAGATAATATTATTCATAGTAATTACTAACCAGTTATTAAAATGACATTGCCATTGTCTCCATTAGCAATGGGTATGTTATGTTATGTTATCGCAGATTTGTAAAGCGCTCGGATACTCAAGAGTGTCCCGGCGCTAGAGCCAGTAGGAGTGAGACAGAGGGTGATCGTAGAGCAGAAGATTAATTAAAAAGCACGGTTTTTAGCTGCTTCTTAAAGAGCCTGAGGTCTTGAATTTTGCGCAGCTCATGGGGGAGAGTATTCCAAGCCTTTGCCGCCCTAAAAGCGAGGGATCTTCCCCCTGTTCTGGCTAGTCGGTACCGTGGAATAGTTCCTAGGCACTGTGTTGTAGACCGGAGCTGTCTGGAAGGCGCATAGAAGTTAAAGCGTCTCCTGAGATAGGGGGGCCCCAAATTGTATAGAGCACCATGAGCAAGGGTGAGGGCTTTGAACAGAACGCAACTTCCCACTGGAAGCCAATGCAGATCTCGGAGGTGTTGCCTGACACTGGTCCTGCAAGAAAGACCCAGAAGCACTCTCACTGCTGCATTCTGGATAGTCTGCAGTTTTTGCAGCCGATAGGCAGGAAGGCCAATGTATAAAGCATTGGCATAATCGATGCGTGACAGGATGAGAGCGCGTGTCACCATTTCCTTTGCTGGTTTGGGCAACAGTGGAAGGACACTCCAGCCACTTTTTTTATCTGAGGAGCGAAGCTGAGGTCCTTACTAAACCAAACCCCCAGATTCTTTACTGGGATCCGCGAAGTATTAGGCAAGGGGTAGCCTGTTGCCCAGAGGTCCTCCCTAAAATGCGGCGGGAAGGACCCGTAGAGGAGGACCTCCGACTTCTCCTCATTACATTTAAGTTGGGCCCTTGCAAGCCATTTGAAAACAGGTGCTAGACAATTTTTGGCTGCATCGGGAGACAGATCATTTTTTTTCCAAGTAAAGAGGAGCTGGGTATTATCGGCGTAAGCGATGATCTTAGCGCCCAGCTCCTCTGCCAGGTAAATTAGCGGCGTAACGTAAACGTTGAATAGGAGGGGGCTCAGGGTAGAACCCTGAGGCACACCCGTAGTCCCTTTCTTGGGACCGAGGAAAACGGAGGCAGCCAAACCTGCTGTGTCCTGTTTTCTAGGAAGGATGCAATCCAGTCCCAGGCCATGCCCGAGATTCCAATACTGGAGAGACGGGCCAGTAGCTGATGATGGGGCACCGCATCGAAGGTGGCAGAGAGGTCCAATTAAATCAGGGCCGCTCTGCCGCCTGAGTCAAGGCAGTCTCTAATAGCCTCCGACATCTCAACCAGGGCCGTCTCCGTACTGTAGGATGCCCTGAAGCCCGACTGGGCGGGGTGGAGGGCGCCCGAAGTCTCGACAAACTGAGAGAGTTGTTTGTGTACCGCCTTTTCACACACCTTCGCCACAGCCGGGAGAAGAGAGATAGGTCGGTAATTGGCTAAAATAGCAGGATTCAATGTAGGTTTTTTAAGCAGGGGGAGAAGTTTTGCTTGTTTCCACTCCAGTGGCACCAAAGCCGTTTGAAGCGAAAGATTGATGATGTTGTTAACCTCCGGGTTAACAACCTCCGCCACCGCTGCTAGCTGTCTGGCCAGACAGGGGTCCACTGGGGACCCACATTTGAGAGATTTAAGGATGGCCAGAGAGTCCAGCAAGGAGATGGGTAAGAACGCTGCCAGGTAGGTATGGGCTGGGTCAGAATCCCAGCAGGTCAGGGAGAGGGGAACCGTCAGCCCTTGGGTGGTGGGCCCGAAGCTGTTCTGAATGGATTGAATCTTGTCAATAAAAAAGTCAGACAACTTCTCACATAGGATATCTAACTATTCACAGTAGGAAAGCTTTAAATGGTTCAAAGTCTGGCAGAATTTTTATTAAAATCGGTAGAGCCTTTTATTTTCTACATCAATGACTTTCTACTTATTATAAAGGATCAACAGATATGAACCTGTGAAATCAAATGCTTACATCAGTCCTCTCTAGCAAACAAATCTTTGTTTGTAGTACTAAAATGTGAAATACATCAAATAATATTTTCTCAGGGGTATGATAGACTGTAAACTTTATAAGTTAGCGTCATCAGCTGCACCATACATGTCAAACTAAACATAGAAGTAGAGACATATCAAACACATCGTAGTAATCACACACTCAAATTTCACACAATATACTTTTAGTCTAAAGCACACACCTCACTATGTACGACATACTTGCAGTGTACCATTGCAGAGACTTATATGGAGTAGGATACAGGTAAGTACATCTAGCAACATGT
Source organism: Calotriton arnoldi (assembly GCA_963921515.1). NCBI lineage: Eukaryota > Metazoa > Chordata > Amphibia > Caudata > Salamandridae > Calotriton > Calotriton arnoldi. The sequence goes on along the minus strand of CAWUFW010004991.1, from coordinate 1,246,481 downwards.
TTTAAAGCTCACTTTTCTCTAACTTTCATTAGAGAGGCAGAGCTCTCAATGCCAGCCCTAAGCCAAAATGAAATGTTAAATGCCATCATAGCACTCTTCTTAGTGTCAGTATCTATATAGAGACCTCTATAAGTGTGCCTATCTAGAGGCAAGATAACACATTCAAATAACTGTATACATACTAGACTACCCTTGTTTCACATTGCATGCTTTCTATATGTGTGTTAGAAAAAGCTCAAACAATCACTTTCTGCTCATTACACATGGGAGCCAGGTATGAAGGTGTGTCTTCAAGTGATTTTGTGATCCCAGCCTAGCTAAGAGATCTCTGCTTCTGAGACTATATGCTGAAGAAGCTCTGACAAGATTTGTGTAGGGGTATAATAGGCTGTATAGTTTTTAAGTTAGTCTCATTGGCTGCACCACACATATCAGACTACACGTTGAAGTGCAGGCATACCTGAGACGTGGTAGTAGTCAGACATTCAGATTTGTCACAGCATGCTTTCAATTTCAAGTACACACTTTACTATCTGATGCCTACTTTCAGTGTACCTTTGCAAAGACCTATATGGACTGGGATACATGTTAATACATCTGCCAACATGTATTAAACCTCACTTTTCAATACCACTTTCATAACAGAGTCACAACTCACAATATCAGCCCTACACCAAAATTAAAGGCCAACTCCTGCAATGCCATCTGACCATATTTCAAAACACCTGAATGAGTATATTTCTACATTTTAGGGGTGAGATGAAACATGGAAAAAATCCTATAGATATTACACTACCTCTATTTCACACTGCATGCTCTCTAAATGTTTGTGAAAGAAGCTGCATGGATCACTTTCTAATCAATAAACAGGTCAGGCGGGCATACAACTGAGAGTTTGAGTTCTTCCCTGATGCTTGCCTATTAACAGATCTATGCCTCTGGGAATGAATTCTGTTGTAAGTCTGATAAGATCTGTGCAGCTGTATGATAAACTGCACAGTTTTTTGGCTAAAGTCATCAGCTGTACCACACGTCAGACTACATGTAGATGTACACACATACCTGAGACATTTTAGCAGTCAGATATTCAAACTTGACAGAGTATGCTTTCAATTTAAAACTCTCACTTCACTATCTATAGCCTACTTGAAATGTACCTTTGTAGAGACTTATATGCACTGGGATACAGGTTAATATATTTGACAACTTTTCTCTACTACTTTCATTACGCAGTCAGAGCTCACAACACCACGCTTGCGCCAAAATTAGAGAGCTGTTCTTGTCATGCCATCTTTGTAAACAGTTAAATAATTGTGTCTGTGGCTGTTAGGGGTGAGATGACACATGTAAAGAAGGCTATAGATATTAGACTACCTCTGCTTCACACCGCATGCTCCCTAAATGTTTGCAAAAGAAGCTGGAAGAATCACTTTCTGGTCATTTTACAGGACAGGCAGGTATGCAAATGAGTGTTGAAGTGCTTTTTTGATGCCTGCCTAGGCACCACATCTATGCTACTAGCACTGAATGCTGAAGTACCTCTGACAAGATTTGTGCAGGAGTATGAAACCCTGCATAGTTTTTAAATTAGGGTCATCACCTGCACTGCACATGTAAGACTACACGTAAAAGTACAGATATATCTGAGACATGATAGCATTCAAACTTGACAGAGTACGCTTTCACTTTAAAGCGCACACCTCACTATCAACAGCATACTTGAATTATACCTTTGCAGAGGTTTATATGAAGTAGGATAGAGGTTAATACATCTGCCAAAATCCTTTAAACATCAATTTTCTCTATTGGTTTCATTAGAGAGTCAGAGCTCACAATGCCGTGCCCACGCCAAAATGAAAGGCTGACTCCTGGAATGCACTCTTGTGAGTCTCAGCATCTTTCTAAACACCTTACTATGGGGCCTATTACGATGGCGGGCAGACTTTGTCCGCCCGCCACCGTAACGGAAAGCGGGACCGACTGCCAGAGGTGCAGCGGTCCCGCGAGGCCAATTAGGATGTGCCCGCCACACTGGCGGGCGCATTCTGGACATTAACATTGCGGCGGGCAGTGCTGTAAGCAGCACCCGCCGCAATGTTAAAGTGGCATGTTGTGCATTGCCATGCACAACGTGACAGGCACCGCGCGGTGCCAGCCACCTTGTGCGTGGCAATGAAGGGGGGCACCATGGGTACCCCTCAAGTGCAGCCACCCACCCCTCCACCCCCCCGGGGGCCCGCAACGGGCCCCCAATGTGATTTACCGTATGCCTTTCCATGGCGGAGTCTCCACCATGGAAAGGCATACCCACTGCACACAGCATAATATGGATGGCGGTGCCTGCAAGGCACCGCCACCATATTGTGTGCTTTTTCTGCCCTGCCAGCAATCGTGACGATTGCCGACCGGCGGAAAAGCGGCGGACGGTCTTTCCGTCCACCGCGGTACCCCCCGCCATAGTAATATGCGGGGGTGAATTGTGGTATGATGACGGGCGGATCGCCACTGCCGGCCGGGCGGTGGCGATCCGCCAGCCATCATAATAGGCCCCTAAGTGTGTGTATGCCTTTAGAGGTCAGACAACATTATGTAAAAAAGCTTATAGGTGAAACACTACCTCAGTTTCACACCACATGCTTTCTAAATGTCTGTACAAAACCCTGCACAAATCTTTTTCTACTCATTACAGAGAGGACCCCGGCATGAACGTGTATGTTCCACTGATTTCATGATGCCTTCATAGTTAACAGATTTGTGCTTCTGAGACTTGATCCTGAAGTAGCTCTCACAAGATTTATGCAGGGGTGTAATACGGTGTATAGTTTTTAAGTTAGGCTGATCAGATGCATCACAGATATCAGACTACATCTTTAAGTGCAGACATAGCTAATACATGGTACAGGTCAGACATTCAAACTTGAGTTTCAGTTTCAGTTTAAAGCTCACTCCACACTAGCTACAGCATACTTGAAGTCTACCTTTCCAGAGACTTATATGGACTAGGATACAGGTTATACATTTGGCACGTTTTAAATCTCACATTTGTGTACCAATTTTATTAGAGAGACAGAAGTCGCAATGCCAGGCCTCAGCCAAAATGAAAGGCCGACTCCTGTTATGCCACTTTTGTCAATGTCAACATGTTTGTAGAGACCTCAATGACTCTGTCACTGCCTTTCTACATGCAAACAAGCCTATACGTACTAGTCTGCCCTTGTCACACCATATGCTTTCTAACTGTCTGTACAAGAAGCTGCATGAATTATTCTCTGCTCATTAGACAGCGCACCTAGGTATGAAGGAGTGTGTTCAATTGTTATAATGATGCCTGCCTAGCTAAGATATCTGTGCTTCTGCACGTAAATAAGATTTGTGCAGCGGTATAATATTCTGTATAGTTTTTAAGTTACACCAATCACCTACACCATGCACTGAGTGTTTGAGTGCTTCTGTGACACCTGCCTAGCTAACACATCTATGATTCTGGGACTGAATGCTAAAGTACGTTCTGACAAGATTTGTACAGGAGTATGAAACACAGCATAGTTTTTAAGTTAGGGTCAACAGTTGCATCACACATGTCAGACTACAAGTATAAATACAGACATACCTGAGACATGATAGCAGTCAGACATTCAAACTTGACAGAGTACACTTTAGGTTTAAACAAGCACACAGCTCACTATCTATGGACTACTTGAAGTGTACATTTGCAGAGACTTATATTAACTAGCATAGAGGTTAATACATCTGCCAACATCTTTTAAACCTCACATTTCTGTATCAGTTTCATTAGAGAGGTAGAGCTCACAATGCCAGACCTATGGCAAAATGAAAGGCAGACTCCTCATGCCACTCTTTTGAGTCTCGGCATCTTCTTAAAACACCTCAATGAGTGTCTCTGTGCCTTTTTGGGATGATATGACACATGTAAAGAAGCACATAGGTACGAGAATAACTGTTTCACCCCACACACTCTCTACATGTTTGTAAAAGAAGCTGCATGGATCACTCTCTGCTCCTTACACACAGTAGGCAGTATGCAACTGAGTGTTTGAGTGCTTTTGTAATACCTTCCTAGCTAACACATCTATGGTTCTGGGACTGAATGCTGAAGTCTTTTCTGACAAGATGTGTTCAGGAATATGAAACACTGCATAGTTTTCAAGTTAGGGTCATCAGCTGCACCACACATCTCAGACTCCAAGTACAAGTACATAAATACCTGAGACATGATAGCAGTCAGACATTCAAACTTGACAGAGTACACTTTCAGTTTAAAGCACACTCCTCACTATCTATCGACTACTTGAAGTGTACATTTGCAGAGACCTATATGAACTAGCATAGAGGTTAATACATCTGCTAACATGTTTTAAACCTCACTTTTCTCTACCGCTTTCATTAGAGAGGCAGACCTCACAATGGCAGACCTAAGCCAAAATTAAACATGGACTCCTCTCATGCCATTCTTCTGAGTCTCAGCATCTTTCTAAAGATCTTAATGTGTGTGTGTGCCTTTTAGAGGTGTGATGACATATGTAAAGAAGCTTATAAGTGAAACATTACCTCAGTTTCACACCGCATGCTTATTAAATGCCTATACAATCCCTGCATGAATCACTTTCTACTCATTACAGAGGACAGACAGGTATGAATGTATGTGTTCAACTGATTTTGTGATCCCTGCCTAGCTAAGACATCTGTGCTTTTGTGACTCAATGCGGAAGTAGGCCTCACAAGATTTGTGCAGGGGTATGATAGCCTGTATAGTTTTTAAGTTAGGCTGATCAGCTGTACCATACATATCAAACTACTTGTTCAAATGCAGACATACCTGAGACATGGTACAGGTCAGACGTTCAAACTTGACAGAGTACGCTTTCAGTTTAAAGCATAAACCCCACTATCCTGGGCCTACTGCCAGTTTACCTATGAAGAGACTTATATGGACTAGAATAGAGGTGAATACATCTGAAAACATGCTTTAAATTTCACTTTTCTCTACCGGTTTCATAAGAGAGAGAGAACTCGCAAAACAAGGCCTAAGCCAAAATGTAAGTCTGACTCCTATCATGCCACTCTTGTGAATGTCAGCTTGTTTCTAGAGACCTCAATGACTGTGTCAGTGCCTTTATAGAGACAAGATAATACATTCAAACAAGCCTATACGTACTGGAGTACCCCTGTTTGACACGACATGCTTTCTAAATATATATAGAAGAACCTGCATAAATCACTTTCTACTCATTACCCGGTGCACTTGGGTACAAAGTTGTGTTTAAGTGATTTATTTATGGCTGCCTAGCTTACAGAATGAAAATGAGTCTCTTCCCATAGGACTCATATTAATGTCACCATGTTTCTAGACACACCAATGATTGTCTCAATGCCTTTTAGGAGTGTAATAACACATGGAAAGTTTGGTATAAACACAATACTACCTCTATTTCACACCTTATCCTGTACAAATATGTGTGTAAAAGAAATTGCAGGGATCTGCTTTTACTTACTTTACAGAGCAGAAACTGTGTGTTAGATTGGTTTCAGAAGCCCTGTCTCCCTAACTCATCTTTGCTTATAAAATGGAATCCTAAAGTAGCTCTGACAATATTTGTCTAGGGGTATGATAGACTGAATATGTTTTAGCTTGTGATCAATACCTGCATCACATGTGTCAAATAACATGGAAAACTACAAACAAACCTAAGACATGGTACCAGTCAAACATTCAAATTTTACAGAATATGCTTTTAGCTTCAAGCACAGGTATCATTATATACAACCTATTTGCAGTGATCATTTCTGTAGAAATATATAGAGTACAATACAGGTTTCTACATTTGGTAACATGTTTTACCTCACATTTCTCTGTTGCTTCTCAACTTTTATAAATAGTGCATCGAAAAGATAAAAATGTAATTACAATCACTGAAGCAGTACTACACCGTACATCACACACCTTACACATTTGTAACTTACCTCTGAAACCCTGTTGTAGAATATGAAAATATCAGAACTCTTTAAAAAAAAAATTCTCACGCAATAAATGTGATGTACCACCCTCAATAAGGGAAAACCAGTAATGACAAATTTTCCCTCTCATTTTCCACAGAAATTAATGTAAGTAGCTAATCAAAATACTCCCTTCATTTTTTCAAAATCTAAAACCACTTTCTATTGAAATCTCATATTAACCCTTTATTACTCTCTTTTAAAAGAGCCCAATCTGGTTCTGTAACTTAGTGGAGTCGCACTTCAGCGCAGCTCCCCAGTGTAACATCGCACTGGAATTGCGAACCCTTACGGAAGTTCAAACCCCCAATTCCAGTAAAACTACTATTATTTTTTAAGAACATATCACTTCTACACATACTACTGATTTGGGAATTCTTAATTTACAAACTTATACCATATATATAGCACTCCATTTTATACTTTAAAATCACACTTTACCTTAAACCCTTCCCCATAGTGCTTCATCTTATTTTCCATTGTAACAGTTTCTGCAACATTCAACTGCACCAATAGGTCAAAGGTTCACCATATTTTTAAATGCAGCACACTAGCTTCCAAATCCAAATAACAGGTGTAGTTGACTATTGCAAAATTCCACCAGTGAAGGTAACTTGTCACAATATCGAAAAAAAAATATCGACTGGACAGAATATCGAGTTTTTATATAGAATGGACAGAATATCGAATTGCAAAAGTATAGTGGTGCAGAATATCGAAATGCAGGTAAGAAATATCGATTTCCAAAATATCGAAGTTAGTAATATCGATTTCTTTTTAGTGTTTTAAGTGTTAGTATATGTGTTAAAAGTATGTATTATTTTTGTCATGTATGTTTGAATTTTGTAAAAGTAAGGAATCTTATGTTAATTAATTTTTGTGTAATTTAATTCCGTAGCGGGTTGTGGGTTTATAGGGGAATAGGGTGGGAAGTAATTTAATTATAATATATATTTTTAGCATTATTTAGAATTAATTAATTATATGTTTAATATTTTTTAGTAATTTAAGTCTGTAGCGGGTTGTGGGTTTATAGGGGAATAGGGTGGGAAGTAATTTAATTGAGATTAATTAATTATTAATTTATATTGTTAATTAAGTTAATTAATTTATTACTAATTAATTATACATTGATTATTAACAATTAATAATTAATTGGTAATTATGTTAAATGTGTATTTTTTTATTAATTCGTAATTAATTAGATATTCATTATTAACAATTAATTTGTAAATATGTTAATTGTGTACTTTTTTATCAGTGGGTTGAGGGTTGATAGGGGAGTAGGGTAGGAAGTACTTTATTTTTATGTATTTTTATTATTTGTTATATTATGATTTTTTTAAGTTATTTTATAGTGTTAATTGTGTTAATTAATTTAGATTTGATTGTTATTAATTATATTGTTAATTGTAATTAGTTAATTAATTAATTGTTAATTAATTATGTTAATTTATTAATATGTTACAATATTGTAGGTAATGTTTATAGGGGAAAATGGTGGGAGGTAAATTAATTTAAAAAAAAATTATTAATTGTTAATTAATTTTAATTATATTGCAGGAGTGGGTATATTAAATTATTCCCCTACGCTATCCAACACTTTCCCTACTGTTGCACTCACTGGAGTTGGAATAGTAATTTTTACCCTGCCGCTATCCAACGCTTTCCCTACTGTTGCACTCACTGGAGTGGGAATAGTAATTTTTACCCTCCCGCTATCCAACGCTTTCCCTACTGTTGCACTCACTGGAGTGGGAATAGTAATTTTTACCCTGCCGCTATCCAACGCTTTCCCTACTGTTGCACTCACTGGAGTGGGAATAGTAATTTTTACCCTCCCGCTATCCAACGCTTTCCCTACTGTTGCACTCACTTGAGTGGGAATAATAATTTTTAATCTCTCGCTATCCAACGCTTTCCCTACTGTTGCACTTACTGGAGTGGGAATAGTAATTTTTACCCTCTTGCTATCCAACGCTTTCCCTACTGTTGCACTCACTGGAGTGGGAATAGTAATTTTTACCCTCCCGCTATCCAACGCTTTCCCTACTGTTGCACTCACTGGCGTTGGAATGGTAATTTTTACCCTCCCGCTATCCAATGCTTTCCCTACTGTTGCACTCACTGGAGTGGGAATAGTAATTTTATCTTTTACGCTATGCAATCTTTTCAGTATTGTTATATTTAATGTAGTGTCAATTATAATTTAAAAAAAATAATAATTTTAATGTTTTAATTTATTATATATAATTTATTTTTATATTTATAATACAGGTTTATTTATATATATATATATATATATATATCCACAGAAACCGGTACGGGTAAAAGGCTGTCAGTCGGGGCGGTCCATGTTCAGGGTACCGGAAACCCTGCAATATACCAGCACAAACTTCTGTTTCTCCAGAAAGAAGCACGGACGCGTTGGAAGATTGCAGTTAAGGTGTTTATTGACTGCACAAGCAACGCGTTTCAGCTTTCGCCTTGATCACGCTAAGGCATAGGCAGCATTCCACACATATTTAACCTATGCCACTAAACATACTGAAAGGACTGTGTTTGCACCAATAGTGAAAAAAAGTGAAAAAATGTGAAAAGAAAATATAAAAAAGTGTCACAATGCATTGGATAAATACACAAACCAAATAATTTTAGACAGTTGTTAGCTCCATGTTTTAAAGTTGTACCCTAATACAACTTCAACAACTCCCCAGAGATTTTTTGAGGCGTGTAACGAAGTATTAATTATACATCATATATATCAACCTTGCAAGTAAATTGTTTGCAATCATAATCCACAGAGCCACAACAGCGTCATCCGACAATTCTGCCCAAGTGGGCATGAGTTCCATGCATGACACATCAGTGATTACATTGGCCAAAAAATAAACGTGTGCCAGATACCTGCAAAGTGAAAAAATAATAATACAATTTTAAAATTTAAAATCCCAAATTCTAGGCAATTTTTATCAAATATTATAGCAGTCACAGCATATATTTCTATTTGCACCATTTAAAGCATTACTTCTGTAGGTGTACTGATAGTTCCTCGCTAGAGTTTAACCCCAAGGGGGTCATAGTTTCTAAGTCAATAATATACCTTGACTCAAGTTGGCGTAGTGAAAGTTGTCTATTTCCTCCTCGTACCTTATCAGAAACAGAAGTTTGTGCTGGTATATATATATATATATAAATATATATATATATATATATATATATATATATATATATATATGTAATTATATTTAAAATTATGTTTTAAACATTTAGGGGCCCATTACGATGGCGGGCGGAAGCACAACCGCCGTGCTGGCGGATGCAAAAACCACCAGTTACCGCCGGCACGCAGCAGTCCACACGCCCGCCCAATTACGATGCGAAAAGCAGGCCAAACACCGCCGGCAAGCCAGCAACACCGTCCGCCATCAAAGTGCGCCCGCACACGTAGCGGCGCAGCCCAACTGACACACACCGTCCTGACGAAACACGTCCCGCCCGGCGCATAAATTACGATGCCGCAAACAAACGGCTCCCACGGCCAAGAGACACCGCACGTGAAAGAGAGGCGGAAACACGGACGCAGAGCACGGACAACGAAGAAGCGGCACCCCGGGCATGAATCCAGCACTGCAGGCCCTTCCCATGCTTCTGCTGATGCACCACCAAGGACGCAACGTACCGCGGAGACGCAGGTAGGCACACACACAACAAGTGCACGCAAACAGCGCACACAGTGCAAGGGCGGAAAAAGCGGACAACCCCCCACCAGCGCGTGCACACTACACATCCACCATTGCATCCACATATGACACACAGGCCAAATCCTAACATCGCAGAACACATGTGTACACACCACCTGGGACTAGGAACCAACCACCCCGTCACGGCCCCAAAGCGCCGATGACGCCGCCACACATGCGCACAACGCAGAGGCCAACCGCAGCGCCATGCATGCGTCGCACACAGACACAGGGACACAACTCAGCAGCACACACACCAGCCCCACCCCGAACGCACATGACACGTGACAGGCCGGCCACAGACATGTCCCCAACGCCCAATTCACGGACAACACCCAACGGCCCACAACCGACGCACACATGTCAGTGAAGTCACGCAACAGCAGGACACACCCCAGTGTAACAAACATGGCGAAGCACACAGCGGCGGCAACACCAACTAGGAGAAGCAGGGCCCCTTCGGGAAGAGGAACGCCAGTACCACACTGAAAAACCCATACCACCCTGCACATATGAACAAGACACATGAAACGGAACACCAAAGAGCCCGGTGACCGACAACAGGTGGCCCAAGAATTACATCCACACACAAGGCCCAACGCAGAGCGGAAAGGCAGCCTGCCGCCCACACAAGGGAGAGCAGACAGCACTGAATGACCTTCCATTCCAACACCGAAACCACAGCCCTACGACAAAAGCCGGTGAATACAGCCATTGTCCAAGAATAGACCAACACAGGCATGCCGAGGAGACCGACCACAGGGCAGATAGCGCATATCACAGAAGCACACAACGGACGGGGAAGAAAGAAGAAAACACTCCCCCATGTCGGCCACATGCAAGTTAATTGGAAGGAGTCACACAGCACCGACCTTGAACTGTCTGAGAAGCATGTGGGAAGAGGGCCCGTGTCCTCCAAACAAGCCAACAGAACACAAGTCCTGTCTCCCCACGACTACACAGAGCTCACAGCAACCCCGGAGCGTGCACATTGCAGACTGCACACACAGCCGGAGCACGCCACCTCTACGAACCGCTGCGAAATGGCAACCGCAACACACCTACCCAACTACGCCGAAGAGCTCAAGCTGTACCAAACCAACACGATACATACATTGGGATGCGATCTCCTGTCCCTGCTGAACGTAAGTTACCGACTGACTTACCGCATCACATTGTTCAGCTGCGTCATGCCCGTCTTCTACTGTCGGAGGTGTCCCTACCAGCATCCCGTCCAGATATGCCTCTCCAACCCGGCATGTCTGAAGGCGGACCTGCTACCACTACTCCTCCCTCTGGACGCACACGACAGGGCCTGCTCTGCCTATGGGGGCATGGCGTATGTGGCCAACATCGCACGCGCACTGAAATGGAACCACTGTGCCTCAACACGACGGATCATCGAGAACAGCTACATCGAATGTCACCCAGCATGCCCCATCATGGTCCTCCAAGGGACAACTTACGAACAACACCTTGACAGCCACCATCCGCTTCATTGGCTGGCAAACATGTACACCACCAATGTCATGGAAGCCCTGCTGGACGGCATTGCATACCTGACAACCTGTAAATACGTCGGACCACAACGCAGGTTCCCCGAGTGACCTATGAAGTCCAACCCCGCACCCATGCTCAGCTTCCGCACGGACTGGCCAGTCACCACCACAACAGCCATACCAAACGACCGGCAACTGTAACCACACCATCAACGACATCGCCATGACATCGGATATGACCGGGACATGCACACTGTTCCCCATCACATCCAGGAACACCGCATGCATCGTGGGAGGCAGTGGCATGGGCTCTGTGCATCGCACCCACATGGACGGAACTGCACGAACAACCAGGACACGACATGGATCCAGCGCACATGGACACACACACCGCTCAGTGGACATGAATAGGTCGCCTGGAGTCTGTGGGTGCTGCACCCCTCCCACCCCCGCCCCGGGAATCCCATACCAGGACCTTTGCATGGACGACAAGTGCATACAACAACAACACGACCCCAGTGACTGTGACATGTCCAGTAACCACCACATTGCAACAACAAGTGGCACGCCGCTGCATGCACGCAAGCACATGCCCTGATGTCATCTCACATGCACACGTGCATGAGGAACAACCGCAGCAAACCTGTCACATGGAACTGAGATGGACTGTGCCCATGATGCCAAGCGGTCTGGTAGGCTACATGTATACCGTCTGTGTCAAAGTCCGCAGCTCCGCAGCTATATGTAAATGTACATTAGCACAGCCTTGGCCAAGTAGATGTAACCCCACACCCTATCCCATTTGTTATCATGCTCAGTATATCCTCCACATGTATTCCGCTGCCAGTAGTGTCCACTATACTGCATCACAGAGGACAGAAGACTCAATATAATGTTTGAAACCAGAACTGTCTCCGCTGACTCATTTCACAAGTACGAATGAGAGAGGATGAGAGTATGTGAAGTACACGGCAGTCGTGACATGACCATGTAGTCCACTGGTATTGGATGTCAACGCAAATGAGTAGCACTACTGTGGAAGACACACATGTGTCGTGTGAAGTCGTATGGACGCAGTGCTCAGGTGGGTGGGTGCGACGGGTAGATGCGCACATGCCAAGTTGGAGCACGCCGTGTTGGGAGGGGTCATGAACAGTACACCACCGCTTCCCTGGGCATTGTGAGAGGACACCTGTCGGGGGGAGTGAACACGTGTGTGCACAGCAGCCGGGCACACGTACAAAGCGGTACCAGGCGCACCTCAGCCCACCCTCTGTGGACAAGCTGGATCCTGTTGTGCGCCCGCCATGCCCCTTGACAAGGCACACACAGCCCCAGTCGACCAGGTGTAACCCCAACATAGTCAATCCGCACAGGCGATACAGGGCACGGGATGGCAGTGGAGCATGGTGTGTGAGAGGTCTCCTCGTGCTCCTCCTGGTCATATCACGCAGGCAATAGAACCTCAACGTCTAGCATGGCACAAGTCAAATGGAAGTGTAGGGGGACGCACCACAGCACGAGCAGCACTGACGTCACGGGAGGTGGCTCGCACCATCCCATCCATTGCCCATCATACCAACCACGCCACATGCCATTGCGACTAAGTGCAAGCGCGTGCGCCACCACCCCCGAGCCCTCCCCAGAGAGGCCAAAGAGTGAATGTGTGGGCCATCAGCCACAGACGGACGCGGCCTGGCCGCAAGGGCAGCCACAGCCACTGGGTGTCGCAGGTGGCGGATCCGGAAGGCGAAGACTGTGATGCATAGTCCATGCAGGCCGGGTCTCCATTTGGGGCACCACGCAGGTGGACGGCGTCCCGCCACACATCATACCCTGAGACAGCCCACTCGTGCAACTGGACCCACACATACACTCCTTGCCCTCTCTGGTGCGAGCTTGGGGCTGCCTGTGCAAGCGCTAGCCTCGCAGGTGAGCATGCATATTGGGGGGCGAGGGGAGGACATGAGGGCTGGGGCGAAGATGACTGTATCACTGTCAGTTAGTACAAGGGATGACCCAGATGTGGAAAGGAAGAGACGTGTCCCGTGTGTACTGCAACTAGTCGCCAATCCAACTACCCCCCATGTCCGGAATGTAAGCCCGCACCTAGGCCCGCCCATCCGCCACATCGAACATACCACCAGCACGACAACCTTCCCATTCGAAACACTGACTGGGGGTGGCGACCAGTGAACAATCATGTGTAGCCTACCCACGCGTACATGTGGGCCCTCCATGATCCATGTCACCTGCGGCAAAGACATGACATGCGCAATGAGGGAAGTGAGGAGAGCTGTCCGCCCCACGCGCAGAAGGTGCATCAGCTCCACAGACCCAGCAGCGAGTCCAGCAGGGGTCACATGTGCAGGGGCAGCTGTGCCTGGTGTGAAGGCACATGCATATAGACAGCACATCGACCAATGTGTAGTCTGCCCACATCCACAGTCCATCATCATGCGGACATAGGAATCGAACACAGGGCAACACATCTTAGTTGGTGCACCCACCGTGACCAACAATGCGCAATCATCGACGTACCCGCCCTGTGCATGGCCCCCCACCCAACGGAGGCACATCCAGTGCCACCATCCCACACACACAAGCCTTCCACGGAACATGCTGTGTCCAATGGTCAGTACAGAGTCAGCGCCCATCTGGTGGATCCTGAACAGGAGACACATGCACACACATGCCAGCTCCCACTATGTACGTCTGCCACCTGGCACGTGCAATGTAACCTCTCACCTGTGACGTGTGACTGCAAGCACACAGCCGTCTTGGCATGGGGCTGTCAATGTGGACACCAGTCAATGTTTCGGGAGCTGTGATCCGTACAGTGCTGTACATAGGGTGCAGTGCTGACACCTACTACTGTCTCATATCCCCTCGTGCCACAGGTCCCACTTGTATTGGCCGCTCAGCCCGTGCCCACATCGTCGTCGTCGTCGTGTGCCATACTCATCCAGCCTCGGAAGCAGTTCCATGCTCAGCAGACACTCATGTTGCCGTGGCGTTGCCGCTTGACGAATATGCAGTCAGTCCCCATCAGCACGCCCCGCAAGTCATTGGGGCCTAGATCCCCATGTGCATGCACATGGCAGTGGTATGTCTCACTTGCCATTGCCATTGTTGGGAGACCTGTGTAAGTGTATTGTGGCCGTGCCGTCCCAGCTTGACAGCTGGGCTGTGGCTCATGTGCTTGCTCAGTCATGTCAGTGATGTGTATGCGAAATTGCTATGTGCCGTGTTGCTTTGACATGTGTCCTCTGCCATTTAACCCAGGCGGAGACCGAACATTGACCGCCCATACCAATTGCTGGCGGACATGGACGATACAGAGGTAATCAGGAAGTTTCGGCTGGACAGGCCAACTCTGCATCGACTGTGTGCCATGTTAGAGCCCCATCTCCGTCCCCGCAGGGTGTATCCGACTGCTGTCACCCCCACGGCTAAGGTGATGGCCGCCATGCATTTCTTCGCCACTGGGTCATTCCAGCACACAGTGGGCAGTGGAGGAGGGATGTCCCAGCCCATGTTCAGCAAGGTGCTGAGGGATGTACTGGCAGCCATGATGCTGTACCGGAACAGGTACATCAGATTCCCCAGGGCTCGTGAATTGGCGGCAGTGAAGGGTGCATTCTATGCCCTTGGCAGAATCCCACACGTCGTGGGAGCCATTGACTGCACTCATGTTGGCCTTGTTCCACCACAGGCCACTGAGCACCTGTACCGCAACAGGAAGCACACGCACTCCCTGAATGTGCAAGTGGTGTGCCTTGCGGACATGGTGATCACCCACGTGTGTGCCAAGTTTCCAGGCTCGGCACATGACGCACACATAATGCGCAACAGCATCTTGCCACGACTGATGGCCAATCTGCAACAGGATCGTGGCTGTATTGTCGGTGAGTATGTGGAGTGGTGTAGCGTGCTGGTTGTGCGATGCTGTCCCCTGTCCAGTTGGAATAGCAACGGTTCTCTGTGTCCCTCACACCCAGGTGACTCTGCGTATCCGAATGGGGCATGGCTGCTCAGTCCATTGAGGAATCCTCGCACCCCAGCAGACGATCGATACAATGAGGCACATGGGAGGACCAGACGTGTGGTCGAGCGTACCTTTGGCCTCCTCAAGTCCAGGTTCAGGTGCCTGGACCGCACCGGGGGTGCACTGGCGTACTCCCCACAGAAGGTGTGCCAGATAGTGGTGGCATGCTGCATGCTGCACAATCTGGCCATTCGGAAGCAGATCCCCCTCATTGTGGATGACGGAGATCAACCAGGGCCCCAGCCCGCAGACCAGGACAGCTCGAGTGAGGTGGACAGCGGAGAGGAGGAAGCTGGGAATGTGCGCCAGCAGCTCATCGCCCGCTACTTCACTTGACGGTGAGTGTCCATGTACGACGGATGATGTGTCTGTATCTATGCAGGTGTGTGTGTGCTGTGTCAGGGTGGCCGTATGTTCACTGCGTGCAGTGTGTCAACGCTCCATGGCCAGGGTAGTATGCCACTGTTGGTGACTGTGGCATTGTGCCCTATTGCTCTGTGCGATGTGTGTACATTGCTTGTAGTTGTTGACATGTACTGTGTGATGGGTGTGTGACACACTCATTGAATGTGCTCCTGTTCTGTCTCCCACCCCTAGGTCCCTACAGGCCCTCCGGATTCCATTGCCATGCCACGCATCAGGTGCCCTTCCGCCCAAGGTGGCCGTTGTATTCCGTACAAATAAAACACAGGGCACAAACAGCAGTTAGTGAAAAAGGTGCATTTATTACAAACTGTGACATGTGATTGTGTGTAAGGTGATGACAAAAGTGGTGCGTGCAGTGACAATGAGCTGTCGGTCATGGCTGCGTGATGATCAGGGTGTACCCACTGGTTCTATGTCCATAGTCCAACACACACATGCCATCCAGCTGGCTGTGTGGAGTGGGATCGTAGAGCAAGTCAATGCAGTGGCTGGTCAAGGAAGGCTGGCGGAAGGCTGGCTGGCTGCCTCACTTGCGACTGGAGCGTGCGAAGTCCTCCCGGGAGATCTGTTTCCTCTTCGGACGGCCCCTTCCACGTTTGGGAGGGGGGGTGTGGTGGCGACCTGCTGGTGGTGGGTGAGGTGTGCTCACTGGCTGTGGACGCAGGGGAAGTGGACACTGCTGGCCGACCCTGCGCCCTAGCAGGTGGTGGCGGAGGTGGTGTTGCTGGCCTTGCCTGTGACCCCACCGCCACCACCAGCTGGCCCATGAGGTCCACGAGTTGGTCCATACGGGACACGAATTGGCCCATATGGGCGTCCATGGACCTCAGCACCCCCAGCACCTCCCGCGTGTCAGTAGCAGACCTGGCCCATTGTCCTTGGGCCTCTTCATAGGCCCCAAGGACTCTGGCCATTTGAGGCAGGGCATGGCTCCCAGGGGAGGCTGGCGTTTCCCTGACCCTGCTCCTCCTACCAGTCCTGCTGCCACCGGCCTGCCCACTAGCCACATTGCTCACCACGGTCCTCGCTGTGGCTCCCAGGGTGGATCCAGTCGGCCGGGCCACCACCTGCGCTGGGGCTGGTGCCAGCGAAGACGTGGTGGTGGTGGAGGCGGTGGTGGTCGGTGCGGCGATGGTGGCGGTTGCGGCAGTGGTAGTGGCCGCAATGACCGTGGGTGTGGCCGCAACGACAGTGGCAGCAGGGGACTGGGACTGTTCAGCATCCCTGGATGATGGGTTGGTGGGTAGGAGGGGTCCTGGGGAGCGGCTGGGCCCTGCCACGCCAGATGGGCCAGCTTGGTGGTCCGTGTCCGAAGAGGATGGACAGATCCTCCAGATCCGTGTGTCCTCGTTGGGGGCTTGTAGGCTGGCTGTGCTGGCTGCTGTCTCCATCCCCAGCGTCCAGCAGTTCGTCACCTGTGGAGAGAATGAGATTTGTTATTGTGTTGCACCTGGCGAAGTATGTATTAGTCGTCTGACATTGGCAGTTCGTGCAATCTCGTACATGGGTTTCCCGGAGGCGAGTGTGTGGCTGTGGCATCTGTAGTTGTGTGTGCTAGGCAATGGGACTGTGTGCTGTGCACATGTGGCATGGGACGGATTGGCCATGCCGATGGGTGTGTTGCTTTGCCCCTACTCATTGTGACTCTGGTGTATGCGGGCTCCTGGCCCATCCTGGGTCTGGTTTGTACTTTGCTTTTGGAGTTCAAATGGAACGCTTAGGAACGCATATGGCAACATGGGGGCCATGCCCCAGATTCGCATTTGGGATGGAATATGCTTTTGGGGTTCAAATGGAACGCTTAGGAACGCATATGGCAACATGGGGGCCATGCCCCAGATTCGCATTTGGGAGGGGATATGCTTTTGGGGTTCAAATGGAACGCTTAGGAACGCATATGGCAACATGGGGGCCATGCCCCAGATTCGCATTTGGGAGGGGATATGCTTTTGGGGTTCAAATGGAACGCTTAGGAACGCATATGGCAACATGGGGGCCATGCCCCAGATTCGCATTTGGGAGGGGATATGCTTTTGGGGTTCAAATGGAACGCTTAGGAACGCATATGGCAACATGGGGGCCATGCCCCAGATTCGCATTTGGGAGGGGATATGCTTTTGGGGTACATGCTGTGAGCCATGGGTGCCGAACGTGACATGTGTTGTGGCAGCATGACAGTGCATGGTCTGAGGTGTGTGCATGCCTGACATGCCCTGCATATTTGCTGTCTGTTGTGGTTACTGGACATGGCATTGGACGCATCGTTATGAGTGAGTGATAGTTGTGTGCCAGCCAACGTATTGCAGTTGTCCCATCTCCTTGGTGTGCGTGCTGCCATGTGCCATGTGCATCACTGCAGTGCTCGGGGGTGTGGCCCATGTTGTGTGTTGTTGCTCACAGTGTGTCGTGCGCTTAATTGACTTCTGGCACATGGTTGGTCATGGGCATGTGTCTTAGCGTGACTGCTGTATGTGTGGCAGCTGTGCGGATGACATGCCTTTCATGTGACTGGGGCTGACGGATGGGATGGATGGTATGTTGTATGTGCATGGTGTGTCTGTGAGTTTGATGGGTTCAGTGGTGTTCGTGTGCATTTCTGTTGTTCCGCTCTGTTGCGTCTAGTGTTGTTTGTCTTACATAGGCGTAGTTGTGGGGTGTGGGGTTGACAGGCAGTGGGGGCTACATGGACAGGACTTCAATGGTGTTTCGGTTGTGTGTGATGAGTTGCACAGTGGCTGCCGTGTGGGACTATATTCAGTGTGGCTTGTGCATGCAGACGTGGCTCCTTGGGTGTTGCTATGTCTGTGATGGGTCATGTGGGGTGTGAGTCTGCTGTTCATGTCCGTGTGCACATTGTTCACTTGTTCGTGACGGTGGGCGGTGCTGCGTGTCCGTGTGCTACGTGACATGTCCCATGTGTTGGTGGTGTTATGGTCCTCATGCCTCCAGTAATCCAGCCCTGTCCAGTTTCCCACCTGCAAGTTGTTCGTGCGTGCACTGTACTGGATGCCACATGGCTCTAAGCGGGGGTGCTCCATGTTGCAGGTCTGTGGGGGTGGGGGTGTAGTGGGTCGTGGGGGTGGCTGTACACCCACTGACACCGATTGCTGTGGACCGTGATGTCTGCCTTTCGGCTGTCGTTGTGCACTGCGGTGGCTGACACGTGGCTGTGGGGTGTGGGGGATGCTCCTCCTTGCTGTCCTGTGGGACTGGGGCCTGGTGTGTGTTGTACTTGGGCTGTCCACCGTCCCACCCACTGCACTTTGTGTTCCTGCCACTTACCTGTTACTTGTCGGTTAGTGCAGCTGTGGCGGACACATGGGTGTGGTGGGTGCTCGTTGTGGCGCTTCTGGCATATTTGGGGACCTGTTGGTGGTTACGTGGCTGGCTTAGTGTACACATGTCCCCACGCATCTTACAGTTGTTCGGTTTGGGCTGTGTGTGGTAGTGTCTGTTGCATGTGTGTGTGATGTGTTGTGTATTGTGTGCTGGACATGGGGGTGTTTGTCCCTGGGAGCTGTGGCATGGTAGTTGCGCATGTGAGTACATAGCGGTGTGCTGGTATACATTAGTTTGTACTTACCAGCCTCCACTCCCCCTGCTAATCCGGCGAGGATCTCCGGATGGATTACGACTCGCACCTTCTCCTCCCACGCTTTGAAGGTCTTAAAGAGCGCGGGATTCCCTCCGCCAGTGACGGCAGCCAGCTCTCTGTTTTTGCCCTCCTTCTTCTTGACCAGGCTCTTTACGTCATTCCAACGTTTGTTTATCTCGGCTCTGTTCCTGGGCAGGGTCCCGACTGCATTGACCTGGTCTACGATCCGGGTCCACATTCTGTTTCTGGTGGCTAGTGGTGTGTGCTGGACCATGTTCCCATAGATTTGTGGGTACACCTTGATGATCTCGTCGACCATGACCGTCAGCTCCATGGGCGTGAACTTGGGCATCCTTTGTGGTGCCATGGTGTTTGTGGTGCTGGTGCGGTGTGTGTTGTGTAATGTGCAGGGGGTTTGTGGTGCCGGTGTTTGGTGGTGGTGGTGGTGGTTGTGATGTGTGCGTTTCTGTGGTGTGCTGCTGTCCTTGCTGTGTCACTGTGTCCTCTCCTCTCCTCTCTGGTTTGCAATGTAGCAAGGGGTTGTGGTCTGTGGGAGTGCTGCTTTTGTACTCACCTATGTGGGTGTGTCCTCATGGTCTGTTGTTTTCAGGTGTGTTGTGTCTGGGGTTCTGGCCTTTGTATTTTTTGTTTGTCCGGGGGGTGTTTTCGGGATGTGTACTGTGCTTGTGTATTTGTGTGTGCCTTGCTGTGTGGACTTGTTGGCCATGTTGTGTGCTATTGGTTTTGTGTGCGGATGGTTTCTGTGCAGGTACGTGGGCGCCATGGCTTCTGCCGTGTCGATTCTCATCGGCGTTGTTTGCGCTGGCGGGCGGTATATTTGTTGTTTTCCGCGCTCATGGCGGTGCGATCGTAATTTCACGTGCGGTGTGTCGGCCGTGTGGGTGGGCGGGCGGTTTTGTGTTGTCGTGCGTGTTTCCGTCCGTGGCGGGCGGTTTGACTCCGACTCGGACGATGGCGGGCGGTATTTTGTGTGATTTTTCCGCCGATGGCGGTTTTCGGTTTGTGTACTCATAATGGCGTGGTCGGTGTTCAGGCGGTGTGTGCGGGCGGATTTTTGCCGCTTCCATGCCTGGCGGATTTTATTACGCCGGGTATCGTAATGAGCCCCTTAATTTTCAATTAATTAATATTAATTAAGAACTAATTATTAATTAATTGAACATAAACTGGGCTAGAGGGCGCACGGCAAGATGGCCGCGCTCTAGTGAGGCTCTGCCCGGCTGAGCAACGATCCGACCATTATCTGCCTGAACGACTTGCCATCCGGAGGCACTGAAGGGTGTATCCTGCGTGTGAAGCACTCCTGCTTCTCCTGGTGTACTTTATACTACCCACGACGGCCGCAGTCGTGGTGATTTTGCTGTAGCCGTCCGCGGCCGAGCGTCCACAAAATGGCGGCACCCTCGAGGCCCTGGGGTTGGCGGCCTTGACTGGATCGCTGCGCCCTGCTGAGTCAACGGGGGCTCGCCTAATTCCTGCAGCTCCACTGAGACAGACTGCAGCTCGCCTGTGATCGTCGCTCCAGTGAGGGAGCTGCTCTGGGTCCCGTGTGGCGGAGGGGGTGCGGAGACAGACTGCGGCGTATGAGCCTCGAGTGGCCGGGCTCTCCTGAGTGCACGGCAGCGGCGGCGGAGGAAGGCGCCTGTGCCCCCGGCGCTGGTGGCGGTGAGTGGGGCGCAGCCTGTTTCGGGCCTGCTTCTGTGGAGGCGGGTGCGGGCCTGGTGTGGGCCACGGCCTGTGGGCCGCTGCTGGGTGCTGGGGTGCGCGGGTGGCTGTGGGCTGCATCGCTTGGGCCCGGCTGCATGCTGCTGTTCCCTGTGCCCTGTGGAGGACATCCTACGTTGTGTCCTGGAGGAGCTCCGCCCGATTACTCTACGCCGGCTGTGATCATGTGTGCTTGGGGCTGAACTGCCTATCGCCTGGGGCCCAGTCCGTGCTTGTGTGCCACGCTACAGTGTTCTACCTGCCTCTACCCCCCTGCTGCATAAGCTCGCGCCTTGCTGTGGGAGTGAGCTGTCTCTGCTTCCCTGGTTGGCTGGGCCACTTTGTCTTTTCTGTGTGCGGCCTGCTGCCTTGTTGGGGGGCCCTCTGAGGTCCTGCTGGACTGCCCTTTCTCCTGTGGCCTGCGTTTTCTTTCACTCATACGCTCCCCTGGCCTTGCACATAACAGATCTGTGTTGTTGATACGTACTTTTGGATTCCCTGGAACTGCTCTCTGTGCAGCGCACTGAGCTTCAGCGTCTGCTGGGGTTAAGATGTCCTGGCCTGGATCTTGTTAATGCTTGGTTTTTGAGTTGACCTGTCTCTGCACTATTTGGCTATACCTCCCTGCTTGAGCCCCACCTCGCCGAGTTCCTTGGTGTCAGTGCTACTGGTGGCCTATGCTGTGTGCTCTTGTGGTTCTGGAGGGGCTCCTGAGCATACCGCTGCGTGTGGTGTGGCCCTCACTCTCGGGTCTCTCCTAAGGCGGGGTGTTGGTGTGCTCGCCTCTGTCTGGGAGCCCTGAGCTAGCAGGTCGGGCTACAGCACGTAACTACACAATATTGATCTCGGGGCCTGAGAGGCTTCAACTCGGAGGTTCCCTCCTCATATATTTTTTCCCGACGGTCTCATTCACCTTGCGGGCAATATGGGCAGGACTGATAAATCGCAACCTCGCCTCACGTTTGAGGCACGCAAGCCCTCCAAGACTCCACAAAAGGCGACCTCTGACTCTGAGGCAGATGCCCAGGACGGCGGGCCCTCCACTATAGAGACAACATTGTTGGCCATGCAACGTAGCCTCCAATCCATTGAGGGTACGATGGCAGCTGTGCACCAACGTCTTGATCACATGTCCTCCCAGCTCGAAAAGCAAAACACCCGCATGGGGGAAGTCGAGCAACAAGTGTCTGCAACTGAGGATGGCTTGAGCGATGTTGTAGGGAAAACACTTAATATGGAAAAGGTTCTCTCCCTCATACAGGCCAAGAATGAGGACTTGGAAGCCCGCTCCAGACGAAACAACATTCGAATTACGGGGCTGCCAGAGTCAACGAATGTGGGTAAAATGGAGACCTTTGTTGAAAACTTGATAAAAGATATTTTTGGCACAGAACTCCTCTCCACCATGTTCATTATTGAGCGGGCCCATCGCTCCCTCGCAGCTAGACCTGTCCCGGGCGTCCCACCACGCCCTGTTATTGCGCGAGTGCTGAATTATAGGGACCGGGACACCATTTTGCGTATGGCCAGAGACAAGGGTACTATTGAACACCAGGGCAACACACTCTCCTTTTTTCTAGACTTCACTGTCACTGTGCAGGCAGCGCGAAGGGAGTTTGTCAAAAAGTTTTTACAATCAGAGGGAGTCCCCTATGCCATGCTTTATCCTGCAAGTTTGAAAATAGGCCCGGATGGAGACTCAAAGATTTTCACCAATCCCAAGGCGGCGTTGGAGCATGCAAAACACCTAAAGAGAAGGCGACCCGAATCCCAGACGGCATCTGAGACTGAGGACCAGTAGGGCCAGGGGGGGACGCATTGGTGCTTTTCTATATCACGTAGCCCGACTGGGCAGCCTTTCTTCTGGCTTTGCGCAATGTTGTGATTTATATGCATTCTAAGTCTTCTCCCATTTACAGGTGGACATTGTTCAGTCTTTTTATGTATGCTTGCCTTTCGTGCCTTGTGATACATTTGCTATGTTCTTGGATCAGGCACAGGTGCTTGATCTGCTCAGCCACCTCCTACTTGTTAGGAGGCTAGTAGCACTCTGACGCCCCCCAATGGGAGTACCCCACTTTTGCTTTGCTGTCTGTTCTTAGTTGGGGATGGATTGCAGAGGGTTGGGATGGCTTTGGCGAGTTGGGGACGCTGAAGTGGGAGGGGGGCTAGGGGGTGGAGGGTGAGGAGGTGAGGGGGGA
Organism: Calotriton arnoldi; assembly: GCA_963921515.1. Lineage (NCBI taxonomy): Eukaryota > Metazoa > Chordata > Amphibia > Caudata > Salamandridae > Calotriton > Calotriton arnoldi. The sequence goes on along the minus strand of CAWUFW010004991.1, from coordinate 1,223,229 downwards.
GCTGTCCGGCACTTACAGTTTATCGGTGTGGTATATTTACTTTCTTATTTGTTTGAATGGACACATGTCTTCCTTTTATCCAACTGCCAGGTTTGTTACACGGTTCTTAATCCTATGAGTGGTAAAGTGCGGTTTTTAACCTGGAATGTTCGGGGTCTAAATACCCCCAAAAAGATTTGCTCAGTATTCGCTTACCTAGACAGAATGGACGTTCAGATAGCCTATTTACAGGAAACCCATCTTACGAAACTGACCGAAAAGAATGTGGGTGGTCGATGGGCAGGGGTGCGTGTGGCATCCTCGTTTTCAAGCTATGCACGCGGGGTGATGATTCTGGTCAAGCGGGGGGTTCCCTTCTCTGTTATTCGCACTGAAACAGATGACTCAGGCCAGATTGTGTTGGTCCATGGACAACTGGGTGGGGCCAATGTATTGTTAGTGAATGTGTACGGACCAAATGTTGATGATCCGGCCTTCTTTTCGGATGTGTGGCGCCGTATTACGAGTTTTCCTGAGGCGGAGATACTATGGGGTGGTGATTTTAATGTTTGTCTGGATGTCACTATTGATCGTAGGGGTAGTGAGACGTCACGGCCTAAGCAAGCTTCGGAGATGTTGTTGGGGTTGATGGATGCTGGCTGTTTGAGTGATGTGTGGCGACTGCAACACCCTGGGATGCGCGAGAGTACTTTTATTTCCTCTGTGCATGGGACTTGGTCTCGCCTGGATTTCTGGTTGGTCACTGAGGCTGTGTGTACTTGGGCAATTGGGGTGCACCATATGGCTCGGACGCTCTCGGACCACTCTCCTGTGCTCCTGGAGCTACAGGTTCCTGCATGTGAGAGGCCTCCGTTCACTTGGCGGCTGCAGCCGTCTTCATTGACCGATTCCGTCTTCAAACACACAATTGGGGAAGCTATTCATAACTTTTTTAAGGAAAACGAGGGCTCAGTAGATAGTGCCGGCGTCCTCTGGGAAGCATTCAAAGTAACTATTAGGGGGGTGTGCATGGGGGCGCAGGCAGGCGTCTTGAGGGATTTGAGGCATAGGATTCACAAACTAGCTGCTGAAATTTCCACTTTAGAACGCGCCTATGATTCGAATCCTTCCCCTGCGATGCTGTCTGTGATCCGGGAATTGGTCACTGAACATAACGAAACGGTTGATCAGGAGATAGTCCATAGGTCCAGGCGCAGTAAAGCCAGATATTACGGCGAGGGGGGCAGACCTAGCCGCTCGCTTGCTCAAAAGTTGGCTGCTCCACGTAGTCAGGAGTATATTACCGAAATACTTGATGAAGCGGGGGAAGCGCAGTACACTACAGCTGCTATTAGTGAGACCATACTTAGTTTCTATGCCAACCTCTACGACAATAGAACTGTGGTACAACAAGATGCCTTGCATTCCTATCTTGATGACGTTGCCCTTGGATGGTTGTCATTGGGTCATAGGGAATACCTTACGCAACCCTTTGATTTGGAGGACGTAAAAACTGCCATTATGTCCCTTCCCACATGCAAGGCTGCGGGACTCGATATGCTCCCAAGTGAGTTTTATAAGACTTTCGCGGATGTTCTGGCCCCCAGACTGCTAGCGGTCTTCACGGAGGCGTATGATACTGGCCATCTCCCGTCCTCCTTAAGGGAAGCTCTCTTGGTTATGTTGTTGAAACCTGACAAGGCGTCCAATCGCTGTGACTCTTATAGACCCCTCTCGATTATTAATATTGATGCCAAGATATTAGCTAAGATGATTGCTCTCCGGCTACAGCCACTGGTTCCACTGCTAGTGCTGCCTGACCAGGCAGGATTTGTACCTGCCCGGTCCACCACGCATAATCTGCGCACACTTTTCGCCACTCTACACTATTTCGACTCAGATTTTCAAGCCGTAGCTGTGTTGCTTGACGCAGCAAAGGCATTTGATTCCCTTCACTGGGATTATATGTTTACTGTCCTCACGAGAATGGGCTTCCCTCCTTTTTTCCTCCAGTGGATCAGAGTCCTATATACCGAGCCGGTGGCCAGGGTTCGCGTTAATGGGTGGGTGTCCTCGGCCTTTTCTATTCGCAGGGGCACCAGGCAGGGTTGCCCTCTGTCACCAATGCTTTTTGCTTTGGCTCTGGAACCCTTCGCGTGCAAGTTGCGCCAGCTACATGCATCGGCCGCATTGCGTTTCCGGCAGCGCCCGCTTGTTGTTTCATTATATGTGGACGATATGCTTTTATACGTCCGCGAGCCTGCCACCTACTTACCGGAGTTGCTCCGTGAGTATGTTAAATTTGAAGTTTTTTCAGGCCTTGGGATCAATTGGGCCAAGTCTACGGTATTTCCCCTGACAGCTGGCACCTGCGAGTTTGAACTAGATTTCCCACTGTCTTGGACCCGGGACCCGGTGAAATACCTGGGCGTCTGGTTACACAGGGACCCTGCACAGGTTATTTCCATGAATTATGGCCGCACCATCTCACAAATTACGGACAAGGCTGAGCGCTGGGCCCGGCTGCCCCTGTCGCTTGCGGATCGCATCGCGGTGGCGAAAATGACTATTTTACCCAAGCTGTTGTATTTGTTTGTAAATATTCCTCTTCGCCTGAATATCTCTATTTTTAAAGCGCTGCAGTCGGCCTTACTGTTGTTCGTCTGGGGGGGGCAAGAAACCTCGCTGTAGTTGGGATACACTAGTACAACCGTTTGATCGTGGTGGCTTCGAGGCTCCGGATATGCGTCTCTATTATTTGTGCGCTCAGGCGCACTTTGCGCATTATTGGTTCTTCCCTCAACGGTTCCTGCCCCATACGGCGGTAGAAGCAGATGCGATTCTTCCCCTGCCGCTTGTGGCAGCGGCACTTATGGGTGGAAGTGGTGGTCCCAGGGCAGAGATTAACCCAGTTTTGTGTACCGCCTGGGCTTGGCAGGCTCTTGCTAGGAGGGCGCAGCTAACTTACCTTTATGCCCCACAACTGCCAATAGCAGTGCATCCTGACATTTCGGCGGCACAGGAGCGTTCTGCTCTCTGCGCATTACGGGCCGCCGGTGTAGTGAAGATGGGAGATCTGTATAAACAGGGCCGTTTCCGCTCGCTGCCGGACGTGCAGGCAGGCCGGGCTCACGGGCTGATGCTGAGTTTTACATATGTGAGGGTGCGACAGGCGGTTAGAGCGATCTACCCCGATTATCCTGCTGAACCACAAACGTTGCGAGCACTGCAGGCGGTGCTGGCAGGCGAGGAGCGCAAAGGTCTGATTACTAAATTATATGCTGCATCCCAACGTGAGATGGAGCCGGGTGAGCACCCTTCATATCTTAAATGGAATGCTGCGTTGGGATACATCCTGCCGCTTGACCACTGGCAATTCTGCTGCACGCTAACTGGGCGTCTTACGGCCAATTGTAATTTACGTATTGTTCATTTTAAATTCCTACACCAGCTATATTATACTCCACTACAATTATGGAAATTTGAATTGCCTGATACAGCTTGCTGCGTGCGGTGTGGACAAGTGGATGCCGATTTCTTGCACCTCGCTTGGCAATGTGCAGGGGTGGCTGCCTTTTGGACGAAAGTTGCGGGTGTGATGACGGATGTGGTGTCTGAGCGCGTGCAGAGTGTGCCGGAAGTATGCCTGCTAGGTGACGTGAAGTCTTTGAAGCCATGTAACCGGCGATTGGTTGTGGTGGCGACGTTATTGGCCAAACGGGCCGTGGCACAGTGCTGGGGTGCTAAGGCTCTCCCTACGGTTCGGAAATGGGTCCGAGATTTAACCTACTGCAGGGAACAATTGGAGACCTATGCGGAGGACCTGCCTGAGTCATCTCGGCCCAAAGACTTCTGGGCCCCACTGACTATGTACCTAATGAGTCACCCTGATCTGTGATATGTCCTATCTCCTTTATCTCTTTGCTCTCTTATTGTTTTCTGTTTGGCTCTATATCTCCTTGGGAATCGCTACATGTGGACCTTTCTGTTTGTGTTAACGGACGTACACATCCATATTGCTCAAGATTCCTGGTCTGTAAGGTGCCCCATCTTCGTAAGTGCCGGGGGGGGGGGAGTTGGGTGGGGAGGGTTGTTAGCTCCTGGGAGCTGTTGCTATGTTTATTCTTTATTTCACTGATGCATCTTGTTATTCAAAAATTCTTGTGTTGATCTACGCTTTATTGATACTGATGGCTCCATAATGGAGCTTGTATATTGTACCTGCAAGCTCTTTAATAAACAAATTATATAAAAAAAAAAAAAAAAAATTGAACATAAACTACTTCCCGCCCTTTACCCCTATAAACCGTACAACCCTCACCTAAAATTAATTACACAATTTCCATAATTAATTTATAATTAATTTTTATTAACAACTAATTATGAATTAATTAAACATAAATTACTTCCCACCCTTTACACCTATAAACCCCACAACCCACAACTAAAATTAATTACACAATTTCTATATTTAATTTTCAATAAATTAATTATTATCAATTAACAACTAATTATTAATGAATCAAAAATAAATTACTTCCCACCCATTACCCCTATAAACCCCACAACCGGCACCTAAAAAAATTACACAATTACCATATTTAAGTTTCAATTAATTAATTAATATTAATTAACAACCAATTAATAATTAATTAATAATAAATTACTTCCCACAATTAACACTATAACATCTCAATTAAATAAATATTAATAAATAAATAAAATCATTAATTTATTATAGTTAAATTACTTCCCACCCTATTACCCTATAAACCCACAACCAGCTACGGAACTAAAAAACGCAAAATATAATTAAAATAAAATTGATCACTACTAAAAATGTAACACATATTTTAAAAAACATAACTAATTCTTATACAAAAAAATACATCACATACATTTAAAATTTATACTAAAATACATAAAACTAATTTAAAAATCGATATTTTAAACAACTACATTTTTGCAAACGATATTAATGACTTCCATATTTTTTTAAAACAATATTTCTTGCTGTCGATATTTCTGTCTCACGATATTTAGGACTCGATTTTTCTGTAGTTCGACATTTCCAACTCGATATTCTGTTTGCACACCCAAAACAACCATTCTTAAGCTGGTTGCAATAGTTTCTTCTTTTTTAATCCATAAAATTTCATGCTTCAATATTTTCTTCAACAAGTTTAAAGAGATGGTAATCCAGGCTTTTCTCTACAGCACATAAAGGTTCGCTATTCCTCATGACTCAACGTGGATGGTATAAACCCAATGCATTTCGGGCAAAACTGCACTTCGTCAGGGGTAACTGGGATGCAAGAAAAAAAACGCATCAGAAACAACAATAACCAACAAATAATCATACTTTCTATTGTGCAAATTATTATTACCACTTGCCTGACAAATCTCCGTTCAGTGTTATAAGATGAACCCTCCGACATGCACATCCAGTGGATGACGTCATAAACAAATATAATAAAAATTTCAAACAAGCATTACAGAAAAGTAAACTGAATACTTTATCACCAATTAATTGTAACAAAAAAAAATCATCAACAAATAGATGAAGTGCCCTCATGTTTATCCATATGCTAAATACATGCTGTGCCAGAAACCCCAAAACAGAATCATGCCAGAGAAGTGCCTGTTCTAAATCCCAGTGTACCGAACAAAAACTAAAAACATTTAAGCTGGTATAGAAACAATGCACCATTAACTACAAACTCAATTTACCTGCAACAGTCCGTGAAACTGAGACTAGTTAGTGAGTACTCTGTTACCGAACACGAGTGTATCAGGTGCTTTTAAATGATAACGAATGATTAATCTGTGTCACATGTCAATAGGCTGGCTAAGTGGAATAAAAATAAACAAGCTACTTCCATTGTGCTATTCATACCATAAAAACAAATGAGGATAAACAGTGCTTAGTGAAAAACCTCATAAAGTAGGTTTTGTTTAAATAAACCTTTCGCGTAACAAGCAATTATTCCGGTATCATAACAGAAATAATAAAAAACATAACAGATAATGTGTAAGCGGAGAAACAAACTATAAATGCATGAACATGTGATTGCTACCTACATCATTAGTACAACTTTGCAGACGTTCCCAAAGGTTTTGCAGGTACATTTAAGTAGCGAACGTAATGACTGTTGGAATTCTTAATACATCGGCTCATGGCCACAAGGTGAATCTCCAGTGCTGTTAACATACACTGATTAAATCTTCTGTTATGACGATGGTGCAAACTACAAAGGACAGACCTTTTCATAATGAGTATTCCCTTTCCCATGGATCACAAATGATACATCTGCCGCCATGTCCCTTCCAGCGTTGTTGCTTTAATTGTGCTTCATGCTCTGTCGCATCGATCTGCACATTGCATCCACATTTAAGGAAGATTTTTTTCTTTATTAAAGATAGTGACTAAGGGGCCGATTACGATGGCGGTCGTAGGCACATCCGCTGTGCTGGCAGTGGCGGAAAATGTCCTTTTCCGCACTCCATCGGCGGTCCTTGCGTCTGCCGTATTACAATGGGCAAGGATAGCCCATTTCCCGTCCGCTGCGGAGTTTCGGTATCCGCCAGAAATCTCCTTCCGCAGCGGTGGCAGACGGAGCCAATAGAGAGGGACCGCCGTGGGGAATGCGGTTACGACCGCCGGACGAATCACGATGCCTCAAACAGCCCATCACACCGCAGCGGAGAATCCGGCCATTCGGGGACGGCGGAAGCACTACTGTGGATAGCGAAAATCCACTCCCGGACACCTCCACGCGTTCCTGACCGCTGTTCGAACGGCGGTTTGGGGTCTTTCCGCAGCAATTCCGACTGCCGCGGACGGATTTTCAGCTTTTCCGGACGTACCCGGCGGTGTATCCTGGAATCCGACCGCCGCGGTAGGGATTTGCAGGCAGTGCATCCTAACCTGACCGCCGGTTTTGCCGCGGTACCTGCAGGTGGAAATTTCCGGCTACCACGGCAGTCGGAATGCTTTTCCGACCGCCATCGTAATCGGCCCCTAAGTAAGAAAGAAATGCCAGCATGGCAGGAAGCTTGCAGCAAGGTGAATCCAGGCCCCTCTGGCGTGCATCACGTCTGATGAAAAATGAAGCAAATTTACATTTATGTAATGGCTTGTACTTAACAGGGTCGCTGCAAGGTTCAAAATGATATCATATCAAAAATATGCCAGGAGCCGACAGAAGACATGGGAAGGGGAGTCTGAGAGAAAACTACATTAACAAGTATCACGGGAGTGGAGAGGATATGGCGCGGCGAGCAGAGCTGCTGACTCAAGAGCTGGGGATCCCGGTTCAAGTCTCGTGGTGAACATCCTGGGAATCTGGGAAATCACTTAGGGGTCGATTACGATGGCGGTCGGAAAAACATACCGACCGCCATGGTAGCGGCAAAAAACCGCCCGCATGGCCACCGGGAAAAACGCCGCACACATTACGATGAACCGCCACAATAATCCGTCCGCGGCGGCGGGAGACAACGAAAAACCGCCCGCACACGCCGGACCAGCACAAAATCCGACCGCAACGGCCGGATACTCAGCGGAAAAGCCAAGAACCGCCGCCATGCACACGGAGTAACCGCCCGTGACATTATGACATCCCCGCTACCACCATGGTACCCACCTATGAATCCGACCGCATCGTGCGCGAACAGTGACGAATCCGATAGGCGGCGGAAGGGCCGCAGCATAGCCACCGCTGCCAAGGAACCGCTGCGGAGGAACCGCAAAAAAAATGGCGGACGTTGAAAAAAAACGAAAAAAAAAAAAACAATGCACCCACTGAAGTAGACCTGTCCCAACACAAACCAAAAGTGCCCAATGACAACAGCCCCAGAAATTCAAAATAACCAATCACAGGACAACACACACAACACACCTGACAGCAACATACCAGCTTGCCACACCCCCCATAGCCGAGCATAAAACCAGCCCCTCCCTGACCACAATCCTTTGCTACACTCCACAACTGAAGGTCCCAACCCCAGAGAACAAAGGAGAGGCAAACCTGCACACAGCACCACCACAACACACACACCACCTACACCACCCACAACACCCACAACACCCACACAACTGCACCACAGAACATCTGCACAGCACACACCATGGCACCACACAAAATGCCAAAATTCACTGATGGAGAGCTTGCAGTCATGGTAGATGAGATAATAAGAGTTGAACCACAACTCTATGGCAACATGGTCCAACACACCCCATTAGCCACAAGAACCCAAATGTGGGTGAGGATAGTCAATAAGGTCAATGCAGTAGGGACCACCCCCCGCAACAAGCAGGAAATACAGAAGCGGTGGCATGACCTGAAGACCGTGGTGAAGAGGAAGAGGGCCAAGAACCGTCAGCTGGCTGACGGGACTGGTGGAGGCACTCCCATCCCACCCAAACCATACAGTCCGTGGGAGGAGAAGGTCCTTGGAATCCTACATCCAGAGAGTCTTGAAGGAATCCGCGGGGGACTGGAAGCTGGTAAGTACAAACCAATGTATAACATCACATTGCCATGTACCGTCTTGCACAAATTCAAACCTACAACCCCTAGGCCAAAGGACATTCGTCTGACCCACAATACCCAAAACAGGTCACACAGATGTAAGCACCACTCAACCTGAAAAAGCACAAAGCTAAACAAAACCAACTGGGATGCATGTGTACAGACAAAAAGCACTACAACACACACCAGGCCCCCATCTCCCACCCCTCAGCAGGATGGAGCACCACACCCAGAAGCATGTGTCAGCCATTGAACGCTCCCCCACCACCTAACAGGTAGGTAGCCATCTTCACAGGTTTGGGGAATGTGTATCTGGAGGCAGCACTACAACTCCCAACAGGCCCCCTCTCCCACCCCTCAGCAGGATGGAGCACCCCACCCAAAAGCATGTGTCAGCCATTGAACGCTCCCCCACCACCTAACAGGTAGGTAGCCATCTTCACAGGGATGGGGAATGTGTATCTGGAGGCAGCACTACAACACACAACAGGCCCCCTCTCCCACCCCTCAGCAGGATGGAGCACCCCACCCAGAAGCATGTGTCAGCCATTGAACGCTCCCCCACCACCTAACAGGTAGGTAGCCATCTTCACAGGTTTGGGGAATGTATATCTGGAGGCAGCACTACAACTCCCAACAGGCCCCCTCTCCCACCCCTCAGCAGGATGGAGCACCCCACCCAGAAGCATGTGTCAGCCATTGAACGCTCCCCCACCACCTAACAGGTAGGTAGCCATCTTCACAGGGATGGGGAATGTGTATCTGGAGGCAGCACTACAACACACAACAGGCCCCCTCTCCCACCCCTCAGCAGGATGGAGCACCCCACCCAGAAGCATGTGTCAGCCATTGAACGCTCCCCCACCACCTAACAGGTAGGTAGCCATCTTCACAGGGATGGGGAATGTGTATCTGGAGGCAGCACTACAACACACAACAGGCCCCCTCTCCCACCCCTCAGCAGGATGGAGCACCCCACCCAGAAGCATGTGTCAGCCATTGAACGCTCCCCCACCACCTAACAGGTAGGTAGCCATCTTCACAGGGATGGGGAATGTGTATCTGGAGGCAGCACTACAACACACAACAGGCCCCCTCTCCCACCCCTCAGCAGGTTGGGGCACCCCACCCAGAAGCATGTGTCTGTAAGTAAAAACCAAAGTGACACTGCACAGGTAATCAGACAGTGCATGCACACCACCATCACTCAACAAAAGCATTGGGAGACATGACAACATGAGGCTCTACTTCACCCAAAAATAGAAAAGTAAAGCACAGCCATTGACAGGATGCAGACAGCTCAGCGTACGTAACTGTGACAGAAACAGAACTGTGACTCTCAACAAATATGTCCAAGAAAACGGGCCTCTGACATGCATCACCCAGACTTCCCTCTGTAGCGTACATGGGTGCTGATCATGAAGGACCATGGGAAAACCAAACTAGCATGGTCTGCGGTATAAAGAAATACAAGCACAGGACATGTCAACGGTATGCATGTGATGACAATGGCTAGTCCATGCACACAGGTAATGTCTGCCAGGCAGAGTGATCAGCAAAGATGCTGAACATCAACTTGTAGTCATGCCAGTTGTCAGATGACAACCTCACATTGAAATCACCAATACTAGACGTGTGGCATGCTAACCAATCACAGGTCACACCATTGTGAAATGATGAATGTAACTCCACTTCATGGCATGAGGCACATCACTGTGCAGACATACAATGTGTGAAAAAGGCAACTGTGTGTAGCATAACATGTAAATAAGAGACATCAAACACAGCAACCCTGAGGTGTGTAAGGCAATTACCATCTACTTCCTGTCCCACAGGTGACCAACAACTGACTGCAGAGGACGACAACCTCAACCAGCACAGCCAGTCACCAGCTCCCGAACATCTCCCCTCGGATGCAGACTCCCTGGATAATGAGGAGGAGGAGGACCAACCCGGACCATCTGGTGTGGCAGGGCGGAATGTGTCCCAGGACCCCACAGCCCCACCACCCTCAGCAACAACAACAACGCAGAGCCCTGCTGCAACGACCTGTGCCACCACCACCACCTCCACCACCACTACCACTACCACTACCACTGCTGCCTGCAACACTCGCCCTGCTTCACAGGCCAACCAGATCACAACAACTGCGGAGGCACGGGAGAGTAGGCCGGTGCCCACAGGAGGGAGGCAACAGGGCCGTGACAGCAGGCCAGGTGTGAGGACAAGGCTGACCCAAAGGGAAGAAGACCCTGCCACAGAATCACTGGCACACATTCACAGAGTTGTGGGGGCCTATGAACACGCCCAGGGACAGTTGAGGCAGGCTCAGCAGGATGCCCGTGAGCAACAACAGATGCTGCGCTCAATTGACAACCGCATGGGCCAACTCGTGGCCTGCATGGGCCAAATCAGGGACCTCCTGGGCCAGCTAGTGGAGGTCCTCAGGGACAGGCATGCGGCACCGCCAACACCGACAGCTCCCTCCGTTGTGCCGCAGGATGACAGACCCCCACCCTCCCCTGCGTCCAGCGAGCATGGGGACTCATCAGACACCACTGGCCATGCACCTGTGTCCCCCCTGCCAAAAGAGCAAGGGGCCGCCCGAAAAAATCATTGGGAGCATCCCGTGGCAAAGCACCTGGCAAAAGCCAGTCAAGTAGCCAGCCATGATGGCACCCCTCTTCACCCTGCTGTGTACCCTGCAGACTGTCCCCACACACAATGGCGTGGGAATGGCAAATGACTGTTGGACTGTGTTGCCATACTGATCTAGAGTATACTCTATTGTCTCATCTACCATCACTGACAAATCTGTTATTCACCATTCACAAATCTGTCAATATCCACATCTACATCACATGTATCCACTGTAAATAAACACTAATAACGCACCAATTTAGTTGTCACTGTTCCATGTTCATCACAGTATGTTAACTCACACCCATGATTACAATGTCACAGGAGCAGGGATACTCCGCAGGCAAGTAGAGGCTGAAGGGACCTAGGAAAACACAACAGAACATCAGTTGCTACTCAGGTGGTGGACTAACAACCATCACACAACACAGCACATCAAGGTACGACAATCTGCACATGTCACAAGGAGCAACTGTACCAACATAGACATCAAGTAGCTGTGTCAAAAGATCCCTTGCCATACACACCTGCAGCCAGCACTGACTCAGCAACATGCTGTAGTCACAAAACTCACATACACATATTCACCAAGCACAACATCATCAGACAACAGCCAGTATTGACATTGCCACTGACCATCAAGTGAAGTAGTTGTTGATGAGCTGCTGACGCTGTCCAACACCTTCCTCCTCTCCACTATCCTCGTCACTTGACGTTTGGGTGTTTGCAGGTGGGGGCTGTGGCTGGTCATCATCATCCTGGATTAAGGGGATCCCCTTCCGCACGGCCAGGTTGTGTAGCATGCAGCATGCTACCACTATCTGACACACCTTGACGGGTGAGTACTGCAGAGCCCCTCCGGTCTTGTCGAGGCATCGAAAACGCGATTTCAGGAGTCCAAATGTTCGCTCAATGACCCGACGTGTCCTCCCATGGGCATTGTTGTAGCGCACTTCAGCTGGTGTCCTGGGATTGCGAAGTGGACTCAGCAACCAAGGTCCGTTGGGATATGCAGAGTCACCTAAGTGTGAAAGACACATACAGATTGAGTGTCTGACATGTGTCCGAGGACAGCATGGCACACAAACAGCACACGACTCGACCCTTTGTACTCACCCACAATCCATGCCCGCTCCGGCGCCAGATTGGCCATCAGCTGTGGTAAAATGCTGTTGCGCATTATGTGTGAATCGTGGGCTGAACCTGGAAACTTTGCACAGACGTGTGAGATGACCATATCTGCCTGGCACACCACCTGCACATTGATGGAATGATAATGTTTCCTATTTCGGTAAATATGCTCCCGTGCTTGGGGTGGAATCAGGGAAACATGTGTGCCATCTATTGCACCAACTACATTAGGAACGTGTCCAAGTGCATAAAATTCGCCCTTCACATCCGCCAACTCATGCCGCCTGGGGAAATGTATGAATTGGTCCCTGTGTTGCATCATAGCCAACAGGACATCACGTAGCACCATGCTGAATGTTGGTTGGGACATCCCCCCTGCAATGCCCACAGTTTGCTGGAAGGATCCCGTAGCCACGAAATGTAGGAATGCCATCACCTTTGCCGTTGGCGTGAGTGCTGTTGGGTATGTCCTGCGTGGAAGCAGGTGTGGCTCCAATAGTGCACAAAGTTCCAGGAGGTTTGTCCGATCCAGACGGAATCGCCTTATGATGTCGGTATCCTCCATGTTAGCCAGCAGGGTGAAGGTACGAAACACATTAGGTCGCCTCCTAGGTGAGATGAAAGGGGACACGTCATAGCAACATAAATTAGGATGTGCACAAATTCATAAAGTCTGTCCTGTCACGGCGCTAACATTGACTGTCATCCCTGAAAGCACACAGTGCAATTCAGTGTTGTCCCAACATGAGACAGATTAATTGTACAACTGTCATGGATGTGCACAGTCAGTAGACACAATACGAACACTGTCTATGTGAATGCCAAGAGTCACATATCGAGCTGAGGTGGATTCAGCCTTGGGTGTACATGACACAGGACATGTGTGAAGCAGAGACAATGCTGGCTTCCACGTTGCTGCTGTACCTGCCACACCTCCTTGGCCAATAATTGCAGGGGACACATCAACAACACAATGTGGATTGATCATTGGGATTGTCTTTGTACTCAGTGCCACTTCGAACACACTCAAATTCAATGACATTCACATCCCAAACCCATACATGTGCCAATGTCATCAGTACACAGGCCATATCTGCTGCTGACTTGAATACAAAGTCGGACAGTGACAGATGATGTCACGCCTGTGCAGAGTATGTGTACCACTGTAACAGGCCACCATTAGCCCACTGCCCAATACTCTCTACAAGCACACAGATAGCCAATGTGGCACACATTAACAATAGATGAGGGACGTGATCAGCAGGGCCTGTATGCACCCTTAATCTTCCCCCATTTTGGACATTTACATGCAGCATCAAGGAGGGACTGCCCAAGGACACATGTGCACCACAACACATACCATGGTGATACACATCCAGCTGTTTCAAGACACAACAGTGCCACAACACAAACATACAACACTACATGGACAATGCCAAGCCAGTATGCCAACAAGTCTACGCATGAACAGACTGTATGCATTACATATGGACAACTGGCTCAGACACCTGACAACAGTGGATGTAATTTTACACCACATGTCCCAAGGGACATGCATCCTGACCCTCATTCCACACAGGCTGTCAGGCCCAACACAGCATACAATCAATATCACACATCTAACAAACATGCTGGCTGTGCATGAGTAGTGGGACACTGGTACCTCACATTGACCAAATGTCGGAGTTGGATGAGTGTCACAGGCACAACAGTCAAGGTACATCTCACCTGTCTTGGGTGCCCACACCATCCTGATACACCAGCAGATGTGATCCACCCACACAGTGCTGGAATAGATGGTGAGCAAGGATGGCTAGCACCCCATAGCATGCACATACACTAGTGTTGGTGGCAACACACTGCACACGTGTGCCACTTGTGCTGACCATCCAACATTGCAGACAATTCCCGCTAATCAGTGCACACACATTGCACGGGCAAAACTGGACACCCATAGCCTGTGGACAAATGTCGCATACTATATTCCATACAGTTAGCACAATCCACAACCGTGCATGCAGTCCATCTGCCAACGCAACCATCCTGATGTGAACAATGGACATGCACTGGTGGCAGGTGAGTAGCACCGGAACACAGCACAACACTCAAAAACATAGTGTAGCTAAGCACCATTGTTGAAATGTACATGTCACTGATTCACATACAACAGTCCAAACAACATGAGCACAGACCTGACACTACCACATAGGTCCCTGTGGTTACAGGTGGCAGACATGTAGCAAAGACATCTGCTCTGGCCGTCTACCCAAGTGACAAACAATAATAATGCAACGGATGCCAGGTGTGGTGCTGAAGTACTCGTCATCCTTTAGCAGGTCGAGCCCCCCTGTACATGTGGACATACACTGCAGGAGTTGCCAGTGTGTACAAAGACATAACATGCGGCATGTAATTGGTCTTAGCAATAACACAACAGGGTGACATCTGTTTCCAATGATGACAGTCATGCTGAATGAATGAGTTCATCTGGGTTTTCAGTGTAACACATGGGCTCAGGTGTGAGATAGTGGTCAGCATGGGTGGCAGATACGACATTGTGTGTAAATATTGATCGACATAATGGAGTACAGTGTTCCATTTGGTGTGAGACGTTACACAGTGGCTGACATTTGTGACAGGAGACCATATCAATGTTATCCAGTGCCATGTGCCACTGTACGTATCCACTGTGTGTAGCACAGTAATGACCATTGATCCACACACAACAAGAACTGTCCGTAGGTGCCTTAAACGTGCCCCATAAACACAATGACGCACAGAGTGTACGATGTGGTGCTGCATATTCCCCATAGCGGATGCACATACTGTCCGTGAATTGGGTGGCGGAGCATGCCAACCACCATTTGTACCTGTGTCGATGCCCAACACTGACGGAAGTGTGTCATGTGCTGCACATGACACATTGGTGTTAGTGATGGCCCTCCACATAGCTGCAGATGGCGTTTGTCATGCTCCACCAGCCACATCCCGGTCACCCATGTCACTCTATGGCAATCAAACAGCGGTAGCGCCGGCCAGGACCCCACGGTGTGTCACCGCCATGAACCATGCCCTTGCAGCCAATGGGGACCGCTATCGCGGTGGCATGATGCAGATTCAAAAATCGCGGTAGGCGTGCTCCGCCCCAGCGGATGCGGAGATAGGATGCATTTGTAAGATGCACCACCGCGGTAGCGCCGGCCAGGACCCCGCGGTGTGTCACCGCCATGAACCATGCCCTTGCAGCCAATGGGGACCGCTATCGCGGTGGCATGATGCAGATTCAAAAATCGCGGTAGGCGTGCTCCGCCCCCAGCGGATGCGGAGATAGGATGCATTTGTAAGATGCACCACCGCGGTAGCGCCGGCCAGGACCCCGCGGTGTCACCGCCATGAACCATGCCCTTGCAGCCAATGGGGACCGCTATCGCGGTGGCATGATGCAGATTCAAAAATCGCGGTAGGCGTGCTCCGCCCCCAGTGGATGCGGAGATAGGTTGCATTTGTAAGATGCACCACCGCGGTAGCGCCGGCCAGGACCCCGCGGTGTGTCACCGCCATGAACCATGCCCTTGCAGCCAATGGGGACCGCTATCGCGGTGGCATGATGCAGATTCAAAAATCGCGGTAGGCGTGCTCCGCCCCGCGGAGGCGGTCATTGGATGCTTTTGAAGAAGGCTGACCTGGAACACCAATGGCAGAAGACTATGACCACTGAAACGAGTCCAGGGCCCTATATATGTGTGGAAGGGAGCACCACATTTCCACTGCTCACAGAGCCTGCTGCCTGGGACCCCTCACCTGCTGCTGCCTCCAGGGACTGCTGCCTGAGACCCCTCACCTGCTGCTGCCTCCAGGGACTGCTGCCTGAGACCCCTCACCTGCTGCTGCCTCCAGGGACTGCTGCCTGAGACCCCTCACCTGCTGCTGCCTCCAGGGACTGCTGCCTGAGACCCCTCACCTGCTGCTGCCTCCAGGGACTGCTGCCTGGGACCCCTCACCTGCTGCTGCCTCCAGGGACTGCTGCCTGGGACCCCTCACCGCCCACTGCCGCCGCTGACGTCTCATGTCCACAGTGATGGCTAGGACGGAGAAGATCCGTGCCAGTCCATTTACAAGCGAGGAGCTGGATGTCCTGGTGGACGAGGTGCTGACACAGTACCCATGGCTATATGGTGGCCCAAATGTTGTGGTAAGTCTCCAACAGTGGGGGTGTGAGTGCAAGGGGGCACACATGTAGTCGATCAGATGGTGTATGTGCCTGAGAGTGTGGGGTTGTGTAATGCACTGGCTGACATGCTGTTTCCTAGTTGTTAAGGGGGTGTATGCAACCCACACATTCAATGCATGGACATGAAGGGTGGATGGACATGTGTTGTGTACACATCCATATGGTGTGACAGCTATCTGGTGATGCATGTTTCTGGACAGTTATTGTTCATGTGACTGTTTGTGTGGGTCCTCGTTGTCCATCTCTGTGTGATTCTACCTGGCATGGACTGTCCACGCCCAATGTGACAAGGACACATCACTGACTGTACAGAGTGTGATACGTGTGTGGTTGGCATGAGTGTACATCAATGACCCATATCTGCCGTGTGGAGATGAGTCCGTGTCATGCCACTGTTCGGAGAGAGAGGTTTTACCATGAGAGTGTGTCACTGATGTTTTCCCCCTCTTGTCTCCCACACCTGCAGCTCAAGGTACACCAGCGTAAGGCCGTGTGGAGGTCCATTGCAAGCAAGGTGCGGGCTCTGGGAGTGTCGAACCGCCGGCGCACCCACTGCCACAAGAGGTGGGACGACATATCACGACTGGCAAAGAACGTTGCCGAGATGACACTGGGGATACTCCCTCGCAGTGGCAGGTTGTCACGACGCAGCTTGACACCACTGATGTGCCGCATCTTGGCTGTGACACAGCCTGAGCTGGACACACGTTTGAAGGAGCATCAACAGCAAGCTAGGGGTGAGTATTCTGTGAAGGTTGATTTTGTCTGTGAGTGGCTGCATGTGTACCATGCCTGTACCTGCGCTGGTGTACGTGATGTGGTTACTGTGATGCAGTGGGTTGTAAGTGGCCCCTGTGCTGGGTGTGGCAGTCACGGATATTACATACATGCACTTACTGATGTTTTTCCAATCCTGGGAATTTCAATGGCATTGTGGGTGGTGTGCTGCAGACCTGGTCCATTGGTGTTAGTGTTTGTATGCCCCAACATGCATGATGTTGTGCTGTCTGCCCATCACATGGCTCAGCTGTGCCGTGTTTAGATGTTTGTACGCACTGTTTGAGGTAGTGATGTGTGTCTGCATGGTGAGATTGCACGGGGTGGCCTGCAACATGTAGACTTTGTCATCCTCAGTGTTGCTTTGCTTGAATATGTTTCTCCTGTTGCTGTCACTTTGCTGACCCTACATGTCTCTCTGTTATGCAGCATCTCCCGTTGGCACGGAGGGACAGGGGACGGACACCAGTGGTGGTGAAACAAGCACAACAGCTGCACAGGATCCCAGTGACACAGATGTGACCAGCGCCTCGGAGGGGGATAGGAGTATGCTGGAGGAATCACAGCCCGAGACGCAAAGTTCAACATCATCTGATGACGGCGGTGGCGCAGACATCTTGGAGGACACAGGGAACGGAGAGTCTGCTACATCTTCCAGCACACAGCGTGCAGTGCCCACCCTCCCAGCCACTTCCTCTGTTGCTGCCCGTGTTCGCACCACAAAGAGGGGAAGGGTGTCCTTCATTCCAGGCACCGCTGCCCCTGCCCCTGTGCCCCCTGCTGCCATCAGTGCAGAGTGTGTGGACCTTATGCGCCAGCTGTGTGTGGGGCAGACAGGGCTCCTCAATGCATTGTCAGACCACGACCGCAAATTGGCACAGGTGTTAGCTTTCATGGAGGGCATCCATTCAGACGTGGGTGGGCTGCACCGCACTGTCCAGACAATGTCCTCCACAATGGCGGCTGCTCTTCAACTGGCTCAATCTCGTAGTCCAATTCCAGTCCCTTTGTCCACCCCCATGCCAGTGGCGACGTCTGACGACGGTGACCACGCTTCACACACCTCAACCTCACGATACTGCACACGTAGCACACAGCAGCAGCAGCCCAAGCGGTCAAGGTCACAGACACCTTCCCCTACAAAGAGAAAAACAACCCCAGAGCGCAAAGGGAAGAGCCCGTCAGGCGTTGCAAAGGCACATGATTCAAGGAGGAAGTACTCAGGGTCACAAGCCTCAGAGCAATCCCCGGCCACAGACTCTGTGGTCCCAAAAACGTCTCGCAAAGGCATGCAGACACTCTCCATGCCCACTGTGAAGGTGGGGCCTGGCAAGGCTACACATAGTAAGGTATCCAGGGCTGTTTCACCAACTACCTCTACTCCCATTCCAAGTCCAGTGAAGCAGGGACAGGAGGGCACTGTAGGGGGCACACAGGGTAAAGAGGGGATAGAGGGGCAGAGGCAATGCCAGGCTAAGCGTCCTTCTGGATCCAGCACATCCCCAAAGGGAGGTCCAGCGTGTGCACCTGCGGCAGCCTTGGTGCTGAGTGTGCCGTTTGTGTCCACACCACTTCCCATTGATACGAAGACAGGCAAGCCATTTAGAATCCCCAAGAAGTGGAAAGGCACCCCTCCACTGTCTCCCTCCCACACTGTGTCCCACGTCGGCCTGAGTCCACCTCCACGTGCCACTACACCACCTGGTCCAAGCAGCCCTCCAGCGTCCAAGGCCACTGATAGCTCTTCCTCAGCTGGGCGTCTCACTCCCCAGTCAAGTGGTCCAACTGTGCCCGACACACAGTCAGCTCCCAGTCAGACTGACAGCCAGGTCTGAATGTTGATCAATGTCACAGACCTGTCTCTCCCATACCGGTACCTGTGCTGCCCATCGTGTCACACCAGACTGTGTTGCTGACCATGGCGGAGTTTGGTCACACACATTCCCTGTGCAGCTTCTCATTGTCTCTGTCAGCACCTTGGACTGGCCACTGGCCTTGCAGTTTGCCCCCTGCCTGTGCAGCTTCTCATTGACTCTGTCAGCACCTTGGACTGGCCACTGGCCTTGCAGCTTGCCCCCTGCCTGTGCAGCTTCTCATTGACTCTGTCAGCACCTTGGACTGGCCACTGGCCTTGCAGCTTGCCCCCTGCCTGTGCAGCTTCTCATTGACTCTGTCAGCACCTTGGACTGGCCACTGGCCTTGCAGTTTGCCCCCTGCCTGTGCAGCTTCTCATTGTCTCTGTCTGCACCTTGGACTGGCCACTGGCCTTGCAGTTTGCCCACTGCCTGTGCAGCTTCTCATTGTCTCTGTCTGCACCTTGGACTGGCCACTGGCCTTGCAGTTTGCCCCCTGCCTGTGCAGCTTCTCATTGTCTCTGTCTGCACCTTGGACTGGCCACTGGCCTTGCAGTTTGCCCCCTGCCTGTGCAGCTTCTCATGTTCAGGCTCTGCATCTTGTGCCTTGGTCCTGTCTGATATTGTTTCCTATCAGTGCTATTTGTGAATAAAAACAGTTGCTCATGTTGTCAGTTGTGTCATTGTCCTTACTGAATAAGGCTTTTCCTGTATGTCTCACATTTACTGTGCCACATGCTCTGTGTGCCACTTCAACTGTGCCACTGGCTTGTTTGACTTATCATTTATTTTACAGGGGTGACGGGGACTTCAGTTCTTCATGACTCGGATACTTGTGGGCTCATTGATGTTGTTTTCTGTGACATACCAGACTCATGTTCCTTCCTTGTTGCTGTTGGCTATGTTTTACTGCATCCTGGTATGTGGGCACTGCAAACACATAGAGGGGTCATATACACAGGATTGCAGGCAGGCTGACCAGGCTCAACATGTATGTGCTTTCTTGCTTTCATGTATGCCTAGCAGTGTAGATGTGTAGTCATGTTGTGATGGGCAGTCATCCTAGTCACAACGGTTACTTACATGGTGTGCATTTGGGTGGTCAAGGGTTGTACGGTGTGTTGGTTGTGGCTTTGTCGTGTGTGTTACTGGCGTGTGACTCATGGCTGTGTGGGACTGTTGTGTGTTTGTGTGCACACACTGCTTGTTGTGCATTCAGTGCTGTGGGTGTATGTTGCCTTGTGCTGTCCTAGTGTACATCCCCTGATGTACTGGTGTGTTTGCTATGTGTTTTGTGGTGTTGTGCATCTGTTGTGTGTTTGATGTGTCTGTGTTGTTCTGTGATGGTGCACTTCTTGTCTGTGTTGTGGTATGTAGCCCATGCATTTTTCCTGACTGATGAGGTGGTGCACTCCTGTTGTGTGTGTGCTCCCATTGCCTTCCCCTAGTTTGGCTGCACAGGTGCTGTGTGTTATTTTTGTGGTTCTGTATGTGTTTCTGTTTTGAATTGTGTTTGCCATTTTTGTTTTGGTGCAGACGTTGGTACTGAAATCCCTGTGTGTGTGTGATGTTTGTGGATGCCCCCAGGGGGTTTGATTGTTTGTCTGTATCTTGTCTGGACATTATGTAGGCCCTTCTGTGTGTCTGGCATTGGGATTGTGTGCTGCAGATATGAGGGGGTATGTTTGGGGACTCCTACTTGTGTTTGGCAGTCATTGAGTGTGCCAATGTGCCCTGTGTGATACTCATGTGTACTTGCTGTTCACTGTTTGACTTGAGGTCCTTCCTTTCATCCCTGTCCCTATACATGGGTTACCTTGCTGTCTCCCTGAGTTGTTGCACTGAGGTGACTGTTGTTTGACTTCACTCACTGTGCCAGCCATGTGCTTGGATGGGGTGTGGATGTTGTTCTGGGTTCCTTGTCCTGCATGTGTCTGTTCACCTGGTTGTTGGTTGTCTCCTTGCCCTCCCATTTGTGTGCACATCATTTTTGCTTTCCTCTATGTTGTGCTCCATTGCTGGTGGCATGTAGTCTGTGTATGTGGCTGTGTGTCGGTGTAGGGTATGTCTGTGTGAGTTGGCAGGGTGTGTGTCCAGTAGTCTGTATGTTCCTTGTGTGTATGTTCATTTTGTGCTTGTATTCTGCTTTCTTGCCATGTATGTGGTGGTGTGGTGTGTGTGTGTGTTGCCCTGGGCCTGTGCCTCTGTGCTGTGTGTTGATCTACACCAAATGCTGCTGTGTCTGTCTCCGTAGGTGTTAGTTGTGTGCTGCTGGGTGTGGATTTAGCTCGCTTGGTGTTGGACATGGGGGTGCACAGGGGGGGATTGGCATGTTTCTTGCTGTGTGCGGCGGAGCTGTGGGTGGTGGGTGGTGGTGGTGGCCTGTGGTCTTTCTGGCCTGTCCGTTGCTGTACATGCATTCTGCTTTGTGCAATGGATTTCCCGCATGCTCACCGCTGCGGTGTCATCAGCAACACATTACATTATGTTCGCGGTACTTTGGTGGGCTTGATGTAGGGTGTGAATTGGTGCCAGCTGAGACATGTGTGGGTACACTGATGGATGTGTTCCTGTCCACACCAGTGTGTCTGGTGTGGCCAGGTGCCCTGTTTCAGCCCGTGGAATTTGTGTTCTGTTTTGTGTTGTATTGTGTTTTGTTTACGTACCTGCGGCGGCGTCCGCGGCGGGCGATGTTGGCCTGGTGATGTATCACGTACAGCACCGGGAGGACGTGTAGTGCTGGATCCATGGCGTTCGGCTCCGGGTGGAGGGCTCCGGAAGTCTCGTTTCACGCTCCGCTGTCGAGATTCCGCCGTGTCTGGAAGGGCGGTTTCTCCCCTGCGGTTCGACGGGTTGTTTGGCGCATCGTAATTTGTTGAGCGGACGGGACGTCATTCCGCACGGCGGTGAGTCTCCATTGGCTCCCACCGGCGCGGTGGCGGGCGCAATTTCATGGCGGTCGGCGTTGCACCGCGGAGGTCGGGAAATGGGGCATATTTGCCCTTCATAATATGGCGGCCGTGAGGACCGCTGCTGGCGGGCGGTAAAAGGCATTTTTCCGCACCGCCGGCACCGCGGTACTAACACCGCCCGCCATCATAATCGGCCCCTAAATACTTAATCTCTCCGGGTGATAAGTTGCGCTATATAAATGTGCTCCAAGACAAAAAAGCAGAAAGAGGCAAAACTTTATGAAAAAAACTGTTCCACCAAAGCAGATGTTCACAGTATTTCTGCCACGGGAAACTGATAAGAGAAGCAGATGACTAACAAGCATTGGTAAATGTAGGGAAATATGCTTCAGCCAATAGAAATGGAGGAAAAGTAAGTGGCAAACCCAGGAACCAATGAAAAGCCAGGAAAGAGAGGAGGTGGGATGTAAGCTCCTTTTAAATTTATATTAAAGACAAACCCTCGTTTTTTTTATTCCCTATGGCAGACCTTCATTATCCAGCACTTTTCCACCACAGAATACAAGGGGCCTGATTATAAGTTGCCGGATTAGTCTCCCCGGGAGGGATATCACACAAGGCAACTACAGGAGGCCTGTGTTTCTGGACCTTGAATTATTGGGGTTGCAAACACCAGACACACAAACTTTGGGTCTGGAAATGATGGACATGGTTTCACCAAGTGTGGATCCAGACCCAGTAAAACCATGGGAAGGAGCTGTGGGGTAGACCCCACAATCCCTTCTGCACCAGAGGGGAAGCAGAAAAAACTCCCCTCTGCACCACCATGTCAGTGGAAAAGAGCCCATTATTCGGACCGGAAGGGGGAATAACATGAGGGAAAGGACCGGGTATTCTCAGTTCTGCGTGTTATTTCCTCTTCTAGGTTGAATAACCTTTGATGCCTGTTATTTGGGGCGGGGATATTGTCCGGAATCAGAGAATCCGGCCTCCTTGTATCCCTACACCCAATGAACAACAAATGGTAAGGAGGTCCACAAAGAGTTCGTTCAAAACAACCAGGACCAGCCTCCCTTAAGAGGCCCCAAAGAAATCGATGGCGACTTTTTCGCATGGCATTAAACTGTGTTATTCCAGGATTAGGAATGCTGGCTGATCACAGCTGCCAAGCTGTCTGACATTTCTTTATTATTTATTTATGCGTTTTTACATAGCGCGAACTTTACCCGAAGGTGTCAGAGTGCTTTACAATAGAACCAGTTACATTACATAAGGACTTCAGAGCACATGAATAACATAACAGATACAAACAGATAAACTCTAAAATCACATAAGAATGGTAGTAAGTACATAAATCTACTACATATACTAGTGCTTAGAGTTACATATATACAAGTTGAAAATTCACTCAAGATTACATTTTAAGAAGAGTTAAAGCAATTAGGGTTGGACAGTTATATATTCCATATTTACACAGCATGATCTTCTCGCCATTGCTGGGGTTCTTGCTGTGCTCGTTTACTGTGGCAGAAAGGGGCATATTTACAAGGTGGTGTTAAGCCACTGTAAGTGGCTTAGCGTCGGGAGCAGGCACGCCGCCCAAGATGGCAGCCGCATAAACCGTACACTCCCAGACCCGAGGACCAGTATCCTTCCTACATCCCCGCTACTCTGCAGCATCAGACCAGGGGCTGGCCCCAGGACCTTGCCTGGAAGTGGGCTACTACACTAAGGGGCCGATTACGATTGCGGAAGGCCCGTCACCGCCAGCCATGCGGTGGCGGTCCTTCCGCAATCGTACCGCGCTTTCCCCCCGCCACATTACGATGGCGGAGGGAATCACGCTAGGACCGTGGCGGACGCAAAGACGGTCCGCCACCGGTCCGCCTAAAGCAATCTCACAGATTGCCTGGCGGACGGTCCTCAAGGCCAGATATGGTGGCGGTGCCTGGCAGGCACCGTCCACCAAATCATGATGGGGGCTACAGCCGGCATTTCCATGGCGGCAATGCCGCCATGGAAAAGATGGTGGGGATTGGTGACGGGGCCTGTTGCGGGCCCCCCATGTGTAGGGGGGAGGTGAGGATGCACTTGGGGGGTACCCATGGTACCCCCCTACATTTCACAGCACCACGTGGCAGGCACCATGTGGTGCCTGCCACATAGTGCTGTGAAATGCAACACATGGCATTTTCGCATCACGGCAGGTGCTGCTGTCAGCAGCACCCGCCGCAATGTTAAAATGCAGGATCCGTCTGCCATGGTGGTGGACGCATCCTGATCCAGGGTGCGGGACCGCCGCATGAATGGCGGACGGTCCCGGTTTACTCAAGGATGGCGGACGGACTCCAGTCCATCCGCCATCCTAATGAGCCCCTCAGTGTGGGCCTGGAGTCCGATTAGTGGCCTGCACAGCCAGCGCTCCTGGCATCCTGACGCAGACAACATGGCAGACGGGGGAATGCTGCCTGGGGAACGGGCGTCCCACTGAGGCTGGAGACGGAGGAGGGTGGGGGCCTCTGTCACCATCCGGTCCGCATTGCGCTCATTGTCAGAAGGGGTGGACGACGAGGACGGCAGTGGTGTTGGAGTCAGTGACTGTTGCATGGGCTGTTGGTGAGTGAGTCCCCTCTGTCCTGCGGCCTACATGTGGCGCGGCTCAGCGAGGCGTGGCCCAGGTACCTGTGAGGCCTGATCGCAGCGGCGCACCAGGTGGTGGGGGCCCGAAGCAGAGACCGCAGCTAGGGCCCTCCCTCCTCCTCATACCCGAAGTCCTGCAGGCTGGAGACGTGGACGACCGCTGCTCGTGCTCTTCTGGGCTGCCCCTGGGCGCTATTGACGTGCTTGGCCCTTTGTGCCGTGGCCCGGGTGTGACCTAGCTGCGCTGTCCACATCTCGTGAGGTTGTGAGGCCCGGGCATGTCGGCGCTTCCTGCTGTTGGAGGGCAGGACGGCAGCGAGATCGGAGGCCCTTCCTGCCCTTGCACTTGGCAGCCCGCCTCCCCTTTGCACTCGAAGGCTGTTTGCAAGGACATAATACCTGGGCCAATGTATTGCCCTTGTGGAGCCAATTTGGAGCGGCATTGATCCCGCGGTGGTGCCGTCTGGGCACGTACAGAAACTCCCACATTGTTGATGTGCATCCGACGCCCATAGAGAGACGGTGTGGGCGCTTCCTCGTTCCTACTGCCTTGGGCGGATCTGGTGTGGTTTCATGCTGCTGATCAATGCGTCTGCTGGACTGCCCTGCCCCAAAGCGGACTTGTATCTTAGGTGAGGATTAGCCTAATGGGATTGGCTGTGGGCCCCTGTTGCACCTGAGTATGGGGTTGGGGACACACCATAGGCCCTATGCTCCCCCTGTAAGTGACTGCTGTTAACTGGGGCACCTTCCT
This sequence comes from Calotriton arnoldi, assembly GCA_963921515.1. Lineage (NCBI taxonomy): Eukaryota > Metazoa > Chordata > Amphibia > Caudata > Salamandridae > Calotriton > Calotriton arnoldi. The sequence goes on along the minus strand of CAWUFW010004991.1, from coordinate 1,197,778 downwards.
TTGCCTGGTGGTCTGCTGAGGGGAGTCCGTAGAGGGAGTGTGGTGGTGCACCACACCGGTGAATATAACTATCCAAGAGATGTGTTCCCCTGCTTCTACTTAAAAGCCTTAAGGTACCACTGATATATAGACTCCCTATTTGCTGCCAGATGCTGAGACTATCATTGTCAACCATTTGGGGAGAGGCCGTGGAGTCTGGTGAGGGGGTGCACACGTCGTTGTTGAGAGTGCAGCTGCGCAGGAGACCTATCGACTCTTGAACTGTGTCGCCTGGGTGGTCTATCACTGTGCCCTCCTTTCTGGAGCACACTCTGCTGTTCTCTAGGGAACCACCTTGCCATTGAGCTTCATTGTTTGACTACACATCAGGATGTCCAGGCATAGACTTAATTGAATTCCACATGACGCCTACAACAACATTACCTATATATTCTCTGCCCCGCATCCCCACGTTCGGAGTGGCAGATCCCATCACTCACTAGCCAGGCTTGGCTGTCACCTGGGCGGTAACAATGGGGGTCTACTAAAACCAAGACTGGAGCTCCCCCGGCCAGGACCGCTCCCACTCCTCACCATCCGAGGGCTCACCAACTCACTCTCTGAATGGGGGAGGTGTATCGCCAACCTCTTCTGTGGACAAATTCAAAGGAATTGTTCAGGAGATTCGGAAGTCTCGGGCGGCCATCGCGCAGCAACAGGGCGTGATCACAATGGATATCAGCCTACAGAAAGATGGCCACCGCAAGTTAACGGAGCGAGTCAAAGCTAACGAATCAGCGCTGACCGCTTTAGCTCTGCGTTCAAAGGAAAACAATGCCCAGATACTACAACTGCGTCAACAAGTGGAGCATCTGCAAGCGCGTGCAGAGGATGCTGAGGGAAGGTCCTGCCATAATAATATATGTATCGTGGGGCTCCCTGAAGGAGCGGAGGGCCGTGAAGGGTTATCTGAATAGGCATTCAGGCGGGCGGCATGGTTTGACGGAAGTGTGACTAAAGCCAGCGCCATACCCTGGCTTCCATGAGGCACGACTGAATCCAGTCTTTAATTATTCCCTTTCACAGATTGATGAGAGGCCGCCATACTGTGAGCAAACGGTGTGGTATTTGACTGGGGCAGGGTACACCTTAGCGCGTGTATACCACTCGGGTCACAGAGTTAGGTCCTGAAGAAAACCTGATAATATCACCAATAGGTTGAAACATGAAGACCACGATCACTTTTCGTCACCACGAAGATACCACAGGTCAATCTAGCTGAGTTAGGTATCTCACATTGCTTTTGATATTGTCTTGTTGCTCCATATTAAAGTATTTTAGGGAGTTAAATTAAGACAATTTTTAAATTCACTCTTTTTCACTCACCTGCACCACTGTTGTGATCAACCTGCTCCACTGTAATCAGGTGTTGAAGCACACCCGGATAGCATTCGGCTATTCGGGTGGGACCCCAATGATGAAGCATGTCACCAACTAGGTTGGTGAGTGAGGGGTCTTCTTAGAAAAGGAAAACTTTTCTCCTTTTTCCTTTTGTGTGTCCTCCTCTATACCACGTGGACATTTTTTATGTCTTCAGGGTAAACTCCTTCTTTTGTTTGATACAAATACCTTAAGGGGACTAGGAGTATTCCCTTTGCTATATATAAAACTCTTTCTCTCCTTTTTATTAATTATAGTGAGGGCAATTATACCACACCTCCTACTCTACATTCTCTCGAGGTGCAGCTGTTTGGTTGCAGGCTTGGGTCCCATTTGGAGTACTTAAAGCCAAGATCGACACCCAGGGTCGCTATGTCTTACTCAATGGTACGCTAGATGGGGAGCAGATAGTCCTAGCATGTATATAAGCACCCAACATGGACCAAGTCGAATTCCTGGCCCACTTATCGGCCACACTAGTGGATTGGTCGCAATATCTCTAGCTTCTAGGAAGGGACTTCAATGCTGTACTGGACACAGACCTGGATCGCTCACACCAGCCCCTCCCTGGTACAAGTACAGTACACCAGGCTAAAGAGTTGCGTCGCTGGTTGGAAGAGTGGGGCCTATCAGATCTATAGTGGGATCATAATGCAGGTCTACGCGAGTACTACTTTTACTTGTACCCCCACACCCTACACTCCCGTCTGGATAGGTTCCTCTATACACAAGCCTACACCCCTCCATATCACACACTACGTATCTCGGCAAAACAATATCAGATCTTAACCCTCTGGAACTTACACTCTCTTGGGGTCGGGTCTCTGCTCCCATACCAACTTGGCACTTGCAGCCACAATATTGGATGACACTGTCTGAGAAAAGCAGGCTACAACCATCACTACATGTTTTCCCGAGAACGCGGACACGGCTTCCTCATCGCTAGTGGAGTGGGAAGCCTTTAAAGTGGTTGTATGTGGCAACTCGCTTGGCACAATGGTGGGTGCTAGACACGAGGTCACTAGGGACCTTGTGATCCTGGAGGATAGCCTGGGCCCCCTGGAAGTGGCAGCACTTGAGAGCGAGGAAAAGGCTGTTGAGTTGCTCGAGGCCAGAATCTCACACGCTGAGCTTTTAGCGCACCTACGTCTGATTGACCAGAGGGCCTTTACACAAAGGACACACACGGAGGCTGACAGGTCGGGCGCCATGCCGGCTCACTTAATCAGACCAGTACCATCCCCTACACCTATCTTGTCACTTGCTACATCCACACGAGGATTGGTGACAACGAAAGTTGAGATTAATACAGTGTTCCGCAACTATTACGTGGAGTTATACTCAGCGCCGCCATCCTCTGACCCAGAGAAGCTCTCAGACTTTTTACATTGTGCGACACTGCCTCCGGTGCCAGCCACTGATAGAGAGGAACTGGCGGCCCCTATTGCAATTAATGAGATATGGGGGCTGGCAAGGACTTGGCTTGTAACAAAATGCTGGGCTCATAGGGCCTCCTGATAGAATTATATTCCACCTTTGCCACACAGTTGGTGCCACAACTTGAAAAACCTTACAATGCGTCCCTTGCAGAGGGAGAATTGCCCCCTACTACCAGGCAGGCATTGGTGACGTCTCTTTTAAAGCCTGATTAGCCACCTACTGAAATGACCTCGTATAGACTACTATCGATCCTTAATACCGAATATTAAATTCTCAGCAAAAATCTGACCCACTGATTACTCCCACGACTGATACACAGATCAAAGTGGTTTCGTTACTCGCCGCAACACCTCCCTGAATACACGACGTCTGTTTGGGATAATGGATGTGGCCCGTAATCATCACCCATATGCCAGCTACCTCTCTTTATAAATCCGGCAGACCTTTGACACTCTGGGCTGGGATTATATGCTTGTGGCCATGGCGCGTTATGGGATTCCCCCAACATATATCAAATGGGTAAAATTACTATATTCCTTACCCACAGCCAGAGCCAAAACTGGTCAACATATTTCCCAATCCTTGTGTCAAGATAAAGTTGGGGAATTGCACTGTTTCCTTTATTTTTTCTAGGATGATGTTATATCCTTGAACAGACATCTCTTATGTATATTTGTACTTGAAATGGAAGGCTAATTCAGAGTGTTGTATTATGTTTGAACGACTAAAATTGATAAAAAATATATTTTTGTGTTGGCGGTGGAGCCGCTCGGACAACACATCCACCACATAATGGTTCATGATGGGATCCCGCTAGGTCAAGTTGTGCATTCCGTATCTCTATAAGATGATTATAGTCTCCAGTATCTCAGAGATCTCCAGGTGAGTACAGTAGAACTGGCCCAATTGCTCTTTCAGTTTGGTCAACTGTCAGGGCTGCAAATTAACGCCACCAAGTCCTGTGGATGTTCCTTCTTTAATACTTACACTGCGCCCACTTTCCAATTTGGTGAGTTACAACTAAAAACGGAGCCTACCACATTCCGTTATTTAGGAATTCAGATATACCAGGAAACACAAGATCTATTGGAAGGTAACTTTGTACATACAATTAATTCACTGAGATCTCAGGTGTCCTTCTGGGTCACGTTATGTATATTGATTGCAGGCAGGCTGGCATTAGCAAAAATTGTGATGTTACCACGTTTACTGTATCATTTCGTGCTCCCAATGGTAGTCCTGGCCTAAGAATTTAAACTTGTGAACACCATATTGATTGACCTCATATGGGGGAAAAGGCGTCGTAGAGTTAGCCTGTCTAAATTGCAGCTACCGGCATCCGGGGAAAAATGGGGGCCCCTGATTTTAAAGCCTATTGTATAGCCAGGCAGTTGCAATGGTTATCATATTGGCTAGCAGGACATAACTTGTTTGAAATAGGATGCAAAACCACGCACCTACGACAAGGAAGGTTACATATACTGCTGTGTCCAGAATCCTCAGAATTACACAAGGGTTCACTCTTGCTACGCATAGCCCCTGCCCTATTGGAAAATAGCACTGAAATGCTCCAACACACTGGTGCCATACGCCCCAAACATTCCACTCTGTGGCCTTCCTACCCCCACAGGCACATTAACTGCCCGCAGACCAGCTCCCTGGGACCAGGCCGGAAGACGTCTGTCGGTTCTCTGTTTGCAGATGGCAACCTCATGTCCCATGCAGACCTTGTACAAACTCATGGATTGCCTGACTCGTTGTTCTTGACCCACACTAGTGCTCTCTGTTATGTACGAAAACATTGGGCGTCGAATAATACAGAACCCATTGCTTATGAATTACTCCGGGCACTGCATACAATAGGGCATGGGAGCCACTTAATACGTTGGCTCTATTGGGGTCTGAGGGAGCACCTCATGATATCGCTCACTCCCCTGAAAGTCAAATGGGAAACTGACCTGTCTAGGGAACTCATGTACAGGGAATGGTCCTATATTTTGGAATAACCCTAAAAATAATATAATACGCAATTCAAGTTTATTCAATTTTCAATATTACAGAGGGCATATAACCCCGCACAAAATTCACGCAATGTTCCCAGCAGCAACCTCAGAGTGCCCACGTTGTAGGAAGCAGAATGCAGAAATAATACACATGCTTTGGTCTTGCCTTTCTCTGATTGGGTACTGGGTAGGGGTCTCGGATGCACTATCAGAGCTGACAGGCTTGCACCACTGTGCCACGCTAGAACCCTGCATACTGGGGCTATCTCCTCTGCCCAAAATTGCTAAAGTGATGCAGCGCTTTATAGGCCTCTCTATACTACTAGCTAGGAGATTGCTTACGAAGCGCTGGAAATCCTCACAAGCTCCTCGAGTAGAGACCTGGTGGGAGGAAGTTTTGTGACGGAGCTCGACAGAAAGTGAAGCGCTGAGGCGTGAGGAGTATAGGGGCCTACATAAGAAACCAATCTCCTTTGATTGGAACACCCTACTTGAAAAGTTTCACGCACAGGTGTCGGATGCCTGAGTAGGGGGAAGCGGGATACGTACCTGGTTATCGCCTATGAGGGGTTAACGGTGCAAACTTACAGGCAGGGGCGGCATAGTGCCTTGTGGATCCACGCCTAGCACCTAATGCTTGTTCAGTAGTGAGACATGAATACCCTCACGGGGTTACTCTTTCTTCCCTTGTATTGATGCACCCCTCTTTAAGTGTTCAGAGTGAGCGAGCCACTTCTAATCAAATACCTCCGGGGACACACCAAATTTCACATACACCCTACCGATTGTAACTCTGCCTACAACATGACCACCCAATGTTCTTGGGGGGTGGGTGGCGGAGTTTGGGGATTGTTTAACCTCTATTTTATTGCTACCCGTTTTAGGTTTGTGATCCATGCTGTCGCAACACACATGGTGCACACCTCATACAATGCTAAGAGTATATATGTATCACTTAATTATCTTTTGCAGCACTGATGCGTGTAAGTTATATCGTATGCCAACTGACAATGCAATAAAATATGTTTAAAAAAAAGTGGCTTAGCGCCACCTTGTAAATATGGGAAATTTCGCTACACCAACAGAAAGTCAAAAAAAGTGACGCTTCGTTGGCAATAGGGGCTTGTACATATGCCCCAAAATACCCAGGGGCATATTAACAAGGCGGCGTTAATGAATTATCGCCGCTTTAGCGTCCGTTTCGGACGAAAAGCGGCGATAATTTTATCGCCGAATTAACAAGGACACGCTAGCGCGTGATTCCTGACTTAGCGTCCGTTTTCTGCACGCCTCCCATCGCATCGCTAATGAGATGCAAAGGGGGCGTGCCTGTGAAAACAACAGGGGAAATATCGCTAAACCAGGTATCGCCATATTAGCAACGTGGGTTAGCGATATTTTAAATTGCGTTAAGTATGCCTTAACGCAGGAATTTAACGTCTGCTAAATTCCTGACTAAGACATACCTAACATGGGGGGTGGATTGTGTGGCTAAGACCACAGGCCCTATCACCAAGTATATCGCCGTTTTCCATGGGACATCGCTGGAAAACCAGCGATGTTCCATGTAAAACATCGCTATCACTGGAAAATTATCGCCTTTGCGCTAAGCGTTGTTAATACAGCGCTAGCATGGCGATAATCTCCAGCGATAGCCGGCGATAGGATTCCTCACGCTAACAGCGGCCAGCGATAATTATCGCTGCCGCTTGATAATATGCCCCCCAGTTTTTTGTCGTTCATGTTCCGCACACAACCCTGCAAACAATGGATTATAAAGAACAACTCAATTTTACAATGATGACTCGGCGAGGTCATGACACTCAAAATTTACAGAATTATATTTTACTGGCAAAGTGCCAGGTGTGTTGAACTCACCAAAATCCGTATGCACCACAAATCAAGCGGCGAGTTCACGGTAAGCCACGCCCTGTGCTTGAAACAGTTCTTGTAGGATATATTCAGCATCACTGAACAAACAACTGGCAATAGAGTTATCATATACAGAGCAGCAACAAAGTACCTTCATGAGAAAGGAGTACAGTTATTAGGTTGCAGTTTTATAACACGACTTTCCATGCCACATATTATACTACATTTTTAAAGTTACTGTTGTTTCCCCCATTATTTACCAAGCAAAAAAAGGTTGTCAGCAGGGGAATGTTTACATTTCGTAGTAGAGGTGTGACTCCGTGTTACGATGGCGAATTTAAGCCAGTTCTGGGTTTCCAGGCAACAGAATAAATCATGCTGTGACATGCTGAAAGCTACCCTCATCAACAAAAGTCCTTAGAGTAGTTCAGTTGGTTTCTGATTGGTTAGGGCCTCCTGTGGTAACAGTGGCGTAGCCAGGGTACGTGGTCCCTATTGCAAAGAAGGAAAATTACCACCTTTTACTTCACTTTCAGTAGTAAAACAGTTGTATGCTGAATGCTGTAGGCCCCTCATACCTCTAGGTAGGCCCCAGTGCCACCTCACGTGCTCCACTAATGATAACTGCGCCCCTGATGTTGATTCCAACTGAATCCAACAGGAAAAACATAAAGAGCGGGTCAAGTAAATAAAAACAATTTAGTCACCACTCTTACATGCACTGATCCATTCCAGGAAGCTAGGTTGCAGGATTCCTAAAACAGAAAAAATAAACCTGAAAAAAAGCAGGAACCTGTTAGCAAGTAACACCAGGGAGGTACTATTTATAAGAGATTTCTCAAAAAGCGATGGGCGAGGAAAACTGATAATTTTTAGGCCTGGGCGGTGAACTCCGCTCCGTTCACAGAGTTTGCAGAATTTTCTCCGCACTCCGCGGAGCAGGTGGAGATCCGCAGAGTTATTTTCCTCGCTCGTGCTCGCCAACGTTCAGTTGGCGAGCGTGAGCGAGGAAAATCCAAAGCTAGACCACCTCCCAGCAAGATTTCTCAAAGCGGGCGGTCGCAGACGGTCGCGACCGCTCACATTGAGAATCCTTCCTTTCACGTTGAGATAGCTGCCATTCGAGTAGAACATCTACTCGAGCGGCGGAAAGAAGCAGCGCCCTCTTGCGCTGTGCATGGTGCTGTTCTCTCTGATTTTTCAGCACGGGACAAACACCTGGCACTAAAAGTCTGTGTGAATGGAGCGACCTAACACACTCTGCAGCTTGCAGAACTTCGCCTAGCGCTGCAGAGTTTTATGGTCACTTATGCGGAACTCCGCGAACTCCGCCTAGGCCTAATAATTTTTCTTAAATTGTACTAATACTTTAATTGCTCTTTACAGTAAACTGTGAGTTCTTTATTTTCCAAACATTAAGGCAAAATGGTGCATTACATGTTTTTTGGGCCATAACCTTTTATTTATACTAGAAATAATGGTAATATTCATCAAGAATGGGTATGATTTAAAGAACATCACTTTGCAAATGAGATTGAACATTCACACCCAGGGAAATGATGGTCCTAACCTGACAAGATATAAAACAGATTAATAAGGAAGCATATTTGGTCAGAAGCACATAATGCACTCAAGTCAATGTCCCAGCACAGCAAATATTGTTCGTTTCTGTAATGCATATTCAACAGATATTCTACAGTACTGTGGTAAAGCACACCGTTCCAAGTGTTAACAATGCCCTAGTGAACAAACATTACCATTTGTCTAAAATCCAAGTAAATAGTTTAATGTAACACTCAAAGGTAGATACTACCATGGTGTAGGTAACATTCTCTTTCTATAAATCAGTCCTTTTTCAAGACCAACATTCACCTTTGTTTTAAATATATATCACAATATGCCATTTATATGAAAATAGCTACTACCATTTACTATATATCACACAATTACCACAAAACATTTTAATTTATTATCTTAAAACAATTTACTCACCATCATAATTTCACACATATTTATAAAAAATAAATAAAGTGCAACTAGTGAAATGAATCCACAGTTCTGTGATTTAGTGTATCATGCCCAATTTGGTGGTGGTATCCTTAGCTTCAGTTCCTTCCACAAGAAGGCAGGATCAGACCACTAGTTTAGCGATATTTTCAATCTCAATTGATCAGTTCCTCACAACAGGAGGATGAGAACACAGTCCACAATGTCTACTTGATTTTGCATGGAGAAAGAGGATAATACCCAAACAGAGGGAAAAAGCAGGGAAAAACAACCGTGACTAGAGGAATAGCCAAAAGGTGTGTTCACGGTGTAGATAAGTATCTGCTTCATCAGGGCTCAAAATACACATTCAATGATATAACTGATTGACCGTTGAGGCATTTATTTTGGTTTTCTCACTTTTTCTTCTTCAGACAATTATATCAATACATTCCAATTGTACTCTTAATCTTAAGGCTACTCCTCTCCTGGAAGTAACTCTACTCTCCCTTCCATTTAATGAATCTTGTTACAATCCTTTACCTCTAAGCGAAATTTGATCCAAGTCAGCATATGATATCCCCATTGCCAGCCTATCAACACACACAATGTGGCAATGGACATATACAACCTTGCTGAGTCCACATTCGCCTCGAAATTACACACTGCCCAGTCTCTAAAATACCTTGGTAAAAAAAGCTTTTTGCTGAATCCTTGAATTAATTGTGCAGGCTATTATTAATTAGTCAGTTTCTAGTGGGGAGTTTCATCCTTGGTCAAGACTGGTATGATCCCTTCCTTTGAAAAAAACTGAAGTCTTGATCGCTCGGCACTTAGCAATTTTCAGCCCATCACTGGCCTTCGTTTTTCAGGAAAGTAATTCAGATGGAGCTAGTCCTATCACTACATGTACATATTGACTATTTTAATGTATTTTAATCTTACTTGCCTGATGTCCATCATAGGCACAGTGCCTAGATTGTCACTCTTCATATGAGAGGTAAATTACATCACAGAACTGATGACAGGATCCACTTTCTGCTCGCACTTCTTGATCTATCAGCAGCACTTGATGCAGCACTTTTATATATTCTGGCAATATGTATCGGTATGGGAGGGAAGGTCTTCGCTTTTATCTCTGGTTGTCCTTAATGCATCCAAATAACTTCTTCAAGTTCCTTCCCTTCGTAAAGCATTATGTGGCTTGCCCATAGGTTCTATTTTGTCATCTATCATGTTTAATAGGTATATTGAGAGTAATATCTTTTGACAAGCTGCATCAGTATGCAGATGGCACTCAACTACATTTTAAAATATCATTGTAGGAGGATGTCTTTTACCTGAAGAACTGCCTCTCATTAAGTGAGATCCAAACGAAGGTTATCTCTCTGAAATTCAATTCTTCAAAGAAACAGGGGCATATTTACAAGGGACTATTGCCACCAAAACGTCACTTTTAGCGACGTTCTGATGGTGATATACCCTTCTCCTTATTTACAAATCGGCATTAAGCGTGGCTTAACGCTGCCTTGTAAATAAGGCCCCCTTTCAAGCTTCACTTAGCGTGAAAGGGGCGTGCAATGGGTGTTGCAGTGGGCGTTCCGCAGCAACACCCATTGTTTACAAGGCTGGGGCAGCACCAGAAACTAAGACCAGGGAATACCTGGTCTTAGACTGGCGATATGAGGAGAAATTATTATTTTCTCCTCATTTTCTGCTCATTCTGCAGCACACATATAAACAGCAAATTGCCTTTCAAGATTGTTTGTGTGCAGGAAGGTGTCCCTTCCTGCACATAAGCAATCGCCCCTGCAACATGGCGCAAGAGTGCCTGCGCTGGGACTAGGCAGCTTTATTAGCGCCAGCACTAGGGGAAACACAGGGGTGCGCCATATTTTTGTAAATATGGTGCATCCCTGTGTTCTAAAAATGTCGGAGCGCGGCATTACCAATTTTGACGTAACACAGCGCTCCGATATTTTGTTGTAAATATCCCCCAGAGTTTTAATTTACGTCTTTTGTGCAGAACGATTATATTTAGCTTTTAAGACTGTTCATAATGTTAATGATGAGATTATGTCTATGTTGGTAAGTTTGTCTCAGTCATTAGAGCTTCTACTTATTTTCGAGGTTTTATATAGCGCTAGCCAGACCCGAGGGTATCGGAGCGCTTTACATCAGTCGAGAAGCAGAGGAATACGTAGAACAGTACAGGTATAAAACAAGGCGGGAGAATTTCCGAGAGATGAGAGTCCAGGGTCATTAGAGGTGGTGAGACGTCTTCACTGGGTGCCAGGGTCCTGGGGCGATCGCCTCATCCGGTGTTGGTGTCCTCCTCGAATCAGTGGCTCCTGTCCCTTCCCCCGGCGCGATCTAGGAAAAGGGTTTTGAGCTGACCTTTGAACTTTGCAAACGAGGGGATAGTTCTAATATGGGGTGGAATCGAGTTCCACCCCGATGTTCATTTTGTGTCCTTGTTGTGAAGAAGGTACATTTAAAACAATACCAACAACCCCTGTTTCTCCTGAAAGCATTCACATTCTAGTTCAGGCTGTAGTTTTCTCAATTGTGGTCAATGGGAATGCAGCTTCCCAAATGTGTTCTGCTGCCTTTGATAGGTATTTTCAACCCAGGTTCACAATTTATTGGGGTGGGCAAGGGGGAGGTAGGAAGTTTGATTGAATTACCCCAACGTTTACATCTCTATATTGTTTTCTGTTTATTTTTGTTTTTGGTGTTTGTGGAATTTCCTTAAAGCTTGTGTTATTAATATGTTTTTACTGACTGCAAAAAGTATTTTGTATGTTTTCATCTAATTCTACTTCTTATAGTGTATTTTCTTATATTTTTGTGTTTTAAAAAAAATTATATTTGTTGGAGTGTTTACATACCGTAGTACATGGGTCCTTAACTTATGTTCTTATGTTTTATGAAAATCATCCCGGATACTAATATTATCAGTATTGTAATAGTGACCAAATTAGACAAGATTACAATATTGGCCACCATATGCAAGGACACAAGCAGTATCCACCGAAATTTCACTAGGCATGGTTGACAGCAATATAGAAAAGGCTTTGTCAAAGTGGAATGCCTCCACATGATTAATCAAGCAAATATCTGCTTTAAATGTAGATTGTAATTTTAGAAATTCAATCATTTTTCTCCAAATATCAATTTATTAGTAGTGAAAAAACACACATTTTCATCTTGAACACAATTATTTTGGTATGCCTGTATTAATTCAACCATGCAAAAGCTTTTAGGGCCAGATGTACGACCATTCCAATTTGCGACTCGCAATTTGCGCTCAATTGCGAGCCGCAAATTGCGACTCGCAATTTGGAATGTACAACAGTTTCATTTTTTTAAGGGCAGGTAGTGGTCCCTGGGACCACTGCCTGCCCTTAAAAAATATTTTTAGAGCCAGTTACAAAGGGGAAGGGGTCCCCTGGGGACCCCTTCCCATTTGCGACTCCATTACCACCCTCTTGAAGACGGCGGTAAATTGGGAGTGTTTTGCGACCGCAATTGCGGTCGCTAAACATTCATACATGGCTAGAGACTCGCTATTAGGAAGGGAACGCCACTTCCTAATAGCGAGTCGCAAAACACTATTTTGCGAGTCACAATTTTTTGCGAGTCGCAAAATAGTGTTTGTACATCGCCATGTAGGTTTTTGCGTGCGCAAGCGGGTCGCACATCTGGCCCTTAATTTAGTAGACAGGGATGTACATAGGACAGCTACTAAAAGGTAGCTGGAGAGCTTCCGGTAGCTCACAAGCTACTCCATGCAGTAGCCTGTCCCAGCACATCACATATTGTGCAGTTCCCACAACGATCCAACAACTGCACAGTGTTGTGTCCACAATGCCGCAATGTGCATGTTTGACTAGGATCACCAGTGCTCCAGTAAAGCACTGTATTAAGCCTTTCTTAAATGCCTCCATAATCACAAATTGCACAGCTTCAACAATGGATCAAGAGGCAATATATTGCTAAGTTTCTGCATTATACCTATAATATGATATTGCCCCAGATGCACTCTTTCCATCTTCGTAATGCACAACTAAGCACACATACGGTTTTACTTTCCGAATTTCCCAATGAAGGATAGATTGCCCAGTTTCTGAAGTGCCCCCGTAAAGAACACATTGCCCAATTTTTACAGCTCTCTGCAATGCCCTATTAAAGTCCGAATCGTCCAGTTAACCTAAATTTCCCAGTAAGCACACATCCTATAGTTTACACATTTCGCAAGTAATTTGATCTTGTCCCCTCCCCGAGCTTCCACAATGCCAAGTGGGCACATAAATCAACTTTCCACAGGCAAATCATATGGCATGCTGTTAGCACAAAGCCCTTATAGGCACGTTTTAGGTTCCCACAGTACACTCAGAAGCACAGATTGCACTCTTTCCACAATGCCCCTCTTAAGCACATGTCGCATAGTTTTCCCAATTCCATAATAAAGCACACATGTAAATTTGTCAGTAGAGCACATATGATCATTGTTCCAAAAGTCATTTGATTCTCTCCAATGCTTTTATAGTCACGAAACATTGTTGGTGGTCAAACTATTTTTAATATAACACTTGGCCCCCAAATCCTCACATCATTTACACTAGATCTGGGCCACTCATCAGTACAGGAGGAACCGGGATTTACACTGAATGGGCACATACATATTGTATTGTATTGTATTGTATTGTAATTGCATTTATATAGCGCTTACTACCCCTGACGAGGTGTGGAAGCGCTTTTTCGGCGAGTAGCACGCTACTCCGGAACCCATAAAGAATTAGTGGTGAATTAGTATAGTGAAAATAAGAAAGTAGAGTCCAGTTTTGAGTCTACATGGATTTTTATTAAGTACAATTCTTTCAAAAGCCAAATAATAACATAATTATGATACGTTAGTTATGTTTTCTGCCTCTTGCAGGTAAAAAGAGGAATGTCAGACCTTCCACGATTGGCAAAAATATAATTTTATTTAACAATAACTTTGAACTACAACAACCCTCCCTACCATGCATTATTGAGCGGGGTAATTCTGTTACTTCACCCCTTTACCTAGATTCTGGCTGGTGGCAGATGTGTTTAATTTTTTTTTAATACTTTAACCGCAGCTTGGGCAGCTGCCTACTTCCCTCAGTACGTAAACAAAGTTCTGTGATCTCTGACAAACTGAGTCAATTCATGGTTATTTTTTAGTGAATGATTGTGAAGGTTTGAAAACGTTATCTAGATTGCATTTGCAATAACGTTTATGAACACTGAGACAAGTGCAAAAGGAAGGCTAATTGTGATCACCTTTGGCACACCTGTCTTTGGGTTACCCTAAGGTGGTCAGGAACAACTTTTTGTTTGAACAGTGTATGTAAAATGGTTGATTGCTCATAGCCACAGAAAAACTACAAAGGAGGCTGATCCCTCACTTCTTCTAACCCTCTCTAAGTCTGCTGTAGGTTCTGTCTGAGATATTACACCATGGGTCTCCAATTTTTTTTATTGTGAGAGATACTTCTGATCAGTGAAAATTATTGTGAGCTACTGAAGGCCAAGCCACTCGTGCAATGTTACCAGACACTCCCATGCCCAGACTACGGTTTGAACAAAATACTTTGACAGGGGACACTATTACAGGCCTGCAATGTGTCAATGAGAGCGTGCTCTTTGGGGTTGTGTGTGTATGAATAGCATGGTTGCAGATGAATGGGATATATGTGTATGGCTGAATGAGAGTCTGTGTCATGTGTACTTGTGGCACAGGACATAACCTTCACCATATGTGGCATTGTTAAATGTATAACACAAACATACAACTATTATTTTATGGGAGAGATTTAAAGTGCAGAACAATGTTCTGCAAAGCAATGTTCATAATATCGAACATTCCTCAGCACTTGAAATTTCTCCCACTTAAGAAAATGGCTGTATTTTTCAGTTATAAATTTGACACTGTGGGGCATATTTACAAGCTCCTAGCACCACCGGAGCATCACTGTTCTTGGCACTCTGGTGTGGCTCTATGCAAGCCCATATTTACAAGGTCATACTAAGCCACTTTGCATGGCTTAACACAGCCTTGTAAATATGGCCCTCTGAAATGCAGTTTTCTGTGACAAAGGGGCATGCAATGTGTGTTGCTGTGGTGTTCCCAGCAACACCCATGGCTTTTTGACACTGCTACAGATTTACAAGGATCTGTAAATCTAAGTCAGCGCCAAAAACTAACGCCTTTCAATAGGAGGCGGTAATGTGGCGCAATGAGGAGAAATACTTTTATTTCTCCTCGTTTTTTGCTTTTTCTATGTGTGCTGCCTTCTACAGCACACATTGATGGAACAAAACGCCATTAATGAGTTATTTTGTGCAGGAAGGTGTCCTTTCCTGCACAAACACAATCATCCCTGCAACGTAGGTAACCTTGCACCATGGTGCAAGGGGGCCTGCGCTGGCGCAAACAGTTTTTTTAGCGCCAGTGCAGGGTGAGCACAGGAATGCGCCATATTCTTTTTAATATGCATCCAAGCGTTTTGAAAATAATGAAGCACGGTGCAGCAAAATTGCTTGCGACACAGCACTGTGCCATTTTTATGTAAATATGCCCATGTGTCTACCAGCCATTGGGTGCAAGTTACCTGCTGTGTGTAAGTGCGACATTTTGAAATGGGAGAAAAGTTACCTGAAGAGTTAACTTTATGTTTATATGGATTCCATAAAACTCAGGCTCACCTCCTCTGATGCTCACATTATCTGCCTGAGCCACCCCAAGGTGGCCAAAAAATGAACAGCCTGCACCAAAAAAAAACTCTCTACCCTTTGGCAGTGATCAGAGGAGGGCAACCTAGGAACCATCTATTTGGAAGTTTATGTGAGCTAAGCGGAAAGTCTGCAAGGTTATAACACTCCCTCCTATGCCACAGTTTGCATTCTTGCTTTGTTCGTTGTTGGGGGACTCCCCAATGACCTGTTTCTGAGTATATAATGTCCTTTAGCTGTCATAGTATAAAGGCCAGTTACCACCGTCAGTATTAAGGGTGCCTCTGAAGGACATTTAGGGGTTCCCTGACCTTACAATGCTGAGTAATGATCCAGCCTTTAGCCTGCCCCTTGTGTTCATGGGCCCAAAACCTTTGTTTCAGGGGTTGGAATCTTGCCTGCTCCCTCAGTACCAAGTCCTATTCACCCTAACAAGAGAGCGATTTGCCCAGTGATTGCAGCACCAATGGATTTAAGATATCAATTTTGCTAGGTATCAGCAAACCCTAATCATAATCCCTAAACTCAGAGACCAGGCCAGGTGCCCCAGCCCCATAACTCTTTACCACAAACCCTGGCACACTTTTATGTATAGTGCTATAACCTTTCCATCCGATGCCACTTTTTATATTAAGTGATCTTTGTAATTTTCCAGGTAATCACAGTCAGCTAGTAATCATGAGCAGCATTTTACGAGTTACTGTTTTGTTGGAAAGCCATCTACTCTGTGCCGTCAACTGAACACAGCATTCGCAAGCAGATAGTTATTCCGAAGTGTATATATAGTGTGTAGGATAGATGTGCAGTGTATATTTTTTGTGCTATATTGCGTCTTTAACTCAATTTGTTTGACTTCCAATGTTTAGATTATATATCCAAAAAAGGCATTTTAGTGATGTGCTTTTAATATAAAATAACACTTCTAAGTGGGCACTCTATCCTTATTGCAACTGTGATATATTTGTTATGGGGTATACAGTTTCAACTTTCACACCAGGTCCCTAAACTTAGGACTACCACGGGTAGTCAAAAAGGCTTAGAAGTCTACTTTCTACAACAGATCGAGTGTTTAATGTCCTGGGTACTAGGGGACACCCTCAATCTCTCTTTTGGTATTGATATGTTCTCCTCGTGGCTGCATAGATTAGGGAAAAGCCATACACCACGCTCTGACAGTTGGGGTCCTTAGCCGTTGTAGAAATTGCCCTGTGTGGCAGCATACCACACACTCTAAAGAATTCACATACCAGAACACCACACATGTACAGCATGGAAGCTGGAAATATGTAAATTATGGAACTTTGGAGGATATTTAAAATAAAATGTCAGAGCGCTTTGTTAATCCAAAATTGGTAACACCGCGCTCCGACATTTTTTAAAAGCAGGGATGCGCCGTATTTGCAAAAATACAGCGCACCCTTGTATTTTCCCTAGCGCTGGCGTAAAAAAGCTGCCTAGAGCCAGCGCAGGCACCCTTGCGCCATGTTGCAAGGGCGCCTGCACTGTAGGGGTGATTTTTTATGTGCAGGAAAGGACACCTTCCTGCACATAGACAATCTTTAAAGGCGATTTGCTGTTTCAATGTGTGCTGTAGAAAGAGCAAAATACGAAGAGAAACTAATAATTTCTCCTTGTATCGCCATCCTAAGACCAGGTTTTACCTAGCCTTAGTTTTTTGCACTGCCCCATCCTTGTAGATATTGGGCAGCGTCAAAAAGCAATGGTTATTGCGGCGAAACGCCCACTGCAACACCCATTGCACGCCCCTTTCACGTGAAGTGAAGCGTGAAAAAGGGCCTTATTTACAAAGCGGCTTTAAGACACATGTTAATGTCTTAACACCTCTTTGTAAATAAGGAGAAGGGGTTATCTCCACCAGAACATCACTAAAAGTGATGTTCTGGTCGAAATATCCCCTTGTAAATATGCCCCTTTATGGCCTTCTAAAAAACTTTACATTGGAAAGACAGTACTCAAGGTGTAAAAGTGAATTAAATCTAGCACTTTTCCAGGATCTGCTGCCAGTCGAAAATTGTTCCCCTCATAGCTCACTGTTCACACACAAACATAATGATGAAGAGATCAATTGGTTGGTTATGGCATCTGCTGATATGTACAAGAAATGTAGCACTGTATATTCTTTAGTGAGCATCAAACAGGCAGCCAGAATGTTAAGATTTTGCCCTATAAAAATGGACAGATTGATAAAAGTAAGCTACGGAACCTTCTTCAATGAATTCAGTTGTCTGCAGATCAATAATAACACCGGCCACATATGAAAGAATGGTCTGCATCACCACGTGCCAGCATGCACCAGCCAGGCATCTCATGTCATGACATGAGTCCTTGCATTACTCTATTTTGTAGCCTTTTGGCCTCGATAAATGTACCAATTGAACCACACCATTACACATTGTCCCCATACTGCAGATCGATTAATGCTCATAAACCAACTGATGTAGGCAGGCGAACGCTTAATTTATTACACTCTTTACTTTATTCTCTAAATATCTATCTATGCTCCATTGGGTGCTGCAACCAAAATGTTTGATCATGCAGAGGAGAGCTGCCTCTAAAGAGAGAGTAGACAGCAGGCAGTTCTTCACCAGCTCACTATTAAGTCTTGCACAGTTGTAGATTTTCATTATATAACATGAGCCGTAAATCATCTGCCCTCATATTGTGCATCTTTTTGAACTATTTTTTTATCATTACTGGATAAAATGCATTCTCATGTTAGGTGGCTTTCACGTGAGAGTTTATGAGGCTAGTTTCTTAGCCAGAGAATTTTGAACCTATTGAGAGTTTTAGGTTTTAGTCAATGGTTGAAGGATCCAACTTGTGCGACCAGTCACCTTTTATACCTGGTTGTTATATTTAATATAAACCTGGTCAATTAATTGATTGTATTGGACCAATAATCCACTAATACAGTTTGGTACTATAGCTACTCTTGTTAATCAGACAAGATCAGCAGGACAGTAAAAAAGGCAGGTAGAAGAGATTTAAAATCCATAAAATATGATAAATGGTAGACAAATTTAACATGAAATATGAAATCACTTTAAAAGTACTGGTTCCAGTAAAGTAGAGATGTACGAAGGAGGAGACAATGTAATCAACAGGCTCCTCTTGAACTTGTGAAATTTAAGCAAACCAATCAACAACTGGAAAGGGAGTGGAAGAATTAAAAACAGAAAGATTAGCCCATAAGAGACACCATACCTGCCAACTTGAAGAACAATCCCATCATTTGAGGAGGGGTGGGGCCTCAGGCCGAGAAGTACCTGGGAGGCACTTTTGAACCCCACCCCGCCCCCAAGCCCCCTCTTCCCAGAAAAAAAGCTTGCTGCTGCTGGTGCCGATGTCCTGGGGTGTTTTCACACCCCTTAATGGACGTCAGCAGTTCAAAGCTTTGGAAAACGAGCTGGAAAACCACTACTTAGAGTGGTTTTCAGCTTGTTTTCCGTGCCACCATGTGATATCGGCGCCTCACCGGGAGATCGTGTGATGGGAGCTGATATCGTGTGTCACACAGTGGCACCGTGTGAGTTGGCAGGTATGAGACACTATAAAACATTTTAATAGATAAAAGGATCTTTTACTCCAATTGTACTACGTTAGCAAGCAATGCTATGCAAGAGTTATTCCCAATCTATAAAGGAATAATCATTTTTGTTGTAAATGGGGCAATTTTACAGGTGACCTCCCAGGAGTTTGTAACAATCTCAATACACTTTTACAACAAAAATGCAGAAAATAAAAATGAAAATTATATTAGAGCTGTATAGGATTCTACTGAACCCACTATTTTACATTGTTGGACCCTGCACTCTCTAAAGGGTCACCTCCAAAGTTTTTGCCTTTACCCTCCATTTTTTCTGCTGAATTAGTTTACCAGTGCTAAAGTGCTTGTGCTCTCCTCTAAACATGGTAGAATTGGCTTACGCTCAATTGGTACATTTAATTTATTGGCACGTCCCTAGTACAATGGTACTATATAGACCCATGGCCTGTAAATTAAATGCCATTAGTGGGCCTGCAGCACTTATTGTTCCCTGCACACATGTCTCAGCCCTGCCGCTGCTGCCTGTGTGTGCTGTTGTAAACTGCCATTTTGACCTGTCAAGATAAACCTCTTCTCAGACTCAAACCTTCCTTTTTAATACATATACGTTACCCCTAAGGTAGGCCCAGTGTATTGAAAAAGTTGGACATGTACTTTTCAGCTTAACATGTCCTGGTAGTGTAAAACACCCACATTTGTTTTTCACTACTGCAAGCCTACCTCTCCCATAGGATTACATTGGAGTTACCTTACATTTATGAAGCTGTAACTTCCAAAGAGGAACAGGTAAACAGTTCATGTTTTGTATCTTTAAAATTATACTGAAAAATCCACAATTATGGTGAAGTCAGATTTTTATTATACAATTTTGAAAATGCAACTTGCAAAAAGTTGGCATTTTCCTGCCTTAGCTATAAAGCACCTGCAGCCTGTCTCTGGGTAACATGACTGGGTGTAGTTGACAGATGGACTTTGTGTATTCCTCCTAGACAGCCACTCACAATAGAGAACTTAGGTGTGCCTGGATGGGCCATCACTGTCAGGATGGGAGGCCGGAGTTAGGCACAGCCCCACTTACACCTGACTAGGCTGAGTCCTGCTCACACAAAGGATGCATACCCCCTGTAGATAGTCTGCAGTCAGAACATGGGAGACAGGAAATCTGTGCACTTCAAAGGGAAAAATCTAGAAGCTTCTCCTACCTCAAAGGAGGCACCAGGTATAAATATTAGAACTTAGACACCAACTCTTCAGTACACTTGCTGGAACTATGGATACTACAGAAGAACGACTGCTATGCTGCTTTGCTGCCAGAAGGACTGCCACTCTGCTGCCTGCTACTGATTCTGCTCTGCTGCCTACTGCCCTGCTTGCTGAGAAGGAAGATTTGACCTGCAACTTTCATCCCAGGCTGAAGTAACCCCAGGGGTCAGCCAGCTGACCTCCTGTTCTGTGCTACAATGATATTACAAGCTCCAGAGTCTCCCTGCACCTGCCCAGCTGACCGGCTGCCTGGACATGCAACTGGACTGTCTGAGCCCTTCCGGCCTCTGCTGGAGTGAGTTCCTGACCCCCAAGTTGTGCCCCTTAGGTACTACACCCTTGGTGTGGCAGTTGAGCTCCTCTGAAGCTTTTGGGCTCTTCGCGAACGGGCCAGTACGCTCCAAGACAATGCCGCCTGTGCCAATCGCCAACCTGAAGTTCAGGTGAACTACGCTTTGTGCTACCGCATCGACCACCGCAGGGACCAACAACGCAAAACTCCAGCCGCAACGGCCGCACAGCTAACAGGATGTTCATGCTACAGCAACAGTCATCCGTGATGTCTGGCAGGCTTATCGTGCTACTTCCATGGACAACCGCAACACTTTCCCTGCTGCTCGCAGCCCCTTCCACTGCAAATGGAACTCTTGCCACTGGACTGAGAAAGTAACTCTTTCAGCAGAACTAACCTAGTCCCTATACTTGACATGCGTTCCATCACGGTCGGCCTGGACATGTGACTTTCTCCCAGAGTCGCACGACCAAGTAGCCGCAAGTGATGCTTTGGTCTTTATGGCGTTATTTTCAGTTAAAGCTTTAAAAATTCATAACTTCGGTTCTACTGATTGGATTTTTCTTGTTTTGGTGTCAAATTATTTATTCAATTCAACTCTATATTTCTAAATTGGTGAGGGATTAGGCCTTGACTTGTGTCCATACACGGATAGATAGAATATTCTGCTCGGCTCCTCTCACTGCACAAGTCACACACACCACTTATCTGGGTAAGACCTTTTCAGATCACAACCCCCTAGACATCACCCTAACCTGGGGCAGGATCCCCACCCCGATCCCCACCTGGAAATTATGGCCGCAAATGTTAGAAGATTCTGTTTTCCGAAACACACTAGCAGAGGGTATCACAAATTACTTCACGGAAAATGCAGGTACGGCGTCTACACGCCACATAGAGTGGGACGCGTTCAAAACAGTGATAAGGGGCATAGCCATAAGTACCACTGCTGGAGCCAGACAAGAAATATATAACAATGTTAAAGTAGTTGAAAGCAACATGTCTAAACTTGAGCAGGAAGCAATAGGTGACCCCGCAAAAGCAGCGCCACTACAGGAGGCCCGTATAAAACATGCTGAACTGCTGGAAACCCTCCGACAAATAGATTATAAATCAAATACTCAAACAAAACACACCAAAGCAGACAAGGCAGGTACACTCCTGGCGCGTATACTACATGACACACCTCCTTCTGTACAAATACATGAAGTAACTACGGTAGGAGGGGATACAGTACACACGCAGCGGGAAATAAATGAGGCGTTCTGTGTATATTACGAATCACTGTATCAATCCCCTCCGCACATAGCGGATGACTCCTTCACTGTATTCCTAGACAACCTAGCATTCCCCCAGTTGAGCCGTACAGAACAAGAAGCTCTATCTGGCCCCATCACTAAAACGGAGATAAAGGAGGCTATCCGGGACTTGCCCCGGAATAAGGCCCCAGGCCTGGACGGTCTACCGATAGAATTTTTTGATACTTTCTCATCTGCCCTGATCCCACAACTAGAACAATTATATAAGTCCGCTATAGACACGGGATCCCTACCCTCCACTACAATGCAGGCCTTAGTAGTCTCCCTGCCTAAACCAGGCCGACTTGCAACTGACATCTCGGGATACCGACCCCTATCACTCCTCACAACCGAGTACAAAATATTAAGCAAAATTCTGGCGCGGCGTCTACTACCATATTTACACAAATTAATCCACCCAGACAAATGCGGCTTTGTACCAGCACGTAGTACATCACTAAATATCAGGAGACTTTACCATATGATGGAATCAACCCCGATAGACCACCACAATGCCGGCTGCATCACACTAGACTTGCGACAAGCATTTGACACCCTCAGATGGGATTACATGACCAGGGCCCTGGTGGAATTTGGCATACCCCCAATATACATGAAATGGGTGCAGCTCCTATATTCAGCTCCTACCGCAAGGGCGCGCACTGGCAGTCACATCTCACGCGTTTATCCAGTTGGCAGAGGCACACGACAGGAATGCCCCCTATCTCCGTTATTATTTGTACTAGCATTAGAACCCTTGGCCATAAAGTTGCGGTCCTCTGCAGAACGGATGGGCATTAGGCTGGGTAACACCACACACGTAATGTCTGCCTAAGCAGACAACATAATTATTTATGCGGAGAATCTGGTTGATGCCTTGGAGCCGGTTCCGGAGATATCTTTGCAATTTGCACAGGACTTACTATAAATGAGACAAAGTCCCAAGCCTTTTTCTTCGGCCCCGGAGAGCGCCCAGACGCGATACAATTTGGGCACTTATCCCTAGCTGTAGCGCAGCACACATTCAAATATTTAGGAATCCAAATATCTAGGGGCACACAAGACCTAATAGAGGGTAACTTAACCAAAACCTTGAGGGCGCTGAGATCGCAAACAGCCTTCTGGACGTCGCTGCCTTTGTCTGTGATGGGAAGGGTGGCTATATCAAAAATGGTGGTCCTTCCTCGGCTTTTATATTTCTTTACCAATCTGCCGGTAGTAATTCTCACCCCTATTTTTAAATCACTAGACACTCTGCTATCTGAGCTGATTTGGGGAACTGGCCGCAGACGGATAGGACTGGCTAAACACCAACTGGACACGGACAAGGGAGGACTGGGTGCGCCTGATCTCCGAGCATACTGTTACGCGAGCCAACTACAATGGCTGTCGTTCTGGCTCGCGGGCCGCAATCTGCATGAAATAGGCTACACGGCCTGAGACATCAACCAGGGCACTCTGCACACGCTACTGCTACCCTGGGCCACGATACCACATAATGCCCCGACATTGTTACGTACGGCACTCGCATACTGGAGAAGGACATTGCAATATACGCACAGGTGTCCTCCATACGCAGATAATATACCACTCCTCGGGATTCCCACGCCTACGGGTCTAATCACCAAATGCAGAATCCTCGCGTGGATTGAGGGTGGGGTCTCCACAGTGGGCGCGCTGTTTGGCGACGGAGCCCTACTAGACCATGAGAACTTTATTAGGGAAAACAGGGTATCTGATAACCTATATCTAACACATGCTGCAATACTCCACTATACCAAAAAGCAGGGCCCCACTGAGGGCGGAACCCCCAACCCATGCACTGGTTCAGGCAATTTATTTAATGGGGACTGGGCGCCACCTTACAAAATGGCTGTATAGAGGCATTCGAGCAAATACAGGGTCTCTCCTTACTAATGTGCGCAACAAAGGGGCTGAGGATCTTGGGAAAGATCTGACTGACAAAGAATGGTCGCGGATGTTAGAATACCCCAAAAAGGTGTCCCGCAATGCCAAATTCAAATGCATCCAATACATGATACTACATAGAGCCTATCTCACTCCCCACCGCCTGCAACTTATGTTTCCCAATACGCAGTATTGTTGCCCTAGATGCAAAATAGCAGAAGCTGGCCTTCTCCATATGCTATGGTCGTGCCCGGTGATCACTGTGTTTTGGAACAAGATAATCACAAGCATTAGATCGGCAACAGGCCTATCCATAGGGGAAACTGCTGGTAGCTGTCTGGTTGGTATGACACGACGCCCGAAAACACAGAAAGTACAAATACGCTTCACTGACTTGGCGCTGCTCCTAGCAAAACGCTGCATAACAATGGGGTGGAAGTCTGCCAGGCCCCCCACTGAATACACTTGGCACGGGGAAATGGTGAGATGGGGGGGCGCGGAAAGCGTGGCCATAAGGCAAGAAGAAGCTCGGGCCTGCGTAAAAGGCCTATCTCAATGGAATGGGATCTTATGATGGAAGCATTTAAATCGCTCAAGCCTCCACCTGTCCCCACAGTCCAAGAGGAGTAGCTATCAACAGTAGACCAGTCCCTGCCCACACATAATAGAAGTACACAAAGCATGGCAATATAATGCAACAGTGACATGCAAACATGGGCTGCCCATACACGAGCTACTGGGGCGATAGGACGAACTCATATGGAAACGGTATGTAATGGGGTGAGTCCAATAGGGGGTGGGAGAGTTGGGAGGGTGTAGTTAAATACGTTTTAGGAATAATGTTAGCAACCTTGCATATGTACCCAGTCACATTGCTACAATTGCAGTTGAACTACTTTTTTCAATGTATGATATGCAACATGATTGTTCTGCCTAAGCGAAACGAGGCCTGGACTAAAATCAAAATGTAATTGTAATGCATACCACTGGAAAGCATACTCTATGGCCCGGCGTCTGCATAACATATACTGTCTGTAAAATATGCAAAACTGAAAAACCCAATAAACTGTGTTTATAAAAAAAAAAAATGCCTTGACTTATGTTTTAATTTATTACTGTTAAAAGTGCTGCATAAATACTTTACACATTGCCTTTAAGTTAAGCATGACTGCTCTGTGCTAACCTACCACAGGGCTGAGCACAGGTTTATTTGGGGTTTGATTTTGACTTCACCCTGACAAGGATTGTGGTTGCTGCTTGAATAGGGTTTCAGCCCCCTCAACCAGTAACCCAATTTCTTACATACAGGCTTATATGAATTCTGAAATTAGGGCCCGATTACGAGTTTGGCAGCCCTGGAGCAGGCGCAATCCCACCGCCCCCCTCCTGGACCGCCAAACAGGGCTGCCGCCCACCCGTTATATTACAAGCTTTGTTCTTGTGATTTCCTAAGTGGAGGTTTGAAAGGAGGGGTCTGTTGTCGACAGTGGAGATTTATTAACATTGATACCTAAAGCTGATCGTTTGTCTTTTGTTGGAGTCATGCTGTAGGCCCAGGAGGGATCTCTCAGCTAGCCTCCCACTGGGCTGTTGATATGAGTATTGAGGGACTCAGCTCATGTTTCTTTAAGAATATTGGATTTGGAGGTTGAAAAGGGTGCTTTATCAATGCGATTGACTTCTTTCCAGAAGCTTTTGGAGTTTTAATAACTTAAAAAGATCATTTCTGCCTAGAATAATCCATCAGATCTCTTCGTTTCGTTACAGAGTATTTTCCTGTATGTTTTCCTGAGGTTCCAGGCATGTTGCAGCTGTGCTAAGTTGTTTGGGAATTTCCTTACTGCTCTCAGGGTCTGATTGAGTTTTTTTTGCCAGCTGGCAAGCTGGTGATAGCTTTAGATCCCCTGGGTTAGGGTTGGTCTGGTCCTGTATGCCAAGTCCGATGTGGAGTTAGTAAGCTTATGTGACAAAAGTTTCATGAATGGTACTCAGTTTTCAAGGGCATTAAGGTCTGCTCTTTGATGAGAGTTCAGCACTTACACTACTGTAATTTCTATTGAAATGATTGATTTATCTGACAATTTCATTTTCTTAATGTTTACTGTATTCAGAGAGTCTAGAACCCCATTCGCTAAACGGCGTAGTGGTGGATTAGCAGGCACCTCATGTATTTGTGTGAAACGGTTGCTTTTCAGCCTTTCTTCTATGTTGAAAGAGTCAGCGCTGAAAAATAACTGCAGACTGACTGGTTTATAGTCAAGAGTAGCGTGTCAAGTGGCAGAGTGATGTGTAAATGCCAGCAGGGAGTCAAGCTCAAGTCTGCGTTCAAGACTCGGAGGCTTAGCTGTTCTGTCACCGAAACTAAATGTCCCCCTTTCTTGTCTTGGTATTTTGTATCCCTGACCCCCTGGGAAGGGATTTCCCATTGCTGGTTCTGAAGAATGATCATATCATCACACCAGGCTCACGAGTGAAGATTAGATTCATGTTAAAGTCTTGTGCGAGACAGGGAGAAAGTCACAAGTTCAGGCTAACTGCAATGGAGCTCGGTTCGGATACAGGGACCAGGTTAGTCTCGCTGGAAAAAGTTATCTTGTCAGTCCAGCGAAAAAGTCCCAATCACGGTGGAGGGGACTGCGAGGAGCAGGGAAATGTTGCAGACGGTCGTAGTTGCAGCGCGAAGAGCAGGTGGGGTGTCACAGACAGTCACTGCTGTAGCACGGGCGGTTGGGCCGGAGTTTTGCGATGGCGCTCCCCATGAGCGGTCTATGGTGTAATGCGAAGGGCTGGGTTGATGGAACTTCGCATTGGCTGGCAGTGCAAGCAAAAAGGTTTTGGCGCCAAAGGGCCTGTTTGCAGTCGCAAAGAGTCCAAAAACTTAAATTTAGGTCCACTGAGGCAACACCAAGGGTCCAGGACCTGAGGGGCACCACTTGGGGGTCAGGGGCTTACTCCAGCTGGATCTGGGTGCTGGTTCAGGCGGAGCAGCGAAATTTAGGCTGCACCCTGTACACGTCATGTATATACATTTATATATTACTGTACAACATTTATATTCAATGTGTGATTTAACTTCATTAATGTGTGCGTTACATTTAACAAATTAATGGTGTAACCACTGTAAACATTGAGTATTTATATATAAGTGTGTTAAGTTGATCAACTGACTGATGTAATCCTGTTTTTAGTATATTCACATTTAACATTTGCTTCCATTATATATAACATAATGTACCAGGCATCCATTTTGATTCTTGAGGGAAATTATCTTGATATTAGGCCTTGATTGGAAATGTCTGTTTTAATGCTGCCAGTGTGTTGATTTTTTTCTTCTGCAGGTGCGTTTTAATGCTTCTTGTTAGCTAGAAAAGGGTTTATTGTTTTGTATTAGATTACTGATAGAGAGGCCTGTGAGGATACTATTTTCTATCTCATTTTATTACGATTTAACTTACTGGCACATTTTGGCCTTCAAACTATATAGTTATATTTTTTTAATTTATTCCTACTTTGCATACATACTGGTTGGATTACTGTTTTAAAACAAACCCATGCATATTTGAATTAATTGATTCTTGGTCTTAATTGTGGAGTCACATTGGCTTCACAAAGTTGGAATGTATTTCTGATGTTAACTCACTTACAATGCTTCAAGTCGACTGACAAAGGTCCTAACAACCAATGGGGAAATATATTTGATTATTTTACAAGGAGACTGAGGTGCAGATACCCGTGTGTTATCACATGTCCCTGTGGCGCTGAACAGGAGGCCAGCAGATTAGCCGTTGGATCACTTTGGGAGTCCTGGGTTCAGGTCCAATCCCTCTGACTCAGGCAGGAGGGCAGCAATCCAGCAAGGCTGCTGTCCAGCAAGGCAGCAGGGCAGCAGTCTAGCAGGGTGGCCACCCTTTCAGCAGCACAGCAGTCATTCTTCATGCTAGAGTCTCCACATGTCCAGAAGTGTACTAAAGAGTTGGTGTCTGAGGTCCAATATTTAACCAGGTGCCTCCTTTGAAGTGGGAGAAGCTTCTAGAGATATCCGTTTGAAGTGCACGCGTTTCCTGCCTCCCCTACCCTGGCTCCAGAGTAACTACAGGGTGTATGCAGCACTTTGTGTGGAGACAGGACACAGCCTATTCAAGTGAAATTACGGCTGCACCCAGCTCTGTCCATCCAGGCACACCTAAGCCCTCTATTGTGTGCGGCTGTCTAGGAAGAAAACACAAAGTCCAACTGCTAACTACACCCAGTCATGTGACCCAGTGACAGGCTGCAGTCACTAAACAGCTAAGGCAGGAAAATGCCAACTTTCTAAAAGTCACATTTTCAAATTGGTAATTTAAAAAACAACTTTATCATAAGAGAGGATTTTTCATTACAATTCCAAAGACACCAAACTTGAACTGGTCATCTTTTCCCATTTGCAAAGTTACAGCTTATTAAATGTAATAAGGTAACTTCAATGCTATCCTATGGGAGAGGTAGGCCTTGCAGTAGTGAAAAACGAATTTAAGAGTTTTTCACTACCAGAGCACGAAAAGTATATGTCCAACTATTTAAATACACTGCCCCCTGTCGTCTGGTCTGTGCAGGGCCTACCCTAGGGTGACTTATATGTGTTATAAAGGAAGGACAGGAGCTGGCAAAAGGTTTCTTTTGCCAGGTAAAAATGCCAGTTTAAAACTGCACACACAGTCTGCAATGGCAGACCTGTGACATGTTTAAAGGACTACTTAAGTGGGTGGCACAATCAGAGCTTCAAGCCCACTTGTAGCATTTAATTTACAGGCCCTCGGAAAAAGGTAGTGCCACTTTACTAGGAGCTCACAAGTGAATGAAATGTGCCAATTGGGTATAAGCCAAGTCTACCATGTTTAAAGGAGAGGGCACAAGCACTTTAGCACTGGTTAGCAGTGGTAAAGTTTGCAGAATCCTAAAAGCCAACAAAAACAGTTTAAAAAAACAGGAGGGTGAAGGCAAAAAGTTGCGGCTTGACCCTGCAGAAAGGGCCAAGTCCAACACTGATCTTATGAATTATTTGATAGTCAATATAAAAAATGGTAAATCTTCAAATAGAACTCTAGGAAAAATTGGGCAAATGCTACGTACCTACATAGTAGGAGGGCTCTGTTGTGGGTTTTTAGAGCGAGAAACCAAAACTGTAATATTGCTACACAGGAAAAAATATATCATATAAAAAAATACTTGACAATGGGGTCTAGCATGGACCTAAAGAATTGCACACTGAAGGAGCTCTCACTCGGCAGTGGCTCTTGGGCCTGCATCTGCATTAACCAAGTGAGTTCTGGCAGACTCTGTGTAATAAGTGGGTTCCAGGCGTAGAGGTGACACAGCAGACGTAGACAAGTTGTGTCTTTCAAGTTATTTATTAAGATCTTAACATCCACAGTAACTGCCCCACCAGGAGCAGCCTGCTAGCTGCTCAGCCCAACTTCCAACTGTCTCACTCACACCAGGCACCCAAGAATTCCACTCATGTCAACATTCCACACAGAACACTCACACTGGCTGAGCAGCTAGTTACAAGGTAAAGGGGAACACTATAAACATAACATGAAGATACTACATTATCTTCTCCCTTTAAAATTAAAAATTAATTAAACCATACTAAAAATGAAAGACAACTATACACAAAATATACAAATGAAATCAATAGTCTAAAACCCAGGGATAAATGGTAAACAAAACACACCACGAGAGGGAACACAGACTACACAAAGGAAGAAAGAAAAGTGAAAAGATATACACAAACTATCACCATCCTCCTCCTTTAATAAAAAAAAACACAAAAAGAAAGAGCAAAGAACGTTTAGCTCACTGACAAATAGTGAGAAAACACCACATGACCAAACATGTGAAACAATGTGCAGAGCAACACAGTAGAAAAAGACTACGAGAACTCTACACAGTGACGAGACACATGGGAGTGAAACACCCCCAGAACTCAAACACTATGGGTGGACCACACCCATGTACGTACACATAAATTTGAACCAGACACTATGGGTGGACCGCACCCATGTACGTACTCCTTACTATTGTAACAAACACTATGGGTGGACCGCTCCCATGTACGTACTTACTTACTATTGTAACAAACCCTATGGGTGGGCCGCACCCATGTACGTACTTACTTACTATAGGTGGACCGCACCCATGTACGTACAACTAACTATGGGTGGACCGCACCCATGTAGGTATTCCTATGTAAGGAACACAACCAAGAAAACATGCCAAAATGGGACTCCAACCCATAATGCAGACTGTAAATGGGACTGGCACCCATTACAAATTACATAGGTGGGACTAACACCCCCTAAAAACTGAGTAAATGGGAATAACACCCACTACGACAAACAAAGGTGTGAAGCACAACGTGACTAACACACACACTTGCGGACCAAAGTGCAGCATAAAGTGACTCACAGACATAAGTGACACAATACATTGCATTAAAAGGGACTGCCACCCATACACTGTGATAAAGGGAAAAACAACCCCTTAATCCACCCCTCGAGTAAGGGAACGATGGCTGCAACCTGGAAGTGGGACTAAAACCCCTTCCCATCCCTTATGAAAGGGATACAGGCTATGCAAAACAACAAGCCAAAAATACATAGAAAACAAAATGACCACCCTCCAGTAAGAGACGATACAACCACCCAAAATATGGAAATGGGTTTAAAATGCAGGCATACATCTATAACCTGTCACTCTAAACCAATTCGTTTTTTGTTTTTTTTTAAGAAAAAACGACATTCTAGGCATAGACTCTTTAAACATGCCCGAAAAATCTAGCATATACTACACAGTAATAACAATAACATCAAAGAAAAACTACTGGCACGTGACACGAGACACCTTCCAAAATATAAAGTTGTGTGCCACCTCCAAGAAGAAAATGAGTCACTGTCCATGGTGTAAAAGAAGATACTGATACATACGGTGTTGGTCCATGACAGCTGCAACATCCAACAAGTTCACCAATGAAAACAGTGTGCAGAATCGATACCTGAGGGAAGGGACACCAGAACATTGCCAAGAGCAGCTGGAAACCACGTCGGCAAAAAAATCTTGGAGAAGGAGAGAATCAGAACGCTGCGGCCAGAGAGCAGCTGGATCCCTCGTCGGCAGAGAAAGCGCTGCAGCCAGATACACCTCCATATTACGCTGTTGACGAGTAGGCATAAGGTCACAGCCACTCCGATAGGGCCCTCAACCCTGTTCTTCCATCTACGGGATCATCCCCCTCTCATGAACGGGGCAAGAGGTGCCATGACTTGTTCGCGCGCCGCTGTAGAAAATGCCCACCATTTCATCCACAACCATAATGGTGGCAGCACGTAGAGGACGCCGCGCCGGATGGCTCCCGTCGCTGGCGTGCTGCAAAACGTCCAAAGCAGCACTATGACGAAGATAGAGCAGAGCCTCCAAGACGTGAAAGAAGAATACACTACGGCACCGCGCGACAATCAAAGCCAGGTAAGTTGCACGCGCTCAATTTGAAATTTGAACCGCAAGGAGACGGTTTAAACAGCCTCACAGCTCGATCTTCAAGTAAAAATTATTTATTTTTTTAGTCCCAAAACGTTTAAAACGAAGATTCGACCATATTAAACAAAAGGATTGCGCACGTCCAAACAGCTGACAATCCTTAATACTGATGACATTAAGTCAATGTATTGCTAAACAAGCTGTAGAAAAAAACGTGCCTCCTTGTAAGTTGAAAAGAAAAACATAAACTTGCCTGTTGAATAAAGGCCTCACACCTCACCACGACAAATTTCACTCCGTAAATGGCCCTCTCCTGAAGCCGATCACAAATACAAAATAAATTTGCTGCACATGTAAAACTTCTTCCACTTGCCACACTTTAACTCCACGTAATAACAGACACAAATGCAAAGTCTGTGGAGCACAAAAAACTGCAAACACTTGTAGTGGAGAAAACACATCTTGTCCCAAAAGATGTATAAACAAGCAGCCTTAAACTTTGATGTTTGTGAGCAGAGCACGCTTGAGCTGGGGCTGTCCGGTGTGAGGGACACTGGTGGAGCTGCGAGGCATGTTGCTCCAGTTTCTCTTGTTTCTTGACGTTGCGTTTGATTTGTTTCTTGTGGATATTTTCCCTTCTGTGTCCACACTTCCACTGTTGTCTCTTTTGTACCATTTCGTCCATGAAATGTACTTGCGCTGTTTTTGTCATCAAAAGAGAACCTTTACATGTTCCTTGTGCTCTCTGCGCTTGTGGTTTCTTTAGGTTCCATCCAACTTGAAGACATCCTTGGCTTGTCATCTTAAAATTCCTCGAGATCACTTGTAGAGCCCATCCTCGTCGCCAATTGTAATAAGTGGATTCCAGGCGTAGAGGTGACACAGCAGACGTAGACAAGTTGTGTCTTTCAAGTTATTTATTAAGATCTTAACATCCATAGTAACAGCCTCACCAGTGGCAGCCTGCTAGCTGCTCAGCCCATCTTCCAACTGTCTCACTCACACCAGACACCCAAGAATTCCACTCATGTCAACATTCCACACAGAACACTCACACTGGCTGAGCAGCTAGTTACAAGGTAAAGGGGAACACTATAAACAAAACATGAAGATACTACACTCTGTCACTTGGGGACGGCGGAGACCATGCGACACTTGAAAGCATACATTTAAATTAAAAACTGAGAGCAAGGTCTGGAGGAGCCACAACTGCTCTAAGTGCTGCCTGTGGTTCCCAGATAAACTCTTGCAAGATGGTGATGAGATGAAGAGACAGAGGAGGACAGCCCCTTTCTTGCTATTTGCAGAATGCCGGAGAGGAGACGCTGGATTGCCCTGAGCGGCCCTGCAAAAGAAAAGCATTCAGTCACTGCAACCTCTCATAGGTACTGTCTGCTACCTGAGTCCACCTGGGGGACGTGGCCTGCCGAACATGGTGCCAGACGCGAGCTGCTGAAGCTCTGCGCCAGCGGCCCTCGTACCTGCAGTTATCCCGGTGCCTGGGGGGGCACAGACTGTAGCGTCCATGGCCTGTGACCCCTGGAAGGTGCAGGACACCGGTGGAGGGCCCGACCAGTGCGGTTTGAGCCTGAAAGGAGCCGAGCTGGACCCCGGTGGCGCTGAGCTGAGTTCCCAAAATGGCGCCAGCTCAGAGATCAGGCTGCGTGTCTGTGTTGTAAGGCCTCGGCTCTGGGCTAAAGGACAAAGGCTCAAGGCCGCAGTCAGTGCCCATGGAGCCAGTTGGACCCAGGATTGCCTGGGGAGGCCCGCGCCCTGACAGTAAGTGCGGCAGCGACCTGGTGCTGACTGGAGAGCATTCCTGCTCGTCTGGAGACTCCGCCCTTAAGGAGGTTGCTATGGGTGCCCTGAACGCTGGTGAAGCCGTGATCTGTGGCCACAAAGGCTGGGGCCCATGAGGCACCCCTGAGTGACTTTGTGTCTCACAGTTGTTGGCCGTCAATAACTGGGCCTTGTCGTTCCAGCAGAAACCGTGCCTGAGAGTGGATCGAACCTCTGCCAATTCTCTCAGCGCTGGGAAGCCCTCGGGCAGCTATGCGCTTTACAAATCCATAAACATAAACATGGCCCCAGAGGGTTACCTCAGATGGCTCTATGAAAAGAGAGAGCAACCCCGCTCCCCTACCCCATGGGATTGGTGGTCACGATATGGAAGAAAGCAACACGTACATTAGGATGGTGAGGTAGATTGACACTGGGGACCAGTCGCGGTCCGTGTAGGAGTGCCGGCCAGGCGGTGACGTGGGGAGGGGCAGGGTGGGGGGTAGCAAAGTATGGATTACGGACCAATACAGGTAAGTAAACATTTAAATCAATGAAACGAATTTTGTTGCGCGCACTGCATCGCATTTGGCGATGCAGCGCTCACAACGAAATTCGTTTTATTGATTTAAATGTTTACTTACCTGTATTGGTCCGTAATCCGTACTTTGCTACCCCCACCCTGCCCCTCCCCCGCCCCACGTCACCGCCCGGCCGGCACTCCTACACGGACCGCGACTGCTGGGGACCCCACTCTGGGACTAGGACCTCTTGAGTGGTTTGCGCAAGGGGGAGGGACACAAGAAATGGGATCTCTTGTCCGTGTTGTGGAAGGAGGTTACAGTGGTCTCATTTGCTGACTTACAACTTGAATATGAGCTGACAGGGAGCCAGATCTTTAGATACTAGCAGATGTGATACATACTGGGAAAGTGTGAGGCCCTTTGGGGGGACATAGAGGAGGAAATTCCACTGGAGTACAGGGTATTGCGTGCTCCCCTGACAAGCCTGCGGTGTCCCAAATCTACTCTATGCTGTTAAGCAACAGCCTTCCTTTGCTTGAACCTCTTAAAGAGAAATGGGAAAGAGATCTGGGGAGACTTGAGGACGATGATTGGGGACAAGCGTGCAGGTACCCGAGTGAGGTAGCAATCAAGGCAGGATTCTGCATAGGGCATACTACAACTCATCTGTTCAGCATGGAAAGAGCGACCAATGAGTACAACTTACAGGGATGTTGGATGAAGTTCACCCTACCGCCTACACTATGGGAATGTCAGAGGACTGGGCTTACTGGAAACGGGTAGGCAATAGAATGTCTTAGGTCCTGGGTTACAGGGTGCACCTCACCCCCAGCTGATCTCCTTGGGCATCTGGGATGAGCAGCCCTTGGACCGATATGCCCTACTCCTCAGTAACCTCGCCCTATTGGTGGCACATAGTGATTTATGGAAATACTGGGGGGTGCAGATTTTTCCTACCATGCAGGAGTGGGAAGAAGGCATGGAGTGACGCATGGGGGCAGAGAAATTGGTGTACCAAGCAAGGGGATTCCCACACAAAGTTGAGAAGATCTGGGGTCCTTGGGCAGACGCGTGAGATGAGGGAGTGTAGGAATCCAGGGGAGAAGAGGCACTGGCAGGAAACGGGTCAGGCTCAGAACAGAAAACGAGTAAAGGATTTATGTGAAGGAGGGAAGAGCTCTGAGTTATTGAGACAGGACGCTTTCCAATCCATATTATGGGAAGCTTTGCATAATGTTTGATATATGCTTGCTCGCATGTCTTCGACAGTTAGGGGGAAATGTTATTTTATTATTTTTCTTTTAAAAATTTAATAAAAAGAAGTTTGTCTTCTGCCGCTTCTGTGAGCTGTGCTATGGTGCCTGTTGACTGTAGAGTGAGTGAGGATGTACCACTTTCAGGAGCAGTGATTCCAGTTCATAGACTTGTCACTGGGGATGCAAACAAAGGTATACCCTTCAATGTGCCTCTCTTACAATAATAATTTCCAGTCAAAAAGGGGAAAATGATTAAATCCTGGGACTATTGGCCTGATTTAGAGTTCAGTGGACGAGTTACTCCATCACAACTGTGACGGATATGGCGTCTGCCATATTACAAGTGCATTGTACCCAATGTCACTTGTAATAAGGCAGATGTGATATTCCTCACAGTTGTTACAGAGTAACCCGTCGGCTGAACTCTAATTCAGGCCTTCTTTCTCTCCCTTATATAGGGGTGATCACTATATGAATACTTGGATTTGAGTTTAGATTTTCTCCCTCCCATTTATCTGACACTGATCTGTGGATGTAGGACATCTGAGTCATGGTCATCATGGGCAGCTCTACAACGTACCCAGTTCTGAAGCTGTTAGATAAACCTAGTAAGTTTTACCGCTTCTTTTTGCATTTTTCCGTTGGCCACCCTGGCCTCCGTTTGTTATTAGTTGGGGGTTTGGCTAGTGGCACGATTGGAAATATAAGATCGAATGGAAAACCGCAGATCTTTTTACTTTGACTTGAAGATTTCAGCAACTGATAGAGAAAATGAGGAATTACTGGGGAAATCAGACCCGAAATCACCAATTCCCCCGTAATTCCTCATTTTGTACTCAACGGTCAGGATCCAACTTGTAATGGTCCGGGTTTTCATCTCCCTTGAGTTACTGGTACGACCGCAATCAGGGGTGGGAAAACTCCATCTTTTTACCTGGTTATGTTTAATAAAAGCCTAAGGGATTGAACTCCTTAAAATAGAGTAAAACTGTAGTCCTACCTTTCGAAAGGAAATTATGATAATATAACAGTGAAAGAAACTCACTTAAAAAAGGAGGACCAGTCTCGACTTAGACATAAACTCTTCACAAAAGCCTATTTTTCACCAGCATATCCAAACTGAGTTCCATGTTATAAAAAGTAAGATCGCTACAGAGAGCAGATATGTCATGGTAAAGAAGTGGCTATGAAACAGAAAAATCACAACATGTCATATGCTATTATCACGGGACAGGATAGGTTCCGACATGATTTATTTCTATCTCTAGAAAGTTTCACTGTAGATTAAGAAGTAATTAAGGGTATGTGAAATTTGCGTAATTTATATTTGAATAATTATGTGAGTTAGTGGGAAATTGTGCATAATTACACAGTAATACAAAAGGCAAAATTGTAATTAGGCGCTATATTTTAGCACGCAATGCGTCCTTGCATTCATTTTCAACCCAAGGACGCATTCTGTGCTAAAAAATAGCACAAATAGGACAAGTGTGCCAAACAGCAGCCACTCGAGTTCTGTTCATTCATGTTGTTACTATGAGCTTGGGCTAAAGTTTTTAACAGCATGTAATTATACAACATGGTTCCCCGCTCCTTCTCTGATCACTCTCCGATATTTTTGGAATTAGAGATTCCCCCAGGGAAGCCAGCCCCCTTCACTTGGAGGTTCCCCCCATACTCCCTTCTAGACACGGTCTTCAAATCTGAGCTAGCTGTAGCCATAAAGGATGTTTTCAAGATAAATATAGGCACAGTTCAGCATTTTTCTACGGTATGGGAAACCTTTAAAGTATTTATTAGAGGGGTTGCCATATCCAAGCGCGCTGGTGTTCTCCGCTCAATCAGGAACCATCTGTCAACCCTAGAGAATCAGTTGTCCAGTTTGGAGAATGCGGTCCTGAGCGGGGCCGACCTGGGGGCCGTAGAAGACCTTAAAAAAGTACTAGAGGAATACCATGAGACTGCGGATAGCGAGGTGAAGCATATGGGGAAATACGCCGTCACTAAAACTTATGGTGAGGGCGCGAGGCCGGGCTCGGTACTCGCATCTCTGTTGCGGAACGATAGGGAATCTGGCTTGGTGACTGAGTTATTAGACGCTGAGGATTACGCTCCGAGTGACCCTATTAAGATAGCTGATAGATTCAGCCAATATTATGCGGAGTTGTATCGCTCCAGGGTGGCAGTTGATGATTGACTAATCCTGGATTACTTAGAGCATACCAAATTGCATTGGCTTACCAATGAGCACAGGGAGCACTTAATGAGTCCACTAGATCCCAGCGAAATACGCACGGCGCTTAACTCCATGCACGACGGTAGTTCACCGGGGCAGGATGGTCTCAGGATGCTTTTTATAAAGCATTTATAGAGATACTCATCCCGCACTTGATCACGCTATTTGAGGAGATGGGGGAGAGTGGCATAATGCCTCCCTCAATGAGGGAGGCCTTAATTGTAACATTATTGAAGCCAGGGAAGCCCCCGAACGAGTGCTCCTCTTATAGGCCACTGTCACTTTTAAACGTGGATACCAAAATATTTACAGAAGTTTTAGCAAACAGACTGGCTCCGCTAGTCCCACTCTTCGGGGACAGTCTTCGGGGCAATTCAGCACGTTAGGCCAGAGGTCAAGGCGGCCGCGGTCTTCCCTGACGCCGAAAAGGCTTTCGACTTTGTAGAGTGGGCCTTTATGAAAGCAGTGTTGAGACGATTCAGCATGGGAGAGGTTTGCCTTAAATTGGTGTCAGTTCTTTACAACGCCCCAGCCGCCAGGGTCAGAATTGGAGACACGGTCACTGGACCCATTGAGGTCGCGAGGGGCACCCAGCAGGGCTGCCCTTTATCCCCGCTGTTATACGCCTTAGTGGCGGAGCCCCTGGCGGGTGCCCTACAGGAGTATCATGGTTATAGGGGGATCTGTTTTCCTAATATAATCTCATAATATCGGCGTATGCCGACGACATGTTACTATATGTTCGCGACCCGGGGACCAACTTAACCCCTTTACTGGGGGAGGTGACGCACTTTGGCGGAATTTCTGGTCTCAAAATTAATTGGGCTAAATCCATTATCTTTCCTTTGACCACGGCCATGACGCCCATAGAATTAGAATTCCCTCTGAAGTGGACCTCTGACTTGGGCATTCAGGTCCACTCGGACTCGGAGCGGGTGCTCAGTGAGAACAACGGCAAAGCAGTTACTAGGTTGGAAGAGGATATTGACCGATGTATCCGTCTGCCGTTGTCATTAATGGGTCGCATCTCACTCATGAAGATGGTTGTACTTCCCAGATTCTTATTCTTGTTTCTAAACATTCCCATGGTGCTTCCGAAGCACATGTTTGCTGTCATTCGCTTTCTATTAGTGCGACTGGCCTGGGCTGGGAAACACTCGCGAATCAAATGGGAAACCCTCACATTACCATACTCCATGGGCGGACTGAGTGCCCCAGATCTGGAATTGTACTATAGAGTAGCACAGGCCTCCCATGCACATTACTGGGTACATGGTCCGCAGGATCTCCCACATCGGCGGATAGAACGTGTGGCAGCTGCCCCCTCTCCTCTTCCCCTAATGCTGTTTCAATCTCCCACGAGGCGGTCCGGGATTCTGGACTCCATCAACTCCACTGTCCATGCTTGGCAGAACTTACTGAAAAGACAGGCAGATGCCCTCTTGTATTCCCCATTGACCCCCGTGGAGTGGTGTCACTGGCTCCCTGTCAGCGCAGAAAAAGAAGTTCTACAAGCCCTTGCCTCGCTTGGTATTACTAAAATGGGTGATTTATTTTTTGAGGATAGAGTCCATAGGTGGGACGAGATCGAAACCGAAGGCCCGGTTTGCACGCCGCTGACACTATTTCACTTTCATAGGGTGCGGCACGCAATGCGTGAGCTGCTCGGTGATGATATGCAGGAGCCCCCTGAGCTGATTGCCTTCTCTTACCTTCTGCGCACTGCCTCTCCCAATAGGATGGTCTCCCTTATTTATGACATGTCGCAAGAATTCAGAAGGTCACAATTCACCAAAGCTAGGCTGGAGTGGTAGAGCGACTTGGGTGTGGCCCTGGATGATAGCACCTGGCGATACTGCTGCGAAGTCACTCAGCATATATCGTTGAACGGGAGACACCGCCTCATTCACTTCAAATTCCTCAATAGAATTTATTACACCCTGGAGAGACTGCACCGTTATGGCCTACGGGATACTGCAAACTGTGAGCTCTGCGGGGTTGGGGTGGCGGGATTCATGCATGTTGCCTGGCTCTGCTCGGGAGTGGCGGAATTCTGGGGGCAGATTTTCCAAACCTTAAACGACATCAAGGGCCTTTCGCTCCCACCAGATTCCCTACTGGCTTTACTGGGCTACACTAGTAAACTACAGAAAGATGTTAGGCGATTAATAGCAATGGGTCTACTGCTGGCAAAACGTAGAGTTGCGATGCACTTGGCCCGGGGGCCGGTCCCGTCTATTGCAGACTGGTCCAAAGACATGCTATATTGTAATACGCAGTCAGAATTGTATAACAAACTATTACCCCCACAAAATCGCCCCAAAAGGTTCTGGGGTCTATATTAGCAATACTTGATTGGTAAAGAAACTGGTGAAGCGGAAGGGAATGACACTGCCTGATACTGCTAGTCGGCCCTTAGCGCAATCCAGTGTTTCCCGTCATCTCTGTATTAGGTGGGTGTATCTGCTGCCCGGTGATGTATGCTCGTCAAACATAGTATGTTACTGTTTAGTCACATATTGACACATGTCTGTAATGTAACATTGCCTCTATTGCTCGTGCCCTGGTTCTGTGTAACTGCTTTGACTATATAATGTATTCTGCTTATATCACGACACAATGTGTGTTCTAATGTAAAACCTTCAAATAAAATTTTTAAAAAAATTATGCAACATGGTTCAATAGCATAATTTTGGAAATTTCACGCAAAAAGCGTAATCCAAAATTACACAAGATTACACCGGTATAACAGAAATTTCTCAGCCTAATAGATACTACAGGTGATGTCAATTCACTATGGAATCCAGAGTTAGACGGATCGGGGTCAGTAAATCTTCATGGTAGTGCATTCTCAAAATGTGTAAAAGCCCTACAAAGGACTTGGGCCCTCAAGAGATTTGGGTACAATCCAGTGATGGAACCAGGGATTGCATATTCTTCTCAACACAAAAATGGAGTGACACCCTGATTTCGTGCTCAAAACCAGTTTTTTCAAGCATGCCTGCACCAATGTCTGTCTTGCTACCTACTACTACTCCGCCTCCCAAGAAAAAAGGCAATTCCAAGAATTGGACGAGGTAAGCTCACTCACGTAATGTGACATGCTTCATCATTTGCCACCTTGTCCCACTCTGGTAAGGTGGTACTACCAGGATGGACTCAACCTCAGAAGGGGGCTGACCTGAGGGAGTTCTTAGAAATTACTTATTTTTTTCTGGATCAAATACTTGGATCCAGTTTCTATGATGTCCTTGAAATCCCTTTCCACCCCTGAAAACCTCACTTACAAATCGAATGACACTATTTAAGAGCTTTGGAAAGGTGTCGGTTTTTAAAATTAACTTTAGCAAATCCGAAATTCTCAACTTATCCATCAGCTGAGCAATGATGGACACACTTAAATAGGTGACAGCCTTCCCCTGGATGAGCAAGCCGATTCAATATCTAGGCATCCATAATACTCTCAAACAGCACAACAGATTTGGAACTAACTACCCAAAGCTCATGACAGTGCTACATAGTGAATGGAGTGATGGAGTGAAATGGCCTACATATATTCCTTAGTGTAGGCTGAATTAATGTTATCAAAATTAATGTCTTACTGAGGCTACTTTACTTATTTCAGGCTGTAAAGAAATGCCTCTTTTTGCATGATCACTCCTAAAGGTTTGGACAGATGCTGCTGGTTTCTCCACTCTGAGAGGGCACTGAAGCCTGCTACCCAGACCTCAGGGGCAGTGCTCTGATCCTTAAAAGTGTAATATTGTATTGGCATGTATCCAATTGGCATAACTTTACTTACTAATTAGTCCCTAGTATATGATACCAGGGATACAGAGGGCCTGTAAGTTAAAGTCCCCCACCAGGGCTGCAGCAATTATTATACCACCCTGGATGTGACAACTTGAAAATATGTCACCCAGCCTGCCACTGCAGACTGACAGAGTAGTCTTAAATTGCTTACTTGACATTGCCATTTAAACTAATGGCAAAGCCCAAGCCTCTCTTTCTAATATATATGCCACCCGTTCAGCGAGCCTATCAAGTCCCAAGGCACACTGTAGGGGTGCTGTATATTAAAAAGTAGGACATATATTTTTATATGTCCTAACAGTAAAACCCCAAATTGTCATTTTTACTGTGGAAAGGCTAGTATACCCATTGGTGAGCACAGGGTTATATTCTAACAACTCAGGTGTGCTAACTTCTGAATGGGACTAACAAAGTTGGTACTTCAAGGTATCAAAATAATCATTATATTAAACCCGGCTTGATGCCCAAGTCAAAATTAACGTAACTTTTAAGTGTAAAGCAACTTTTGAAAGTTACCACTCTGTTGCCCAAGTCTTCCAGGGGCCATTCGCAGATGCTGGCCACAAGATAGCCTTCTGGCCTCCTCGGGAGGGGTATAAACGACTCCCAGAAGTGAGAACAATAGAAGAGGTGTCAGCTATCCCTGGCAGGAAGCCACACAGGGTGTGAGCCCAAAAAGCGAGCTTTAATGGGGAAGCCACCTTTGAAGGGCAAATGGCTGACACATATGAGAGGTGCTGTGTTTTTGTTCAGGTAGACGGGTTGGCAGCAGTGACAGACAGAGGAGACCAGTTACCAAACCGTTTTTTCAGTGAGCGTGTAGCCCTCAGGTAGTCACACCTCTAGGGTGGGCTACCAAGCTCCACACACCGGGAGAGGGGCTCTGCCATCTTGGGAGTGGGCAGAATAGCACACTCTGGGATAGCTAGATGCCACTCTTTGCAGGAAGTCATCCCCAGGCTGGAAAGGTCCTGGGAGCCCATTGGTTAGTAACCGCCACATCCTCCAATGGGCACTTTCTGGGCATAAATGTGGCACCCCTGGCACCCAGACCACATTTGGACTGGAGAGCAGGTCGAAGATGGACTGCTCTGCTGTTCCCTAGACCTGGCAAAAGAGGCTGCATCATCCGCTGGACTGCAACTGCTGATCCTTGAGCTATGAAAAGGGAGGACTGTGCCTGTGCTGCCTGGCTCATGGAAAAGTCACTCCCATGCCCAAGGCAGAAGAAGTGAACTGCAAGAGTCAATTGTCTGACTTCCTGTTACAGCACCAGGGCCACAAAAGTTGAGGAAGCCTGTTCTGGCAAGTAAGTTGCCACATTTGCTTGATCACCTCTGACCACCAACGTGCAGCCCCGATGCTCAAAAGTTGCACCTGAGTCTGCTGGACCTGGGAGAGTC
This sequence comes from Calotriton arnoldi, assembly GCA_963921515.1. NCBI lineage: Eukaryota > Metazoa > Chordata > Amphibia > Caudata > Salamandridae > Calotriton > Calotriton arnoldi. Next base: position 1,155,438 of record CAWUFW010004991.1, on the reverse strand, counting down.
ATTGGAGTGCAGTTTGGTCCCCCAAGACACACACTAGCCTTCACCAAAGGGAACTGTTGGTTTCGCTATGACCAGTGTCTATTGGAAACTAGACTTTTGCTGGACCAAACAGGACTTCAAGGGACATTGACCACTGTGGCCGAAGTCACCCTACCTGGACCATGGCCTGAGGAATAGCCCCGGGAAGACACTCGTCGACTGCACAGCATTCTCAGCACCTTACAGCATCTTCAGCATCCTGTATTCCCTGCCTCAGCACCACTTCATTGACGTCTATGGCGGCTTGCCTATAGAACCTGGAATAGGATTTGAGACTGCTTTGGTGATAAGGAAACTGTCCTATAACTCCTTATTGGCCCCCTTGAATTCCTCTCTTCCGGAGTTGGTCACAGAAAGGGGCTCGCAATAGCGGAACACAACTTTATAAAAGTTTTACAAAATTTCCAAACTTTCTCCTTACCAATGTTTGTTTGAATTTCATGTACAGAGCAATGATTTACATTGTACTTACAAATCTATATCTCTGGAACCTTCTGGTCAATTTTGTACATTTTTGTGTTTAAAAATTCATTAAAAATAAGATCTATTTTTATAAATTGGTGTTGGATTACTATTGTGTTGTGTGACTTTCAGATTTCGTTGTTTTGGTATTTCTAAATGCTTTACACTTGTTACTTTGTTTAAGCCGATTGCTCGAAGCCACAGCTGCTCAGGGTTGATCTAAGATTTAACAAACGAGCCTGACCAGACCCAAGTCAGTAACATGAGTGTATTACACCACTTTCCTCACACAGGCCCTCCTAGTTATATTTAAACCAACGTTTTTTTGTTTTTTAAAACTTAAGCAACTTTTCATCCAACTTTTCATCTGCTTCATTTGGCAGGGGACGTGCCCATGGATAACGTATAGGATTCTTGAGAGGCCGAGGTTAAAGGGCAGCATAGTTCTTCCTCACGTTTGTGCCTATTACAAAGCAACTCCTCTGAGGAAAAAAGTAGAAAGGTCTCTCTGGGAAATGGACAAAATTTGACCTAACATGGAGAGCATTAGTGGGAGGTATACTATAGGACGCATTCTGGAAACCTACGACTGTCCCCTCAATATGTATCTTATACAATACTAAAAATCTGGGACCCTGCTGTAAACCAACACAGTCTCACTAGCATTCCCTCCCCGTATAGTCCAATCCAGCCTTCTTTATGGCACTTAAACCAGGTACATTCCAGAGTTAGGAAGAGGAGGGATATATTAGGAGAATGGGTGCGTGAACCTGTAAATTGGGATGCAAAATCAATGAGGAAGAAAGATTTCATTGCACTCAATTAATAGTTAAGCTGGCAGCTACTAGGAATTGTGCAACCTTCAACAAGTGTATTACTTCTGCAACAGAATCGAAAAGCACTATATCAGATAGGTATGGCATCTTAACTGAGGCTTCATGGGGCTTGCTTTACTAAGTTAAAAATACCACTGGCATGCAAGGGAGGGAAGCCAACAACAAAGTGATTTATGGCTGGTATACGTATCTTACTAAGCTACTCTGATTTTATCCAGAAAGCGAATCAATGTGCCAGAGGGTTTGTGGACTACTGGGTGACTTTAGATATATTTGGTAGTATTGCCTGACAACAAAAACTTATTGGATAGAAATTCTTGCACTAATGTAAACTATTCTTAGCTATCTCTTATGAAGTGATATGGGCTTCATGGTGCTAGGCCTACAATACCCTTTACTTAAAAGACAAACAAAAGTAGACAGGGTTCATATATAGAACTGCCTAGGAGCTGCCAATGTAACAATATACTTTAAATGGAAGCGCAGAGAACCATCATGCAATAGCATCAACAGCTTTGGAGTACCTTACCCATGAAGAGATTGAGTTGGACACTGAGGAAGAACTACGCCGACTTATTCTCTGATTAAGGAAACAGTCGAGGTGTGAAGGTAGGTGAGGATATGTGAAATGACAACTATTACATGAAGTGAACCACAGTTGAATTAATGTTGAGCAATTTGTGAGCTCGATGAGTCCACGGGAGGATACAAAGTTCATTTTCGGATACATGAGGACAGTATATGTTTTGGGTTTTCCTTTTTGTCTTTTTCTTTTTGGGGTTAAAAGATGGTGATAACAATTTGGCGATAACAGTTTAGCACTTTGTATTGCGAATGTTTCCCATCAATTTTGTGTGATATAAATCTAAAAAAATTATAGTTTACAAAATACTTGAAAAGTGCTTTAAACACCAGTGAAGAGGGTAAAGATAAACTTTCAAAGAGAAAATTGGCAAAGAAGGCTAACGGTCTCAGGAAGAGATGGTAAAAGACAGGACTTAGGAAAGAAAAGACCACTTTTATTGATAATCATACAATCGGGTACACCTGAAAACCATTTTTGGTTTTTATACACGTGTGATTCAAGTGAAGGCTGTGAAACGTGAGGACTACAGTTGTTTATGTCCATTTGAACTGATGCTCTTTATCAAATCTCTAAAGTTCAGTTTCCATTAATCAATTTTCTATATTGTAGATCAATGCTCTTTCCTGTTATTAGGGAAGAATGGTAAGGAAGGCCAATATGTACACTTTACAACAGAAAGTATCTCTCTGTTGAAAAGATTCAGTTTTCTGAACACACATTCAATTACTCAAGTCAAGTCAAATTAACTTTATTCAGTTCCAAAGGCCATAAAAGTTTGACAAACAGACATTACAATTTAAAATTTCATAACGTATTTGTAAAACAACATGGGTAAAACTATTAAGATAAGAATTCATGAGATTCAGACAATTAAGTAAGGATGAGATCCATAATGCAAAATACATAGTGCCACAAGATATATCACCAATCATAAAATTTCATGGGAATTAAAACTGTGCATTAAAAGGTTACAACGTTCCTGTTTATCTAATATAGCTCATAACGCTTTCTAATAGCCATTGCAACTTTAATATAATTAGAGACCGAAATACAAATAGCAGAGGTAGCCAAAGAGTGCAGATAATTAAAACCTTCGATGTAAGTACAGGGCCGAATTTCCCTAGGAGTGGGGCTAAAACATTTCCCCTTGGTTCTTTATAGAGGGGACAAAATAACAAAGTGCAAAGTGCTCTGAGTTGCCAAGTTATCACATGGGCAGGGTGTAAGTTTGTCGTCCCACCCAGATTATTCATATATATACGCTATCTGGCTGCATGCATTCATTCCTGAATTGACACATTTTTGCATTCATTCAGTCACCCATCTACAATACAAAACACACCCACACACCAATCAATGACAGACATTTTGAGTTATAAGCCAAACTTATTAGTGATTCCAATGCAAAATAAAATGTTACACATCTGATAAGAGGCCATGGATTTCTCAACAGTATACGATGTGGTAACAATGTAATTATTGTTTATTTCAGATATTGCAATTATTTGCCAAATTGTCAATTTCCTCTGATGAATTGCCCTGCAATCAACTTAGTAGCCTAACACAGATGGCAACAAACGTTTATCCAAATAGTTTTCCTTGAAAGGTAGGTAGCTTCTGTCATATATAGGATAAAAGCAAAATGAAGAAATGATGGACGGAATGCTGAACAAATCAAAAATTCACCCCCAATCACAGATCTGGGTTTAATCCATTGTGTTCTGCTCACCACGCCACTCCAGTTCGGATCCAGCCATATGCAAATCAGTCTTGGCCCTGCTCCACCTGGGAACAGTTCAGTCCGAATTACAAGACCAGGTCCTCCTTGGACAGTAAACAAGCATCCTGAGACTGGTTTCTGGGTATCACCCTTCATCAGCCAGGCTACCTTGAATCCAGTAGCATAGTAAGCACGGGACCCACGTGACCCTTCCCACTTAGGGTGACAAAAGTAAAAAGAACAAATGGGCCATATCTCTGTACTGGGGGTGAGTGTTTGACATTGTTCAACATTCCGTCCATCAATTGTTCTTTTTGCATTTGTCACCCCGAGTAGTACAGGGATGCCCAGACGTGAGTCCTGTGCCCGCCATGCCACTGAGTGATCCAAAACCGGTGCCAGGGTGATTGTTTTTGGTCCAGGGAGGACCTGCACTGGCAGTTCACGTTGGACTGTTCCCATGGGGAACAGGGTCAAAAATGATTTGTATATGGCTACGTGGTGTGGTGAGCAGAAAACGATGGATTTAGGCCAAGATCTCTGTACTGAGGGTGAGTGTTTGACATTGTTCAGCATTCCGTCCATCAATTGTTCTTTTTGCATACATAGGCTTAAAGTAAGCTGTGGCTTTCTTGATCAGCCGGGCCGGGTGAACAGGAGAAGTGCAAATCAACTGATGGCTTTACTTCAACTAATGGCAGCCAAATATACCATTCACTAGTACATGAAGGCAAAAAGGCAAATTGGTTTCCATGGGTATGCTACAGTGTGAGAAAAATGAGATATTCCTCTAGTCTGCTGCTTCTACAGCACACTTTGGGAGAGAAGAGCCTTCAAGGCACTCAGAGAAATATTAGAGTTTGTGGAAGAATAGTGGTCAACTCGAGGACTTGGAAAGGACACTGTCACAGATATTCCACAAAAAAATCAAGGCAACATATAATATTATAGAACGCAATTTAAATACATGTCAATCGGTAGCCTTTTGTTGCTGACAGATCAGTAGCAACAATATGACACCATGAAGCACACAGGCTGAGTGTGCCTTTAAAATGCCTCGCTCTCCCTCTGCGTTACTGCTTGATTTATGTATGAATTGACTTTGTAAAGCCCAATCAAATTCAAAAGCAACTGAACTCTGCACTTTATGATGGAGTTGGGAGATAATATCATATTTACATCCTTGAATTACACAAAAAACTGGAATTAACAGTTACGCCTTTGTTATGCTCTGGCATGATGATGAGGTAACCATCTAAGCCTTAGATTAGACTAGATAAAATTAAACAATATTAACAGATTAATAAAGTGGATTGGTTAAAAATGCTAATAATAATGTTAAGTTTTGGAGCCCTCCTTTGTGTTCTTTCTAGATCAGGGAACTGGCTCCAGTGTCAGACTGGGACAGAAAACAGAATAGCACACAAAAATAAATATCGCCCCCTTTTAATGAGTCACGGGGCTGACGTACAAAGTAATTTGGAATGGGCATGTTTATGGCATCCCTTCTGAAAAGTGATGAGTTAGTAATGAGTTAGCGGAGGTATCAATGTTTTGCAACCGAAATTTCATCACAAAACATTGGGGGCCAATTCACAAAGGTAAACTTAGACCAAAAGTCTAAGTTTACCACTTTTGGTATTCACAAAGATAAGTTTTGAGTTGAATCTTTATATCCGCACTAGGGCGGAATCTTTGCACTTGAGGCGGAACCTCCGCCCCAAGGGCGGAGATTCCGCTCTGCATCTGGAGTGGACTCTCCAGCCCCGGAGTGGAATCTCCACACATGCGGTTGTTATTTAGGGAGAAATTTCTTCCTTGCCGGCATTGGATTCTTCTGTTGCACTGTGAAACGTACATTCCAGACTTCCCGACGGACCCCCGCGGTTGCGGTTGACTGTTTCTAGCCTCTTTACCAGTGATAGTGTGGAAAGATTGGAAATTGGTTTTCAACGGCAGGAAGAGGAATTCTAAAAGCTGTGCTAAAGCCAATAAGAATAATAGGGCTTTGTTTGCTGTTTCTGTATAAATTATCCTTGAGCTGTAGATATTTTATTTCCTACGAAAAAGAAGAGAACAGGAATCTCAAAAGAGATTTGCAAAAGATTTAGCTCTAAATGGTATCATAAATGACAATTATATAAAATCACTAAAATACAGAGGCCAGAAGAGATAAAGACGAGATTCAACAGATGATGAGAGTGCTCTTTGAATGATTTCACATGAGAAATAACATTAGTGTGATGGTTAATACAACCATCAGACAGGGCTGCCCAAGTTTCATAGATGTTTCAAGCTGAAAGCCGCTGTATTACTCTTAATGATCAATCTGTAAAATGCTATATGGTATTGAATATTACATTCCAGTCCTTATGGAATTGTTTATGTACTCCTATTCCATCTCTTCCCACTCCCATCAACCATGCCCCCACCTGCTCATGGACACCCTCAGAAGCACTCATGTTGTAAAACGCTTATGGGGGGTTAGCCCGTATGTAGCCCTTAAGTATACCTTAAATTGTATTGTACACTTTCACCAGTCACTGAAAGAAGAGTACTGCCCATGCAGAGTTTTCTGCTCCTTAGGCCCACAGATATTTGTCAACATGGATAGCTTACATTTGTGAAGAATATTTCTCAGTTGTTAATGCCAGGTATAAAAATGCAGTCACAGTGGTACAGTAACACCGCCAGCATCGCCAGCAGAACTGGAAAATGTATCTTTCTATAAGGGTATTATGCAAGCATTTTTGTTGACCTGAGTCACGTAAGATTGATTAGAACATTCCTAGCATTCAGATCAAGAACGCTACCAGGCAAATAATATTAATTTATTTTCTTTATTTTTTTTTGTTTCAAAAGTTTATTTTAATGTTTCGTGTTTTTGCTAGACACTGCACTTTCTTAAAAGCAGGGTCTGAGGTTTTGAGGTTCAGGCATCATTTAGTTTGCATCTCGTCTCCTTGCAAGGCAAAATAGGTGTATGTCAATCTTTTTTTGGCTCTTCTGGTAAGAAAGGAAGGTAATGGGGATAGGAAGCTGCTAACCACACTCATGGGTGGATTTTCAACTTTGCTGTTCATACTGCCCTGGTTGTAAGGACAGTTTGGGAAGATGGGCAGAGGGATGTGGATAGTTGAAGGAGGTGGACACATTTGGAGATGTCTCTTATCTTACAAGTGGAATGCATTCAGTTCTAAGCAGAAGGTTTGAAACTCCCAGTTTTGCTTGTTGGGGAGCCACTGCAGAGGCATCAGAGAAGGTCTAACAGTCTTTTTATATTGACTTGGTCTGTAAAGGGATGAGATCTTGCTATTTAAATGGTTTCTTGATGGAAGGCTGGGGGTCAATGCTGTTAACTTTGTATTGAGACATTACAACCATGTGGACCACAGCATCCGTATAACTTAGAAGAAGTGGAAATACAATGCTACTGATGATGCACAATGATATAGTGCTCATTTTGCTAAAATATTCAGTTAGCGTTTCAATAATAAGTTTGCATTATAGGTGAAACTTAGGTTATGCACAATGTTGTATGAGGGTACGAGGGGGCCCATAGATGTGGGCAGTGAAGTGGACATAGTTTCACAGGATTCACGTAAGAAACCTCTCTGGTAGAATATGAATGAGAGAGTAGTAGTAAGGAACTTTTATATGTGCTTTAGCTGAACTTCACAGCTCACTACCAGAAAAGGCCCAAATCCGAGAACTTCTAAGGTATCCTTGTCTCTTGTATAGTAGCACTGGCCAAACTCAGACCTTACTCTTCCGGCAATGCTGGATTGTGTAAGTGCTTACAATTAAAAACAATCAATACAGACATGTTCGTAGCAAGACGAAGCTGTGAAATGGTGAAAATATACCTATAAAAATTACTAAAATACAATGGAGAAAACCAAATAAAATTTGGTATTGGTATGTTCAGTTGAACATTAATTGGATCTGCACCTTCTATAAAAGTCTATGAGGGGGCGTGGTCTCGCTACGAATGGAGTGAGACGCACGCCGCAGGAGCTCCGGCAGGCCGCAGCCTTTAGAAGCCTCTACAGCGGAGCTGGGGCCCTTTCGGCGCTGCAAATCAAGGCGCCCGGGCAGCGGACCGGGCAGGGCGCCTCCTGGGCCACGGATGAGGCATTTGGTGGGTCCGGGGAGGAGACGCTGCTCCTTTACACTCAGCGCCTGGGCCTGAATGTAGCAGCCGCCATCTTGCCTGTTGCATAGGAAAAACAATGGTTCCTGTGGAATAATATACTATGAGGTTATGATACATAAGCACAATCGCGATTTAGAGGGTTAGATAATGGCAGAGCGCGAAGGAACCACTAACACACCGATTCCAGTGTAGTATATTTTATGGATTTTTTAAACAATAAAGTTAGGAGTAAACATTATACATCAAAATAACATTTGTGCATAGTGTCCCAAGTGACAAAGGGAACCTAAACCTAAGTGACAATGTGAATATTAAATACAAGGTTTCCACAGTTTGTACAAGTCGACCATTATCAAAATAATTCCATGTGAACAGCAACTATATACAATGATATGTGCTGGGGAAATGGTTAGCTTCTTCTGTTTGTCGACGGCGTTTCGACCCTCAAAACAATGTGGGGTCTCTTCAGGACTATTGATGAAGGGACATCTAAATGGGATTGAAATAAAAAGAGCATAAGGCCCATATACCGGCACAAATGCGAAAAATAGGAAAAATAAAATGAAGGCCGTTGGATAAAAGGTACCTGAATATATGGTTGCGCAGCCTTGTGAAAATGATGTGCCACACGTGAAGAAAAGAGGAAAAGGTTTACTCACATGAGGACCCGTCCGGGTACTGTGATTGTGAGAAAAAAAGTTGCAATTACTGATAATTGGACAATGCGCTATGTATAATCCATTACAAGTATCACCGAGGTTCTTACCTCAATGTGAGGACAGGCTGTCAATCCAATGGGGTATGTTGGTGGGCCAGAGGGGCTCAATTAGTTTTACGCCACAGCCGTAGCGTTGTAGAATCCCTTTGTGGATTAACAGTGACAATGCACTGAGAGTATTTCTGGAAATTTAAATAATGTAGGGGTCAGATTACTGAATTAAGGGCTGAGCGCAAGGGCTACGCGGCCTGGATGTGCCAATTCTTACCTCGGTATAGGAATGGAAAAGCGGGACAACGCTCCGCGTGTAGATTCAGAAAAAGCCGCGTCAGTCAGCTTGATCGGGTGCAATGACAGAGATCCTCATCCAGAGAGTATTGTTATATACAGGGTTTCCCGCTCTTTTTGCCAAGGGAAACCGGCAGACCTAGCTACGGAAAACCGCTGCACCGAGCAATCCAGTGCTCCGTTTCTGTGATCGGTAAAGAGTGAAAAAAGACCTCAGTGGGAGGTGAAGAAGTAGAATGTGTGGCACAAAGGTGGGGCTGTTGCGCTAATGACAGTGGTGAATTCTCTGTTAATAGGTGGGAATTAGGGCACAATACCGGTGATGGGTACTAAATAGGGAAGAGCAGGTAAAATGACATATATACTTTATATATTTACAAAATTCCGAATTTCGCCAGTAATCAATGTGTTTGTCCTGTTGGTGATTAAGTCTGTAGATGGCCTGACCAGATGATCTTTTATATTTTTTCCTCGTTTGTAGGCAAACAGAGGTGTGTCTATTGTGGGATCAATACTCTGGATAATATTCCAATTTTTGGTGATCAGGTTGCGGACTTGATTGGTGTGTGTGGCAAAGGTGGTGACACATACAATCTTGTTAAGATTGGTTTCTCTTTTGTCTTAAGAAGTTCTTCCCTGGGGCAGTGCCAGGCGCGTTTGAGAGACTTTTTTACAAGTCTGTTGGGGTACCCTCTCGTGACTAGTTTGGTCCTTAGTATCTCCGCCTCTCGCATGTAGTCTGTTTTAAGGGTGCAATTGCGGCGTACCCTAAGGAATTGGCCGAAGGGCAGTCCATCCCTTAGTGCACGTGGATGTTGGCTTTGGTATGAAAGGAGGGTGTTCTTTTCAGTGGGTTTCCTATGGAGGGAAGTGTATAGTCTCCCTTTATCATGATAGATGTTTAAATCAAGGAATGCGATGGTGGATTTATGTACTGTGGATGTAAATGTGAGATGGGTCTGGATGGTGTTAAGGTACGTAACAAAATTGCCAAAGTCTGTCTCACTTCCTGTCCAAATCAGAAAGATGTCATCTATGTACCGCTTCCAACATTTAATGTTGGAGCGGTACACATTGTCAATGTTGAGAGCAAATGTTTGCTCCACATAGTTCATATAGATATTTGCCAGATTTGGCGCAAAAACTGCTCCCATGCTGGTGCCAGAGCACTGCTGGTAGTAGTTGCCACCTGATAGAAAGTAATTACTCTGTAGGGCAATCCGTAATAGTGTGATGATGAATGTGGTCGGTACCTGGATGGGTCTAGGTCTGCTTTCTAACAATTGTTCAATGATTGCTATGCTCTCAGTCTGGGGTATGTTGGTGTATAGTGAGCTGATGTCTAAGGTAGCCAACATGTCAGTTTCCAAATTGTATGGCATCCCATCTACCAGGTTAATCATATACATGGTATCTTTAACAAATGTTTCTTGTAGGGGAACATATTCCTTAATGAAGTAATCTATATAAACCCCAATGGGTTCTAGAATGGATCCACAGCCTGATAGTATAGGGCGACCAGGGGGAAAAGAACACCCTCCTTTCATACCAAAGCCAACATCCACGTGCACTAAGGGATGGACTGCCCTTCGGCCAATTCCTTAGGATACGCCGCAATTGCACCCTTAAAACAGACTACATGCGAGAGGCAGAGATACTAAGGACCAAACTAGTCACGAGAGGGTACCCCAACAGACTTGTAAAAATGTCTCTCAAACGCGCCTGGCACTGCCCCAGGGAAGAACTTCTTAAGACAAAAGAGAAACCCAATCTTAACAAGATTGTATGTGTCACCACCTTTGGCACAAACACCAATCAAGTCCGCAACCTGATCACCAAAAATTGGAATATTATCCAGAGTATTGATCCCACAATAGACACACCTCTGTTTGCCTACAAACGAGGAAAAAATATAAAAGATCATCTGGTCAGGTCATCTACAGACTTAATCACCAACAGGACAAACACATTGATTACTGCATGGGGCCTACCCAAAATGAAAGGACACCACAAATGTGGCAACTGTGTTTCCTGCAATTTCACGTTCAATACCAACACATTTGAACATGGTAGTGTAAAACACGATTTACAATCATTCTCTAACTGCAATACAAATAATGTTGTTTATTGCATATGGTGTCCGTGTGGCCTCCCCTATATTGGACAAACACAGCAACCGGTCAAGGCTCGCATTGGCCAACATCCCAGCCGTATACGCAGATCAGTTGAAAACGCACCACTTGTGTCTCATTACAATGTAAAAGGTCATACTGCTGATGAAATAAAGTGGCAAGTAATTGAGATCGCCACTCTTCCAGAAAGAGGAGGTGACATCCTTCAGATACTCCAACGGAATGAATGCCGCTGGATAGATAAGGTGAATTCAATAAATGAAGGGCTTAACTCTGCTGAGGAATGGAGAGGATATGTCACTACCCTTCGCTAAACAACTGCATGTGATATAACAATTGTGGCCTGAATACACCTGTATGTCATCTGACATCCGACTATGCTTGCTCTAACAGCTTTATTTACTTCATTTTCGCTGTGACACTTGAACTGTATATATTCGTTTCACTCTTTTGCAATATGTGTTCACTAACTAAAAATTACAATTGTGAAATGTCTGCCCGCATACAATGTTCACACTCCATGAAGTGCCCAGCATGTGTGTTTGCATATTATAAACACCGGCGAAATTCGGAATTTTGTAAATATATAAAGTATATATGTCATTTTACCTGCTCTTCCCTATTTAGTACCCATCACCGGTATTGTGCCCTATTTCCCACCTATTAACAGAGAATTCACCACTGTCATTAGCGCAACAGCCCCACCTTTGTGCCACACATTCTACTTCTTCACCTCCCACTGAGGTCTTTTTTCACTCTTTACCGATCACGGAAACGGAGCACCGGATTGCTCGGTGCAGCGGTTTTCCGTAGCTAGGTCTGCCGGTTTCCCTTGGCAAAAAGAGCGGGAAACCCTGTATATAACAATCCTCTCTGGATGAGGATCTCTGTCATTGCACCCGATCAAGCTGACTGACGTGGCTTTTTCTGAATCTACACGCGGAGCGATGTCCCGCTTTTCCATTCCTCTACCGAGGTAAGAATTGGCACATCCAGGCCGCGTAGCCCTTGCGCTCAGCCCTTAATTCAGTAATCTGACCCCTACATTATTTTAATTTCCAGAAATACTCTCAGTGCATTGTCACTGTTAATCCACAAAGGGATTCTACAACGCTACGGCTGTGGCATAAAACTAATTGAGCCCCTCTGGCCCACCTACATACCCCATTGGATTGACAGCCTGTCCTCACATTGAGGTAAGAACCTCGGTGATACTTGTAATGGATTATACATAGCACATTGTCCAATTATCAGTAATTGCAACTTCTTTTCTCACAATCACAGTACCCGGACGGGTCCTCATGTGAGTAAACCTTTTCCTCTTTTCTTCACGTGTGGCACATCATTTTCACAAGGCTGCACAACCATATATTCAGGTACCTTTTATCCAACGGCCTTCATTTTATTTTTCCTATTTTTCGCAATTGTGCCGGTATATGGGCCTTATGCTCTTTTTATTTCAATCCCATTTAGATGTCCCTTCATTAATAGTCCTGAAGAGACCCCACATTGTTTAGAGGGTCGAAACGCCGTCGACAAACAGAAGAAGCGAACCATTTCCCCAGCACATATCATTGTATATAGTTGCTGTTCACATGGAATTATTTTGATAATGGTCGACTTGTACAAACTGTGGAAACCTTGTATTTAATATTCACATTATCACTTAGGTTTAGGTTCCCTTTGTCACTTGGGACACTATGCACAAATGTTGTTTTGATGTATAATGTTTACTCCTAACTTTATTGTTTAAAAAATCCATAAAATATACTACACTGGAATCGGTGTGTTAGAGGTTCCTTCGCGCTCTGCCATTATCTAACCCTCTATATCGCGATTGTGCTTATGTATCATAACCTCATAATATATTATTCCACAGGAACCATTGTTTTTCCTATATAACTATTACCCTGGTTCCTTAGTGAGTAGGGTTCCCCTGTTCTTTCTTGAAAATCTTGTCTGTTGCGGCCTTGGGCTCCGACAGGCTCCGGGCACTGCTGCTCGCCCCCAGGAGCCCCGCTGAGGACTTCGCCAACCGGAGAGGGGTGCCTAACCCGGAGTAGATGCCCTCCGCGGCTGGGGAGCTGTCGAGCCGAGGGGGGCTCGCTCCGGCGGCGTTATCTGCAGCGACCGCCATCTTGGGCCTGCCCACAGCTCCGGCCGGGACTGGGCCGATCTGCTTGCCGTGGTGCTCCTCGGGCCCGAAACATTCCTCCACACCGCCTGGTGAGCCCGTGCGGCCTGCGACGCCCAGAGGGGGCACCTGGGTGTGCTGGCCTCCGGGAGAACGGCTACGTCTTCGTGGAGGCCTGACCTGCGATCGAGGGCCCCCTGGAGCGGTGAGTCGGCGGCCGATCGTGGGCCTGCACCTCCCCCTGCCCGCCCCACGCCGTCTTTGTGTTGGGACCCCCATGACGCTGGTGCTCTGTGTGGGCACGAAGTAGTGGCAAGGCGCGCCGCACGTGATAGTCTCACCCGGCAGTAATTACTGGGTCGGATGCTGCGGATCTCCTGCGGAGGCCTACTGCTCGCCGGCTGCCTGATCCACTTGAGCACCGGGGATGGGCTGAGGCCTGCTTCGGCGGTGTATTGGTGATTCCCCCTGCGGCCTGAACTCTTAGCCGCCTGACTGCCTCTGGAACTGTGAGTTTCTGCATCTTCTGCTGCTGGGGGACCCCTTGCACGCTTCGGACACCTGGGGCCACGCTTATCTGGGCTGGGACGCTGACGCCTTGCCTTGGGACTGCGCTGTCGGCCTTGACGTGTGGATCCTGGGCTGCAGGGGCTTGCTGGCGGCGACCTTGGTAGCAGAGGGGGACCTGCGGTGCACTTTATTCTTGGCCGGTCACCAGCGCTGTCCGAGCTGGGGTTTCCCCCTCCGCCCCTACCTCGCATTGGGCGCCCGAGGCTGTGGCCCGTCCTGTAGCCACGGACAGTGTGGCTCCGAACTGGCGCTCGCCTCCTGGATTCCCTCTTCGACTTGCCTGCAGTACGTCTGGCGCGGAGCATGCGGCGGCCCCGGCCCTCCGGATTTGTTCACTTGGGCACTGAACGCTTTGGTGGCATGGCACTCACGGCGGCACTGTCTCCTGCTGGGTCGCCTGCCCCCCCCTGCCTTCCTGACTGGGAGACCCCGCTCCTTGTGCCTTTCGAGGGACCCTACGTCCTGCTGATCGTTGTTCTTCGCTGGACACTGGGGGTTCCCCTGATAGCTCTCCCGTGCCCCCTCGCCTACTTCTGCCACCCTACAGGGCGATGGAGAGCGTTGGGCTGCGCTCACCTACAAAGGTGCCAACATACAGATATTTCAAGACCTCTCACCCACCACTCTTCGACGGCGCCGGGACTTTCAGCCAGTAACGGATAGATTGCGGAGTCTGAACATCCAGTACCAATGGGGCCACCCGTTTGCGCTTATCTTTCAGTGGGAGTCTAAACGCCGGATGGTAAGATCCTTCCAGGAAGCTGCACAACTTCTACACCTCTCCCTTACGCCGCCATCTAGCCCTACATGTCTACCCCTCTTGAAGCGGGAACCTGCACAGCTGTCCTGGTCCAAAATACGCCGCCACGGACGTACCTCGCACCCTGGAGAGCAATCTTCCTCGCAGGCCAAACAGGACATTATTCAGCACATTCGCTCTATGGAGGAAAGTCGCTCCCCAACTAGCTCTCGGCCCCCTACACCCTGACCCAATGGACGTGCACCTCTCCTCGGCTTGGTCTGCTTCGACACCCGCACCTGATGCTTGGAAGGACTGTGTCGGCGCCTAGTCCTCTGCAACGATGCCCTTCCAGCTCCACATGGGCAGCACTGTCGGCGCCGGGCTGCCTGCCCAGACGGCACGCTTCCAGCTTGGAGACCTACCCCACTTCCTGCTCCTGGGAGAGTGACTTCTCCGGGACAACCTGTGCCCATGGACCTCGGTTGTCCCCGGACTGGAACAGGACACTGTGGCCTTGTTGGCCGTTGTTGCATTTTCTCTACGTTGTTTTTTTACTCTTCTCTTTCTTCTTTTCTTTCTTTTCTTCTTTCTTTTTCTCCACCTGTGGAGGGTGGGGGTGCCCTTCACGATTACCCTTCTCTTTCGGCAAGGACGACCTCCCGTTGTCCCTTCCTCTTGGCGCGCCACCTAGCTTCCCAGTATGGCGGCACAACCTGCACATGACCCTGACTCGCTCATGGCCACTGCCCCTGCTTAAAAAACCTGTCCCTCAACGTGAAGGGACTTAACTCTCCCAACAGATTTGGCGGTACCTCTTGCACCACAATCCGGATATAATTCTCCTACAGGAGACTCACCTGGTGAAAGCTGATATCCCCCGCATGGCCCACCCCCGTTACCCTCTTCAATTTTGGGCCACGGCCCCTTCTAAAATAGCTGGAGTGGCGATACTCTGTAGGCCGGGCATCCGGCAGGGGGAATCCAAGGCGTTTCGCAGCCAAGATGGTCGCTTCATCAAAGTGGGGGTCAGGATCGGACACTGGTCTCTCACCGTGTGCAATGTATATGCACCCAATCAGGGACAGGACTCCTATCTCCGGGCACTCCTGAGCGATCATATACCGCAGGCGGATCCTTCACTCATCATGGTGGGCGATTTCAATATGGTGTGGGGCGCTGCTCAGGATCGCAGCGACGGCTCTTTCCACGGGACGGGAGCTATGTCCTCTGCTCTCAAGAGGCAGTTGTCAGACCTTGGTCTACTGGACTCCTGGCGCTATCACTCACCCGACATACACGACTATTCCTATTACTCCCATGTACACCGCTCGTATTCGCGTATTGACTACGTTCTTATCTCACATGCTCTGATCGGTGAGACGCTCTCGGCCTCCATGTCCGACATTTCTGTCTCCGACCATGCCCACGTTGAACTTCATCTGCGCGATAGGGCTACACGTGCCCCTCAGACGCCCCGCTGGCGCCTACCTCCACACATTCTTCGAGACCCAGTAGATGTAGTGGAACTACGCGCTGCTATCGAGTCTTTTTTCGAAATCAATGACATTCCTGAAACCCCCTTCCCCGTAGTGTGGGACGCATTCAAGGCCACGATCCGCGGTCGTATCACATCTATTGCAATTGCACGGGCGCGGGAGGCGCGCTTGTTGGAGAATAACCTCTCCAGGGATATAAAGGCCCTTGAAAAGCAGGATCAGGAGCGCCCCTCACTCACACATAAAAGACGCCTGGCAACTCTCCGAGGGCAGTTGCGCGCCCTTCGAACTAATAAAGCTGAACGGGCTCTCCTGGCATTGAAGCAATGTTACTATGAAGGGGGGGACAAGGTGGGCACGGTTTTAGCTAGGCGCTTGCGGGCAGTGGCAGCTAAGGCACACGTAGCTAACATCCAATGCAGCGAAGGCACGCTGGCTACGACGGAGGCGTCCAAACGAGGCGCCTTTCATTCATACTACTCGTCGCTTTATGCCAAAGCCACATCCTCTCCGGACCAGGCACAGGCTATCCTGAACGAATGCACCTGGACGCCGATTAGTCAATACCACGCCCAACAACTGGAGGACCCGCTCACCCGAAAAGAGCTTGCGAGTGCTCTAAAGGACCTTCCCCTCGGAAAGTCTCCGGGCCCGGACGGTCTCCCTCTATCTTTCTATCGTGTCTTCTTGCCACAGCTGCAGACACACCTTTTACGTCTTTTTAACTCTTTCACTGACAATTCTGGGCCTTCTCCTTCTATGGGGTTGGCAGAAATCACCCTCATACCCAAACCGGGAAAGGACCCCACTCTCTGTTCATCTTTCCGCCCCATTGCTCTCTTGAACACAGACCTTAAAATTTACACCAAAATGTTAGCAAAGCGACTTGATCCCCTTCTACCCGGCCTTATTGAGCCTGACCAGGTTGGCTTCATCCGTCACCGCCAGGGCGCGGACAACGTGCGTCGTATTGCGCATCTCGTGGGGAAGGCCCATCATTGGAACATACCTGCATGCTTACTATCTCTCGACGCGGAGAAGGCGTTCGATCTGGTAAATTGGACCTTTCTTCGGGCAGTCCTTCATAAAATCGGGCTGGGCCCGTTAATGAAAGCCCGGATCATGGCCCCCTATCTTTCCCCGCAGGCCCGGGTGCGGGTCAATGGTCTACTTACACATCCCATAACCATACACAGAGGCACACGGCAGGGATGTCCTCTGTCCCCCCCTATTATTTGCCCTAGTGGTGGAACCCCTGGCTGTAATGATCCGACAAGCCCCTGACATCCACGGCATTCCCCTTGGAGGCCGGCAACACAAAGTGGCTCTTTTCGCTGACGATCTGATCCTCACGCTCACCCACCCGCAGACCTCCCTCCCGGCCCTGCTCTCCCTGCTACGGTCTTTTGAGCTGGCATCTGGCCTCAAAATCAACCACGAGAAATCCTGGGAACTGAATCTCACGATCCCGAAGGAGGAAATCCCTACACTTCAGTCCCTTGTTCCTTATCAGTGGGCTACCGACTTGATTCGTTACCTGGGGCTTCAATTAACTCCCATGCTTGCCACGTGGTCCCAAGTTAACTGGCGGGATTGCAGGAGGGCGTTGCTGGAAGATTTGCGGGCTTGGAAGCCTCTTACCCTCTCTTGGTTGGGCCGCCTGCATGTGGTCAAGATGTCGGTACTCTCAAAGTCCTATATTTATTCCAGTGTCTCCCTACTCCTATCCCACAACACCAGATCCAAAGTCTCTAACGCGAAATCACCAACTTCATCTGGGGCGGACGCAAGCCACGTTTCTCCAACAAAATCCTTATGCTTCCTCGGGATAGGGGTGGGCTTGCCTGCCCCAATCTATTGGAGTATTACTGGGCCTCCCATCTCCGTTTCATCTCTGAGTGGATAGCATGGGAGAGCGAGAAGGTCTGGTTTCATATGGGCAGGGCGGTTACCGGACGGTCCATCTGGGACCTCCCCTGGCTGCCCCGGACCTCACGCTCCCGCAGTGCTTACATTGCCCTCCCCACCAAGACAGTACTTGACATCTGGGACAAAGTAGCAGTTACCAAGGGCCTCACTACTTTCCCGTCCCCCCACACCCCCATTGCGGGGAACTCACAGTTCCCGCCTGCTCACCACCACCAAGCTTTCTCTGAAAGGCTGGATGGTGGATGCAGAACGATCAGAGATCTGTTTCTGGGAGACACCTTTAAGTCCTTTGATCACTGCAAAGAAGAGTTCCAGCTCCCGAAAGAAGCCAAACTACAATACATACATCTTCGTCATTGGGTGCATACATCCTCCCTGTAACAGGCCGCCACCCGAGCGCTCACTCCTATTGAACGCTTGGTGCGCTCCTTCGATGACTCTAAGGAGCTAATATCCCGGACATATCATGTTTTACAACACCCTCCACTTGTCGCCCTCCATCCATATCAGCCTCCCAGTCTGAAATCGCCCCCGCCCAATGGAACCGCCTGTGGCAAGACATCCCGAAAGTCTATCGCTGCATCTCCCAACGGGAAACGGCATACAGGATTATGACCCAGTGGTATTATACCCCCCTTATATTGCATAAGATGTTTCCCGCTACCTCCCCCCCTGTGTTGGAGATGTTCGCACTCCCCGGGTGACTTTCGTCATATCTGGTGGGCGTGTCCGCTCTTGACCCTCTACTGGAAAGAGGTCCTCAGTCATATCAAAATGGTGCTTGGCTTTCCCCTGCCTGAAACTCCAGCTACAGTGCTCTTGGGTCTTAAACCTGACAATCTGCGCGCACTAACCCGCAGGGATTGGCATATCGCCCTCCACATGCTAGACGCGGCTAAACAACTTATTGCCCTATACTGGAAGAAAGCAGAGACCCCCCCTATCGCCGTTTGGTTCACGCGTTTATGGCATACTGTGACTATGGAACTGCTCACTACGCGCTTACAGTCCCGCGACACCCACTTCACCAAACTGTGGCAGCCGCTTGTCACCTTCCTCTGCAAAATGGAGCACGCCCGCCTTCAACCTCCGAAGCGTCGGGCCCTGCTCTTCTTTGATGACGCTGTGTATCCTCCTGATCTTGAAGGCTCCTCCGCGCCCTCCGACTGAGTTCTCCTCTCCCAAAGCCCTCACCCCCTCTGTCTTGGTATCCCTCTTTTCTCTCTCCTTTCTCTCTTTCCAGACTTTTAGCTACCTATCCTTCTATTGTCTATCTTTCCAGGTGCATCCCTCTATTTGCATATATGTTGGTTTTGTTCTCCTCGTTCATTTGGATTGAAGGCTCCTCTTATTTGGGCCTTTCGGATATGACTCCTTACTACGCGGCCGGCCCGTCATGGGTTGTAGGCGACTTGCTGTGTAACTTCTGCCTCGACACAATTCACCTGCAATTTCTATGCTTAGTCAACAAGCGCAGCTGGCCCTTTACAGGGTTGTAGGCGACATGCTGTGTGCGTGAGGAAAGTCCTCCTGGTTCCTTCTTGAAAATAAAAAAAAAGGTTTAAACAAAAAAAAAAAAAATCTTGAGAACCAAAGCAAGTCCATGGGGAAAGAATATAAATGTAGCTACATTTTTTTAATGCCATTCTATTTCTTTTTTAGTAAGGCCAGAAAGTAAAGGTAGGTTGAATTACACAGATGAGGTCAGCCTGGTATTGAGGGGTTGGCCTGATGAAAAAAGGTACCTTTACACATCTGTCGTAGAGCGTAATCCTCTTTAATAGCATTTGTCATATTGATTCATCTGCCACATTCTTCAGAAAGCCAGTTAAAATCCACAGTGGGAATCTTTGTTTTAAAGAAAAGATCAGAGGTGAGTGTAACTTCAGCAGACGTCGTATACTCTGGTGCACTTTCATTGGTTGATCTTTCTAATTATCCATTTATGGCGTCTCTAACGTCTCCAGTTATGGATGTTTCCATGGCTTTAGATTGTCATTGCACCAGCTGATGATGGAAAAACAAACACAGGCCTTCGAAATAAGTCTACGTTTACTCCACCTATTCAAAACATCTCATGTAATGTCCTTGCGTTCGAACAGGCAGTACTGAAGGAAGTCGAAGCAATCGACTTTAATAACACCAAAGGATTCCAGAATTTGACAAAGGGGGAGAGAACAGCACTCCAAAAACTGAGAAACAACCATGAGCTGGTAGTCAAACCAGCCGATAAGGGCGGAGCCATAGTCCTCATGAATTATACCATGTACAGAGAGGAGTGCCTCCGTCTTTTATCTGATGCTATGAGTTACGAGATACACCAGAATGACCCCACCGCATGGATTATGAATAAAATCAAGAGCCTGGTTCATGAGGCGTTGACATGCGACTGGATCACGAAACATGAGGCTGAATTCCTCATAAATACAGAACCAAGAACACCAAGATTTTACACGCTCCCCAAAATCCATAAGAACAAGACACCACCACCAGGGAGACCGATAGTGTCGGGCATCGGATCATTATTGGAACCTTTATCCCAATTTTGCGATTGGTTCCTAAGACCCATCTTAAAAAAATCTCCATCATATTTGAAGGACACGAAGCACGTCTTATGCCACCTGAGGGACCTCGAGATTAACACCGAGGAGGACTTGCTCATAACTATGGATATCGAGGCACTCTACACGAGTATTCCCCAGAGACGTACTTTGGAGGTGGTAGAACAAATCCTCCTTAATCAAGATTGGTCTTTCATCACACCAACACACTTCATTATGGAGTGTGCGGAGTTGGCTCTTACTGAAAATTTCTTCGAGTTCGAAGATAAACTATATCGTCGATCAAAGGCACGTCAATGGGCAGTACCTTCGCGCCGAGTCTGGCGTGCCTGTACGTCCACCAGTTTGAGGAAGATCATATCTTCAGTGATAACAATCCTTTCAACCACCAGATGAAGACGTGGAAACGATATATAGACGACATTTTTGTCGTGTGGCATGGCACACTGGAGGAAGCCAGTACTTTCGTAGAGTGGATCAACAGTAAAGATATTCATCTCAATTTTACTCATACTATTTAGAAAAACCATGCTATTTTTCTAGACCTGGACATCACCTTGATGACGGAAGGGATCTCCACCAAAGTACACACTAAACCAACAGATAGGAATAGCCTCTTATTATATGAGAGCTACCATCCAAGGGCACTACGACAAAATCTGCCTGTGGGCCAATTCCTAAGAGTGCGAAGAAATTGCTCAGAACTAGAGTCATTTCACGCACAGGCAGAAGAACTGGAATCCAAACTCCTGGCAAGACACTATCCAAAACGTATGGTCAGGAAAGCCAAGAAAAGGGCAAGAAATAATAACAGAGAAGCCCTGCTCGATTCTACAACAAAGGAACAAACCGACCGTTTGGTATGTGTGACCACATATACCCCCGCGTCCAACAAAGTGCAGAATATCATCAAAAAGAAATGGGCAATACTCAATAGCGGAACAAGACAGTGGGAACCTCCCCTCTTCGCTTTCAAGAGAAGCAGAAACCTGCGAGATGATCTGGTACACTCTAAAATCACACGGGAGGAAGAGGATAATCAGTCTACCCTCTGGAGACAACCCAAGCCAGTCGGTCATTTCCCATGTGGTAACGAATAGTTTCTTACCTGTCGGTGTAGTTTTGCAGCTTGAAGACTTTCTGGATTCACTATGCTGTGCATTATTCCGCCATCTCGTGGTTGGGTCCGGATTCGTAGTCTTTTCTTTCTTTTTTTGTTTTTTTTTTTGTTGTTGGCCCAGGTGGGCGGCGACGCCCCCACCATTTGGTGTGCTCGGTGACGTTGTCGCGCTTCCTGCGGAAGCTCCCACCTTTGGTCGCCATCTTCGGATTCTTTTTTCTTTTCCTCCTATTGTTTTGTCGTCTGTCTTTCTCTTTTATCCTTTTATTTTTCTTTTGATCCCTCTAAACTCTGTATGTAGTCTAGTTTTACCCTTAACCTCCTATGTTATCTTCCTGGCGGAGGCGGGTGGGATCGCAAGTGAATCCAGAAAGTCTTCAAGCTGCAAAACTACACCGACAGGTAAGAAACTATTCGTTTCGCAGCGTGAATCTTTCTGGATTCACTATGCTGTGCATAGACTTTGTAGCGGTTTTGTTATTGCGGTGGTTGGGTGGAAGATGAGCATTGGTTGCTGAAAATGTGCTGTAAGACCTTCTGTCCTACTTGTGCCTCTTTGTTCATCTGGATATCCACACAGTAGTGTTTGGTGAACGTGTGCACGGAAGACCATGTTGCCGTTTGGCAAATGTCTTGTATAGGTGTGTTCGCTAGGAACGCAACCGTTGCTCTCTTCTTCCTTGTTGAGTGAGCCTGGGCGGCTCCCTGTAATTCTTGTCTTGCCTGCTTGTGGCAGAGTTGTATTGCCTGTGCAATCCATCGTGCTATGGTATTTTTTGTTACTGGTCGTCCCAAGAAACTGCTTGCGAAGGAAACGAAGAGTTGTTTTGTTTTCCTGCATTCCTTCGTCCTTTCTATGTAGTGCATCACTTCCCTTCTGGCGTCCAGCGTGTGTAGCGCCTTTTCTCTGGGCGTTGATGGTTTCTGGAAGAAACTTGGTATCTGTATTGTCTGGTTAATATGGAACCGCGACACCACCTTTGGCAGGAAGTGTGGGTCCGTTCTCATGACAATTCTGTCCTTGTGTATTTGCAAGTAGGGCTCTTGTAGTGTAAGAGCCTGCAGTTCACTGACCCTTCGCAGTGACGTGATAGCCACCAAGAATGCCGTCTTTAGTGTGAGCATGTGCAGTGTGATCTTGTGTATGGGCTCAAATGGTGATTTCATCAACTGTGTTAGCACAGTGTTGAGATTCCAGCTTGGGGCTGGCATCCTTTTGGGGGGCTATTCTTTTAGCTCCCTCCAGGAATCTTTTGACCACCTGGGAGGTGAAGAAACTTTTCCCCGCTTCTCCCCTGGTGTAGGCCACTATGGCTGCTAAGTGAACCCTTAGTGACGAGTAGCTTAGCCCGCTGTGTAGTAGGTGCGTTAAGTATTGTAGTACCGTTGATTCTTTTGTGACCTTTCGTTGCAGTCCCTCTTTAATGCACCATTGCGAGAACCTTTTCCACTTTGCAATGTAGCATTTTCTTGTAGTGGGTCTCCTCGCTTCTCTGAGTACTGCCATGGTGCTTGGTGGTAGCTTGAGGTGTGCGAATTCTAGGTCCTCAGGAGCCATGCTGCTAGGCTGAGGCTCTCTGGTTCTGGGTGGAGCACTTTTCCGTCTTGCATTGTCAGGAGGTCTTTCCTTCTGCTGAACCTGTGCGCTGGTTCCTGCGCCATTTCCATTATTTGTGAGAACCATGATTGTCTGGCCCACTGAGGTGCCACCAGTATGAGTGTCATGCTGCTGCTCCTGCATTTGCTGAGTACCTTGTGTAACAGTGGTATCGGGGGAAAAGCGTATGCAAATTCGTTCGACCAACTTATCCATAGCGCATTCCCTAGGGACCTTTGGTCCGGTTGTCTGGATGCGTAATGTTGGCATTTTGCATTCTGGAGTGTTGCAAACAGGTCTATCCGTGGTGTACCCCACTTTTGGAACAGCCGCTGCACCTCCTGTTGGTTGAGCTCCCATTCGTGGGATGCCGACGTCTGCCTGCTGAGTCGGTCTGCTTCTACATTGTCTATTCCTGGAAGGTGTATTGCCAGTAGGTCTATCCTTAGAGGGATGGCCCATGTCCAAATCTCTTGTGCCAGGCTTGATAGCGGTGCTGACTGTGTTCCACCTTGTTTGTTGATGTAGAACATGGTGGTTGTGTTGTCTGTTTGTATCAGCACTCTCTGTCCGTAAAGCTGCTTCTGAAAGGCTTTTAAGGCTAGGAACACAGTTTTTAGTTCTAGGTAGTTGATGTGTTTCACTGCATCTTGTTGTGACCACAGCCCCCTGATGCGGAGACTGTCCATGTGCGCGCCCCAGCCCTGCTGTGAGGCGTCTGTTGTGATGGTCACTGTTGGAGTTGGCTGTGTGAATGGCTTCCCCTGTAATATGTTCTCTTCCTTCCACCACGCTATTTCTTGCTGCACTGCGTGTGTGACAACCACTAGATCTTCCCAACTCCCTGTCGCTTGTGACCACTGCTGCTGTATCCATTCTTGGAACGGTCTCATGTGCAGCCTGATATGTGGGACTAGGTGGATGCATGATGCCATCATCCCCATTAGTCTGCTCACCGTCCTCACTGTCAGAACTTGCCCCTTGCGGTAATGACGTGTTTCCCTCAGGAACGCTATAGTTCTCTTGTCGCTGGGGAACACCTTGGACTGTGTGCTGTCGATTTGTGCCCCTAAGAATATTTTGATCTGCTGTGGTTTTGTTGACGATTTCTCCCAATGTATTGAGAAACCTAGTCTGGACAGTGTTTGTATGACTTGTTTGATGTGATCCTTGCAGTGTCTGTATGATCCTGCTTTCACAAGCCAGTCGTCGAGGTAGGGGTATACATGTATGCCCTTTCTCCGTAGGTGCGCTGCCGCTGCTGCAAGGCATTTTGTGAACACCCTTGGTGCGGACTTGAGCCCGAAGGCTAGCACTGTGAACTGGTAGTGATTGTGGCCTATCACGAATCTTAGTAGACGTTTGTGTTTGTGGTTGACGGGTATGTGCAGATATGCGTCTTTCATATCTATGGTCGCCATGTAATCCCCTTCTTGGATTTGGGGTATTACTTCCTGAAGTGACGTCATTTTGAATTTTTGAGTTTTTACGAACTTGTTGAGGAATCTGAGGTCCAGTATTGGCCTTAGTGTTTCGTCTACCTTTGGCACTAGGAAGTACGTTGAGTAGACTCCCTTGTTCCTTTCGTTGATTGGAACTGGTTCTATTGCTCTTTTTGTAGCAGCTCCTCTGCTTCTAGACGTAGGAGGGCGAGCTCCCTTGCGGGAATTGCCCGGTGTCTTGGTTTTTGCCCGGGGGTGTTTTTGGAGTTCTATGCAGTACCCGTGCTGTATGATGTTCAGTATCCACTTGTCCGTGGTAATCTCCCTCCATTGTGTGAGGAAGTTTCCTATTCTGCTCCCCACCGGGGTTGTATGCTCGGTGGTTATTTGTTTGCTGTGTGTGTTTCTTATTTTGTCCTTCTGTTGACTTCTCCTCTCCCTTGGTGTTAATAGGGGAGGGTTTGGTTTGTTTGTGGAGTCACTTTGAGGTGGGCTGCTGACCCCTCTTCGGGACTGTCCCCGTCCGTACCCGCGTCCTCGAAAGGACCGTCCTCTGGGTTGATACTGCCAATTTTGCTGCTGTTGTCCCTGTTGGCTTTGGCCCTGGTTGTTCCCCTGGTATCCTTGTTGGGGAGATTGGTGGGAAGTGGCGGGCGCATTGCCCCCTCTACCATTGGGCCGCCTTGAGGGGGTTCCTCTTCTCATCCCCCTGAATTGCAGTGCTCCCATGGACCTCGCAGTTTCATTGTCTTTTTTGAGCTGCGTTAACTTCTCGTCCACTGGGGCTCCAAACAGTTTCTGGCCGTCGAATGGCGTGTTCAGGATGTTGCTTTGTACCTCAGGTTTGACACCTGAGATCCTGAGCCATGCGTGTCTCCTTTCAGTCACCCCTATCATCATCTGCCTGCTGGAGTTCTCTGCTGCGTCCAAGGCTGATTTTAGGCAAGTGTTTGCGATAGCCTTGCCCTCTTCAACTAGGTGATTTGCCCTTTGTTGGTGTTGTTGTGGTAGGTGTGTTTTGAGCTGGCTCATTTCATCCCAATGCTGGTATGCATGCCTGCTGATGAGGGCGTTGGAGTTGGCGATGCGCCAGTGTATGGCTGCGTTCCTCTCCACCTTTCGTCCTGTGAGGTCCATTCGTTTGCTCTCCTTGTCTGGAGGTGGACCTATGTTAGTGGGCACATTTGCCCTTTTCCTGGCCGTTGCAGTGATAATGGAGTCTGCTGGCACTGACCCTTGTATGTACGCAGGGTCTTTAGAGGAGTGCTTGTACTTCTTTTCGCTCCTTGGTGTAACAGCCTTGCAGACTGCCGGTTCTTTGAAGGCCTCCCTTCCCTGGTCCAGGACGCTAGGGAGCATGGGTAGGAACTGGGACCTTGTTTGTTGAGGAAGTAGGGTTTCCAAAAGGAAACATGTCTTTGCCTTCTCCTCTTGCATTTCGACGCCATACGTTGCTGCAGCCCTTTGGACGACCACATTGTAGGCTCCAATGTCGTCTGGCGGCGAAGGCCTCGAGGGATAAGAGTCTACCCCTTCTTCTGGTGATTCTGCGTCGAGGTCTTGCCAGTCTAGGTCTTGTTCTTCCGAGGGCGCCGAGTCCCGGTAAGACTGGAACTCTTCTTCGCCTTCGGCTTCGAAGTAGTAGTCCTCTTCGCCCTGTTCGTCGAGCGGTTCGGGGGTTTTTGGGGGCTCGATGTCTTCGTTGTCGCCCTCCCCGAGTGTTTCGCGTGATGGCTTCGACGGAATGGCGTATTGCTTCATTTTTTCGTCGAAGTCTTTTTTCCGTTGCAGGATGCTCGCCATCTCTGCTTCGAGCCTTCTCTTCTTCTTCTCCATCTCGTGGACCCTTTCGGCGTCGATGGCTGAAGCGCCCCTCTTCGCGGTCTCGGATGTCGCCGGGCCTTCCTTTCTGGGCGTCGAGGCTTCCTTTTCGGAGGTTACCTTCGACGCCCTTGGTTTTTCGGAGGCTTTTGCCGATTGGGAGTCCTTCACGCGCTCGGTTGTTTGTCCTTGGTTGCTGTTGCT
The DNA here is from genome assembly GCA_963921515.1 of Calotriton arnoldi. Lineage (NCBI taxonomy): Eukaryota > Metazoa > Chordata > Amphibia > Caudata > Salamandridae > Calotriton > Calotriton arnoldi. The sequence continues at coordinate 1,128,885 of CAWUFW010004991.1, read as the reverse complement.
TTCGTCGAGTGTTTCGGCGGCAACGCTCCCTTCGAGGACTTGGCTTCACTTCTGAGAGTGTCGCTCGGGGCTTTGGCTTCACTCTTTCGAGCGTCGCTTGGGTGCTTCGGGTCGACGTCTCCCTTACCTCCTTCGAAGTTTTCTTGTGGACCTCGACGACTGAGCAGTCCTCCGGTCCCTCTGCGATGTTGTCTTCCTCTCCACTCGAGAGGCCCAGGTCTCGAAGCGATGGAGCTGGTCCCTGGCCCTGCATGTTGTGGTTCGCCCTTCTTTGCCTCTCTCTCACCCGGAGGGTTTTCGGGTGAACGCCGAACACGCGTTGCAGTCTTCGCTGATGTGGTCGAGCGGCAAGCAGAGGTTGCAGACTGGGTGCTGGTCCTTCTGGGCGTACTTGTGGTGACAGTTTTGGCAAAACTTAAACGGTGTCTTGTCCATACCCGCGCTCAGGGGGCCCCCTGTGAGCGCATTCTTTGTAGGCGTCGAGATTTTGGTCGTGGACCTTCTACCTCGTCGTCCTTCTTGTAGCCTCCGGTACTCGTCTCCTCGTCCGGTGTCTCAGGAAACGATCTTCTGTGGTTTTCTATTGAATTTTCGAGATTCTTCGTCCAACTTTCTGGAACTTCTCGTCGACGATCCAGACCCCACGGCGGAAAAAAGAATCTGAAGATGGCGACCAAAGGTGGGAGCTTCCGCAGGAAACGCGACGACGTCACCGAGGACACCAAATGGTGGGGGCGTCGCCGCCCACCTGGGCCAACAACAAAAAAAAAAAAAAAAAAGAAAGAAAGAAAAGGCTACGAATCCGGACCCAACCACGAGATGGCGGAATAATGCACAGCATAGTGAATCCAGAAAGATTCACGCTGCAAAACTGTGTATGCTGCCAGTTCACTGCCACCACCAAAGAAGTGGATATCGGCACAAACAGACCGTGGATATTAAAAAACTTCAGTAACTGCAACACTGAAAACGTGATATACATGCTTAGCTGCCCATGCAACTTGAAGTACATTGGGATGACTACAAGGAAGGCGAAAACACGAATTAATGAACACCGTAGCACAATCCGGTGCAAAAAATCTAATACCAGACTAACCAAACATTTTCTTGAAAAGAATCACACTGAATTCGATCTCAGATGAGTGGTCATGGAGGTGATGCGGAAACAGAAAACAGATATAAGCCAACAACTGCATGTCAGGGAGCAACGCTGGGTTTACCGGTTGCGCTCATGGGATACAGGGCTCAATGACGAAATCCCTTGGCTACAACTATCCCGTTGAACTAACAAATATACTGTCTACCATCAGTCAGTCGTTGGAGAGGTGTGTTAGAAAGCTGTGCTTTAGCAAGTGGAACATTTTATCGGGTTATAGCAACACAGAGCTATACCAATTGTTCCAACTCGGTAATAAAGATATTTGTATTTCTGTGACCATTACATATAAAATACAATACTACCACTCCTAAACTAAATGTTTTCCTCTTATGGCCTGCTGTTCTAATAGTAGGTGATTAGTAATGACTTGATGTATTGAATCACGACCATAATCTCTGGTAACTTAGTTACCTAGAGTGATTTATTGTGAGGCACTATGAGCGGTGCACTTTCACAATTCATATCTTTTTCACGTGTACTTAATGTAAATATACAGAAGGGTCCGCATTATTGTATGCGATCCGTTGTCCTCCTTGTACACAATATGAATCGCTATATATTGGTGTAATCGTGTTTTTACTATGATGCAGTGTTCCCCCTGGCATTAGACAATATCATCTTCTAGTACTGAGCTGTTTTTAGAGACACGTATGCGCACTTAGCAAATAATACGAACCGCTATACACAAGCGGATTCGTGTTTTTACTTGCGCATCGCCACGTGTCTTTGTGTCTCTCACTCATGGGGAGGAGAGCGGTGTAGCGAGGTCAGCGCACGCGCCCTTCAGTGCTATGGGCGTGCTACCAGATAGAGCCCACCCATTAGATCTTTTTACGCCCAAGAACAGGCAACCAGGCAGTTATCCAGGCACACACCGGAACCCGCACAGGCGGTAACAATTATCTTTCAATTACTTACGAAAGAGCCAGCGCGCATGAGTATAAAAACTCGCTCCCCACACACCTTCATTTATCGGCGGGGAGGCGAAGCGGACGAACATAGATGAGACTGCTGGAAGCGCTGAAAATGACAGTAAGAGTATGAATGTCACGGGTAAATGTTGAAGCGTTTTTAACGCCCTATGTGCATGTACTCAACACAAGGCATGCATTTGTATGAAAGTTTGTATGTATGTTTTATATGTTTTGAAATGGGCTAAAATCTAAGTAGCCTAGCTTTTCGTGCATTGTGTTTTTTCAGAAAAAGCCACAGTAGGCCCTTCCACCCTCGACCTCCCATGGAGTTAATAGGATAGTGTCCTTGGGTAAGCAGTAGAATTAAGTGCTTTTTTAAGGAGTGCGAACACGTATGATTGACACGTGTTTCACTTAGATCCCACCACGCGCAGCATAATGTGTGGTGTTATACGTACAGCATAGTGTGCATTTATCTTACTTACACGTCCGGTTTGTTTATTTTTCTTGTTTCCTATTTACCTACAGATACTCTCACTTTTTAAATATTGCACTACATGGGGAGTAGTTATCTTCACCCCCATTTCTCACAGTGGTAACTCTTTCATACACATTGTGTAGAAAGGTGGAGCCCATTACTCATCCTGGTCCTGACGAATGCTATGTACCCATCTGGGACGCAGAGCAGAAACATGTTGACCACTTTTTACGGTAAAGGGATAATGAATTCCCAGATTACCGCTCACTTCTTTTAATACCACAGATTTGCCCCTCAATTAAACCACTTGGGGACAAGTTTAATGGTTTTTAAATTACACTTTCACTTACTCACGGGCCACCACTTAGTTTTAGAAGTGCATCCCTGTCTTCAGGTGTATGCCCGCACTCTATCAAACGAAGTTTTTAGAGGGCGAGGACGGCCTATGATGAAGCATGACACCAGGTGGTGTGTGAGGCCAGTCCTTCACTTTTTGTGAGATGCCCCTATTGGATTTGCATCTCTAGAGACTCTGTAGGAACCTGTAGGAAGCCCAACTAGGGACAGCCCTATTTGTGTTTTAATACATTCTTCAGAAAGCCAGGTGGAATCCACAGTGGGAATCTTTGTTTTAAAGAAAAGATCAGAGGTGAGTGTAACTTCAGCAGACGTCGTATACTCTGCTGCGCTTTCATTGGTTGATCTTTCTAATTATCCATTTATGGCGTCTCTAACGTCTCCAGTTATGGATGTTTCCATGGCTTTAGATTGTCATTGCACCAGCTCTATCCTCTACTTGCTCCTAACAGATCCTCTTTTATCATGACAAAACCTAAACTCAGCCTTCCATCACACCATCCATCAACACCTGCTTCCTCTTTTTACCAATTACACACAACCATACAATCCTTACACGCTACTCCACTGCTTGCATTACCTATTCCAGTGATCAAATCTAACAGAAACACTCATAACTCTTGTCCGTCCCCTCTTACACACACATACTCTTCTCCAAAACACATCACCACCCCTGTACTATTCAAATACCACTCACCAGCAGTACTGCACATCCAAGTCTTTCACAGAAAACCACAACAATATCTATTCACTACTCCACAAAAACAAAACAGACAAATCTCAATACATTATATTCCTTACACATATATTACCTTACTATGTAATAATGTATCTATATATTTATTTCAGCCCTATTGTTCAAGAAAAAAAAAACGACTTTCTCGAAAGCTTTACTCTGTCCAACCATCACCCTACACCTCTATCAATTTATCCTCTATCTTTACTCTCTCTCATCCCAAACTCGTTCTACTACTTTGATCTCCAAAATAACCCTTGTAGGCTCCTCCCTCCTCTACATCTCCTGGCTCACCCCAAACATCAGTTTACAATGATCTCCCAAACAACCCAACTAAATTCTCCCTCCTGTTATCTCTCCTTTGACTCATCCCAAACCGAATTTTTCTACTCTGATTCTGTTTCTCCCTAATCCCTTTCTACACACTCTTCCCTCCTCCATCCCTCCTGTACTCATCCCAGACCTCAACTTACTACTATGATCTCCCAATTAACACTTCTGGTTTTCTTCCCTACTCTATCCCTCCAACATTCAATTCAATCCAACTAACAGACTCCCATGCCTTCCACTCAAATTAACTTGTACCTTCCTATACTAATATTATACCCATATTTCCCTATACTAACCCACCACTAATCCTTTTGGGTTCTCGAGTAGCGTGCTACTCACCAAAAAGTGCTTCAACGCCTCGTTAGGGGTAGTAAGCACTATATAAATACAATTACAATTACAATACTGAATGGAAAATTGTGCAAAAAAGACGAATAAAAAGAACTTACTAATCTCATAATGAGAAATAAAGTTTTAAAACTTACCTAAAACTCTCATCACTGCCTGAACTTAAAACTGTTAATTATGTTGATAATTGTTTTGATTTTATTTGGTTTTCATTCATACATGGTGGCAAAGATATAACGCGGAGTTGGAGTCCATTCTTGTAAGTAAAAAAGGTTGAACTTGGACTAGAGAGAAAATTTGGACTCTTTCCGTGCTATCAGTTTTCTGGTAGCAGAGGATGGTTCACACTGTGAATGGAACCATAAACAATTTCCCAAGTTAAATTAACATACCTGATTCCTGAAATGCCCAGAACCTGAAGATCTGACAAGGCTGTATTCGAAGACGATTGCTGTTTGGAGGTGTTAGTATTAATAGAATGATGCGTTGTTTATTGTAGTTGTGTTTTGGTGTGTTTTTGATCATTAGGGTGATGATGAATTGTGATTTGGTTTGATGTTACTTGTTTAATGTGAAGAAGGTGAAGAGTTTCAGACTCGTTGTAGTCGAAGATCCCGAGATAGATTGAGACTACTGTTTATGACACTTGAAATTTCTTGTTTGCAGGTTTTTGAAGTAGGGTGTGAGGTACCATCACTTCTACAAAGGATAGAAAGATTTAAAATATTGTTGTGATTGTTTAACTTTGGTTGATGTTAGCAGAACCTAATTGCACAAAAAAAGGATGCAGCATTGATTAGAGTGATTTCCTGCTGGTCGAGATTTCATTTGCGTTTGTGGTTTACTTGAATGATTGAAATACTGTTATTTCTGTAGTAGAACAAACAATAATTGAGATGTTTATTGTATTCATTGTAAGTTTCTTGAAGTTTGTGTAAGTACAAAGATATTGTAAAGGAGAGTAAACTGCAGCAAGGAGTAAACATCATACGTCATAGAGTTCGTGCTGTGATTGGTCTTTTGGTGTGCCTTCGCGCTAGGATTGGTTGCTGACATTAGAGATTGAGTGAATATTGCATTGAGATTTGTTAACTGGATTTTGGAAAATAATAGCTGGCACATGAGAGGTTAAAGAATCTGATGTATCCGGAACCAAATTAAAACATTGAATTGAAGTTGTTTTTGTATTCAAATTTCTAGTGATCATGAAATGTTTTAAAGAAATTAGGAGTTTGGTAAAGGAGGATGTTACTATTCCAGTACAGAAAGGAGAAGAGAAACCTGCTGAGAGTATGCCTGTGTATAATATGACAATAGAACATGGGTTACACACATGTTTTTGGCTTTGTCAATGGTGCAAGATAACAGAAAAGGAAGGTCCATTGAGTTTTCCTAGATATGGATCTTTTAAAATTAGAATTCTTGACAATTTGAAAGGGACCTTATACGAGATGAAGCCACCTCCTAGACCATCACAAGATGAGGCTTTAAATTTATGGGAGAAGGCTGCCCGAGATAGAGAGAAGGAGAAATATCGGAGAAGGACAAAGAGAGCAGTGTGTAATTATGCAGATGGTCAATGGGATGAAGGACAGAGTAGATGGAGGAAAGCTATAATTGAGGGAACTAGACTGTATCGAGTCATTACAACAGAAGGTTCAGGAGAAGGAAATAGGAAGAAAACAATGGAGAAGGGTGAAGAAAAGAAAGAGATAGAAGAGACAGAAAGTGATTCTAGAGATGACATTTTAGAAGAAATGTTGGTTAATAGACCCCCATGTTATGCAACACCAATTGAACAGGTAGAATCGAGTACCAGTACAAGTAGTACAGTGACTTCTGCACCTGTAGAAATGAGTACAGCACAGATTGAGAGACCTATGCAGATACTTCAAATTGTTCCACCAGTTGTGGCTTGACCACAAGTAGCAGTCTCTACTGTGACTAGAACACCTGTAGTGCATACTGCAGTGCCAGTACCACCAGTAAATGTACAAACTTTACCTAGGCCAGTTCCAAATGCCCTGCAAAATGTAAGTTTTATGCCAGATGTTCAAGGAGCAGTAGGAGGTACACCTGTAATAGGATCTGTCCTGATTTCACAGAATTCACGGATTGTTGTGTGGAGACCACCACAGACAGTGCAAGTACTTATAGATAGAGGGACGCTAGTTTTTACAGCTCCTGTAACTCCCGAAAACATAAATCCTACTGAGGAGGGAGGTATTTCAACTTGGTTGGAGGAAGCAGCAGGGATTAGAAAGACAGAACGTGTAGAGTCTCAAGAGAATTTAGACTCTGAAAAGGAAAGACCTTTGAACATTACCAAATTGAAAGTTGAATTAGAAGAGATAATAAGAGGGTGCTTAGAGTTGGAACACTTATAACAATACCAGAATATGGAATTAATTTACCTGTGTAAAGAAATTACGAGACGAGCAGGTGTCGTACATGATACGCTGACAGAATTGGCCCAGAGATATGAAATTGATCTTTCTAAAAACTTACATTTACAGAGAAGTTACAGGGTGCAATTAGATGATGCAGCAATTGAAAATATGCATGAGACAGGAATGCAGTTGCATATTATGGAGTAAGTGAAATGCATTCGTAGATGGGATGAAACTGAAAAATTGGAAATTAAATGGGCAAAGAAGCATGAAAAGAAAAACATGGAAGCTGAAGCAACAGGTAAGAAAGACGAGGACAATGAGGGGGAAACTACAGCTTATCCCTTAAGGGAAATAGCAGGAGGGAAGTATGTACATGTGCCTTGGAGCAGAGGTGATCTTGCAGCATTTATGAACAATTTTCCAAAGTTGAGAGACAAACCAGTACAGTGGTACTCAAAGGTAGAACGGTTTATAAAGATTTCAAAGCTGCTGTGGGAAGATTTAGATACGTTCTTTGATTTTGTGGTGCCAACTGATTTGTGGGCTGATTGTAAGACTTCTATAAAATGGCCGTGAGAGGAACCAGTGAGAAATGCTAGGACTAATGCACAATCTCCAGTAGTTATGGCAAGGTATGAAGCCGGTGGATCGGAACCATCCTCTGCTACCAGAAAACTGATAACGTGGAAAGAGTCAACATGTTATCTCCAGTACAGGTTCAACCTTTACAAAAATGGACTCCAACTCCATGCTATATTTTCTTCATCGAGGCAACAGTTCTTTGCCACCGTATATGAATGGAAACCAAATCAAAACAATTGATCCAGCGCTAACAATAAAAATATTTCTCCTATTATGCTTTGGTCATCCAGGTGCAATTATTTCCCTAACACACACATATATCCATATGACGGTGGGGCCCATAACACCGCATATACATTCACTTACTCATTTGTTCCCTGGATTTCCTCCGTCATGAACCTAGGAGAAAAACGAATCGCTGGAAGGAGACGGGATACCTCTTTTATAATGACATAATATTTCTCATTTGCTTTTAAGGTATTCCGCTCATTGGTCGATGGACCAACTAGTAGGAATCAGTTGATGGTGATTAAGACCAGCTCAATCACAATAAACTCTTTTACCATTTCATTATTAATCATTGAGCTAAAGAATCACTGAGTCATTTGTTTAAAGAATAATAAAGTTTATATAAAGTTTTAAATGCAGGAAATGAGGTTAAGCTTATTATTCAGATCATTACATTTATCATCAATATAAGAATAGTTTGAAATTGCAAGGCACTTTTATTAGACGGAAAAATGAGGTTATCATAATAAGAACTCTATAGATCAATCTATCTATCTATCTGGGTAAAAGCCTAATAATTCTAATAAAACCCTATCATTAAAAAGTTCTCCTAAAGCAGCATCTTTATACTCAACTGGAAAAGGAAAATAACAGCAGCAGCATCAGCTCGTCAGCATCAGCAACCGCAACTTCTCCCATCTACAGCATCTAACTCACGCAGCATCTAACTTCTGCAGCATCTCCCGCAGCATTCGAACAGCATTCTATTCTCCAGCATTCTAACCCCTCCCACCAAGAGTAGGTCTTCTTATACCCTAATTCTAGCTTACAGCATAAAATGTTTCTTCTTACATGGCGCGATTCATTCTCATTGGTCAAAAACTCAGGTCCATATACATTTTAATCAAACTTCCTGGTCTTAACCAGTTCCGTGTGGAATGTCCATGCAAGCATCGTTTCCCACAGTTCATGCACTTGCTCATCCGTTTCGATCAGTCCAAATTGTATCTTTTTCTGTTACATTTTGTGTAATACAGTTCCGTCTATTGATTCAGTCAGGCTTCTCACGCTTCTTGCTGATCATCTTGGCACACATCTGCTCAGAAGGGTCACAACAGCCTTGACCATACTTTCATCTTAGCCTCTCGGCATCAGCACGTGATCATCCCTTTTCCACAGCCTCTCTCCTCTATCACATGGTCTCTTCCGCTCATGCGCACTCTAGCAACTCGCGGCCATTTTATATTGCTGCTCGGCAGGCCTAAGCGCACTATTTTCAAAGATAAACAAAATGTTATTAAAACAAAGAAATATAAACCCTTTCGTTTCCCTCCCGTCTTTCTACGTACCCCAATTAGGTATTACCTAGCAGAAGCAACATATAAAGCTGTCCCTTACTTACCATCGCTTTATTTTGCAACCACACGTTTTATTTAAAAGCACAAATCATGCATTTATTATTTAATTAGTACGCAAATATTATGTTATGTTAGACACGTAAACAATTATAAGTCAATTAATTTGCACACAGAATTGCGTGTTACCATTAACCCTTAACATACATTGTTGGTTATTTACTTAAACGAACATGTTTATTAATATTGTACGAAAATATTAGGAGGTTAAAATTTTTACATTTACCCTGCTCCATCAACTCCCCCTTTGGTGATTTTTAATATCACCACAAAAACCCAAGTTATACAATTTTCTCAGACAGCATATATCTTTTATCCGTTTGCTTTTGTTAGTTTACACAACTGTATCCCTTTCAACTTGTTTCTTCGTTTTCTTGTACATGTTCTCTTTTATTTCTTCTAACTCTATTTCACCCATTTCTCTCTCTCTTTCCTTGTTTATCATGTTTTCTTTTTCTAGCTTATTCTGCCTTCTTCTTCTCTTTATACATGTTATTGCAAGCTTCAGTACTAATATTATTATTATTATCACGGTTGCTATTATTATAACTTTCCCTATTATTAATCCACTCATTCTTGTTAACCAATTTATTACAGAAGAAAACCCTTTACCAAGTTTTCCCCAAGCACTTTCAACCTCCAGTGGAACAAGTTCTTTGTGCAAATTTGTAATATTTGTTATATACTTCTGTATATTTTCGCTATTATCTGGAATGTAAGTGCAACAATGTTGGACTTTCAGCATTCCACAGACTCCGCCCTCTTTTGCCAAAAGAATGTCAAGGGCAAGACGATTTTGCATCACCATAGCTCTCATGGCAACCATCTCGGTATTTACCATCAAGAACCCTCCAGCAGTATCTGTAGATAAACGATCTACCACTGTGGATAATTTCCGAATTCTAAATGCATTCAAAGATATTCCCACTGCTGGTATCAATGCACCAAAAATGTCACCTACTATTTCTGAAAAACTTTCCCTTTTTCTACGTGTAAAGGTATTTATCATTTTGTGTGTTCCTTTTTCTTTTCTATCCATATGAAAAATCTTTGGAAAGACCAGGCCTAAGTAACATGACCCATACCAATGGTCCGGCAACCTATAATAAGCCCTATTTCCGCAAACATAATAAATCCCTGGAAATATTGGATCTTTTCCCCCTTTGAATCCCCATCCACCTAAAATTTGGTAATTGTCATGGCAATTACTGGAACCCACAAAATAATTGTCATATCTTGTCTTATTTCTTCTAATGCACAACCTTCCCTGTTGGGGCCAATCCAGAGTCATAGCTGCATTTGTCTTTTTCTTGTCATGATTGTCTTCCTCAAACGCCCAAAGAGGTGTTTTTGTCTCTTCTATCACTTTTCTTTGAAATTTCACTCTTCTCTCTTCAACCATCTCTAAAAATACCTTTTCTTCCTTCTTTAACTCACAGGTAAGGTTGTACCTAATTATACTATCTAATGTTAAAATCTTATCTTCTAAAAAATATTCACCAAACGTCTTTCCCTCTTTTATTTTGTTAAGCTCGGGAACTACAGAAACTTTTGCAAAAATCTTATTTATGTCAGTGTAATAATATTCTAATCTACCTGTTTTATAAAATAAACTTGCTAAAACACTACATGTTATTCCATATGTCAAAGGGAGGTGATGATAAGTCACACCCTCTGCTACAGATGCAGGCAACTGCATACAAACATAGCAATCTCTTACATCCATTGTTTCTACATACTCATATAATAATTTAGTAAAAACATTTTTTGAAAAATCTGTTATTGATTTGTCCTTATGTAATTCTGCACTACTCTTTAAAATAACTGGCTCTTGAGTGTTAGCTCCTTTTTCTTTCTCAGTGTTATTAGACATTTCCACTACAGCTAAACTAATTGGAATAGTGATTGCTAAAACCACCCATACTGTTATTAATAATCCTGTACAAAAACAGCACATCTTGCACCATCTACTTAAAAACTCACATCTACATTTTCTATCTCTAGTATTCTCCATTTTGTCTTCTAACCTTATTTATTTGTTTTCTAGAAAATTGTGTCACTACACCTCAGAAATGACTTGCTTGCCACTCTGTACTTCCAATATTTTGTCTTTGCTTGGTACTTTCTTTTAATTCTTTCTCAGAATTCTTTCTTTGTCACATCCGGTAAATTCGTCAGTTCAGTGTTTTGTCAAATCCGGTAAAACTATCTAAACTTCTTCAGGTTTGTTGCTTCAGGTTTGTTGCACTTCACTTTCTCCCATCAGGTTTCTTTGTTCTGGGTTTTCGTGAGTGTTCTTTTCTTCTTTGTGACTAGTCAAAGCACGATACAACCATTCAGGCGATCTATACTTTTGATTTACTTTCTTTATTCTTTTCGTTTTCTGCAAGTGTTTTCCACCTTGTTTTTCTTGCTCTCTTTGACTTGTTATTTCATTCACTTGTTCAGCACTTTTCCCATCCAACCTTATGATTCTGTATCTTAATTTTCTTACTTCGTTGGGCCAATTGTCTCCTTTTCTTGGCCTTTTTGCTTCACTTCCTTTTTCCTCTCTTTCTGTTTTCCAATTTCTTTTTCTTGTCTCTAGTTTTTCATTTCTTTCTTCTCCACTTTCTTCAGACTCTGTTTCAATTCTTTCGTTATTTCCTCTTATTTTGAAACTTATAATTTCATTTTCTTCTACTTGTGGTTCTTTTCTTATCTTCCTTCGTTCACCTATTTCTGTCCCTCCTCGAGGTTCTTCCGAATTTGTGTCAGTCTGTCTATCTGCTTCTAAATTTCCCTGTTCTTGTGTTTGACTATCTGTCCCTACTGCTCCTCGGGGTTTTTCCGATTTTTCTAGCTTTTGGTTTGAAACTCTCCCTTCTTCATCTATTAATATTATCTCTGAAGGAATTTTACCACAACTTGTACTTGGTTGCTCACTGTCACTATCTTCTGGCTCAGTTTCTTCTCTTATGCTTTCAAAATTCCACTTTCTTTTTAGAATTTCTTCACATTCCGAATGTTCTGTATCAGATTCTGAACTGGTGTCAGATATTTCCAGATGTCGACTTACAGGTCGATCTTCAAATTCTGGAACTTCAGCTATTTCTTCTATTTCCTCTTCTTCTTCTATCGTTGCACTTGTAGTTGGGTCTTCCAGATGTCGACTTACAGGTCGATCTTCAGGTTCTGGCACCCTGTTTGTTTCTTCTTCTCTTTCTGATGCTGAACTGTTATCTGATATTTCCAGATGCCGACTCACATGTCGATCTTTAGGTTCTGGAACTCTGATGGTGTGGCTGGCATGTACCCAGTGTTTCACTCCTGCACACTTGACTGCAGTGGTCGTCACCAGGATCACTTGTCGTGGTTCGTCCCAGCGAGGAACCAAACAGTTTCTTCTCCGGTGGACTTTTATTCGAACCCAATCTCCTGGATTCAAGTCGTGAGCTGGTTTTCTTTCAAGAGTGGTCGCATCCGGTCCAACCTGATGAAACACAGAACGCACCACATCAGCCAATCCTTTGCAATAATCCAGCACTAGATCATCAGTTATAGTCAGTAGCTTGTTGACAGGTACTTGTGCTTGTCTCATTGCTCGTCCCATGATTATTTCATGTGGACTGAGTCCAGTTTTCCTTTCCGGAATACTTCTGATTGTCATCAGAACTAATGGCAAAGCATCTGGCCATTTGAGTCCTGTAGCTTGACACATTTTTCCTAACCTGTTCTTGATCGTTCCATTCACTTGCTCTACTATTCCAGAAGCCTCTGGTCTGTATGCACAATGCAGTTTCTGTTTAATACTAAGTGCTTCACAAATCAGTTTAACTAATTCATTTTGGAAATGTGTTCCTCTATCTGTTTCAATCGTGACTGGAAAACCATACCTAGGAATGAATTCTCGCAGCAAAAGTTTTGCTACCGTGATACTATCATTCCTTCTTGTTGGATATGCCTCCACCCAACGGGAAAACAAACAGACGACCACTAGGACATACCTCAATCTGCTGCAAGGTGGCATTTCAATAAAATCCATTTGCATTCTAGTGAAAGGACCCCCTTCTCGTCCTATTCTTCCTAGACTCACTACTGTCTTCCTTCCTGGATTTAACTGTTGACAAATAAGACATCTCTGACAAAGACTCTCAGCTATGGCTCTGAATTTTGGATTGTACCATGTTTGTCTAAAAAGTCTGATCATTGAATCTCTCCCAATATGGGCTTGTCCATGGTACATCCGTGCCATGTCAGAAATCATGCTATCAGGCATTACTGGTCTCTCATCCCTGTAAACCCAAACATCAGTTTCTTCATGTTTTCTACATCCTGCTTTTATCCAGGTATCTTTTTCCTCATCCTCTGCAGCTTCTTGTAACTGTCTCACCTCATCCCATGTTTCAATAGAGTTAGTAAAAAGCAAAGGACAAGAAATATGCTCTCTTTCACGACATTTATTCAAAGAAACCACATTCTTTGCACAGTACTGTGCCATTTCGTCAGCATATTTATTACCAACAGTAATGTAGTCTTCCCCATTTTTATGTGCATTGCACTTCACAACAGCGATCTGTTTAGGCAGCTGTATCGCCTCAAGCAGCTTTTTCACAAAATCTCCATTTCTGATGGGCGTTCCTGCAGACGTCAAGAAACCCCTTTGTGACCAAATCTGACCAAAATCATGCACAACCCCAAAGCCGTACTGGCTATCTGTCACAATCGTAACCCGTACATTTCTTCCCAACTTACATGCTTGAATCAGAGCTACTAATTCTGCGACTTGGGCAGACCGTACACCTTTCAGACAAGATGCTTCCAATACAGTTGCTACTGTGCAAACTGCATATGCTGCACTTAGAACTCCATCACTCGTTCTCAAACATGAGCCATCCACAAACAGAATATAATCTGATTCTTTCAAAGGCTCATCTCGTATATCAGCTCTTGGTTTTGTACAGTATTCGAGCACATTCAGACAATCGTGATCTACTTCATCCATTTCAATCACATTCTCTTCATCTGGCAATGATGTTGAAGGATTCACATTCATACATCTGTCAATGGTCACATTATCTGCACTCAAAATTACCTTTTCATACCTAGTCAGCCGACTATGTGTCATGTATTGGGTTTTCGTTCTTGTCAAAAGAATTTCCACAGAATGGGGAACATACACTCTCAATGGATACCCCATCACTATGCCTTCACTCTGTTCCAGACTCACACAAGTAGCAGCAACTGCTTTCAAACATCCAGGCAACGCTTTCGCTACAGGGTCTAAAACAGCTGAAAAATATGCAATTGGTCTTTTCATAGTTCCATGTCTCTGCACCAAAACTGAAAATGCACATCCATCTCTTTCACTGCAATACAGCTCAAAATCTTTCTCATAGTCAGGCATTCCCAATGCTGGAGCCTCACACAATTTCTTTTTCAACTCTCTGAATGCTTTCATTTCTTCATCATTCATTTCAAAAGGATCTTTAACATCCTTCTTTGTCAGTTTCTGCAATGGTTTAGCAATCAGTGAAAAACCGCTTATCCATTGTCGACAATATCCAACCATTCCCAAAAACATTCTTACCTCTCTTTGTGTCATTGGAGCTCTCATTCCTTGAATCATTTTTATTCTTTCAGTCGTTACCTTTCGCACTCCTTTCTCAATTTTATGCCCTAAATACTGGACTTCTTGTTGACAAAACTGCAATTTTGAAGGGGACACTTTATGTCCTCTTTTTGCTAAATGATTCAGCAAAGCAATTGTATCATTGACACATGCTTCTTTCGTTTTTGATGCCACCAGTAGGTCATCAATATACTGAACCATTACTGACTTTTCTGGCATTCTTAGATCTTCCAATGATTTCTTTAGGATCTGATTAAAGATTGAGGGACTTTCTGTGTACCCTTGAGGAATTCGGCACCATGCCAAAATACGCTCTCCAAACCTAAACGCAAATAATGGCTGGCTATCTGGATGCAATGGAATAGAGAAAAATGCATGACATAAATCAATTACTGTGTACCATTCTGCTTCACGTGGAATCTGGTATAGAATCACAGCAGGGTTCGGTACTATTGGGCAACAAGGCACAACAATTTTGTTTACCTTTCTCAAATCCTGTACGATTCTATATGTTCCGTTTGGCTTTTTCAGTCCCATTATTGGCGAATTACATGGACTGCTCATGATTTCTTTTAGAATCCCTTGTTCAATCATTTTATTTATTACTGGCGTTATTCCTTCAATTATTTCTGGAGTCAATTTATACTGGGGCGTATTTGGGTAACTCGTTCCTTCTTTTACTGTTATTTTAACGGGATCTACTCCTTTCATTAATCCTACATCTTCTCCTGTAAAGTCCCACACTTCTTCTTTCACTGTCCTTTTCAATTCAATTGGGATTTTCTCTGCATCAAATACAGGAAACAAACCATTTACTTCTGGTTCTAAATTCACCATTGTCATTTTATACAGCACATCCTCATCCGGAGTCTGAAATGCAATTCCGTCTGGGGTACAATAAATTGTGCAGTTCATTTTGCACAATAAATCGCGTCCTAAAAGGTTCACGGGACTACAATCACATACCACAAATCGGTGCATTTCACTAAATGGACCAATTCTTACCTTTACTAATCTAGTAAGAGGCGTTTTAATTTGCTGATTGGAAACTCCAACCACTTGGATATGTTCACCTGAGAGAGGAAGGTTTGGAATTTCCACTGACCTAACAGTAGAACGGGTAGCTCCAGTATCAACAAGGAATGTTACATTTGCACCATTCACTTCTCCATCCACAAATGGACCAGACTGATCTACCTCTAGAGTTGCGCCAAGCACGCACTCTTCCCTCTCTCTTAGGCACCGTCATGAACTTTCATCCGTGTCATCCTCATCCTGTCGTAACAAATATTGAGAAATTGCAGCTGCACGCGGCAACTGTGTTACCTGTTCTCCTCCGTAGAATCCTGTTTCTGCACTGTATTTCTGTTGGTTAACACTCTTGGGAAGTGGTGGTTGTGGCACCTGACCTTGTTGAGTAACTACCTCACTCTGCACCTGTGAATTTAATGATTGATTTTCCACATTAGGTTTTGGAGGAAATTTACACTCGTTTCTCCAATGTCCTAGCTTTCCGCAGTTGTGGCATGGCCACTTTTTCTTTGCCTCATCTATGCTCATTTGTCCTTTTCCTTTACCTATATTAGGTCGGGATTTAAACTGTCCTGTTTCACTACTAGTATTACTCAATTGAGCTTCTTGCTTCTCTGCAACTTTCACCTGTGCCCACATGGCCTTTTCTTTCAATTTACGCTGTTTACTCTCAATTTCATCACTGCAATACTTAGCATATCTCAAAACTTCGTCCACTGTGCTATTCTGCCAACCAATCAAGTGCTGCTTAATCATTTCACTTATCTCTGGTTTTAATCCATACACAAACCTATATACAAAATGACTCATGTCCTTCTCACTTAGTGTCTCATAACCACTATACTGTTTGAAAACCAACAACAATCTCTCATAGTAGGCGTGCACTGACTCTTTGCTTTCCTGCGTTGTTCTGTCTATTTTTACCCAATCTGTTTCTTTTGGTGGAATTTTATTCTTCAAAAAGGTAACTACTTGGTCATACTTCCTCATCACTTCTGGACCTGGCGCTCCTGTTTTAGCATCCCTTGGATATTCTACAGTTGGCCAATCAATGGTAATCTTACATTCTGTCCACAAATCAGCTGGCACTACTATATCAAACAATCCATCTAGATCTATCCACAGCACTTTTGACACCTTAACAAATCTTTCCACTTGTCTGTACCATTCTACTGGTTTCTCTCTCAATTTGGGGAAGTCATTTGTAAATGACAGTATATCCTGTCTGGTCCACGGAACATGCACATAACTACCACCTGGTGTTTCTCTCATCGGGTATTCCCTAGCAACTGGTTCTTTATCTGTTACTGCAAACGCCAAATATGCTTTATCTGTTGTTTTCTCATTCCTCTTTGACCATCTATTTCTCCATCTATCCACATCACCCCATTTTCTCAATAAAACAATCAGCTCTTTTATTTGGGTCAGTCTTCCTGATGTGTTCAAATTCTCTATGTCTTTCTCACAAAAATCTACTCTGTACGGTTTCTGCAACGTCCTTACTTTCACAAATTCTACTCCTAGTTCACTTGCGATCTCTTCCAATTTGTCATGTAAATTTCTAGCTCTCCAAGTAAGACTCTTACACAAAAACATAATCTCATCATCCTGATAATTTTTTAATTTTTCTGTTCCAATTGTTCCCAAAATCAACTCTTCCATGTCTATTTTCAACCTAATTACATCTAATGGTTTTTCTTCTGGTTCTTTTGCTTTTAGCGCTTTCATCCATTCGTTTAACTCTTCTGGAGTCGGACCTACAGGCGTACTATTTAATTCTATCCAATCACTGCTTCTTTCTGGTGTTCCTGATGCGGACTCTGTCACCATAGGCATTCTCCTAATCTCATTCTCATTTATCGTCAAATTTGTAGGTGGGCTTGGTCTACACGTACTAGCCAAATTGTGTGCACCTTCATTATTCAGTTCCATCCCTTCTCTTTTTCTTTGCAAATGTGAATTCATGGGAATCACTAAGGAATGTTCATTAATTTTCTGATTCTCAAAAATTGGCATTACTGGACCTATTGTTACTGGTACAGTTACAGCTTCCATATTCTTTGTCAATTCTCTTATTTTCTCAGTCAATTCTTTTGTCGTTTTTGCTAATTCAGTTGCATTGTCACTTTCTGTCTCTTCATTTTGTGAAGTTTTAAATGTTTCTTGTGACCTATTTATTTCATTTCTTCGTTCGGGTTTTTTATTCCTCCCAGTTTCCATTGGCGGTGCATTAGGTGTCACCACCGCAGAAGTCTGTTGGTATGGAGGTGGGTTTCTGTTTAAAATATCTTCCAGCAATTCGTCATCTGTTTCACTACCACCATACACATACTTTTCTACCACTACATGTTTCTTTTTCTCAGTACACTTTCTCTTTGCTTCTTCCTCAACCTCAAAAGCTGGAAACAAACCTCCTGTCATGTTAGCATATCTCCAACGCTTTACTCTATCCTCATGATTTATTCCCCACAACCTTCCAGGCAAAAACTCATGATTCTTTAATCCTCTGGATCTCTCTCGCTCATACATCTCATCTTCCCATTCCGTTAAAGCTTCAAACTGTGTCGGTCTAGGTCTAGGTTCTAACATTACCATCTTTTCTCTCAAATTCCGTAGTACGGCTACATTAAATGAACCATTCTCAGGGAAAGCCAATGCTCGATCATTCTTGGTGTATTTTGTCCAATTTTCTAACCATATGCATGTATGATATCCATATTTCAGCATCATATGTGAAGCTGGTGATTTCGGCGGAGGAATTATTTGTCCCTCTCTAGTCACTACCTTTTTGTCTTTCTTAAAGAAGTTCTTAACTTTCGACATCCAAGACGTTTTCTCTTTTCCATACTCATAGTACGACATGATTCACAACCTTTTTCTCCTTAAACAATCCGCAATTCAACACTGTTCCCTATGCGTTATTTCAACCAATACTAGCGCGACTCACACCAACACTCCAATCACAAACTTCCACGTCACTAGGCTATTCAACCAATCCTTGTGCGACTCACACCAAAGCTCCAATCAGAGCGATTTCTGTCTACGGCGCACTGTCCAATCCCAGCGCGGCTTTTGTCTACGTCAGTCCTGCTCCTGTTCTCACGTGACTATCGCACTGTCCAATCCCAGCGCGACTCTTGTCTACGTCACTTTTGCTCTTGACCCCTCCTTTACAAAATTTATCGGCAATTTCTTTTTCAACAATTTTTGTTAGTTACAACATTTTAACCACATTTCCATTGGCTGATTCGCTAAACCGAAAAGATAGCTTTGACCATTTACACAAGAATTCTGTATTTTCTAGTAGGCAGCGCTTACCTCTACCCTACCACAGAATTTTCAGTTTCGCCGATAAAGTAGCACTTCCTTCTACCTTACCCTTCTTTCAAGCAATCAGTAAACCCGTTTCTCTGGGGATAAGACACATGTGGAGACTATACTGCTCCTGAGAATTAAGGCCAGAGTTTCACAAGAAAACCGATCACTATTTCACTTACACACCTTTTATACGCAAAATGTCCCTAATATAACACAACTTGTGTTATTACCAAAAATGAACTCAGACAGTGTAAAATTCCATGTGACTTCTCTTGCCACACGTGTTCCACTTCCTACTTCCCGGAAGCGTGAAAACTTACATATAACATAACGCGACTCAATAAAAGTGTTAGACATGAACTTATCAATAATCAATAATCAATAATCACCAAACTAATCTATAGTAACCATAACTCTGCTACCAAGAAATCTGATCCAGCGCTAACAATAAAAATATTTCTCCTGTTATGCTTTGGTCATCCAGGTGCAATTATTTCCCTAACACACACAATATATCCATATGACGGTGGGGCCCATAACACCGCATATACATTCACTTACTCATTTGTTCCCTGGATTTCCTCCGTCATGAACCTAGGAGAAAAACGATTCGCTGGAAGGAGACGGGATACCTCTTTTATAATGACATAATATTTCTCATTTGCTTTTAAGGTATTCCGCTCATTGGTCGATGGACCAACTAGTAGGAATCAGTTGATGGTGATTAAGACCAGCTCAATCACAATAAACTCTTTTACCATTTCATTATTAATCATTGAGCTAAAGAATCACTGAGTCATTTGTTTAAAGAATAATAAAGTTTATATAAAGTTTTAAATGCAGGAAATGAGGTTAAGCTTATTATTCAGATCATTACATTTATCATCAATATAAGAATAGTTTGAAATTGCAAGGCACTTTTATTAGACGGAAAAATGAGGTTATCATAATAAGAACTCCATAGATCAATCTATCTATCTATCTGGGTAAAAGCCTAATAATTCTAATAAAACCCTATCATTAAAAAGTTCTCCTAAAGCAGCATCTTTATACTCAACTGGAAAAGGAAAATAACAGCAGCAGCATCAGCTCGTCAGCATCAGCAACCGCAACTTCTCCCATCTACAGCATCTAACTCACGCAGCATCTAACTTCTGCAGCATCTCCCGCAGCATTCGAACAGCATTCTATTCTCCAGCATTCTAACCCCTCCCACCACGAGTAGGTCTTCTTATACCCTAATTCTAGCTTACAGCATAAAATGTTTCTTCTTACATGGCGCGATTCATTCTCATTGGTCAAAAACTCAGGTCCATATACATTTTAATCAAACTTCCTGGTCTTAACCAGTTCCGTGTGGAATGTCCATGCAAGCATCGTTTCCCACAGTTCATGCACTTGCTCATCCGTTTCGATCAGTCCAAATTGTATCTTTTTCTGTTACATTTTGTGTAATACAGTTCCGTCTATTGATTCACTCAGGCTTCTCACGCTTCTTGCTGATCATCTTGGCACACATCTGCTCAGAAGGGTCACAACAGCCTTGACCATACTTTCATCTTAGCCTCTCAGCATCAGCACGTGATCATCCCTTTTCCACAGCCTCTCTCCTCTATCACATGGTCTCTTCCGCTCATGCGCACTTTAGCAACTCGCGGCCATTTTATATTGCTGCTCGGCAGGCCTAAGCGCACTATTTTCAAAGATAAACAAAATGTTATTAAAACAAAGAAATATAAACCCTTTCGTTTCCCTCCCATCTTTCTACGTACCCCAATTAGGTATTACCTAGCAGAAGCAACATATAAAGCTGTCCCTTACTTACCATCGCTTTATTTTGCAACCACACGTTTTATTTAAAAGCACAAATCATGCATTTATTATTTACTTAGTACGCAAATATTATGTTATGTTAGACACGTAAACAATTATAAGTCAATTAATTTGCACACAGAATTGCG
This sequence comes from Calotriton arnoldi, assembly GCA_963921515.1. Taxonomy (NCBI): domain Eukaryota; kingdom Metazoa; phylum Chordata; class Amphibia; order Caudata; family Salamandridae; genus Calotriton; species Calotriton arnoldi. The sequence goes on along the minus strand of CAWUFW010004991.1, from coordinate 1,108,023 downwards.
TGTTACCATTAACCCTTAACATACATTGTTGGTTATTTACTTAAACGAACATGTTTATTAATATTGTACGAAAATATTAGGAGGTTAAAATTTTTACATTTACCCTGCTCCATCACAATCATCAACATAATTTTCAGTTTTAAGTTCAGTAAATGATGATAATTTTAGGTAAGTTTTAAAACTTTATTTCTCATTAAGAGATTAGTAAATTCTTTTTATTCGTCTTTCTATTCAATTAGTAATCTGGTTACAGAAATCATCAAGTAAAAATACGGTTAGAGTAATCAATAATGCAAAATAACAGGGTGTTCCATGAAGGAAATTAGTCTCTATTCTATGAAAAAGGAGCCTAGCCTACTAGGGGCCAGATGTAGGAAGCCAATTTGCGCTCGCAAATGCTGAAATTCGCAGAATTTCAGCGTTTGCGCTCGCAAATTAGCAGTGTGCAATGTAGCACACAATGAGCCCCTCGCAAAATAAGGAATCGCATAATTTGCGATTCCCTATTTTGCGATTGCATTTAAGGAATCGCAAATTGCGATTCCTTAAATGCAATGTAAGTAGCACAAAAGAAAGTGCACTTTAGCCTTAAGGAATCGCTAATTACCACCAACTTCAAGTTGGTGGTAATTAGCGATTTCCTTTAAAAAAGCACTTTTTTGCTTTTTTAAAAGTGCCATGTGGCACACATTTACGCCCTTAGGGCATGTATGTGCGCCACATGTGCACACATGCACATTTCAGGGGTCCAACAGGGTGTCCCTCTGGAACCCTTGCACCCTTGAAATTGCGCACGCAATTTGCGAGTACCTATTGGGTACTCGCAAATTGCGTGCGCAATTCCCATTTATTCCTATGGGCCTCTAGGCCCATAGGAATGAATGGGAAGGTATTCCTTGATTGCGCATCGCAATTTGCGATTCGCAATGAAGGAATATTAAGGAATCGCAAAAAATATTGCGATTCCTACCTACATGGCATTTTGCGAGTCCTTAATAGCGATTCCCTAAAAATCGCTATTAAGGAATCGCAAAAATGCTTTTACCTACATCTGGCCCTAGAACCCATAAAGAGTTCCTGGAAAAGATCAAATGAGCATTGAAACAAATTCAGAATTAAGTAGCCGAACTCCCCATAAAGAGTAGTTCTTGAAACTCAACTGAGTCTCATCTCTCTCAAAAGCATTAGCACACAGTCGCAGTAGCAAGCTGTACAGAAATAAATCTCGATCAGGAAATTAGGGAAACTGATACGGCAGTCGCTGTACCTGTCAGGGTCAAAAGGGATAGAGAAATTGTCACCTACAAAGTGTCAGGCAACAGCAGTCACCCTCCGTAGTAGCTCACAGCAAAGCACAAGTGGGCAGGAATGGGTCAAGAGGATCAAGTGGCTCTAGCTAACTGGAAACACGCACTAATATAAAAGACATGAGAACATGCTATTAACAAAGTTGCAGGTCTGATCATTGCCATCCAATGAGAAGTCATCTTTCCGACAGTAAGCGGCTTCATTGTTCATTTCCCACAGCAAACACATGGAGTTCACAATCCATTATCAAAATGTATCAATCCGTACTATATTTGTATGACAGGGAATGCTCAGCCTTGGTTCCCTTAGAAGACTATTGCAGTGTCTATTCCATTATTTATTCAATGTTTCTCTGAGGAACAATGAACTACACTGAAGACAGAAGCATTTGCTTGCAGATCTCTAGTTAGGACATGGCATTCACATTTCTCATAAGCCTAAGTTTATTGTTGCATACACAATTTTCTATTCAATATTATATTAACATATGAAAAAAATAGAAAGTTTAGTTCAGATCTTTGAGAGAAATATAGCTTCAGAAAGGAATACATTTTAACAACTCAGCACATTCTCCAGTTATGACAAAATCTAAGCAAGTCACATTAAATTCAAGCTATTGAATACATTTGTGCAAGGGTCAGCACTTCCTAAAGAACATTTATTTATTAATGAAAAAGTCTAGTTAAGGTCCACCAGTGAAAATGAATGCCTGGTGCGTTTTGCACAATTTGTCTACGTGTCATTTCTAAAAAGCATTTTTGCTTAGATACCTAAGGCAAATTAGCATTGTTGTTAATTATTCCGATATGCAGATTTTCTATTTCGACACCAGTCTTGGGACTCCGGATGATCCAGGGCAGCTAAGCTTGATGTCTTTTTGAATGCCTCACCGTTCCCTTCCTATTTTTGGTTGGTGCACTAAGTCTGAGTCTCCCTCTGGCAGTTAAAAGGGCATATACAATATTTAGTATTTTTGTGAGCCCTTACCTGTTGTTTTCTGCATAGTTGTGCAGCATTTATTTTTGTTACTACCTTCCCAGGAGCCAGGATTGGATTGAGACTTTGGGGCATATGTACAAGCCCCTATCGCCACGGGAACGTCACTTTTTCCGATGTTCCTGTGGTGATAGGGCCTCACCTTATTTACAAGGCAGCGGTAAGCCACTTAATGTGGCTTAACGCTGCCTTGTAAATAAGGCACCCTTTCACGCTATGCTTAGCGTGAAAGTGGTGGGCAATAGGTGTTGCGGTGGGCGTTCCACCACAACACTCATTGACGATCCCCCTATTTACAAGGGTGGCGTAAATAGGAGGCAGTGCCAAAATTAAGACCAGGGAAAACCTGGTCTTTTAACTTGTCGAAACGAGGAGAAATGCTTTATTTCTCCTCGTTTTTGCTTTTTCCTTGTGTGCTGCCTTGTGCAGCACACATGGAAAAAGTAAAACGCCTTGGATTGTTTATGTTCAGGAAGGTGACCCTTCCTGCATATAAACAATCTTTTTTAAAAAAATGACATTTTGTAACTTTCATGTGTGCTGCATGAAGCAGCACACATAGAAGTGACAAAACGGCATTTAAAGATTGTTTATATGCAGGAAGGGTCACCTTCCTGAACATAAACAATATTCCCCTGCTCGCAGACACCCTTGCACTATGATGCAATGGTGCCTGCGTTGGCGCTAGGCTGGTAACCGTAGCGCCAGCGCAGGGGGAAACGCAAGGCTGCACCATATTCTTGTAAATATGGTGCAGCCTTGCGTTTCTGAAGTAGCGGAGTGAGGCGTTAAGCCAGGACGACTATCTCCTCACTCTGCCACTTCTTTGTACATATGCCCTATTGTGTTTATTGGACATTATCATTGAGTGGAGTTTGTTTTTGCCGATATTACCTGTTTATTCTGGCATCCTGTTCTTATGCAGTTAATAGGAACTCCTGGATTATTTCCTATGAAGTAATAGGATCTCTGGATTGTTTAACTACCTTTGTTGCATCACATGGGAGAGTGAACCATGGGTGCTTGGAGGCAAGGGATTCAGGGTTGCACCTCTGCGCTTTCTGATATATCTAAATGTTACTTACTGCTTTTTCTTGTCATTACTCTTGACGGGGCGTAGCAACATTGGACGTACATACAGAGACGTGAGGGGTTGTGTCGTGTGCCACACTGAGCGCCGTCATTTCCCCATGGTTATTCCTTTCTCCCTATTTCTTTCCCCTTTTTCCCTAAGGGTTGGTCGCCCGCACCTGTTGAAATTTTGGGTGTTGAGGGCTAGCCAGGAAGGGAAAGGTCGTACTATCTCTGTTAGCACATAACCTGGATTTTAGGTGAGTGGGGTTTTTACAAAGAAGGCTCACCTGAGGGGCAGGAATTCTGGTCCTACGTCTTTCCAGGCCTGAACCTGCCCAATCAGGCAATCATTTTGAAATTGTCCAGTATTTACCAAGGAGATCTGGTGATAAGAAGCCCTGGTGGCAGCAATCAGTAAAGCAAGGGGTCCTGCCCACTGGTATTGTGGTGAGGTTACTGGGTGGAGTCCTATGGGGCTGGAACGATGAGGTGGCTGCTAACATGCAGTTGGACGCCAAGCCGGTTGCATTTGGAGAAAAGCTGAAATTAATATTATTCAAGTCAATAGATAATAGTAAAATTGATAATACAAAAAAACCTTCTCACAGTGAAAACACTGAGGTACATAATCACAGAGCAGTCCCTGACTTGTTTTATTACTTGCGATACCCACACTGCTAACCAAGCACTGCATTACAATCAATCAATGTGAGAATAAAACTTACTCTCTGTCCCACAGAAAAAGCCAGCCAATGTTTAATAGATTTGCCAAAATCCAAAGCTCAAAAAAGATTGCTGGATGAATGCTGGGTGTACAATATGTGTAATCCACGCCAGTCCTGGAAAATAGAATACATTATAAGTTATTCACTTGAAATGTGCGGATGTAGAAATCTCCTCCTATGCAAAAATATACTCTTCAATTATTTTGGTAAATCGGATAATAAATAATACATTTACGATGAAAGTCTCTAATATATTGATTCCAAATATTCAAAGAAAAACCATACATGCATAGTGGGTTAGTAGACAAAAATACCCAGAAGGCCAGTAACAATATACTTTTGCAAAGTTTCATTCTTTGGCGTAAGTATTTCTATAAATGTAAACATTAATGCTTTAAGAGTGGTGTGTTTGAGTATTGCTTATGGTTTAATGTAACTGCATCCCTTACCAAAGCTATTACTTCAGGGTCAGTGTTCTGGTCGTTATATTTAGTGTGCTTAATGTGTGGTGGCTTGCACCTTAAACAGTTTGAAAAGAAATGAGTCTGTCAACTGGGGCCAATACTTGTAGCTTGATCAAAAACATATTTAATAAAGCTTTATCCCATTATATTGCTTTACGTACTTCCTACCGTACATATACAAAAACATTCATGAGGCCATTGTAGCTAACAGTGGTTCAGGGCCTGATTTATAGTTTGGCGGATGGATTACTCCATCACAAACGTGACAGATACCCCGTCTGCTTTATTACAAGTGCCATAGATAAAATGCACTTGTAATAAGGTAAACATGATATCTATTACGTAAACTCTAAGGGGCAGATTTACAAGAAAGAGGCGCATCTGTAGGGATGTCACTTTCCCTGCGCCACCCTGAGAAAACTTGCACCACCATGGATGCGCCATATTTACAATACAGCGCACCATGGCGCAAGGATTGACAGATGCGTCAGAAATTCTGACGCATCTGCTGGAGTCGTGTCGCAAGCACAACGCAACTCCAGCAATGCATTTTGAGGCCTATTCCCACTACACTGCGTCACTCCTTACGCCTGCTTCAAGCAGGCGTAAGGTTTTGATGCAGTGGCGTCCTAGAAGTGACGCAGTGAAATCTTGTAGATTTCACTGCGTCACTTTTGCGAGGCTTTCCTGCGTGGGAACGCCCACCCTGCATACATTATACCTGACGCAGGTAAAATGTGACGCAGGGCTTTACAACGTGCCGCATCTCCCTAGATGCGTCTCCTTGTCAATTGGTTGCATTTTTTATGCCGCCGCTGCGTCACAAAAGTGACTCAACGGCGGCGCAAAAGTGTCGCAAGGGGCTTGTAAATCTGCCCCTAAATCAGGCCAGCACATAATCTTGAACACTCCTGCCCTGAGGGGCTTCTGTCTATGATCAGAGTTAGGACCTGAATAAACAATAGTGTTCTCTAATCAAACTAAATCATGAACACAACTCAAAAGGTTGAGCCTAAACTAAATAGTGCCATTTAACCGCTCGATGGCACCATTTTTCTGGAAGAATTGTTTGTGTTTAGAGATCACTATTGTTTATCCATATCGTAACTCAGAGCATAGACAGAAACCCAGCAGGCAGGAGTGTTCAAGTATGCACATGTAATAAGATTTAAGGTATCATTGAATGCATTTTATGAGGAAGATGTGGAATGAATTTGCACATAGCAATTTATGCCCATTAGGGCGGAGTTAGTTTGTACATAGTAATGTTTGCCTATTAGGGCTTAAATATCATATGAAATATGTATATTTTCTTAACAAATGCAGATTACGTGCAAATTGATTTTTTTCAACATAATTTGTGCTATATATAATGATGTGTTTATTTATTTGTGTATAAATACTGTAAATGCACTATAGTATGTAGACATGAAAGTATTCATATATTTATATTCATTTTCATTTTAAATGTGGTTGGTTGTTGGGTATGTGCACTCTTTATAAGAAAAAGGTATAGTATTTCTTTTGTGTTGGGCACGTCGGTACGTGGTTACATAAACAACACAAACAAAATGACACTCACAATGTGAACAAGACCGAGTGTACGACCGAAAAGCGTTATGGTGATTATTCAATAAATAAATTTTATTTATGCAACTCTTGCTGCATCGGAGCCTTTTTTGTAAATCGGTGAATAATTACATGGAGCTGCTGGAGCTGTATACTGATGCGCCCCATCGATTTGGAGCACAGCGGCAGCCAGCGGGAGCCTGTAGTATATATGTGTGTGTTATATATATATCTAGCTTTGAGAAAGACCGCCTGGTCGAAATGTGTCAGTGAAATAAAGTATCTTTTGGACTAACCTGGAGTGCGGGACATCCTTGCAGCGCGGCGGCATTAGCAAGGGATTGTGAAATAATCTATATCTATATATATATATATATACATACATATATAGAAAGAGAGATGGAAAAAGAGAGCAGGAAATAGTAGGACAGAGCTTAAATATATAAAAAAAAGATTACATTGAAAAGAAAAAAAGAACAGTAACTATATTAAATATAAAATATTAGAAAATTGAATAATTATAAACAAATAATGTATAATATTAATCAAAATATTGATAGGAAATGTCAAATGAAAAATAGAAGTGAACAACGGAAAAGGTAAAAATTTAATAATAAAGAAAATAAGAGGCATCTGGAAAGGAGAATATATCCTTATATAGTGCAGTAATATATCAGAAATGAAAAGAGGGCACTCGTTTACAAGAAAAGTGGGAGATGGGAGCTTTACCTCCCCAGAAGATTAAGACAGTCATTTAAAAAGAAAAAAAAGGAATGGGGTGGTGGGAGGTTTACCCCCACCTCCCGCTCCAGAAGAAAAGTACATTGATTTAACAAGCATTGGCAAAACCAATAGGTTTGGCCTTTCACACAGCTGTAGTACCTCAACATCATTACAAGAGGCCCCTTTTGAATCAGAAGCAAAAGCTTCAAGTCTTTAACAAGGCTGAAGTCCTTCAAAACTTAACTAGATGTTCCTCTCGAGTCAGATGCAACTGCTCCAAGTGCCTTCAACCAGGGCCAGCTTTAGGGCAGTGCGACCGGTGCCATTGCACTGAGCGCCAAACTGAGGGGGCGCAATTAGCATTGTACTCGAAATTAGCGCCATTGTCTTCCTCTTTTCCACATCTTGTGGAAATAAAAGACGGACAGCGGTGCTCACGTGGTAGCCGATTTTTGTAATCGGCCGAGAGCTGTAACTTGACAGAGGCTATATTCAGCTGCAGGTCATGAAGCCTGCACTACTGCTGCAACGACTTGTGCAGAGTGCACCCTCCAGCCAAATGAACCCACCCGCCACTCCTCCAGGTGTCCTCTTGCATCCCGTAACTCAGCGTCTTCCAAACGGCCAGCAAGGTTTGAAACGTGAAAGGACGGGGCGCTGGCTTTTATTTCGTCTCTCTTTGCAAATTAATAAGCATGTTGGCTACATTTTCTCTTTCAGCCTATTGGGAAGAGGCCCTTTAGTAGCCCTGGTTTTTAGGTGTTGGTTCAGTGCTTAATTGGTGCTTCTGTTTTCTGGTGCTCAGCACCAGCACTTATTTGTAAACAACGGCACATATTAATGAGAAACCACCGCATTATGGTGCAGTGTGTGTATTTTAAAGCAACATTCATTAGTGAAGCATTAAGCTATTTGATATATGCTTAATAAAAAGATAAAACTTTAACTTAAACTTGCTGTTTAAAGTGACATGGGTTGTGCCATTTGCAGTGGACCAGTAAGTAATACCTTGGGCCCTGGCACTTAACTTTTTACAAATTAAGCACTGTACTAGCTCATCCCAATTTAAGGCAATATTTACAATGAAAGTGACTCAGTGCGTGCCGCAAGCCATTTGGCTGCGCTGCACTGAATCACTTTCAAAGCACAGGAATGCGACATATTTACAACAATATGTCGCAATCAGCTGCCATGCGCCCGTGCAGGCACCCTTGCAGCATGGTGGAATGATGCCTGTGTCATAGGGAGATTGTTTTTGTGCAGGAAGGGACCCCATCCTACACAAAAGCAATCAATTGAGGTGATTTCCACTTTCCATGCGTGCTGTAGAATGCAGCACGCATTGAAAGAGGAAACAAACGTCGAGAAATGGAAACATTTCTCCTCGTTGCGTCTCGCTGCGCCACCCCTGGGGTGGTGTAGCATTCTGACACATTTCCAGGTTTACGTTTTCTCGTAAATCTGGAAATGCATCAGAATACATGGGTGTTGTGTGGGAACACCCACAACAACACCCATGTTACGCCCCTTACACGCAAAGTGTTGCGTGAGAAGGGGTGATATTTACAAGCACACGTAAAGCCATGCAGGGTGGCTTTATGTGTCCTTGTAAATATCAGGCAGCAGGTTGCGCCGCCGATGCGTCACGCAATGTGACATACCGGCGGCGCAAGGGGCTTGTAAATAAGCCCTAAATAACTTTTGAGGATGTTTTGCTATTGTAAACTTGAGGGGCAACTCTAGACTGATCATTCTGTGCAAGTGTAAATATATGCTGCGTGTTATGCTCTTGCGGTTATATTTTGTTAGGAGCTGATACTAGGCTCGTTTGGGTGAATGGCACGGAAAAAGACTATATAATATACGCATACAAGCGTTAATGAACCACACAAAGCCGTCCAGGTAATCAGAAGCTCACCAGAGTTCAAATGGAATGGCTCTACTTTTTAGGTTGAGCATTCGAGACCTCTTGTATATACTTTAGTCTATACTTATATGTGTATGTACTTTGTGGGCTCTGGAGATCAGCCCTAGGACTTGTCAGCTTCCGCTTAGGGACTTCTTTTTCTTTTCAACTGCCTCTATTTAACTGTCTTGATAGAAAACGACCAGTAGAGGTCAGTAAAATACCAGAATGCTTTCTGTTTGTTCAACTGCCTCTATTTAACTGTCTTGATAGAAAACCACCAGTAGAGGTTAGTAAAATACCAGAATTGCTTTCTGCTTAGGGACTTTCTTTTTTTTATGTTTCTGGCAACTGCCTCTATTTAACTTTCTTGATAGAAAACGACCAGCAGAGGTCAGTTAAATACCAGAATCACTTTAGCATTCTCTAGATTCCAGTCCATAGAAATTGTCTTCCACGAGCACCCATAGACAATAATATTTTTTCCAAATCTTGTATTTTCAGTGATATGACCACCGAAGGCCCTGATTTTATATTAAAAACAGAGCTTTGGACTGTACCATTTCCCACCAAAAGGCAATATTTCTCTCCATGTGTTCACATACCTGGCGTGTCACACAGTTTGGTGCTTACTTTCCCTCCATGTTAAAGAACAGTAGATGTTTCAGCACCCAGTCTAATGTGCTGCATAGCTAAATACATATAAGGTCCCAAAGGCACAACCGATTGCATTGCAAATGCTTGTTTTCTGTAGAGAGCACTGAGCAGGATACTTTGGGCGATTTTTTAAAAATTATGATTCCCCTAAACTGCCACAAAACTCAGAATAGGGGCGCTTTCCCAAAATTAGTAATTTCTTTCTATTTGCTATTCTTGTGTCAATCTGAACATCAGTATTTTCACTCACTGCAAGCAACATGCCATATGAGGAACAGTAATTTATTTATGAGTGTCATTTTAAGCACGTTCTTTTGTATGGGAGCAAGCACACTTTGAAGCTGGGGAACCAGGTTCGAGTCTGGGGCGCTCAAACATCCTCTGATTCTGGGCGAATCACTTAATCTCCCTGTGCCTAAAAATGAATGTGTCTGTCTGTAATGCAACTGGGGCTCTTGTAAAGCACTCTGATACCTTCGGGTCATGTTTCCGCTATATAAAAAACTGCAAAAGAGTAAAAAAACACTTTTCAGTGTTATTCAGCGGTCTCCTCCCCACCAAAAAATCTAGAGTGATTCAGTACTTTCAGGGCTTAATGTACCAAATGCTTTTACCCCTTCTGTGTCTACGCGGAAATGCGTCAAATCATAAGGGCCTAAACTTCAAACACTGTCTTTTTAGACCGTCTGATGCAACAAATGTCAATTTTTTTCATTTCAAACGTACCTATTATTAAAATGTGTGCTGCTTACTGGTTCAAGCAGCATGCACCTCTGCGTGCCACACAATGCCTTACATCAGTGGGCACCTCTTGGATTTAGCACTGTGCGTATATTGCCCCTCCTGCACTGTCTGCACTTCTAGCCACTCTACTCTATCTGTCTCATGTCCAAATGGTTTTCTTGTTTTAAGGATTGCAGTAAATGCTACATTTTAAATCCCATTATGTGCCCAGTGTGGCCAACATCTGAGTATGCATGATAAACATGACATCAGGCCAGTGTTTAACTGCATGAATGCAACATAAAAAAGCTTGTTGGGGACGCCAACAAAGATTGCCGTACTGGGCGCCACCAGTGCTAAATCCGACCCTGCCTTTAACCTTATTGTTAGGAAACAGTTTTTTGACTGGCACTACAAAAGTGTGCCACTAAATTGCAATTGCTTAAAGTCATTCTGTGGCCAACACTTTCCCTACTGTTGCTTAGACTGGAGTGGGAATAGTAAATATAACCCCTCTGAAGTCGGACACTTTCCCTACTGTTATGTAGACCGGAGTGGGAATAGTAAATCTAACCACTTGGCAGTCCAACACTTTCTTTATTGTTGCTCAGACTGGAGTGGCAATAGTAAATCATCTGGGCCCAGATTTCACATTGGGTTTGCGTCACTTTTGTGGCATTTACTAAGCCATACAAAGTCGATTTGTGGGGCTATGCATGGCTTAGTAAATACAAAGTAAAACAACTCAGCACCCGGTGCTGCCCTGCATTAATTTGCGTTGGGTAGGCATTACATGAGTGGAGCATGGGCAGTCCAATGCATCCACCCATGTGTTTTGATGCAAACCAAAATTTACAATGCTGTCCTTACCCGACAGAGGTGTAACAAGGAAAAATATCTTTATTTCTCCTTGTCACTTCCTCTTTCCATGCATTCTGCAGCACACATGGAAAGAGGAATATGCCTCTAAGGATTGTTTTTGTGCTGGAAGGTATCCCTTCCTGCACAAAAACAATCCTGCCCGTAACACAGACACCCTTGCACCATGGTGCAAGGGTGCCTGTGTGGGCACTAGGCAGCACTCAGTGTGCTATGGAAGAGCAGAAGTGTACCATATCCTAGTAGATATGGCGCATTTCTGCTCTCTCCCTTTTACATAACACAGTGAAGCAACTCCTCTACACAAAATATTTGTAAATATGCCCTCCGGTGCCAACTCTTTCCCTACAGTTCTTTAATCCGAATTGGGACTAATCAATCAATCAATCAAATTCACTTTATTCAGTTTTTGCATAAAACCATAAAAGTAATCTAAAACAGTACTTTATACAGAAAAATAGCATAAAAAACACATTATACAGTACATATTCAAGAACGATTGACTAAAACCGGAATGGATGCCGAGTCTTTTTCTAAAAAGAGAAAACACAGGAAACCTAGCTATGCAAAATGGTCCCGAGTCAAACATGCTAAAGCACGTAGCAGTCACTGAGAGCCATAATAAAATGAATCGCAGCAAGCTCTAAGCCTCACAGCTGATTTTAAAAAGTTAAGAACATGGAAAACAGTATTGCCAGATAACAATTGTAAAAATATAAAAGCTGGTCGCACCTGCCTAAAATTCAATGATTTCAAAATTGGGATAATAAAATTTCTTCGGGGAATCTTATAAAAGTTACAAAACATTATAGAATGAAGCATGTCCTGTGGAGACTTACCGTCGCAGCCACAGGACTCTAAGCTCTGACCTCTACTATACCCACGTGGCTGTGCCAACATGAGGTGGAAGAGATCAAATCGGAACCTAGTTAGTAAAAAAAGGTTCATGAGCACTAAAGGGCGCTAAGAGATATGGCTCAGTAGATCGCACAGATTTCAAAATCACAAACCTACGAACACTAGGTTTCCTCAGCTCACAACCCTCCCTTTCAGCGGTCCTCAGATTAAGGAAGGACTCCTTTACCCAACCCAGGTCTTTCTTGTGCACAAGTTCCGGGTTGGAGAAAAGTTCTGCTCTTCCCATCCTCCCAAAGCATTTCTTAATGTAGTTAAACCACGGGCTATAATGAGCATAATCCAGGCCCATGCACTCCTTTAAAATTGATTCACTTAGGTTGGGACCCTGGTGCAACCATAGCTTCAACCACAATATGCGTGGTTGAAGGGCCAACAGGTCCGAGAGATAGGGAACCCCCAGCTCTTCATGAACCATGAAGCTTGAAGTACCCTGGGGCACACATAAAAGGCGTTTCAGAAAGTTGTTTTCGACCACTTGTAATTCTTCCTTGGTAATGTGGCCCCAAATTTCACTGCCATAGGAGACTTTGGCAATGCATTTTGCCTGATAAATCTGTAGGAGTGCCACAATCTGTCTCCTGCCAAGATTTGAGCCAAAGTTATTAATAACAGTATTAGCGCGCACTAGATCTCCTTTCTTACTCCGTATTAAAGGCCCCCATTTCATTTTCTCGTCTATCAGGACCCCCAGGTAAGAAAAAACCTCTGTGCGGGAAACCAAAGCGGCACCAACCCTAAACTAGTAATTCTTAATTCTTTTTTGTGCGGGGTCCCATCTGCATCATGGAGCATTTGGAATCATTTATAGACAAGTCCAAATCTTCCATGAAAGATGTAAAAGAATTAAGCAGAGATTGTAATCCTCTAGCAGTCCGGGCTATAAGGACCGCGTCATCCGCGTACAACAAAACCGGCAGGCCGCGCCGTCCCACATGGGGGTAATCTACCTTAGTCTCCAATAAAATCTGCTCTAGTTTGTTACTATATAAATTAAACAAAAAAGGAGCTAAGATGCATCCCTCTGCAGTCCAATACTTTCACTACTGTTGCTCAGACAGGAGTGGTAATAGTAAATATAACTCCTCTGTAATCCAAACCTTTTCCTACCGTTGCTTAGAATGGAGTGGGAATAGTAAATCAAATCCTTTTGAAGTCCAACACTTTTCCTACTTTTGCATAGACTGGAGAGGGAACAGTGAATCTAACATCTCCAGAGTCCCTGCGTTCTCTAATGTTGGCTGAACTGGATTTATTTTAACTACTTGTTTGTTTTATGTATTTTTTATTTGAATTATTTTTTATATTTATAATATGACCTTCATTAATGATTCTATTCTTAATGTATGTTTTTATAATTTACTATTTCTGTTATTAATTTGTGTTTTTTATTGTCAATATGTTAATAAGATAGATAGATATAGATTTTTTATGTTTATTTTGTATATTTATTTGAAAGTGTTAAATATTTTTTTATATGTTTATGTCAATATTTAAATTAGGTTAAATATGATTGTTAGTTGTATTAGTTTCTGCTAGGTATTTTATTTACTTCACTGTTGATATTGTAAATTAAAAGTACATGGAAAAATGTTTAACTTGTTTTTAAAGAATCTATCTATCTATCTATCTATCTATCTATCGGCGGTCGCCAGTAGGTAGTTATAGTTAGGACCATGTTTCAATAGGAAAAGCGTTTTTTGACTTGCCTATAACTTTGGTGCCGTTTGATGAATCTTCATGAAATCTTCCCAAAAAAGTGTCTTAGTGAGTCTTGTTGTGCATGGAAAGTTTCGAGGTGATCTGTAAAGTAGGGGCCGAGAAAAAGGAGGGGTCAATAAAAGTATGTTTCCCATGTTAATTCTCATAGGACCTTTAGACATGCCTGCAGTCCAAACTGCTAGACAGAATTACACCGAATTTGGCAGGAAGGTAGATTTTGGTTCACAGATCACGCTTTTAGTTATCCGGTGTAAATCTGTTCTGTAATGGTTGACAAATTTAAGGAAATGAAATTAGGATATCTGTGGCTGCGGCTAATTTGCGAATAATAAAGAGCTCATGAGGGAAATGCAGATCTCTGATTGGCTGCCAACACTTCAACCAGGAAGTGTTGGAAGCAATCTTGGGACTCGGCTTCAGTCGAGTCCCTCCCCAATTTTTTTTTTAAAAAGCTAAGGAGGCATGGTAGGAATACCCTGACCCCCTAAACTTGGTCATGGGGTCCCAAAGAGACCCCGCCAGGCCAAAAAAGCATTTATTTTAAAAAAATGTTGCCGCAAAATTTGCGGCAAAAATAATAAAAAACAAGCGCGTACTCCTGGCTTTTTTTTTAAAAGGAGCCCAGGTAGGCCAGGTCCCCAGGGCATTTTATAAAAAAATGAGGAGGGCACATGTGGCCACCCTGCTGAAGCTCTTTGAGCACCGGGGACCACCACCTCCCCGGAGCTTTATTTACATTTTGGAGGGGGGCCACGCGGACCCTCCTCTATAGGCCCACCACCTCCCCGAGGCTAATATTATTAAGAGTGGTAAACGTAATGGGGCAACCCGGTGTCCCTCAGAACCTGGGTATACGTATTTTAAAAGCCACACAGTAAACTATCATTTCGGTTTATAACACACACCTGACGCTGCCTTTTAAATCAATCCTTAGGTTGCCATCTCTCCCCCCTCCTGCCCTGAGGAAGACCCGCCTGGACGCACTTTCACTTCTTGCGCGATACACAGGGTCGAAACGTCGGCGTATTGTATATGTCTACACAACGCTTATGATCACAGTTCCATTCGTCATTGGATCATTAAGCATTTTTGCTAATAATAAGGACATTTATGAAATCTTTCTCCCTCCCCCTCCCCATTTTTTGCACAATTGTTTCTGTATATAGTGGACTATATTTATCACCATTCACCACATGTCACTGTTTCACCACAGTCACGTACTTCACATTGCAATTGAAATTATAAATTGCGACAGCCTTTATTATTTGATTTTCTCTTAATACATTATTGATTCAAAAAAATTTTGGGTGTGTGTTATATCTTTATTTATTTTTCTTTGTAAATTATTCATATTGGTTATAAGTAAGCTGTTGCTACTTGTCCTAAGTAATTGATACCCCGACAGAACCAATTTTTCCTTTAAAATACGTATACCCAGGTTCTGAGGGACACCGGGTTGCCCCATTACGTTTACCACTATACCAGTGCAGGTAGCTACCTGCGAGGGTTTTCTTCCCTTTTTTAAGAAAAACACGAATCATAAATCCTTGTCAGTGTGTCATACTATGTCAGACAGGGAAACACTTTCATATAGCGAAGACTATATAGCCAAATTGATCCAGGAACAAAGTGAATTCAATCGCCTGGGAACAGGGGCTGCCTCAATTGACACTACACTTAATGAGAAACTCTCCAAACTAGAGAGATTGGAGAAAAAGCTTATTCGCACCCGCCTGCATGGTCACCTTCTTACAAAGTATCTGCAAGCAAACATAATTCCGAAGGGCCTACAGGTGAGGAACAAACCTGCTATTTTCATAGAGATTCCAAAGTTTCGTGAAGGCTTCTCATTCGTGGCCAACAACTGCTCCCGGCACTGGATGGTGCTGGGAGTAGAAACTGCACTTGAGTATGCAAAAAAACTAGCACAAGAAATCGCTGAACTAAAAAGAGAAATACTGGACGATAAAACTGTCAGCAACGCCAAGGAAGCGCTTGAACGAGCAGAAAAAACATTGGCAGAATTCAATACCATTACTCTTAACAAAAAACTGGACAAACTCAGCAAAGATATAAGAGTATATGACAAGAAAACCACTTATCCATACTTGAGTGACGAGTACTACGAACAAGACTCCCAGGGTTTCTACACCAACCGGGGCCGACAAGGATACCGAAGATTTGCCAACCTCTCAAATTCCTCCTTTGGAAGTGGCTCGGAGAGCGACAACGAGAGACCGACAACAAGCGCCAACAGCAGGCCACATCAACAAGGACAAAGCTACCAAGATCAACAACGCACTGTTCCTTTTTTAGGGGAGCAGTTATGGATGAACAGGGACACCAACTGGGACAGACCAGCAAGATGGAACCGTGGACAAAACAGACCACGAGGGAACACGAGAGTGAGGTTCCAGGGAAACAACAGTCATGGAGAGATCAACACAAGAAGACAGACTTACAAATGGTAACACCGGACATCGATGCAAGAGAGCCAGGACCGTCTTTGAGTGCGGATTTGGTAATCCCAGCGGAAAGAGATGAGGCTCATGTGACCGAAGGTGATGACACAGAAGAAGAACTCACAACCCCTTCTGGAACAGATCCGCATAACCCTTTAGCCATAGAGGAGGAAGTTGCTATAGAAGATGAAGTTATAACTGACTTGGACGAACTAGGACAGAATACAATGGTGGTCCTGGACACACGGTTTGACTTAACCTCAAAAGACCCCATCATTAATATTTCAGACTACACACTTACAAAAAGCGAACATGATCTATTATCTAGAGGTCTTTCATTTATTCCGACGACCCCACCCAACAATTTCAACATCAAGCTGGAACTGCAACAATTTTTCCGGAAAATACGACTTAAATACCACTTCAAGAAGAATGAACACTGGAAGAAATGCCTAGCAGCTACCGAATTCAGACCTGCTTCAACCTTTCTTCCTGCAGCATACTTGATGAGTGAAAAGATCCTCGCTTATGAGAACATTGTGATGGAGGAAGTAATGGATCTCCTGAACAACAAAAAAAATCATCAAGCATAACATCAGCAAGGATGAAAAACAGGCCCTGCACTCGCTTAGTCATAACCCTTCAATCGTTGTGAAATCAGCAGACAAAGGTGGAGCCGTGGTCATTCAAAACACCCAGGACTACATCACAGAAATCAATAACCAACTGAGTTGCATGGACAGCTACCAACGGATAAGAAAGAATCCAACTGAAGACATCTCTGCACTCATTCAGTCTCTCACACATCAAGGTCTGACAGAAGGTTTTTGGTCACAACATGAATACAACTTTCTGAACAAGAGTGAACCAAGGATACCTACCATATACACACTACCTAAAATACATAAAGACCTACGAAAACCACCAGGCTGCCCGATCATATCAGGGTGTGGCTCAATCCTGGAGCCCCTGAATCAATTTTTGGACAGCTTTCTACAGCCTTTTGTGGTGGAGACACGATCCTTCCTAAGAGACACAATGCACACTATACAACTGATGGAAAACCAACCTTTTGATAAGCAGACACAGTTTCTAGCCACACTAGACGTCTCCTCCCTGTACACAAGTATTCCCCAGGAGCACGTCATTGATGTAATACGGAGGATACTAGAGAAACGACCTGCACCAGTGTGGATTCCAACCGAATTTCTGGTTGAGTTACTGAAAATAGCAATGAAAAAGAATTATTTTGTCTTTCAAAACACCTACTACTTACAATGTAAGGGTGTAGCTATGGGGGCTGGATTTGCCCCTAGTCTAGCTAATCTCTACATGGATGACTACGAGGACACATACCTATACGATCCTACAAATCCCTTTCTGAACAATATATCAGTATGGAAGCGGTACATTGACGACGTGCTGATGGTGTGGACAGGCACAGAACAGAGACTAGCTGAATTCAAAACATGGCTGAATGCATGGACCATCGACATCCAATTCACCATGTCCTACAACAATGAAACTATCGATTTCTTGGACATCACACTGCTGAATGAAGACGGGAGGCTCATCACTACATTATACAGGAAACCAACAGAACGCAACACCACTCTTAAGTATGACTCACACCATCCGAGAAGTCTTAGAGACAATTTACCCTACGGACAATTTTTAAGACTAAGACGAAATTGCTCGAGGAGAAGTGATTTTTACAGGGAGACGGATGTTCTGATCAAAAAACTAAGGGACCGTGGTTACCCCAAAGGGTTACTTAATAGATCAAGGAAAAGGGCTTGGTACCGCCCAAGAGAAACCCTTTTAGAGATACAACCACCAGTGGAAGACACTGAGAAGTTGGTTTGCGTGACCACATTCAATACACGCAGCCACGAAATCAAGAAGGTACTACTGAAATATTGGAACTTAGTAGGTACTGAAATTGGAATCCAAGAAAAACCTCTTTTTGCCTTTAAAAGAGCAAAAAATATCAAAGACTTTGTTGTCAGCTCATACTTAGAAACTGAGAAACCGCCGGACATCAGGCAGCAATTTAACCTACCGCCACTGATTGGTCACTTTAAATGCTGCAATTGCAAAGCGTGTGATTTTGCAATGATTGGCTCATCATTTCAGCATATGGGAAAAACTTACCATCTGAGACAATACAGCAATTGCAATAGTAATAACGTTATCTATGCCATACGATGCCCGTGTAATCAGATCTACGTTGGCCAAACCACCCAAAAGGTCAAGGCAAGAGTTCTGCAGCACCGTAGTAGGATCCGCTGCAAGGTCCAAGGAGCTCCCTTGGTAGAGCACTTTGTAGTATCCTGCATTTGTATTGTAATGTATTTTACTCCACCTGCTCAGCCAGTGCCTGTGCTCTGAACTCAATAGAATGTTGGAGTCTGATGAGCCTCGGAATGTTGGGACTCAGAGAGGTGAAGTGACAGTTAGGCATGGGCTGAGCAGCACACAGGCTGCTCCTGGTGGGGCTCTCCTTTATAACTTTACTACTTGTTATACTACTTGTTACCTGCTTGAATAAATCACCTTTAAGTTAACCTACCTGCGTGGACCTTCGTTACTACATAATTTGGCGACGAGTTGGTGACGTACCTACGTGGAACAAGCGGATCTAAGGTACCTGGCGAACACAGGTGGACCTGGAGATGGCGCAATTTACAGAAACTACAGTGGCTACTACCACAATGTACAAAAGCGAAGGTATCCAAAGGAAACGTAAAGGTGCCAACATGAAACAAGCGTGTTCTACAATCAACAAGAATGACGACAACAAGTGAGATACAAGCATCAAAAAAGAAAAGAAAAGAAGACATCAACACAAGTAAGATGAAGCACTACGCCGTTCAGCCCCACCAGTGTCCTCACCCCCGGACAGCCCTAGCCCAGGCGTGGTGTGTTCATCTGCATTACGAATATGGGACTTAGATTAAACATCTTCTGCCTGTGATGTCAAGCACATCATCATTACAGGTAGAAAATTCACTACAGTCACGCTAGTGCATTCCCAGACTCCCACTCTACGATCTGGTGGCAATACAACTACAATGCGGCATGTTATGGAGTCATGTTGCTGCCTACGCTGTGTGATCTTGTCCAATTCTACACTACGTTATTTGGGACTTTGAAATTTTCTACCAGTGATTCTTTCTGGATCATCTTTCTTTGGATTTTGAATTCCCAGGCACATACTCTACGACCCTGGGAAAATGCATATACATGTGGGAGTTTGGAGCAACATAGAGAAGGGGAACCATTACCAGTGACACTGCACCTACCCACGTCGTTCTCTGTGGAGAGTTGTCTGCAGGCTGTTGTCACGTAGAGTATCTTGTTGCTGTCTGCACCGTGTGACCTTGTCCACTTCTGTCCTGCATTCTCCAGTGATTTGTAGTGTTCCTTCTGGGCTGTATTTTTGGTCGCTGCAGGCTGGAGGATTTTGCCACACTGTGCCTCATTTTGCCAGTTTGGATTTTTTCAGCTCGTGACTGGCGCTTGATTCTTGGTGGTGTGGTCTGTGCTCTTTGCCCTTTTGCTGCAGTTTGCAATTCGAGGCTACATGTTGAACTAGACGGCTTTTGGGCCTCTATCGTGTCTGCATGTCGGCTGACTTTGCTACTGGAGAAAAATTATGGGGACTTTTTATTTTTGGCCTGTTTCGATCTGTGGTGAGTTTTTCAACATCCTTGCCTCCTCACAAACTTCATCGCCTGACCGTTATTTTGGTCGTTTAAAACGTTATTTCCGTTGCTAGCAGACAGCGCGGAGATTCCATCGACGAGTGCCCTCTGTGACGTCATCCTTGGGCAAGCTGATGGGCACAATTTTTAGCGCACGAGCGCGCCGTGAGCCATCCGTCACAACGTGCTGTGCGTGCTGCCATCTTCTGTTTGGCACTAGCGCAGAGGCTGTGGGCAGCGCTATCGACATTTCTGACGTTCACTGCGTGGTCAACCTTCCTTTTTTTGAGGTCTCCCACCTTTTTGCCCGTTTGCAACAGAATGCTTCCTGCCCGAGTTCACCGTCCTCCATTCAATTAGGTGAGAGTTACTTGGGTTCTTCATAACTATGGGCGCACTTACGTTACCCCTGTGTGTCCCGTTTTCTGGCATTTCTTTTTCGAACCAGTCAGCCTCATTTGCTTGCTATACACCGCTCGGTGCATGAAGAAGGCTAGTAGCAAGATTAAGAGACATTTTACAGCATGCTACCCACGTCGCGGGATTTCTTGTGCCGTGGCTCTCAAGCTTTTCACTCCGGACCACATAGGGATAAGGTTAAGGTATTCCTACTGCTTCTGGGTCCTTTATGTTAAAGAAAAAGTATGCCTTCGGCTTTCCTTTCTATTTGGGCATTCCACGTCAGCTGAGGAACTCTGGCACTTTGCTCTAACACAAACATAGCTTCCTACATGGACAGGTGGTGATTTTCCCAATAGTCACCATGGACTTTGGCATTTCCCACATAATTGTTTGTATGTAATTATCTTGCAGGGGATTGCTTCATGGGTTTTCGTGAGCATGTTGCATTATCATAGTTACGCTTTACAATTTGTTTCCCTTCACAGGGATGTCATTGGGTTCTTGCCCCATTTTCACACACACACCTGCCTACATGGGCCACATACGGTTTTCACCCTTACACAGGGCACCGTTCCATGGGTCACAGTCCCATTTACATTTACATTGCGAACCTCACACAGGATACGTCTTATGGGTTTTAGACCCAACTCTACTCTGCACTGCATTGTACCTCTACGCGGGGGTTGTCCTTTCATGGGTTATCACATTATGGGTCACAGTCCCATTTACATTTACACAGGTATCCTTACGCAGGGCACCGTCTCATGGGTCACAGTCCCATTCACATTTACAAAGTCACCCTCACACAGGGCGTCTTAAGGGTTACAGTCCCATCTTTACAGGGCAGTACTGTTTTTCCTCTACATGGGGGTTGACTTTACACTGCCTGCTATGTCATGGGCTTTTGTCCCATTCAAGTGCTCCTCACCCTCCTGCCTAGGAGTTGAGGACGGCCATGGGTTTTAGTCCCATTGGTTATTTTTTTCCTTTGTAATTTCTAGGATGTTACATTGCTGTTTTATTTACGTAATGTTACACTCAAACTTTTATTGTATTATCCATTGGGATATGGGGAGGAGTTTAGTGATACTGTTTGTGTCTCTTCGCTTCCTCTCTGTTTCCTTCAGTTCAGCTTTCCGATTGATGTCACTTCCTTTTCATCTTGGGAATCTGGACCTTACACATTTCGCTGTTATTTCTTCTTTAGTATTCAGTCTTTCCCTTTCTGCAATGTTCTTCTCGTTATTCCTTGTTCAGGAGGAATCTCTTCCTTCTCTTCTCCTTGTGCTTGGGTATGTCTTCTGTTCTGTTCCCGTCGTGCCTTGTCTTTCTTTCCTTGCTTGCTTGCCTGGCCAGTGGGTGTGCGTAGGGGTTGTCTTTGGTACGTCTGTCTCTCTCTATTTCGTATTTCCTCTCTTGCGTCTCACTGCCTCCTTCTTTCTATTTTGTTGTTGTAGAGGTTGGGTTTTCCATTTGCTTACTTACACCTTACCTTCTCCTCCTTGTCTTCTCCCATCTATCTCCTCGCTCTGCTTTGTTTGCTCTTTTCCTTGACGCTCTCTCTGTCAATCCGTTGTTCCTTCCTTGCTATCTATCCCTTGTTCACACTCGTTACTTTTATCATATATTGCATTTGTTCTTCTGTTGGAAGGAAAAGGGATATGTAGTATCCTGCATTTGTATTGTAATGTATTTTACTCCACCTGCTCAGCCAGTGCCTGTGCTCTGAACTCAATAGAATGTTGGAGTCTGATGAGCCTCGGAATGTTGGGACTCAGAGAGGTGAAGTGACAGTTAGGCATGGGCTGAGCAGCACACAGGCTGCTCCTGGTGGGGCTCTCCTTTATAACTTTACTACTTGTTATACTACTTGTTACCTGCTTGAATAAATCACCTTTAAGTTAACCTACCTGCGTGGACCTTCGTTACTACACACTTCTCCCAGAACAATCACACTGCGGATGACCTACAGTGGTGGGTTCTGGAGAAAATCACTCTGCACCCCAGAGGAGGCAGTATGGTCTCACAACTAAACCTAAATGAATGCAGATGGATTCACACTCTAGACTCCGTAAACACAGGGTTAAATGAGTTTGAGGAAACTTACAGGCAAATGGTTAGACTTTAGATCTCACTGTACAGTACATACCAGCCTCACTATGCACTGCTTTGCTATGTACTTCTAAATATACCAAGCATAACTTGAACCCATGCCTATTCATGTCATCGATCTTATATAATAGTTGGTCCTGATTTTCACTGCTACAGACTATTCATGATCTAATCTGTAACTTTATTTAACATGATGCAGTATCAGCAAATGGGCTAAGAGTAAAATAGCGCAAATCGCCGTATAAATTGTATGTCATCCACGTGCAAAATGTGTCAACAAGTGCATTTTGGCACTTTCATATTTGCAAAAGTATTTATTTGTTTTAATCATTTCACTCGCATTTGTGTTATAATCTATCCTGTATAGTAGTGGTTTTGATTTTCACTGCCACAGACTGTCCTTTTATTTAACATGATGCAGCATTAGCAAAAGTGCCAAAAGAGTGTAAAATTCGCCATACAAATTGTATGTCATCCGCATTATGGTAATTTCTAAATTTCCGAAAGTATATACATGTTTAAATCAGTGCATATCCTTTCCCTAACTCACGTCATTATGTCCGTGTAATGCCATCAAACTGTACTTAGGAGAATACAAACATCAGCCAACTGAGCCTCAGTTCATTACAGCCAACTACACAGCGCTCCTTATTTAGTGTAAACCCACACGCATGCCTGAGACACTGCTTCTCGACAGGCTGGGTAATTGATTACATCCTTGCGATGAGCAGACGGTTCCTTGACAGGATAACCGAGCTGCTCCACCATGCGTGCACATCTTAAGGAGACACGAGCTAGCGTGCACGTCCATCACACGCTAGGTAGGCTATTTATAGCCTCAGTTCTTTCAGCCCCTCATTTCCGAAATAAACCACGGACAGAAGGAGGCTTGAATTCCAGATCACGGTGAGAACTAATTAGGGATCTTTTGAACGAAGCGCGCTTTGCACTCTCGTGTTATTTTAAAACCATGACTTATGCACTGCTCATTATTTACTTTAGAAACACATCGGACTGGCACAAAATCGACTCCAACCGACGGGTGGAAGTCTAATACAGTTTATCTTTGAGGTATGTCACAGCCCTCTAAGACTCGTGTTGTATAATCAACAATAGCACTATTGTCAGTCACTGATTCAGTTTTTCACTTTCCAATAGGCTCCAAACCGGCTGGTGGAGATCCTTATGAATTAATTTCCTACCCATACCTGACCAAGAAATTATTATTCGCAGGGCCACCTAGGAATCTGCTTTTGGGTAAGCTTTATGCCTTAAAAGCCACACAGTGAACTCACATTTCGGTTTATAACACACACCTGACGCTGCCTTTTAAATCAATCCTTAGGTTGCCATCTCTCCCCCCATCTGCCCTGAGGAAGACCCGCCTGGACGCACTTTCACTTCTTGCGCGATACACAGGGTCGAAACGTTGGCGTATTGTATATGTCTACACAACGCTTATGATCACAGTTCCATTCGTCATTGGATCATTAAGCATATGTGCTAATAATAAGGACATTTATGAAATCTTTCTCCCTCTCCCTCCCCATTTTTGCACAATTGTTTCTGTATATAGTGGACTATATTTATCACCATTCACCACATGTCGCTGTCTCACCACAGTCACGTACTTCACATTGCAATTGAAATTATAAATTGCGACAGCCTTTATTATTTGATTTTCTCTTAATACATTATTGATTAAAAAAAAAAATTGGTGTGTTATATCTTTATTTATTTTTCTTTGTAAATTATTCATATTGGTTATAAGTAAGCTGTTGCTACTTGTCCTAAGTAATTAATATTATTAAGAGGCGGAAGGCTGTGTGAACCCTCCCGAGCCCCAGGGACCACCACCTCCCTAGGGATTCAAATAAAATGCTTGGGTGGCTGTGAGAGCCCCTCCCCAAGCCCCGGGGACCACCACCTCCCCTGGGCTCACTTAATTATGGAGCGGGGGCTGCACGGACCCCCCGAGCCCCGGAGACCATCACCTCCCCAAGGCTTTCTTTTTATTTAAAGAAGGAGGGGGCCATTAGGCCCACCCTTCCTGCCGTTCTCAGCCCCGGAGACCACCACCTCCCTGGGGCAGGCCTGTGAAAGTGAAAGGAGGGGGGCTACGTGCCCCCCCCCCCTCCTGGAGACAATAATGGCCCTTGGTACTGCCACCTCTAGGGCCGGCTCCTGCTATGTCCTGGGGTGCCCACCCCCGGGACATAGCTGTTTGCTGTGACTTGGAGGGAAATTTGACAGCTCCCGCTGAGTCAGAGCAAGCACTCCTCTTCCAGCAAGTGAGAGCAGACAAAATGCTCTAACTTGCTAGAAGCGGAGGTTTCATCTGTTTCCATGCCCGCTGTCAAGCGAGCAAGTAAACAGATGAATCGATTGTTCTCACTGTTAGGGAGCTGCATGTTTAGCAGCTCCCTGTCTGTGAAAGCAGTGCCAGCTCCCGCAGGAGGCAGAGAGCCGGCTGGGAACGCGGGAGTGTTGAGACTCCCCTCGTGGCCCCGGGGTAAAAGAGGCAAAATAAAGGTGAGAAACAAGCAGAACAAGGCAGAATAAAAGTCAGAAACGAGCAGCAAGAGGCAGAATAAAGGTGAGAAACAAGCAGAAAGAGGCAAAAAAACATGAGAAACAAGCAGAAAGATGCAAAATAAAGGTCAGCAACGAGCAGAAGGCCATAAAAGGTGAGAAACAAGCAGAAAGAGGCTGAATAAAGTTCAGAAACAAGCAGAAAGAGCCAAAATAGAGGTCGGAAACAAGCAGCAAGAGGCAGTATAAAGGCCAGAAATAAGCAGAAAGGGGCAAAATAGAGATCAGAAATGAGCAGAAAGAGGCAAAATAAAGGTCAGAAACAAGCAGAAAGAGGCAAAATAGAGATCAGAAACAAGCAGGAAGAGGCAAAATAAAGGTCAGCAACAAGCAGAAAGAGGCAAAGTAAAGATCAGCAATGAACAGAAAGAGGCAAAGTAAAGATCAGCAATGAACAGAAAGAGGCAAAATAGAGATCAGAAACAAGCAGAAAGGGGCAAAATAAAGGTGAGAAGCTAGCAGGAATAGGCTAAATAAAGGTCAGAAACGAGCAGAAAGAGGCAAAATAAATAAAGGTGAGAAACGAGCAGAAAGAGGCAGAATAAAGTTCAGCAACGATCAGAAAGAGGGAAAATAAACTACAGAACTGAACAGAAAAAAGGCAGAAAACAAGCAGATAATGAGCAGAAGAGGGCAAAACAGAGAGCACTCAGACACTCATTCACAGGCCCACTCAGACACTCTCACACCAACTCACAGACCCACTCAAAGACTCACACACCAACTCACAGACTTACTGAGACACTCATGCACTCGCTCACACACTGTCAAAGGTTAATGGTTACATTTAGGAAATAAAATTCAAAATACCTTAGAAATTTCCTTTAAAAAACCAAAGGATACAGTGACTTTATAGTTAGGAAATAACAGGTTAGGCTCAGATTTCATTTACACAAAACTATTGAAATTCAGCAGTTATAGTTACCTAAGCTAACTATAACTTACACCCCTGCAATGCACTGCTTATGACCTCATATATTACATCACTCTTGACATGGCCAGTGACATCACTGATGACATCATTGATGACATCTCAAATTACATCACTGATGACATCAAAACTCCTGCTAAGTGGGAGCAAGCACCAAGCCCGCTCCCAGCGGGCGGGAGCTTCACACTGCTTCCGCTCGCTGGGAGCGGACTTTTGATCTGTTTGCCTGCCTTCCCCCTAATAGACTATGGTGGATGCCCTGGGTAGGCACCAGGGTACCCACCTTTTATTGTGCAGGGCCCATGGGGATGGTGTTCTTGGGGCTTGAATCAGCCTGAGGAGGGGGGCTGTGTACCGCCTCCCCCTAAGAATGTCAGGCCCTAGGGAATGGGGTCTCTGGGGCCAAAGTCAGCCCCAAGAGGGGGGCTGTGCATCCCCCTACCCATAAAGATTATGTCAGGCCCTGGGGGATGGGGTCGCTGGAGCCAAAATCGGGCTGGGGGGGTCATATGCTCCTTCCCCCTAAGAATTATGCCGGGCCCATGGCGATGGGGTCCCCAGGGCTGAAATTGCCCTGGGGAGGGGTGCCACGTGCCCTCCACCATGATAATAATGCCTGGCCCTGGTTGATGGGGTCGCGGGGGCTAAATATCGGCCCGGGGAGGGGGTCGCGTGCCCGCCTCCCTCTAAGAAGCCTGCCATGCCCCAGGGGATGGTGTCCCCGGGGTTGAAATTGGCCCAGGGAGGGGGCCCGCTCGCCCCCTCTCCTCATAATGAAGCGGGCCCCGGGTATGGGCTCCCCACCGCCTAATGAGGCTCAAGGAGGAGGTCACACAGCCCCCCTCCCCTTTTCAAAAAAAGATCCTGAGGGATGAGGTCACCAGGGCCAGGCCCTGTGGCCAACCCCCCCACTGCGCACAGCCAAAGGCAATGTGCAGCGTGGGGTTGACTGGCCACAGCCAAGGCCCTGTGGCCAACCCCCGCGTAGTGCAGAGCCGAAGGCCGTGCATGGTGGGGGAGTTGGATTTACATATTGTGATTATATATTACTTTATGATAAAAACCCTAGATATTCACTGAAAACAACAAAGGTTAAAATAACGCCATAGTTAGGGGTGATAAAAAAAGATCTGTTTTTGTTTATAAAGAAAAACTTACAAATTCACTTGAAGAAAAACAAATGTTAAAGTAACGTTATAGTTAGGTGAATTTGTCAATCACAACATTAACGTTTTAAACAAAAAAACACTGAAATTCACCAGTTATAGTTAGCAGCACTAACTATAACTTGCGCCCCCGCCATGCACTGCTCATGACCTCACATATGACATCACTCATGATATGCTCTATGACATCATTATGGCATCACCGATGACATCACTGATGACATCATCCAATGAGTGTGCTAGTTTGTTTTATAGTTTACATAGAGGTAAGTAGATCCCATATTACTGTCTACCTAATTTTGTACAGCCTGGGTCCAGCTAATGAGTGTAAGTGTTTACAAAACACATTTTCTCCTAATGCACCATAGGTGTGTAGGGGTATTGAACATGTTATAAATGTTTGTATTCAAGAGTAATTCTGTGTGCAGGTGACAGTTGACTTGTGTTCTTTATGTTCCACTAAAATGTTTTGGTTCTGCAGAAAAAGTTTTCAACAGGAGTAAGATTCTATGTAGTATATACTAACTTTTGTAAGCAACCTTAAGTTATTAGAATTGTGTCAGCATGACAATTTCTACATAACATAGAAGACTGTGTGCACTAGGTACTAACTTATGTACATGTGCTTGTTTTACTTAAGAAGATGGGCTATCAGTAATTTTTTCACCACAGTATGAAGGGTGCAGGTAGTATGATTTTTGCACCTTCAGATCTTGGTTATTTTTAGCAAATAGTGTCTTTTTTGACAACTGTTGCATAGAGTGTACATTGCTCTTAATAGATAATTTTTAATACTGTTTGGTGTATTTCTCATGAAAGTTTCACTGTTTGCATACAGTGTAGTCTAGAATAAACTCTCTTCATAGAGTAAGCACTGTTTACAGTACCCAGTTCTCTACTGATATCAACTTAATTTCTCAATGTAGGTTCGGTGAGTTTCAGGGGTTTTATAGAGATAAATACTATCCGTAGGAGGTCATTTGTTTTGGAACTGACATTCACTATTTTTAGGAACTTGGCTTTCTGTGAACAGTTGTATACAGATTGAACACCATACTCAATAAGGGTTTCCCATATATATTTGTGGTTGATTGTTAATGTGGACTATGCTACCTGTAAAGTGTATGTATAGGGTCAATGTTGCACATAATGCTTGCTTTCTACACCTAAGGGAGTTGTATCTGGCACTAATGATGTCTCCTCCACTCAATCTCCTACTTCGCCTGTTTCTGAGTCTGTATCTTCTCCCGAGTGTTCTCAATTTGTCAAGATCTCTTTCCATAGTTCTTCCAGTGGATGCTTGTGTATGCCCAGGGCATCCTCTCTCCTGAGGACCCGACCCTCCTCTTCTGCCCAGTTTGTGATCTCTCTCACGCCATAGCAATTCTACTTCTTACTAGGGCCAGGGCCAAATTGATGAATTTAGAGACCACTTTCCATGATTTGGACCTGGGAAAGTTCCCCAAGAGACAGATCTGTATTGTACAGGAGAGTGCTCCCCAGTGTAACCTGAAGCTGCTGCACCTGCCATGTCCTTTAGGATAGTCCCATCATGTACATACCGATTACATACATTTTGTCCCATCCACACGACATAACGGTCCTACACAGGTGACCTTTTACCTAGTAGCTTACTTCTGTCTATTGGACAGCAGGCTCTCGGTACCCTATCTTAATCCCTGTACCTGACATACATAAACATGTCCCCAGGCACGGCAGATTTATTCTGTATAAGGGTCATCTCTTTTTTCATCCATGGCCAACAGCCAGCTGTGCATGAGTGTTTTTGTTTAGAAAAGGATTAGCGAAGGATTAGCGAATGTTTTTAAAACATATTGATTCTAGAAGAAACCCTGGAGTGACCCTCACTCCCCCTTACAAAACAGAGGAGAATTCTTTCCAGGCTGGACCGAGACTCTGCAGGCTGATCCTTCGACAGGCAGAGACCTGACATCCCTTGCGGGGTGCCATCCTCGACACAGAGACGGGGTCCTTCATTCTAAACCATCAGGTGAGGGGTGAGCACTTCCCCGGGGGATTCTTGGCTCCATTAGGATATATCCTAGCACTTACATACACATGCTTCACCTACATATCTAGGCTAGGTACATTTAGGTAGGCTACGCATCGTAGGAGTACACCAATGCTATTGTTTTATATAATCTGCTTTTATTCATCTTATTAGCACTATGGTAGAAATGTATCTACTATTTACGATATTGGTGCTAGCGATCACATTTGTCTGCTCCTGGATTTTGATTATCGCAGCGAATATGTTTCATACTAGACTGATGCTTGATCAATAAATAATTATTGAAACCGTTCCAATCGTCATTCTATGTGTATTCTAAGAAAAGTAAGCACGAGTGACTGAGCGAAAGATACAGTATTGTTTTCCGCTATACCTGAGGAATCAGGGTTGTCATGTTCAGTGGTTGCCAGAAACTACAAACACCGCTGTAGAATACATGGGGGTGGTAGTGGCACTGTAGAGCTAGCTGGTCTAACAGTTGACTCATCCTGTGGGGGGTGTCCAGAGTCTGTCTGCACACCAAACCCTCAGTTTAGGTCATCCAAAACACGCAGGTCCTGGGGGTCCTAGGAACTACACGACATGGCGCCCAACGTTGGTTTGGTTCTTATATTAAGAGTAAAATCTGAGTAGTTCAGTCATGCTTTCGCAGACAGCCCTACTCACACTTTTCAGAGACGTCTGAAGTGGGAAGGTATATCCGCCTCAGCTGAGCAGGTACACCCTGTGTATTGGCTGAAGGTTTAGACAAGCTTGTAAGGATTAAATGTTCCCATATTGTGCTAAACCCTACCTCTTAAACCTTTACTTTCTTCTCCTTTCAAAATTACTGAACCTGCGAGTAGCAGTGGAAGCGCGGAAGGAGACGAATTTGCTAACGCTTTAAACATCACAGAGAACTGCAGACAGGCAGTAACTCTGAGATTGTTAGAACATGGCGTACCTGTAACAGGTGGCCATGTTACTTTCGTGATTGAGGCACACGAGATGTTCGGATCAGAGGTATTCTATTCCTGGGTGAAATTCCCGCCTGCAGATACACAGACACATCTATTCCACCAATAGACTGAAGTGGACCCATCGGAAGAATACATCCCATACGAGGACATTGAAGTCCCGTTAACTTACCAGCAACATAAAAACTGGTTTAAAGGTGCCCTAAATCACACAACTTCGGTCGTAAGACTCGGTCCGCTTAGCATAGGAGGAACGATATGGCCAGTCTTAGCGTCTTACACTCCACATCCTGAGATAGACACACTCCAAGTAAGGGAAGTGCGTGCACTTTACAAAGAAGTAGTCAGGCTATATAGACACATTGTGCAGTTCGTCATGCGAACACTCACATTACAACCTGCGAGAGCTGCTCCACCTGGTACAGTTTAGACTCAACACACACCAATAATTAGGCCACAGACACTAAAAGCAATAATGGGTGCATTCCCATCAAAGAGGGATCAAGTACCATTCTGGATCGCTCAAAAAATAGCACAGTTGGAAGCAGTATTTCCCCATACAGGTCCGCAGGAAAAACACAGAATGTTAACAGTTTGCTTGCCAATGGGAATGGTTTCCTCACTTGAGGATTGTACCACAAGGGGAAAAACAACACTGTACCCCTTCTATAGCAGTTATTCCTGAAGTATTGAAACAGATACAAAATGAGTACGGGGCAGGACCTGCCCTGGACTTGGGGATGAAACTGATGGGTAATTTTGAGCAAGTCTTAGCAATTATGCTGAGCAACATCAAGGGGAAAGCAGCAGCGGTGGCTATATGCCAACGCTTAAGGGAAATAGCTCCTACAAATCAGGAGCGTGCATTACCAAAAATTATCGAGGAAACCTATGCTTCACTAGGTAGAGATAGTCTGGGAGCCAAACCAGGGAAACAACAAATGGTGAGTAATTGGGACAAGGATAACTGGAAGCAAGCACCCATTTCTTCTAAACAGAAATGGGAAAACAATCAAAATCAATCCAAAAATAACAATAAAAGAAACACTTCACGATCAAGGGGTGGGTCTCCTCAACAGGAGTCCTCTGAAAAGAGGTATAACCTTAGGAATCGTGATAACATTCAGAAACCTGACAGGTATCAGGGTACTGATACACATTCCTTTTGTTCCTTTCAGGGTTCATCAAAAAGAGGGAAGGACGGTCAGAACAAAAGACTGAAGATCGACCAAAGGGAAAAAGGGAAACACATCGCAATTCAGATTTCATTATCAAACAGGAAGAGCAACCTAAAGCAAAGACGCAATTCAAAAGAAGAAAGTAGCTGGATTAAAAATCAGACATGCCCAGGTTACTGAGGACTCAGCTTCTGAATGGGGGAATGGGCTCTGACGATGCTAGACAGCGTGGCAGAAGTAACAATAGCTCGCCAGAACCTGAAGGAATTTCTTGTGACAGTAATATTGAATGAATACATCACAGTGGAAACACCTGATACAAGACTGAGTGTCCCACACCGTCTACACAAAATTAATCTCCAAATAGAGGGGGACATCTCAAGAAAAATTAAAGGTCTCTTTTGGGAAAATTTGACATTTGGATATGACAGCCTGTTAGCAGAAAAAGATTGGCCACCTGAATTTGTAGCTAATATGTTTCACACTAGACTGACGCTTGATCAATAAATAATTATTGAAACCTTTCCAATCGTCATTCTCTGTGTATTCTGAGAAAAGCAAGCACGAGTGACTGAGCGAAAGATACCGTATTGTTTCCACGACACCTGAGGAATCAGGGTTGTCATGTTCAGTGGTTGCCAGAAACTACACACACCACTGTAGAACACAGGAGGGTGGTAGTGGCACCAAAGAGCTAGCTGGTCTAACGGCTGACTCATCCTGTGGGGTTGTCCAGAGTCTGTCTGCACACCAAGCCCTCAGTTTAGGTCATCCAAAACGTGCAGGTCCTGGGGGTCCTAGGAACTACACGACATGGCGCCCAACGTGGGGCTTGGTTCTTAAATTAACAGTAAAATCTGAGTAGGTAAGTTATGCTTTCTCAGACAACCCTACTCACATTTTTCTGAGACGTCTGAAGTGGGAAGAAATATCCACCTCAGATGAGCAGGTACACCCTACGATCCTACACTGAGAACACAAGCATTTCTGCAGTACGAACAAGAATACCCTCTTCCGAATTAAATCTTGCCTCTAGATCAGTATGAACATATCATTTACACCGATGGTTCTGCCCAGCCTGCCATTGGAAGTAAACAGCAATATAGCGCTGCGTGTGCTATAGTGAAAGGTCATATGCGGGATGGTAAGTACCATCCCGGCAATACGACTACACAATCTCTAGGAGATTGTACAGCACAGCTGGCAGAACTGAAGGCACTGATACTAGCACTACAGTATACGGATCAGGAATTCCCCACACTGATTGTGTGCGATTCATTTTACTGTGTGCAATCTCACAATGAATATCTTCACTACTGGGGCCAGAACGGGTTTAAAGACGCCAAGGGTTGCACAATAAAACATAAATTGCTATGGGAACAAGTGGCAAAGCTGAAAACATGCCTGCCATGGGCTCAAGTTATTCACACCTTGAGTCATCAGCTTGTTGGCATACACGTTGAAGGGAATTTACTGGCTGATGAAGCTGTCCAGAAAGTCTGTAGGCCATGACAACCCCAATTCATGTGGCACAAGTCTGCACCCGGGAACTCAGCAGTGAGAACAACCTCAGGGTTCACCGCCATGTAGCAGCTGTAGTCTGTGTGGGGTGCGGTATGTCATATGTAGGTAATTAAACTGTACATGCTTCAGCTGTGTATTACATGAAACCCTTTTGGGGTGTGCGAGTACGCTGCCCCATTCTTTAGTTGTGATATCATGTCCCACCAATGTCTCCCATCTAGTCCTCAGTGTCTCCATTCAGTGCTTGATAGATCCATGTCACCAAATGCCGGGCAGATCCCATAGACAGCAGAAGTTGGAGTGCTACATGTTGTGGGGTTTATCCCTTACCGCGGCCCAAAGACTCGTGAATGTCTGTACGAATGCTTCATATGTCAGGAACTGTCCTCTGGGCAGTGCATGGGTATCAGATTGGTCCTCAAGTGGGACAAGGGCTCCCTGCAGAAAACAGTCTCCCACCGTCGTGAGATCTACCTCAGTCCAGTCTAACAATTGGGCAGTGGTGAAAGAGGTAACAGGATCCCCATGAGGAGGGCCCGCCAGAGGCATAGCCGGAGCATACAAGGGCGCTCTCTGTTCAAACAGCACAGAAGCTCCAACACTGCAAAGTCACATGCAACAACACACTGGGTTGAGGAATGGCTACTTCCGGGGATAGCAGGCGGGCTAGTAGGAGTTCCCGATACAGGGTCAGCTCCAAGAAGTCCAGATCGTGCGTGCGTGCGTGAGCCATCCAGCGACCCACTGCAGCTGTGCTGCTAGATAATATAGATTGAAATCCGGAGCTCCCAGCCCACCAGACATGACAGGTCGTTTCAGGATCTCTAAAGAAACTCTATGGCGTCCACCATCCCATATCAGTTTGCAGAGGAGGCCGTCTTGTTGTTTAAACCAAGACACGTGGATCTTGATCAGCAGATTTCTGAAGAAGTATAATAAATGGAGGAGCATTACCATCTTGGCTACAGACACTCGTGCCATAAGAGCCAGTCGCAGCGATCTCCAAAAAGTGACACATGATCGAAGGGAACAGAGGGCGCATCCTAGATTGCCCTCTCGTAGATCCTCCAGGTCATGGTATATCGGACCCCTTCACACAGGGGAATATACACGTCTTGGCCCGGTTAACCTTTAGGCCCAACAGGATCACGAATTCTTCTAAAAGCCCGGATGCACCCTGCACTCCTACCGATCCGTCCCTCAAGTATAACAGGAGGTCACCAACATAGTGTAATATTATGTGCTCCTGGCCTTCTACCGGGATACCATTACCCCTACCTTCTGTCCGAAACAGCTCCGCCAAGGGTTCTATAGCCAGGGCAAAACTCAGGGAAGACAATGGGCATCCCTGCCAGGTCCCTCTGAAGACGCAGTACAAGGGAGAACAGGTGGAACCAGTCTTCACTCGGGCCGTCGGGGCTGCATAAAGGAGAGTGATCCACTTAACACATCCTTCTCCCAACCTCATCCTACTCATAACCTTCAAGAGGAAATCCCACTGTATGGAGTCGAAGGCCTTTTCAAGATCTATGGACATAATAAATGCCCGCCTCAGTTAGCCAGCACCTCAGGGTGGTAAAGTATATAATAGTCTCTTGAGATTGAGGGATTTACTACTGTTGGGAATGAAATCATTCTGGTCTCTGTGCACCAGGGTCTGTATGTATGGGAGCAATCTACTTGCCATTATCTTGCTGAGGACTTTGAATTCCATATTGAGCATGGACAATGGGCAGAATGCCGATGGAGGTGCCCCTACTGTGTCAGTCTAAGGCAGGGGGATTATGGTAGCACTTTGGGTGGATTGTGGTAATCGGACCAACCGCAGGGTATCGGCATAAAGTGCAGCCAGTTTGGGGGCCAAAATGCCCGCATAAACAGAGTAGAACTCTGCAGGGAGGCCATCTGGAGTCCTACCTGTGGCCATATCCTTCAGTGCTGCCCTTATTTCCTGGGCTTTCACAAAGCCCCCCAGGGTCTCCTGAGCCTTAATAGGTGGTGTTGGGAGAGTTAATCTGTCTAGGAACCCATCCTGTGCTCCCTCCTGCAGTGTCTCTGGCCTACTGTAAAGGTATCATAATATTTATGAAACTCCTCAATGATATCCCCCGGTGTATAAATGTGCACCCTGATGGATGAAGTGAGGTGTATGATGGGAGCACCCCGCAGCTCAGGGTGGATAAGGATATCATCATACAATTTTTTCACGTCAGTCAGTCGTCTATGTGCGTCCGGATTAGCTCCCAGGGAGCCCTCAAGGGTGTGCAGCATGGTCTCAGGAGTAGTCAGTTCTTGTAATTCCCTATTAATGCTGACTGTATGACTCCTACAGTGACTACGGACCACCACCTTAAACGCCTCCGACTCCACTAAGAAGGATGATGCTTAACCCTGATTGTGGTCAAAGTAATCAATAATGCACGATTGTAGGGAGTCTTTGTAGCAGGCGTCCTTGAGGGACGTTAGTTGTTATCGCCACGTCTGAATAACCAGTCTGCCACCAACGGGTCTAAGCCCTAGCAGGAGAGGGCTGTGGTCCAAAAGCGAACGCCCCAGGTAGAGGTTGGATATGGACTCAACCTACCTGAGTAGAGGAATATGTCTAAACAGGTATGGAGTGCGTATATGGGCGAGAAGTAGGAGTAGTCATGAGTAGGGACGTGCTTTGCGCGCCACAGGCCTGTCAGTCCCCAATGGTGCACCCAGTCTCTAAAGCATGCCTTATTTTATGTGCTACGGCTCCTGGCAGGGGTTGGGGTGGAGTGATCCAAGGTGACGTCCAGGACACAATTAAAGTCCCCTCCCAACAGTAGGTCTCTGCCTACAGTTCGGCCTAATGGATCCAATAGAGATTGGAAGAATGCCAATTGATCCTGATGTGGAGCGTATATGCACCCCAGCATGACCTCCTTCCCCAGTAATCTACCTCTTACTAACACAGTGACCCTCTTTGTCAATGAGTGAGTGCAAGCACTCAAAAGGGGTCCCAACTCTCACCCATATCATTGTCCCTCTTGCCTATGCAGAGAAAGAGGTGTCATATAATTTATCTAGCCATCTGCGGCACAATCTCTCCACCGCCAACCCAGTAAGGTGTGTCTCCTGGAGCATGGCAATTTGTACTCCCCTACGCCATAGATACCGGTGTATATTATGTCTTCTGGCCACCAAGCCCAGCTCCCAGACATTCCAGGTCATGTATTTACAGGCCTTGAGTTTTAGTGGCCATAACAGTGGTGTGTGTAAAGTCAGCAACCACGCTGGGTCGAGTCGTCTCGGATGCCATCCCTCATCCATATCTCGCCCCCCAGAGACAAATAAACAAAAAACAATACAATCCCTAAATACATACCTCTCCATGTCCAGGGCAGAACAGCAACAGCTGTCCGTCCAAACACATTGCAACTTGCAAACATCATCACTTGTACTGATCTACCGGAATCCAAAATGGTGTCAGGCAATGGGCCAGGCGAAAGCTTTAATAGCTCCAAGCCACATAATGTGAATCCATCGGGGCTGGGTGGACCCCCAACCCCACACCCAAAAATAAAAACTGGTGTGCAATGTTCAGTCCAGGAGACGGTGGTTTGCCTGTCTCTCTCCATCCCCCTAATCCAGGATCAAAAGATACTCACAGTCACCTTAGTTGTACGGTCAGTGGCCAGGTCCACTCTCAGCGACCTAGGTGCCGATCCCCAAAAGTGAAGCCAGGCACAGCTGTTACAGCAGTTCCTTGGTCAGTGCATTCTTGATTCAAACCAGATACTTGGCTGACTGAGGGGTCACTATGGGGAGACCCTCTGCATCCATTAATGAGTTGTCTTGTTCCGAGTCTGTGGCCGACTCCCTGACAGGGAGTTACTTCCAGAGTCCTGTCCCATTTGCGAGGCAAAGTCTGCCGCCGCCTGTAGTGCCTCCGCCCTCTCCTGCTCTGTCTGCGCTCTAGTAGGCTTTATTAGTGCACTTTTGCTCCTGGGCCTGTGGGGTCTTCATCTGCGTAGGCCTTGTTCTCTCGACCCCTCTGAGGGTGGCCCGTCTGTGAAGATACAGACTTGTAGGTCTCCAGCCAGTCGCAAGCTTCTCGAGGTTCCTCACAAAAGTGCATAGATCCATCCAGTATTATCTTCAGCTTGACCGGGAACATGAGGGTGTATTGCAAACCTTCCTTCCTCAGCGCCCTCTTGACTTCCAGATAAGATGCCCTCTTAATTTGTACGACAAGAGTATAGTCCGGGAACAGGGAAACTCGACCATTCTTGACTGGGAAGGGGCCCTCTGTTTAAGCTCTTTGCAGCACTATGTTGCAGTCTCTGTAGTGGAGCAGCTTGGCCCTACTGGGCGGAGCGTCCAGCCTGAGGCCAGCGGCCTGGCTGGGACTCTATGTGCACGTTCAAGAGCAAAGAAGAGTGTCAGGTGGTTCGGTGCAACCACCGATCTCAACTAGTTCTCTAAATAAGTAACCATATCCTCACCCTCCATGCCTTCCCGTAGGCCCACTACTCATAAGTTACTGCGTCTATTTCGGACTTCGGCATCCTCTGCATTATGTTCCAGTGTGCGCACTTTGTCCATTAGTGTTACGACCTGGTGAGCCATATCGAGCTGTGCTGGGCGCACTTCCACAAACCCTGTCTCTACCTCTCTCACTCTGTCCATTAGTTTGTTGTGGTCTTCCCGCAGGAGGCCCAGACCCACTGAGACGGCACTGATCTCCTGTTGCAGTGTGGTATTGGTGTCAGCAATAGCCGTCAGGATTTTGCCAAATTGTGTCTGCATAGAGGGTGGCATAATGTCTGGTCCATCTCCCTCAGTCGTTATCAACGAATCAGTAGTGCTTCCTTGTGTGCCCGGCTGGTGAGCCCTTGGCTTCCCAATGGTCCTCCAGGACATCAGTAGTTTGTGTGGTAGTGTCTGGTTGGGCATAGGAACATAGTGAGTGCCCAGGTGTATCAAACCCGAAAGCAGGTGACTGCTCGAGAGTGAATTGTGCTTTTGGACCTTCACCTATCTAAGGCACAGTACAGAAGTGTGCTGATCTCAAGATGGTCCTAGTGCACAGTAGGAGTGAGGTGTCTACACCCCAGAACAGTCACGTGGTATCAGATCGGCCGCATTGGCTCAATTCAGTAAATGTGTGGGCTCTGCTACTGAGTGACCTTGGGTGAGTCATCCCCTCATCGGGAGTCGCACCAGTCCATCAAGCTGCACTGCTGGTCAGTCTCCAGTCTTCAGCTGAAAGGCGTTCAGTGCGGCGGTTCTTATTAATTCCTCCCCAGACTACAGTTAATACAGTAGGGGGTGTAATTGTCCCCAGGAGGTTACCTGCAACTAGGCGAGGTCAGTTCCTCCCCTGCTGGTTCGCCTCCGCCTTCCACAGCACTCGTGAGCACAATCCACAGGGTCAACCCTGGATATAATCATGGTGTGTGCATTCAGGTTTCCAGGTTGGCGAGCTCTCTACAGGCCAGCAGTCGGGGATATGGGCAATGTGGTAGTACGCGCCCTTCAATGTGATCTTTTCTTCAGCCTCTTGTGCATGTGCCACTTCACCAATGTCTCCCTGGCATCAGTCTCAGGCAAGCAGCTTCCCCAGCTAAGAGCCGGTTCCTCAAAAAGGAAACCACCAGTTGATGGTTCCAAGCGCCAGCCCCAGAGGCCCTAGATGTCCTGTCCCGGCCCGTACTAGCAGGATAGTGATGCGGTCTCCGCAGTCTGGTACTATCAGGAGCTTCAGGGCAGAGCCAGGCAATTTCATCTTTGCCTGCCTTCTGGTACAGTGTCCTCTGATCGGCAGAGGGGTCGGGAGAAGGGACAGAGAGGTCCACCTCGCACCCTGCTGTGAGTTCCAAGTCCCAGCGCCTTCACACCTGTGGATCTGCACTCTGTGTGGCCCAGGCAATCTGCCTCCAGGAGCTGCATGCCTGACCTCCGCGCTCCCATTCACTGCCGCCCCTGGGGGCTCATTGATGTAGCAGGCCTCTATGTAATGGCGTTCCGTGTGGGCCCTCGGCTGCCAGTGGTCATTACAGTCTGCCTCTCCTTTCAAGAGGAGAAAGGAGGGGGAGCTCCCAGCCGTCGTGCACTGCGCCAGTTCCCTCTGGCCCGGACACAGGTTCCGCTCCTGGCTATACGGGTTGCAGGAGTGTGTCCTGAATCTAGGTGCTATGTGGGGCCTCGGGCAGAGCCAGGCAGCCACGTCTAACCCACCAGGGTGGCATGTCCTCTCCAGGCCCTCCAAAATGTTGGGAGTTGGAAGGGGGAAGTTCTGCTTCACCCCCGGCGCGAGCTCCATGCACAAGCTCCGCTGGACTCCAAAGGCTGCACTGTCAACCCATCTGGGGTGCTCCACCGACCAGAACCATAGGTCTGCCCTCATTGCACCAGGTCTCCACTGCCGCCTGGGTCCTCTCAGTTCGCCAGGCCCCCAAGTGTTGCCGCTCAATGCAGGTCTTTGCTGGCCACACCAGCTCACCTCCAACGGCAGGGCCTCCAGCCCAATCCAGTCAGCAACCCGGTCATGAGGCCGAGAGTCGGGCAGCGTATATTGGAGTCGCAGCCATCTCCGGGTGCAGCATTAACCTCCGCACCGGGTACAGCAGCGATCCGCCGTAAACCTTGGGCATCAGACGGGGCCCACCGATTAATCAGGATTAGATTGTGGCTCAGAGCGAAGCGCTGCAGCTACGCGTTTGCCATCATTTGCTGTTAAGCCACCCTCCCCACTGATGATATCACTGATGACATCATCCAAGTTTCTTTACACACATTGCTCTATAAAGGGGTATGGCATCAGAGCTATGAAATTAAGTGCAAAATAGCTCAGAATAGTATGAAGCATTATTACTGCTATCATACATACAACCCCCATAAGTGAAGCAAGCTTGTGTTATGTGCAACATTGACCCTATTCCATATATTTCATGGGTAGCCGAGTTCATGTTGACTATCAACCGCAGATAAAAGTGTAACCTATCCTGCACACAGTGTTCAATCTGTATACAACTGCCCAAGGAAAACCAAGTTCCTCCAGATACTCAAACCCTGTTACATAATTAATTCCCTACTACTGACAGTGTTTACCCAGTGGCGGCTCCTTGGCTAAGGCAGAGGAGCGTCACCCCACTGCTTTTAAGCAGTGTCACTAAACGGAAAAAAAATTATAATAACTCTAAGTATTATCATTTCATTTTTTCCTTGTTGCGGCAGCTCTGCGGGCAGGGCGGGTCGGGGCTGCTCTGCTGACAGAGTAGGGGAAGGAGGAGTGGTTTGCACTCCCTAAAGAGGGCCGGGCAAACATTCATGCGCACTGTGCATGTTCTCTATGCAGGCTGCATTACAGCCTGCATGGAGAACATGCCCAGTCTCCCATTCTCTGGCTGAGTGCCGAGCCACCGTATATTTTTTGTTTTATTTCATTCCCTCCTCCCCAGCCCCCGCGACCCGCCAACCCACCACCTTCAAATACCAGCCGCCACTGTGTTTACCTGCATCAAACTCCTCCCAGTCACTGAACATTCACTGAGAAATGAAGTGGATATGAGTATAAAAGTGGGTGCTGTAAACAGTGTTTAGTCTATGGAGAGAGTTTACTCCGTACCACACTGTTTTCAGGCAGTGAAACTCTCATGTATCTACTAATAACAGTGTACACTGTATGCAAAACACATCCAAAGACAGACTATTCACTTTAATTAAGCAACGCCTGAAAGCGATAAAGATCATACTACCTGCAGCCTTTATACGGTGGTGAAAACTTTTCAAATAATGCATCTTCTGAAGCAAAACAAGCACACCTACATAGGTTAGTACCTGGTGCACACAGTCTTCTATGTTATATAGAAATTGTCATATTGAGACGATTCTGTCTAATAACTCAAGGCTGCTTACATTACCTAGTATGTAGTATGTAGAATCTTTACCCAGTTAGAAACTTTTTCTGCTGAGCCAAAAAACTTGTGTGGAACATGCCGAACACAAGTCGCCAACTGTCAACTGCACACAGAGTTACTCATCAATGCAAAGTTTTATAATGTGTTCAATACCTCCACACACCTATGACGCATTAGGAGCACATGCACTTAGTAAACACTAACACTCATTAGCTGGACACAAGCTCCACAAAACTTGGTAGAAAAGTAATAAGGTAGTTACCTGACACTATATAAACTATAAAACAAACTAACATACTCTTTGTATGATGTCATCAGTGATGTAATTCATTATGTAATTTGAGATGGCGTCAGTGATGTCAAATATTATATCATAGAACATGTCATGAGTGATGTAATATGTGAGGTTATAAGCATGGTGAATTTCTGTGTTTTTTTTTGTTCACAACGCTAATGTTGTCACTGACATAGTCACCTAACCATAACATCACTTTAACATTTGTTTTTCCAGTGAATTTCTAAGGTTTTCTGTTAAACAAAAACAGATCTCTTTACCCACCTAAATATAGCATTACTTTAACCTTTAGATTTTTAAGTGAATTTCTATGGTTTTTGTAACGTAAAGTAGTATTTTATTACCGTATGTAAAGCTAACCCCGTACCGCGCAAGGCCTTCGGCTGTGCATGGTGGGAGTTTGGCCACAGGACCTGGCCTGCAGCCCGGACCTTCAGCAAAGCCCCAACAGGCAGCCAACCCCACACTGCGCACGGACTTTAGCCGTGTGCGGTGGGAGGTTGGTCGCAGGGCTTGGCCTGCTGCCAGGCCCTGTAGCCAAAGCACTAGTAGGCTGCCAACCCCACGTCCTACAAAACCTTTGGTGTATGTAGTGTGGGGTTGGCCTTTGGGCCCCGCAGACCCTATCCCCGAGGCCAAAACATATATATTCAGAGGAGGGAGCGTGTTCCCCCCTCCTCAAGCCTTAATTGGCCCCGGGGACCCCATGCACCAGGACCAAAATTTAAGGGGAGAGGAGCATGCAGCAGCACCCTCCCCAAGCCCTAAAAGGCCCTTGGGACCCAATCCCTGGGGCCAAATACAATATAAAATAGGTGAGGAGGGCCTCGTTGTGCTCCTCCCCGAGCCCTAATAAGACCCGGGGACCCCACCCCGGGCCAAATGTAATAAAAAAGGCAAGTTCCTCTGGGTCCCCCTCCATGGGGCCTAGGAAGGCAGGGTATCCCTACCCTGCCCCCTTATATAATTTTTTTTAAATTCAGGACAGGGGACTAAGGGGCATATTTACAAGCCCCTATCACCAGAACGTCAATTTTTTCGACGTTGTGGTGGCTATACGGGCCTCGCCTTATTTACAAGGCAGTGTTAAACCACTTAACGTGGCTTAACGCTGCCTTGTAAATAAGGCACCCTTTCACGCTATACTTACATTGATTTTGATGCTGCCCCATATTTAAAAGAGTGGGCTAAATTTGGGGCAGTGCCAAATTAAGACCAGGGAAAACCTGGTCTTAACAGGGCGCAAGGAGAAATGCTTTATTTCTCCTTGTTTTTGCAGTTTTTATGTGTGCTGCATTGTGCAGCACACATAAAAACAGTAAAACGCCATGCATGATTGTTCATGTGCAGGAAGGTGTCCCTTCCTGCACATAAAGAATCATTTTAAAAATGACGAGTTGCAACTTCTAAGTGTGCTGCACAAAGCAGCACACATAGAAGTTACAAATTGCCATTTAAGATCGTTTATGTGCAGGAAGGGACACCTACCTGCACATAAACAATCATTCCTCACAATGCAGGCACTCTTGTACTATTGTGCAAGGGTGCCTGTGTTGGTGCCTGGCAGCTAAATTTAGCGCCAGCGCAGGGGGAAACACAGGGCTGCACCATATTTTGTAAATACGGTGCAGCCCTGCATTTCAGAAGTGGCGGAGCGCGGCGTTAAGCCAAGAAGGCTAACACCACACTCTGTCACTTCTTTGTAAATATGCCCCAAAGTCTCCGAGTCCTGTAATGGCTGCCAGCAACATTTTTCTCATTGTGATGGCAGCCAATCAAAGCGCTCACTCCCGCGGGAGTCTGACTCCCACTGCAAAGAGATGGTTCAAGGGAAAAAAAGCTCCCTGTGCCAATCAGAAAGCTCTATTTATTAAATGGCGCTCCTATAAGACTCTCGCAACACTCTTGTGGACCCAACGGTTGAGATATACAAATATTTTTACATCTTAATGTTTCAAGAATTACTGAACGGATTTACACCAGCTCACAAAAAGCACAACATGCGAACCAAGATCTAGGTTCCTGCCAAATTGGGGTAATTCTGTCCAGCAGTTTTTGCAGTAGCACTGCTTAAAAGATTCTATGGAGGGTGCATGGGGATATTTACTTTTTTGGCCCCCCTTTTTTCTCGGCCCCGCTTGACGGATGACCTGAAATTTTCCAGGAAAGAGCTGAAATGAATTTGCTTTTTTTCAAATGTCGCAAAAGTTATTAGCAAAACAAAAATGCCTAATCTATGGAAAAGCATTCCTAACTATAACTACCCAGTGGGTAATAGGGGCTGATTAGGATGGCGGGCAGATTTACGTCCGCCCACTACCCTATCGGAATTCGGGACCACCCAATAGGCTGTTGGCGGTCCCAACATAGGCATGATGATGCGACCGCCACCACGGCGGTCGCAATGCCTATACTTTGCATTGCGGCGGGTGCTGCTGGCTGCAGCACCTGCCACAATGCAAAATAGGGACACCTGACATATCCCTGCACTACGTGGCAGGCACCATGCGAATGTCTGCCACATGGTGCAGGGATATGTAGGTGGGCACCATAGGTGCCCCCCAGTGCCCATATCAGAGGGGCAATGGGTAGGGGGGGCACGCTACGGGCCCCCAAAGTCCCTTTCCGCCTGTCTTTTCATGGCGGGTTAACCACCATTAAAAGGCGGGCGCAAAGGGACAATGTAATCCCTACGGCGGTGGTGGCAGGCACCGCCACCATGGTAGGGAACCCAACCCCTCCGCCACACCGGCAGGCTCAAGGAGCCCGTTGGATGCGTGGCAGTCGGTCGGTATTGTAGTATGGTGGGCGGATAAGATGGTTCCAATGGCGCGGGGACCGCTACCGACGGGTTGTCGGTGGCAGTCCTACCGTCATCATAATCGGCCCCCTAGGTTATTTATATATATATATATTCACTGAAAAAACCATAGGTTTCAGGCACGTTATAGTTAGAAATTAGCATTTAAAAAACCTTTGAAATTCACTGAAAAAACCATAGGTTCCAGGCACGTTATAGCTAGAAATTAGCATTTAAAAAACCTTAGAAATTCACTGAAAAAACCATAGGTTTTAGGGAAAGTTATAGTTAGTTGGACATTTCACTCGTACAAAACCAGAGAAATTCCCCCGTTATAGTTAGTTTAGCTAACTATAACTCGCGCCCCTGCAATGCACTGCTGATGACGTCACATATTACATCACTCATGACATGCTCAGTGACATCACTGATGACATCACTGATGACATCTCAAATGACATCACTGATGACATCACTGATGACATCATCCAGTGACTGTGTGTTTCTGTAAAGTTTAAATATGTTTAATATATATAGGGAAAGGCGTATTGAAGAATGAGTGGGTGTATAAGTGTCTGAATGGATGATTTAGTAGGTGCGTGACTGACTCTATAAGTGAGTGATTAAACGTATCTTACTGAATGCATGGGTTAGTGACTAAACTGTGTGAATGTCTGTATCCGTCTGTCTGTTGGTGTGTAAGCGGCTGCATGGGTTTGTGAATAGCTACATGAGTGTCTATATGGGTTATTGATTGGTTGTCTGAGTATCTGTATGGGTGCCTGAGTGTTTGTGTGGGTGGGGTGTGTGTGACTCTGTGCATAGATGTGTGAGAGGGTGATTCACTGGGTGCATGGTTTCCAGAGTTCATCTGTGATGGACTGTATGGGTGGGTAAGTGTGTGTATGGGTGTGTTAGTGAGTGAATGTATATCTCAGTGGTACATGTGTGAGTAACTACATATGTGAAAGGCAGTATATATGTGTGTGTTGGAGTATATAAATGGCTATAAGTGAGAGTGTGTGATTGTGAGAGTGGCTGTATGGATGAGTGTGTGCTTGTATCAGTGATTGTATAA
The DNA here is from genome assembly GCA_963921515.1 of Calotriton arnoldi. Taxonomy (NCBI): domain Eukaryota; kingdom Metazoa; phylum Chordata; class Amphibia; order Caudata; family Salamandridae; genus Calotriton; species Calotriton arnoldi. The sequence continues at coordinate 1,063,238 of CAWUFW010004991.1, read as the reverse complement.
GAGCGTAAGAATGTGCTAGTATTTGTATGAGTAAGTGAGCTGGTGTGTGTATAACTGTATAGGTGAGTAAATGGCAGTGTGATTAATTATTTGCATAACTGACTAGGTGTGTGAGTACCTCTATGGATGAGTGGCGGTGTGTGAGTGTCTATATAGGTGTATGAGAGCATATGATAGTCCTGTACTGAGTGACCGTAAGTATGGGTGACTGTACGGGTGAGTGAGTGGATGTGTGTGTAGGCCTAAGAATCAGTGAGTGGGTATGTAGTTATTGGTGTTGGAGTGTCTATGGTTTTGAGAATGGCAGTCTGTAAATTAGAGTGGGTGTATCAAAGGTTATATTAGGGTGTGAGAAGATGCATCAAATTATCACATGGATGATGTCATCAGTGATGTCATTTGAGATGTCATCAGTGATGTCACTGACCATGTCAGCAGTGATGTAATATGTGACGTCATCAGCAGTGCATTGCGGGGGCGCGAGTTATAGTTAGCTGAACTAACTATAACGGGGGAATTTCTCTGGTTTTGTACGAGTGAAATGTCCAACTAACTATAACTTTCCCTAAAACCTATGGTTTTATCAGTGAATTTCTAAGGTTTTTAAATGCTAATTTCTAACTATAACGTGCCTGAAACCTATGGTTTTTCAGTGAATTTCAAAGGTTTTTAAATGCTAATTTCTAACTATGCCTACAGAGGTAGGACATGTGAAGAAAGAAAAAAAACACACAGAAAGAAGCAAAAGAAATGCAGAAAGAAGCAACAGAAGTCCACAAAGACGAATAAAAGTGCAGGAAGAAGCAAGACATGTGCAGAAAGAACCAACAGAGGAGCAGAAAGAGGCCTTGCTACAAAATCATCCTGTGCCCACAACTTTTTCAGACGGGTACTGGTGGTAACTGACTCTGACTAACCAGGCCTAGAGCCAATGCTATGCTAAAAGACACTTAGAATACAGTGAAAACACCTACATACACTAGGGAACACCATGCGTTGGGGTACCCCTGTGATTAGCATGACCTCCTCTGTAAGGCCCTAGTACATAATAGGGCAAGGGGATTAAAACTACCTCTAAGTCAGAGGTGCAGAAATATGCTACTTTAACTAGTAGTCACGTTTGCAGAGTGGTGGAGAAAGGGTGCTGGGCGTCCAACCAACGCTCAGGAATTCCACTGCGTAGGACTTACAGGAGGTACCAGGAGGGATTCTTGGCCCACAAACTTCCTCAGGACTAAATTGGACTTCATCCCCCATCCCGTAGTTTGCCACGAGGCACGTTTGCAGAGTGGTAGAGAAAGGGGGCCATGGCCTCCGAAGACGAATTAGCAATCCCACTGTGTGGAACTTACTGGAGGTAACAAGAGGGGTAGTTGGCCCCCAAGGACATCCTTGGGGGCCAACTTCCCAAACTATTACCTCCAGTCAGTCCCACACAGCAGCACTGGTAAGTACTCGTACCAGGCCACACCCACTTTGCCCACCACTCTACAAACACGCTCCCTGGCACCCTCTTGGATGGGGATTGAAGTCCCCTTCACTGCTGGGGGTCCTTTAGGGGCCAACTAGCCTACCTTTTACCTCCAGTAAGCCCCACGCAGTGGGATTGGTGAGAGGTAGACAAAGGCCATGCCCCCTTTCTCCACCACTCTGCAAACACGCCCCCTGGCGCGGTGTAAGTTGGGGGATTAAGTCCCCTTGAATCCTGAGGGTCCCTGGGGTCCAACTAGCCCACCAGGTATCTCCAGTAAGCGCCACAGAGCTGCGTTGCAGAGAGGTGTAAAAAGGGGCGTGGCCTGGACCACCTCTCTGCAACGCAGGCCTGTGACGCTTACTGGAGGTACCTGGTGGGCTAGTTGGCCCCCAGGGGCCCTCAGGATTGAAGGGGAATTAATTCCCCAACTTAAAACGCGCCACAGGGCGTGTTTGCACACATGTCACCTCAGGCCCTGCCCCCTCCCTTCACCACTGTGCAAACGCGCCCCGTGGCGCGTTTTAAGTTGGGGGATAAAGTCCCCTTGAATCCTGAGGGTCCCTGGGGTCCAACTAGCCCACGGGGTACCTCCAGTAAGCGCCACAGAGCTGCGTTGCAGAGAGGTGTAAAAAGGGGTGTGGCCTGGACCACCTCTCTGCAACCAGCCCTGTGGCGCTTACTGGAGGTACCTGGTGGGCTAGTTGGCCCCCGGGGATCCTCAGGATTGAAGAGGAATTAATTCCCCAACTTTAAACGCGCCACAGGGCGTGTTTGCACACATTGTATTGTATTGTAATTGCATTTGTATAGCGCTTACTATCCCTGACGAGGCGTCGAAGCGCTTTTTCGGCGAGTAGCACGCTACTCCGGGACCCATAGAGGATTAGTGTTGAATTAGTATAGTGAAACATGCAAGTAACTTTTAAGTGGTGGATATGTTAGTCAGTTATTTGGATTCGGAAGGATAGCAGAAGGATAGAAGAGGAAAGAAGGTTTGTATTTATATAGCGCTTCTAACCCCTGATGGGGTGTTGAATTGCTTTTTTTTGGCGAGTAGCACGCTACTCCGGAAACCCATAAAGGATTAGTGGTGAATTAGTATGGTGAAATATGAAAGTAATTTGAGTGGTGGATATTAGTCAGTTATTTGGAGTGAGAAGGATAGTGGAGGGATAGAAGGGAAAGAAAGGTTTGCATTCATATAGCGCCTGTTACCCCTGATGGGTGTTGAAGCGCTTTGTTGGCGAGTAGTATGCTACTCTGGAACCCATAAAGGATTAGTGGTGAATTAGTATAGTGGAATATGGAATTAGAGAAGTGAACATGCTAGTCTGTTATTTTGATTGAAAAGGATAGTGGAGGGATAGAAGAGTGAATGATTTCTTTTTTAGGTCATAGCAGTAGGAGGAGGCTTTTGGATGAGTAAAAAGGGTTTTTGGAGGGGAAGAGTCAAAGGGAAGAGTTTAGAAAGGTTTGTTTTGGGGATCGGTACAGTAAAGGAGGTGTCAGAAGATGCAAGGAGGGGTAGAGTAGGAGAGAGTCAAGAAAGGGTTATTTTGGGGAACATATTAGTGGTATGGCGTTTGGGATAAATGAGAGAGTGGGTGTAGAGGATATAGTGATAGATGTATAGGGTGAGATAGGGTAGTGCATTGGAAAGAGTAGTAGAAAGAAGTTTGAGATGAGTCAGAAAGTTGGCCTAGGAGATATATTGAGGGAAGTATAGGCTGAGAAATAGGGTAGTGCATTGGAAATGCTAAATTAGAAGAAAGTGATAAATATATAGATCCATAAGTACATTGAAAGTATATAGATGCATAAAGGAGGTAAGTATATATAGATTAAAGATATTGATAGAGGTACAGGATGAGAAATAGGGTACTGCATTGGATATGCTTTTTCAGGAGAAAAGTAACAGACACATTAATTAATGGGAGGATGGGCAGCATTTCTGGCCCTGGCCAGTCTCGAACAGGCTCAAACAGGCAACTGCCCTTGTCCTCTCCGCCCTTAACAGGCTCAAACAGGCAACTGCCCTTGTCCTCTCCGCCCTTAACAGGCTCAAACAGGCAACTGCCCTTGTCCTCTCCGCCCTTAGCCTCGACGCCCGGGCTGAGACGCCCTAACCCTGGCCTTTTATAGCCCTAGTAATCAGGTGACCCCGTCAGCCATTGGGAACCCTAGCCCTAATACTATCCAATCACAACACTAGCCCTAAAAGCTAGAACCAATAGGAGATCAGGACCTTACAGCCAATCTTAGCCCTAGTCCAAGCACCCAATCAGTTAAAAAAACCTGATCTCTACGTCCAATAGAGGCCCTAGCCCTACCAGTAGTCCCAACCCTAGTCCAAGCAACCAATGGGACAGGAAGCCCTAGTCCCTACTTCCAATAGAAAGCCTAACCCTACTCTTAGTCCCACACCTATTCCAGCAACCAATCACACCAGAAGCCCTAATCGCTACTTCCAATTAAAAGCTAAACCCTAGCCCTAGTTCCACCCTAGTCCCAACAACAAATAACACAGGAAGCCCTAGTCCCTACTTCCAATAGAAATCATAACCCTAGCCCTAGTCCCAACCCTACATTGATTGAATCACAGACCCAGAAACCAATCAAAACCCTCAAATACCCAACCAATGAGGACACTAACCCAAGAAACATCAGATACAACCACCAATTACTGTATACATCTACCAACCACTAGCAGCCTATATAAGGTCCCAGCAACCTCAGACAAGGTTTGTTGGCCAGGGAGTTGGAAGCTGCTTCTCCGGTTCAGAATCTCCTAGGAGACAGGCAGGCTCAATCCACACTTTGGACTACTGCAGGTAAAGGCCTCACAAACTTGAAATCTAACACTACTTTTTGAATACAACTTTACTCCCTTTCCTGGCCAAAAAACGAAGTGCACAGTCCCTATTAAACACAGTTTAAGCAGCTCACAGAAGCACCATGTGATGTAGAATATCCCTGTTGCTGGGGGTGAGGCAGGGGGGGGCTGGTTTCACTGGCTTGTTAACACAAAATGGTGGCTGGGGGTGCACTGTTTAACATACCGGTCTTAGCATAGAGCAAAGGAGAAATTTGGAGGGAAAACTGAATAGTCACCAGGAATGAGAGGGAAAAACTACAGGTTTTGGACTGCAAATCCCACAATTCAACACGTTAAATGGAAGCAATCATGGGCAGGAAAACCACAAGTTTCAAACACAAGACAGGTGATAAAATATGCAATCACAGGCAGGTTAAAACTACAATTTTAAACTGTAACAACCACAGGCAAAGAAAGTAATCACAGAAAGGGAAAATCGTTTTTTAAACACTTTGGGGGGGGGAGAGACAGCACTAGTCTGCCTCCTTACCACTTCCTGGACACTGCTCACTGCAATTTGGGGCACAGGTAAGCTGCAACTCACAAGATGGAGGAGGATGATTTGGGGTGCACCCAGCAAAGCCTTAAGGGGCCTGGGCAGGAGTGAGGGAGGGCTCAGAGTTGCCTGGTAGCTGAATAGCCAATCCCCAGTCCTAGGCCTGCTGGCCTGGGGGCTGGGGAACTGCTTCTCCGGTTCAGAATCTCCTAGGAGACAGACAGGCTCAATCCACACTTTGGACTACTGCAGGTAAAGGCCTCACAAACTTGAAATCTAACACTACTTTTTGAATACAACTTTACTCCCTTTCCTGGCCAAAAAACGAAGTGCACAGTCCCTATTAAACACAGTTTAAGCAGCTCACAGAAGCACCCTCTGATGTAGAATATCCCTGTTCCTGGGGGGGAGGCAGGGGGGGGCTGGTTTCACTGGCTTGTTAACACAAAATGGTGGCTGGGGGTGCACTGTTTAACATACCGGTCTTAGCATAGAGCAAAGGAGAAATTTGGAGGGAAAACTGAATAGTCACCAGGAATGAGAGGGAAAAACTACAGGTTTTGGACTGCAAATCCCACAATTCAACACGTTAAATGGAAGCAATCATGGGCAGGAAAACCACAAGTTTCAAACACAAAACAGGTGATAAAATATGCAATCACAGGCAGGTTAAAACTACAATTTTAAACTGTAACAACCTCAGGCAAAGACAGTAATCACAGAAAGGGAAAATCGTTTTTTTAAACACTTGGGGGGGGGGGGGAGAGAGACAGCACTAGTCTGCCTCCTTACCACTTCCTGGACTCTGCTCACTGCAATTTGGGGCACAGGTAAGCTGCAACTCACAAGATGGAGGAGGATGATTTGGGGTGCACCCAGCAAAGCCTTAAGGGGCCTGGGCAGGAGTGAGGGGAGGGCTCAGAGTTGCCTGGTAGCTGAATAGCCAATCCCCAGTCCTAGGCCTGCTGGCCTGGGGGCTGGGGAGCTGCTTCTCCGGTTCAGAATCTCCTAGGAGACAGACAGGCTCAATCCACACTTTGGACTACTGCAGGTAAAGGCCTCACAAACTTGAAATCTAACACTACTGTTTGAATACAACTTTACTCCCTCTCCTGGCCAAAAAACGAAGTGCACAGTCCCTATTAAACACAGTTTAAGCAGCTCACAGAAGCACCCTCTGATGTAGAATATCCCTGTTGCTGGGGGGGAGGCAGGGGGGGCTGGTTTCACTGGCTTGTTAACACAAAATGGTGGCTGGGGGTGCACTGTTTAACACACCGGTCTTAGCACAGAGCAAAGGAGAAATTTGGAGGGAAAACTGAATAGACACCAGGAATGAGAGGGAAAAACTACAGGTTTTGGACTGCAAATCCCACAATTCAACACATTAAATCACCTCAGGCCCCGCCCCCTCCCTTCACCACTGTGCAAACGCGCCCCGTGGTGCGTTTTAAGTTGGGGGATTAAGTCCCCTTGAATCCTGAGGGTCCCTGGGGTCCAACTAGCCCACTAGGTACCTCCAGTAAGCGCCACAGAGCTGCGTTGCAGAGAGGTGTAAAAAGGGGCGTGGCCTGGACCACCTCTCTGCAACGCAGGCCTGTGGCGCTTACTGGAGGTACCTGGTGGGCTAGTTGGCCCCCAGGGGCCCTCAGGATTGAAGGGGAATTAATTCCCCAACTTAAAACGCGCCACAGGGCGTATTTGCACACTTCACCTCAGGCCCCGCCCCTCCCTTCACCACTGTGCAAACGCGCCCCGTGGCGCGTTTTAGGTTGGGGGATAAAGTCCCCTTGAATCCTGAGGGTCCCTGGGGTCCAACTAGCCCACTAGGTACCTCCAGTAAGCGCCACAGAGCTGCGTTGCAGAGAGGTGTAAAAAGGGGCGTGGCCTGGACCACCTCTCTGCAACGCAGCCCTGTGGCGCTTACTGGAGGTACCTGGTGGGCTAGTTGGCCCCCAGGGACCCTCAGGACTGAAGAGGAATTAATTCCCCAACTTTAAACGCGCCACAGGGCGTGTTTGCACACGTCACCTCAGGCCCCGCCCCCTCCCTTCACCACTGTGCAAACGCGCCCCGTGGCACGTTTTAAGTTGGGGGATAAAGTCCCCTTGAATCCTGAGGGTCCCTGGGGTCCAACTAGCCCACGAGGTACCTCCAGTAAGCGCCACAGAGCTGCGTTGCAGAGAGGTGTAAAAAGGGGTGTGGCCTGGACCACCTCTCTGCAACCAGCCCTGTGGCGCTTACTGGAGGTACCTGGTGGGCTAGTTCGCCCCCAGGGATCCTCAGGATTGAAGAGGAATTAATTCCCCAACTTTAAACGCGCCACAGGGCGTGTTTGCACACATTGTATTGTATTGTAATTGCATTTGTATAGCACTTACTACCCCATACGAGGCGTCGAAGCGCTTTTTCGGCGAGTAGCACGCTACTCCGGGACCCATAGAGGATTAGTGTTGAATTAGTATAGTGAAACATGCAAGTAAATTTTAAGTGGTGGATATGTTAGTCAGTTATTTGGATTCGGAAGGATAGCAGAAGGATAGAAGAGGAAAGAAGGTTTGTATTTATATAGCGCTTCTAACCCCTGATGGGGTGTTGAATTGCTTTTTTGGCGAGTAGCACGCTACTCCGGAAACCCATAAAGGATTAGTGGTGAATTAGTATGGTGAAATATGAAAGTAATTTGAGTGGTGGATATTAGTCAGTGATTTGGAGTGAGAAGGATAGTGGAGGGATAGAAGGGAAAGAAAGGTTTGCATTCATATAGCGCCTGTTACCCCTGATGGGTGTTGAAGCGCTTTGTTGGCGAGTAGTACGCTACTCTGGAACCCATAAAGGATTAGTGGTGAATTAGTATAGTGGAATATGGAATTAGAGAAGTGAACATGCTAGTCTGTTATTTTGATTGAAAAGGATAGTGGAGGGATAGAAGAGTGAAGGATTTCTTTTTTAGGTCACAGCAGTAGGAGGAGGCTTTTGGATGAGTAAAAAGGGTTTTGGAGGGAAGAGTCAAAGGGAAGAGTTTAGAAAGGTTTGTTTTGGGGATCGGTACAGTAAAGGAGGTGTCAGAAGATGCAAGGAGGGGTAGAGTAGGAGAGAGTCAAGAAAGGGTTATTTTGGGGAACATAGTAGTGGTATGGCATTTGGGATAAATGAGAGAGTGGGTGTAGAGGATATAGTGATAGATGTATAGGGTGAGATAGGGTAGTGCATTGGAAAGAGTAGTAGAAAGAAGTTTGAGATGAGTCAGAAAGTTGGCCTAGGAGATATATTGAGGGAAGTATAGGCTGAGAAATAGGGTAGTGCATTGGAAATGCTAAATTAGAAGAAAGTGATAAATATATAGATCCATAAGTACATTGAAAGTATATAGATGCATAAAGGAGGTAAGTATATATAGATTAAAGATATTGATAGAGGTACAGGATGAGAAATAAGGTACTGCATTGGATATGCTTTTTCAGGAGAAAAGTAACAGACACATTAATTAATGGGAGGATGGGCAGCATTTCTGGCCCTGGCCAGTCTCGAACAGACTCAAACAGGCAACTGCCCTTGTCCTCTCCGCCCTTAACAGGCTCAAACAGGCAACTGCCCTTGTCCTCTCCGCCCTTAACAGGCTCAAACAGGCAACTGCCCTTGTCCTCTCCGCCCTTAGCTTCGACGCCCGGGCTGAGACGCCCTAACCCTGGCCTTTTATAGCCCTAGTAATCAGGTGACCCCGTCAGCCATTGGGAACCCTAGCCCTAATACTATCCAATCACAACACTAGCCCTAAAAGCTAGAACCAATAGGAGATCAGGACCTTACAGCCAATCTTAACCCTAGTCCAAGCACCCAATCAGTTAAAAAAAACCCTGATCTCTACGTCCAATAGAGGCCCTAGCCCTACCAGTAGTCCCAACCCTAGTCCAAGCAACCAATGGGACAGGAAGCCCTAGTCCCTACTTCCAATAGAAAGCCTAACCCTACTCTTAGTCCCACACCTATTCCAGCAACCAATCACACCAGAAGCCCTAATCGCTACTTCCAATTAAAAGCTAAACCCTAGCCCTAGTTCCACCCTAGTCCCAACAACAAATAACACAGGAAGCCCTAGTCCCTACTTCCAACAGAAATCATAACCCTAGCCCTAGTCCCAACCCTACATTGATTGAATCACAGACCCAGAAACCAATCAAAACCCTCAAATACCCAACCAATGAGGACACTAACCCAATCCAGTAGAAACATCAGATACAACCACCAATTACTGTATACATCTACCAACCACTAGCAGACTATATAAGGTCCCAGCAACCTCAGACAAGGCTTGCTGGCCAGGAGGTTGGAAGCTGCTTCTCCGGTTCAGAATCTCCTAGGAGACAGACAGGCTCAATCCACACTTTGGACTACTGCAGGTAAAGGCCTCACAAACTTGAAATCTAACACTACTTTTTGAATACAACTTTACTCCCTTTCCTGGCCAAAAACGAAGTGCACAGTCCCTATTAAACACAGTTTAAGCAGCTCACAGAAGCACCCTCTGATGTAGAATATCCCTGTTGCTGGGGGAGGCAGGGGGGCTGGTTTCACTGGCTTGTTAACACAAAATGGTGGCTGGGGGTGCACTGTTTAAAATACCGGTCTTAGCATAGAGCAAAGGAGAAATTTGGAGGGAAAACTGAATAGTCACCAGGAATGAGAGGGAAAAACTACAGGTTTTGGACTGCAAATCCCACAATTCAACATGTTAAATGGATGCAATCATGGGCAGGAAAACCACAAGTTTCAAACATAAAACAGGTGATAAAATATGCAATCACAGGCAGGTTAAAACTACAATTTTAAACTGTAACAACCACAGGCAAAGACAGTAATTACAGAAAGGGAAAATCGTTTTTTTAAACACTTTGGGGGGGGGGGGGAGACACAGCACTAGTCTGCCTCCTTACCACTTCCTGGACTCTGCTCACTGCAATTTGGGACACAGGTAAGCTGCAACTCACAAGATGGAGGAGAATGATTTGGGGTGCACCCAGCAAAGCCTTAAGGGGCCTGGGCAGGTGTGAGGGGAGGGCTCAGAGTTGCCTGGTAGCTGAATAGCCAATCCCCAGTCCTAGGCCTGCTGGCCTGGGGGCTGGGGAGCTGCTTCTCCGGTTCAGAATCTCCTAGGAGACAGACAGGCTCAATCCACACTTTGGACTACTGCAGGTAAAGGCCTCACAAACTTGAAATCTAACACTACTGTTTGAATACAACTTTACTCCCTCTCCTGGCCAAAAACGAAGTGCACAGTCCCTATTAAACACAGTTTAAGCAGCTCACAGAAGCACCCTCTGATGTAGAATATCCCTGTTGCTGGGGGAGGCAGGGGGGCTGGTTTCACTGGCTTGTTAACACAAAATGGTGGCTGGGGGTGCACTGTTTAACATACCGGTCTTAGCACAGAGCAAAGGAGAAATTTGGAGGGAAAACTGAATAGTCACCAGGAATGAGAGGGAAAAACTACAGGTTTTGGACTGCAAATCCCACAATTCAACACGTTAAATCACCTCAGGCCCCGCCCCCTCCCTTCACCACTGTGCAAACGCGCCCCGTGTTGCGTTTTAAGTTGGGGTATTAAGTCCCCTTGAATCCTGAGGGTCCCTGGGGTCCAACTAGCCCACTAGGTACCTCCAGTAAGCGCCACAGAGCTGCGTTGCAGAGAGGTGTAAAAAGGGGCGTGGCCTGGACCACCTCTCTGCAACGCAGGCCTGTGGCGCTTACTGGAGGTACCTGGTGGGCTAGTTGGCCCCCAGGGGCCCTCAGGATTGAAGGTGAATTAATTCCCCAACTTAAAACGCGCCACAGGGCGTGTTTGCACACGTCACCTCAGGCCCCGCCCCCTCCCTTCACCACTGTGCAAACGCGCCCCGTGGCGCGTTTCAAGTTGGGGGATAAAGTCCCCTTGAATCCTGAGGGTCCCTGGGGTCCAACTAGCCCACTAGGTACCTCCAGTAAGCGCCACAGAGCTGCGTTGCAGAGAGGTGTAAAAAGGGGCGTGGCCTGGACCACCTCTCTGCAACGCTGCTCTGTGGCGCTTACTGGAGGTACCTGGTGGGCTAGTTGGCCCCCCAGTATTGAAGGGAAATTAATTCCCCAATTTAAAACGCGCCACAGGGAGCGTTTGCAGAGTGTTGCTGGGAGGGGGCGGGGCCTCCGGCACGATCGAGGTCTTTTTTTTTCTTTTTTTTCTTTTTTAGAAGGGGGGCTGTGTGGCCCCCCTTCTTTTTCCTTTCTTTGGGCCCTGGGGACCCCATCCCCCAGGGCCTGACCCCTTTTTAAAAAAATATATATATTTGAACGGGAAGGGGGCCACATGGGCCCCCCTCCCGTGGCCAATTCCGGCCCCGGGGACCCCATCCCCCGGGGCATGGCCACATATTTATGATTTTTAAGGAGGGGGCTGCGTGGCCCCCTCCTGAGGCCTCCATTGGCTCCGGGGACCCCATCCCCCGGGGCCGGCCTTTTTTATTATGTTTTTGGGGGAGGGGGCCGCGTGGCTCCTCCAGGCCACTTCTAGCCCCGGGGACCCCATCCCCGGGGCAGGCCCTATCCCGCCGGCTCCCGCGTCCTGCAGGAGCCGGCATTGCTTTCAACATGGGGAGCTGCTGACATGCAGCTCCCCGTGTGAAAAGCAATCTGCTTGCATTTTGGAAGAGAGAGCAGGTTTCCCTGCTCTCGCTTCCAAAATCCAAAGCAAGTTTGCTATGGCAGGGCGTGGAGGCCCCCCCACACATTTAAAAAGAAGCCCCGGGGGTGGCGGTCCCCGGGGCTGCGGGGGCCCCCGCGGGCCCCAGCATATATTTTTTGCAAATGCCCCCGGGACCTGGCCCATTCGGAGGCCTCAATTAAATGAAGCGCAGGAGCCCGCACTTCATTTTTTAAAACATTTCGGCGGGATTCGCGGACCCAGGGGGTCAGGGTGTTTCTACCATGCCCCCTTTTCTTGTTTTTCGCGTTTGTTTCCCTGTTTTCTTGTGACTCGGTTCTACCGAGTCACAAGATGGCTGCCAACGCTTCCTGGTTTGGAGTGTTGACAGCCAATTAGAATAAAGCTCGTGGTCGGGAGGGTCCGCGGATCCACCGCGCCTCTAGATATCGAAACTTTTATTTTTTGATTTTCTCAGCAACTACTGAACGGATTTACACCATTTTAAAAAAGGGCTCTTTCTGAACCAAGGGCTACCTCTTTGCCAAATTTGGTGTAATTCCGTTCAGCAGTTCGAGCTGTAGCCGTGTCTAAAGTTTCCTATGGGAAATTGATTTTCCGACCTCTTTTTTTTTTAAATTCTCAGGAACTACTGAACGGATTTACACCATTTAACAAAAAGGGCTCTTTCTGAACCAAGGGCTACCTTTTTGCCAAATTTGGTGTAATTCCGTTCAGCAGTTCGAGCTGTAGCCGTGTCTAAAGTTTCCTATGGAAAATAACATGGAGAAAACACGTTTTGGGACCCCCCTTTTTTCTCGGCCCCCGCTTGGCGAATCACCCCGAAACTTTCAAGACAGGAGCTGACCAGAGCGCCCACTAGTTTTGAAAATTTCGCGAAGATTCGTCATCCGGCGCCAAAGTTATTGGGAAAAGAAAAACGGTTTTCCTATGGAAACTAGGTCCTAACTATAACTATCTACTGGCGACCGCTAGTAGATTATATATATATATATATATATATATATATATATATATATATATATAAAATAGATATACACATATTATATATATATATATATATATATATATATATATATATATATATATATATATATATATGTATATATATATTCACTGAAAAAAACATAGGTTTTAGGGACAGTTATAGTTAGTTGGACATTGCACTCGTACAAAACCCGTGAAATTCCCCTGTTATAGTTAGTTCAGCTAACTATAACTCGCGCCCACAATGCACTGCTGATGACGTCACATATTACATCACTCATGACATGGTCAGTGACATCACTGATGACATCACTGATGACATCTCAAATGACATCACTGATGACATCACTGATGACATCATCCAGTGACTGTGTGTTTCTGTAAAGTTTAAATATGTTTAATATATATAGGGAAAGGCGTATTGAAGAATGAGTGGGTGTATAAGTGTCTGAATGGATGATTTAGTACGTGAGTGACTGACTCTACAAGTGAGTGATTAAACGTATCTTACTGAATGCATGGGTTAGTGACTAAACTGTGTGAATGTCTGTATCCGTCTGTTTGTTGGTGTGTAAGTGGATGCATGGATTTGCGAATAGCTACATGAGTGTCTATATGGGTTATTGATTGGTTCTCTGAGTATCTGTATGGCTGCCTGAGTGTTTGTGTGGGTGGGGTGTGTGTGACTCTATACATAGATGTGTGAGTGGGTGATTCACTGGGTGCATGATTTCAAGAGTGCATCTGTGATGGACTGCTTGGGTGGGTGAGTGTGTGTATGGGTGTGTTAGTGAGTGAATGTATATCTCAGTGGTACATGTGCGAGTAACTACATATGTAAAAGGCAGTATATATGTGTGTTAGAGTATCTAAATGGCTATAAGTGAGAGTGTGTTATTGTGAGAGTGGCTGTATGGATGCGTGTGTGCTTGTATCAGTTATTGTATAAGAGCGTAAGAATGTGCTAGTATTTGTATGAGTAAGTGAGCTGGTGTGTGTATAACTGTATAGGTGAGTAAATGGGTGTGTGATTAATTTTTTGCATGACTGACTAGGTGTGTGAGTACCTTTATGGATGAGTGGCGGTGTGTGAGTGTTTATATAGGTATATGAGTGCATATGATAGTCCTGTACTGAGTGACTGTAAGTATGAGTGACTGTACAGGTGAGTGAGTGGATGTGTGTGTAGACCTAAGAATCAGTGAGTGGGTATGTAGTTTTTGGTGTTGGAGTGTCTATGGTTTTGAGAATGGCAGTCTGTAATTTAGAGTGGGTGTATCAAAAGTTATATTAGAGTTTGAGAAGATGCATGAAATTATCACATGGATGATGTCATCAGTGATGTCATTTGAGATGTCATCAGTGATGTCATCAGTGATGTCACTGACCATGTCATGAGTGATGTAATATGTGACGTCATCAGCAGTGCATTGCGGGCGCGAGTTATAGTTAGCTGAACTAACTATAACAGGGGAATTTCACGGGTTTTGTACGAGTGCAATGTCCAACTAACTATAACTGTCCCTAAAACCTATGTTTTTTTCAGTGAATTTCAAAGGTTTTTAAATGCTAATTTCTAACTATAACGTGTCTGAAACCTATGGTTTTTTCAGTGAATTTCAAAGGTTTTTTAAATGCTAATTTCTAACTATAACGTGCCTGAAACCTATGGTTTTTTCAGTGAATTTCAAAGGTTTTTTAAATGCTAATTTCTAACTATAACGTGCCTGAAATCTATGATTTTTAAGTGAATTTCAAAGGTTTTTAAATGCTAGTTTCTAACTATGCCAACAGAGGTAGGACATGTGAAGAAAGAAGAAAAAACGCACAGAAAGAAGCAAAAGATGTGCAGAAAGAACCAACAGAGGAGCAGAAAGAGGCCTTGTTGCAAAATCATCCTGTGCCCACAACTTTTTCAGACGGGTACTGGTGGTAACTGACTCTGACTAACCAGAGCCAGTGCGCGTTTGCACAGTGGTGAAGGGAGGGGGCCTGAGGTGACATTGTGTGCAAACGCGCCCCGTGGCGCGTTTTAAGTTGCGGGATTAAGTCCCCTTGAATCCTGAGGGTCCCTGGGGCCCAACTAGCCCCCAGGTACCTACAGTTAGGACCACAGAGCTGAGTTGCAGAGAGGCGTTCCGAGGCCACGCACCTTTTTCACCTCTCTGCAACGCAACTCTGTTGTGCTTACTGAAGGTACCTGGTGGGCTAGTTGGCCCATAGGATTCAAGGGAATTAACTCCCCAACTTAAAACGCACCACAGGGCGTGTTTGCGCACATGTCACCTGAGGCCGCGCCCCTCCCTTCACCACTGTGCAAACGCGCCCGTGGCGCGTTTTAAGTTGGGGATTAGGTCACCTTGAATCCTGAGAGTCCCTGGGGCCCAACTAGCCCACCAGGTACTTCCAGTAAGCACCACAGGCCTGCGTTGCAACGCCTGTAACAAATTGTGCAGTTGTGTTTAGGTAGTGAAGAGGGTCGTGCTGGGGGTAGTGTTTTAGGGTAGTGCAGTGGTGTTTGTGTAGTGTAGGGGGTCATGCTGGGGGTAGATTTAGGGTTTAGGGTAGTGCAGTGGTGTTTGGGTAGTGTAGGGAGTCGTGCTGGGGGGAGTATTTTAGGGTTTAGGGTAGTACAGTGGTGTTTGGGTAGTGTAGGGGGTCGTGCTGGGGTTAGTGTTTTAGGGTTTTAGGGTTTAGGGTAGTGCAGTGGTGTTTGGGTAGTGTAGGGGATACTGCTGGGGGTAGTGTTTTAGGGTTTAGGGTAGTGCAATGGTGTTTGGGTAGTGTATGGGGTACTGCTGGGGGTAGTGTTTTATGGTTTAGGGTAGTGCAGTGGTGTTTGGATAGTGTAGGGGTTCGTGCTGGGGTAGTTTTTAGGTTTTAGGGTAGTGCAGTGGTGTTTGTGTAGTGTAGGAGGTCGCGTGTTAGGGTTTAGGGTAGTGCAGTGGTCTTTGGGTAGTGTAGGGAGTCGTGCGGGGGTATTGTTTTAGAGTTTAGGGTAGTGCAGTGGTCTTTGGGTAGTGTAGGGGTTGTGCGGGGGTAGTGTTTTAGGGATTAGGGTAGTGCATTGGTATTTGGGTAGTGTAGGGGGTCATGCGGGGGTAGTGTTTTAGGGTTTAGGGCAGTGCAGTGGTGTTTAGGTAGTGTAGGGGGTCGTGCTGGGGGAGTGTTTTAGGGTTTAGGGCAGTGCAGTGGTGTTCGGGTAGTGTAGGGGGTCGTGCTGGGGGAGTGTTTTAGGGTTTAGGGCAGTGCAGTCGTGTTCGGGTAGTGTAGGGGGTCGTGCTGGGGGAGTATTTTAGGGTTTAGGGTAGTGCAGTGGTGTTCGGGTAGTGTAGGGGGTCATGCTGGGGGTAGTGTTCTAGGGTTTAGGGCAGTGCAGTGGTGTTCGGGCAGTGTAGGGGGTCGTGCTGGGGGTGGTGTTTTAGGGTTTAGGGCAGTGCAGTGGTGTTCGGGCAGTGTAGGGGGTCGTGCTGGGGGTGGTGTTTCAGGGTTTAGGGCAGTGCAGTGGTGTTCGGGCAGTGTAGGGGGTCGTGCAGGGGGTGGTGTTTCAGGGTTTAGGGCAGTGCAGTGGTGTTCGGGCAGTGTAGGGGGTCGTGCAGGGGTGGTGTTTCAGGGTTTAGGGCAGTGGTGTTCGGGCAGTGTAGGGGGTCATGCTGGGGGTGGTGTTTCAGGGTTTGGGGCAGTGCAGTGGTGTTCAAGCAGTAAAGGGGGTCATGCTGGGGGTGGTGTTTCATGGTTTAGGGCAGTGCAGTGGTGTTCGGGCAGTATAGGGGGCGGTGCAGGGGGTGGTGTTTCAGGGTTTAGGGCAGTGCAGTGGTGTTCGGGCAGTGTAGGGGGTGGTGCAGGGGGTGGTGTTTCAGGGTTTAGTGCAGTGGTGTTCGGGCAGTGTAGGGGGTCGTGCAGGGGGTGGTGTTTCAGGGTTTAGGGCAGTGCAGTGGTGTTCAGGCAGTGTAGGGGGCGGTGCAGGGGGTGGTGTTTCAGGGTTTAGGGCAGTACAGTGGTGTTTGGGCATTGTAGGGGGTGGTGCTGGGGCTGGTGTTTCAGGGTTTAGGGCAGTGAAGTGGTGTTCGGGCAGTGTAGGGGGTCGTGCTGGGGCTGGTGTTTCATGGTTTAGGGCAGTGCAGTGGTGTTCGGGCAGTGTAGGGGGTCGTGCTGGGGCTGGTGTTTCAGGGTTTAGGGCAGTGCAGTGGTGTTCGGGCAGTGTAGGGGGTCATGCTGGGGCTGGGGCTGGTGTTTCAGGGTTTAGGGCAGTGCAGTGGTGTTCGGGCAGTGTAGGGGGTCTTGCTGGGGCTGGTGTTTCAGAGTCTAGGGCAATGCAGTGGTGTTCGGGCAGTGTAGGGGTCTTCCTGGGGCTGGTGTTTCAGGGTTTAGGGCAGTGCAGTGGTGTTCGGGCAGTGTAGGGGGTCGTGCTGGGGGTGGTGTTTCAGGGTTTAGGGCAGTGCAGTGGTGTTCGGGCAGTGTAGGGGGTCGTGCTGGGGCTAGTGTTTCAGGGTTTAGGGCAGAGCAATGGTGCTCAGGCAGTGTTGGGGGTTGTGCTGGGGGTGATGTTTCAGGGTTTATGGCAGTGCAGTGGTGTTAGGGCAGTGTAGGGGGTCGTGCTGGGGGTGGTGTTTTAGGGTTTAGGGCAGTGCAGTGGTGTTCGGGCAGTGTAGGGGGTCGTGCTGGGGGTGGTGTTTCAGGGTTTAGGGCAGTGCAGTGGTGTTCGGGCAGTGTAGGGGGTCGTGCAGGGGGTGGTGTTTCAGGGTTTAGGGCAGTGCAGTGGTGTTCGGGCAGTGTAGGGGGTCGTGCAGGGGTGGTGTTTCAGGGTTTAGGGCAGTGGTGTGTTCGGGCAGTGTAGGGGGTCATGCTGGGGGTGGTGTTTCAGGGTTTGGGGCAGTGCAGTGGTGTTCGAGCAGTAAAGGGGGTCATGCTGGGGGTGGTGTTTCAGGGTTTAGGGCAGTGCAGTGGTGTTCGGGCAGTGTAGGGGGCGGTGCAGGGGGTGATGTTTCAGGGTTTAGGGCAGTGCAGTGGTGTTCGGGCAGTGTAGGGGGTGGTGCAGGGGTGGTGTTTCAGGGTTTAGGCAGTGCAGTGGTGTTCGGGCAGTGTAGGGGGTCGTGCTGGGGGTGGTGTTTCAGGGTTTAGGGCAGTGCAGTGGTGTTCGGGCAGTGTAGGGGGTCGTGCAGGGGGTGGTGTTTCAGGGTTTAGGGCAGTGCAGTGGTGTTCGGGCAGTGTAGGGGGTGGTGCTGGGGCTGGTGTTTCAGGGTTTAGGGCAGTGCAGTGGTGTTCGGGCAGTGTAGGGGGTCGTGCTGGGGCTGGTGTTTCAGGGTTTAGGGCAGTGCAGTGGTGTTCGGGCAGTGTAGGGGGTCGTGCTGGGGCTGGTGTTTCAGGGTTTAGGGCAGTGCAGTGGTGTTCGGGCAGTGTAGGGGGTCATGCTGGGGCTGGTGTTTCAGGGTTTAGGGCAGTGCAGTGGTGTTCGGGCAGTGTAGGGGGTCTTGCTGGGGCTGGTGTTTCAGAGTCTAGGGCAATGCAGTGGTGTTCGGGCAGTGTAGGGGGTCTTCCTGGGGCTGGTGTTTCAGGGTTTAGGGCAGTGCAGTGGTGTTCGGGCAGTGTAGGGGGTCGTGCTGGGGGTGGTGTTTCAGGGTTTAGGGCAGTGCAGTGGTGTTCGGGCAGTGTAGGGGGTCGTGCTGGGGCTAGTGTTTCAGGGTTTAGGGCAGAGCAATGGTGTTCAGGCAGTGTAGGGGGTCGTGCTGGGGGTGGTGTTTCAGGGTTTAGGGCAGTGCAGTGGTGTTCCGGCAGTGTAGGGGGTCGTGCTGGGGGTGGTGTTTCAGGGTTTAGGGCAGTGCAGTGGTGTTCGGGCAGTGTAGGGGGTCGTGCTGGGGGTGGTGTTTCAGGGTTTAGGGCAGTGCAGTGGTGTTCGGGCAGTGTAGGGTGTCGTGCTGGGGGTGGGGTTTCAGGGTTTAGGGCAGTGCAGTAGTGTTTGGGCAGTGTAGGGGGTCGTGCTGGTGGGAGTGTTTTAGAGTTTAGGGCAGTGCAGTGGTGTTCGGGTAGTGTAGGGGGTCGTGCTGGGGGTGGTATTTTAGGGTTTAGGGTAGTGCAGTGGTGTTCGGGCAGTGTAGGGGGTCATGCTGGGGGTAGTGTTTCTAGGGTTTAGGGCAGTGCAGTGGTGTTCGGGCAGTGTAGGGGGTCATGCTGGGGGTGGTGTTTCAGGGTTTAGGGCAGTGCAGTGGTGTTCGGGCAGTGTAGGGGGTCGTGCTGGGGGTGGTGTTTCAGGGTTTAGGGCAGTGCAGTGGTGTTCGGGCAGTGTAGGGGGTCGTGCAGGGGTGGTGTTTCAGGGTTTAGGGCAGTGCAGTGGTGTTTGGGCAGTGTAGGGGGTCGTGCAGGGGTGGTGTTTCAGGGTTTAGGGCAGTGCAGTGGTGTTCGGGCAGTGTAGGGGGTCATGCTGGGGGTGGTGTTTCAGGGTTTGGGGCAGTGCAGTGGTGTTCGAGCAGTGTAGGGGGTCGTGCTGGGGGTGGTGTTTCAGGGTTTAGGGCAGTGCAGTGGTGTTCGGGCAGTGTAGGGGGTCGTGCTGGGGCTGGTGTTTCAGGGTTTAGGGTAGTACAGTGGTGTTCGGGCAGTGTAGGGGGTCATGCTGGGGCTGGTGTTTCAGGGTTTAGGGCAGTGCAGTGGTGTTCGGGCAGTGTAGGGGGTCTTGCTGGGGCTGGTGTTTCAGAGTCTAGGGCAATGCAGTGGTGTTCGGGCAGTGTAGGGGGTCTTCCTGGGGCTGGTGTTTCAGGGTGTAGGGCAGTGCAGTGCAGTGGTGTTCGGGCAGTGTAGGGGGTCGTGCTGGGGGTGGTGTTTCAGGGTTTAGGGCAGTGCAGTGGTGTTTGGGCAGTGTAGGGGGTCGTGCTGGGGCTAGTGTTTCAGGGTTTAGGGCAGAGCAATGGTGCTCAGGCAGTGTTGGGGGTTGTGTTGGAGGTGATGTTTCAGGATTTATGGCAGTGCAGTGGTGTTAGGGCAGTGTAGGGGGTCGTGCTGGGGGTGGTGTTTCAGGGTTTAGGGCAGTGCAGTGGTGTTCCGGCAGTGTAGGGGGTCGTGCAGGGGGTGGTGTTTCAGGGTTTAGGTGCAGTGGTGTTCGGGCAGTGTAGGGGGTCGTGCTGGGGTGGTGTTTCAGGGTTTAGGGCAGTGCAGTGGTGTTCGGGCAGTGTAGGGGGTCGTGCTGAGGGGTGGTGTTTCAGGGTTTAGGGCAGTGCAGTAGTGTTCGGGCAGTGTAGGGGTCGTGCTGGGGGTGGTGTTTCAGGGTTTAGGGCAGTGCAGTAGTGTTCGGGCAGTGTAGGGGGTCGTGCAGGGGGTGGTGTTTCAGGGTTTAGGGCAGTGCAGTGGTGTTCTGGCAGTGTAGGGGGTCATGCTGGGGGTGGGGTTTCAGGGTTTAGGGCAGTACAGTGGTGCTTCGGGCAGTGTAGGTGGTCGTGCAGGGGTGGTGTTTCAGGGTTTAGGGCAGTGCAGTGGTGTTCGGGCAGTGTAGGGGGTCTTGCTGGGGGTGGTGTTTCAGGGTTTAGGGCAGTGGTGTTCGGGCAGTGTAGGGGGTCTTACTGGGGGTGATGTTTCAGGGTTTAGGGCAGTGCAGTGGTGTTCGGGCAGTGTAGGGGGTCTTGCTGGGGGTAGTGTTTCAGGGTTTAGGGCAGTGCAGTGGTGTTCGTGCAGTATAGGGGGTCGTGCTGGGGATGGTGTTTCTGGGTTTAGGGCAGTGCAGTAGTGTTCGAGCAGTGTAGGGGGTTGTGCAGGGGGTGGTGTTTCAGGGTTTAGGGCAGTGGTGTTCGGGCAGTGTAGGGGTCACGCTGGGGGTGGTGTTTCAGGGTTTAGGGCAGTTCAGTGGTGTTCGGGCAGTGTAGGGGGTCATGCACGGGGTGGTGTTTCAGGGTTTAGGGCAGTGCAGTGGTGTTCGGGCAGTGTAGGGTGTTGTGCTGGGGCTGGTGTTTCAGGGTTCAGGGCAGTGCAGTGGTGTTCAGGCAGTGTAGGGGGTTGTGCTGGGGGTGGTGTTTCAGGGTTTAGGCAGTGCAGTGGTGTTCTGGCAGTGTAGGGGGTCGTGCTGGGGCTGGTGTTTCAGGGTTTAGGGCAGTGCAGTGGTGTTCGGGCAGTGTAGGGGGTCGTGCTGGGGCTGGTGTTTCAGGGTTTAGGGCAGTGCAGTGGTGTTCCGGCAGTGTAGGGGGTTGTGCAGGGGTGGTGTTTCAGGGTTTAGGCAGTGCAGTGGTGTTCGGGCAGTGTAGGGGGTCGTGCTGGGGGTGGTGTTTCAGGGTTTAGGGCAGTGCAGTGGTGTTCGGGCAGTGTAGGGGGTCGTGCTGGGGGTGGTGTTTCAGGGTTTAGGGCAGTGCAGTGGTGTTCGGGCAGTGTAGGGGGTCGTGCTGGGGCTGGTGTTTCAGGGTTTAGGGCAGTGCAGTGGTGTTCGGGCAGTGTAGGGGGTCGTGCTGGGGCTGGTGTTTCAGGGTTTAGGGCAGTGCAGTGGTGTTCGGGCAGTGTAGGGGGTCGTGCTGGGGGTGGTGTTTCAGGGTTTAGGGCAGTGCAGTGGTGTTCGGGCAGTGTAGGGGGTCTTGCTGGGGGTGGTGTTTCAGGGTTTAGGGCAGTGCAGTGGTGTTCGGGCAGTGTAGGGGGTCTTGCTGGGGGTGGTGTTTCAGGGTTTAGGGCAGTGGTGTTCGGGCAGTGTAGGGGGTCTTGCTGGGGGTGATGTTTCAGGGTTTAGGGCAGTGCAGTGGTGTTCGGGCAGTGTAGGGGGTCTTGCTGGGGGTAGTGTTTCAGGGTTTAGGGCGGTGCAGTGGTGTTCGTGCAGTGTAGGGGGTTGTGCTGGGGGTGGTGTTTCAGGGTTTAGGGCAGTGCAGTAGTGTTCGTGCAGTGTAGGGGGTCGTGCAGGGGGTGGTGTTTCAGGGTTTAGGGCAGTGCAGTGGTGTTCTGGCAGTGTAGGGGGTCATGCTGGGGGTGGGGTTTCAGGGTTTAGGGCAGTACAGTGGGCTTCGGGCAGTGTAGGTGGTCGTGCAGGGGTGGTGTTTCAGGGTTTAGGGCAGTGCAGTGGTGTTCGGGCAGTGTAGGGGGTCGTGCTGGGGCTGGTGTTTCAGGGTTTAGGGCAGTGCAGTGGTGTTCGGGCAGTGTAGGGGGTCTTGCTGGGGGTGGTGTTTCAGGGTTTAGGGCAGTGGTGTTCGGGCAGTGTAGGGGGTCTTACTGGGGGTGATGTTTCAGGGTTTAGGGCAGTGCAGTGGTGTTCGGGCAGTGTAGGGGGTCTTGCTGGGGGTAGTGTTTCAGGGTTTAGGGCAGTGCAGTGGTGTTCGTGCAGTATAGGGGGTCGTGCTGGGGATGGTGTTTCTGGGTTTAGGGCAGTGCAGTAGTGTTCGAGCAGTGTAGGGGGTTGTGCAGGGGTGGTGTTTCAGGGTTTAGGGCAGTGCAGTGGTGTTCGGGCAGTGTAGGGGGTCACGCTGGGGGTGGTGTTTCAGGGTTTAGGGCAGTTCAGTGGTGTTCGGGCAGTGTAGGGGGTCATGCACGGGGTGGTGTTTCAGGGTTTAGGGCAGTGCAGTGGTATTTGGGCAGTGTAGGGTGGTGTGCTGGGGCTGGTGTTTCAGGGTTCAGGGCAGTGCAGTGGTGTTCAGGCAGTGTAGGGGGTCGTGCTGAGGCTGGTGTTTCATGGTTTAGGGCAGTGCAGTGGTGTTCGGGCAGTGTATGGGGTCGTGCTGGGGGTAGTGTTTCAGGGTTTAGGGCAGTGCAGTGGTGTTCGTGCAGTATAGGGGGTCGTGCTGGGGATGGTGTTTCTGGGTTTAGGGCAGTGCAGTAGTGTTCGAGCAGTGTAGGGGGTTGTGCAGGGGGTGGTGTTTCAGGGTTTAGGGCAGTGCAGTGGTGTTCGGGCAGTGTAGGGGGTCGTGCAGGGGTGGTGTTTCAGGGTTTAGGGCAGTGGTGTTCGGGCAGTGTAGGGGGTCATGCTGGGGGTGATGTTTCAGGGTTTGGGGCAGTGCAGTGGTGTTCGAGCAGTAAAGGGGGTCATGCTGGGGGTGGTGTTTCAGGGTTTAGGGCAGTGCAGTGGTGTTCGGGCAGTGTAGGGGGCGGTGCAGGGGGTGGTGTTTCAGGGTTTAGGGCAGTGCAGTGGTGTTCGGGCAGTGTAGGGGGTCGTGCAGGGGGTGGTGTTTCAGGGTTTAGGGCAGTGCAGTGGTGTTCGGGCAGTGTAGGGGGTCGGTGCAGGGGGTGGTGTTTCAGGGTTTAGGGCAGTACAGTGGTGTTCGGGCATTGTAGGGGGTGGTGCTGGGGCTGGTGTTTCAGGGTTTAGGGCAGTGCAGTGGTGTTCGGGCAGTGTAGGGCTCGTGCTGGGGCTGGTGTTTCAGGGTTTAGGGCAGTGCAGTGGTGTTCGGGCAGTGTAGGGGGTCATGCTGGGGCTGGTGTTTCAGGGTTTAGGGCAGTGCAGTGGTGTTCGGGCAGTGTAGGGGGTCTTGCTGGGGCTGGTGTTTCAGAGTCTAGGGCAATGCAGTGGTGTTCGGGCAGTGTAGGGGGTCTTGCTGGGGCTGGTGTTTCAGGGTTTAGGGCAGTGCAGTGGTGTTCGGGCAGTGTAGGGGGTCGTGCTGGGGGTGGTGTTTCAGGGTTTAGGGCAGTGCAGTGGTGTTCGGGCAGTGTAGGGGGTCGTGCTGGGTCTAGTGTTTCAGGGTTTAGGGCAGAGCAATGGTGCTCAGGCAGTGTAGGGGGTTGTGCTGGGGGTGATGTTTCAGGGTTTATGGCAGTGCAGTGGTGTTAGGGCAGTGTAGGGGGTCGTGCTGGGGGTGGTGTTTCAGGGTTTAGGGCAGTGCAGTGGTGTTCCGGCAGTGTAGGGGGTTGTGCAGGGGGTGGTGTTTCAGGGTTTAGTGCAGTGGTGTTCGGGCAGTGTAGGGGGTCGTGCTGGGGTGGTGTTTCAGGGTTTAGGGCAGTGCAGTGGTGTTCGGGCAGTGTAGGGGGTCGTGCTGGGGGTGGTGTTTCAGGGTTTAGGGCAGTGCAGTGGTGTTCGGGCAGTGTAGGGGGTCGTGCTGGGGCTGGTGTTTCAGGGTTTAGGGCAGTGCAGTGGTGTTCGGGCAGTGTAGGGGGTCGTGCTGGGGCTGGTGTTTCAGGGTTTTGGGCAGAGCAGTGGTGTTCGGGCAGTGTAGGGGGTCATGCTGGGGGTGGTGTTTCAGGGTTTAGGGCAGTGCAGTGGTGTTCGGGCAGTGTAGGGGGTCTTGCTGGGGGTGGTGTTTCAGGGTTTAGGGCAGTGCAGAGGTGTTCGGGCAGTGTAGGGGGTCTTGCTGGGGGTGGTGTTTCAGGGTTTAGGGCAGTGGTGTTCGGGCAGTGTAGGGGGTCTTGCTGGGGGTGATGTTTCAGGGTTTAGGGCAGTGCAGTGGTGTTCGGGCAGTGTAGGGGGTCTTGCTGGGGGTAGTGTTTCAGGGTTTAGGGCGGTGCAGTGGTGTTCGTGCAGTGTAGGGGGTTGTGCTGGGGGTGGTGTTTCAGGGTTTAGGGCAGTGCAGTAGTGTTCGTGCAGTGTAGGGGGTCGTGCAGGGGGTGGTGTTTCAGGGTTTAGGGCAGTGCAGTGGTGTTCTGGCAGTGTAGGGGGTCATGCTGGGGGTGGGGTTTCAGGGTTTAGGGCAGTACAGTGGGCTTCGGGCAGTGTAGGTGGTCGTGCAGGGGGTGGTGTTTCAGGGTTTAGGGCAGTGCAGTGGTGTTCGGGCAGTGTAGGGGGTCGTGCTGGGGCTGGTGTTTCAGGGTTTAGGGCAGTGCAGTGGTGTTCGGGCAGTGTAGGGGGTCTTGCTGGGGGTGGTGTTTCAGGGTTTAGGGCAGTGGTGTTCGGGCAGTGTAGGGGGTCTTACTGGGGGTGATGTTTCAGGGTTTAGGGCAGTGCAGTGGTGTTCGGGCAGTGTAGGGGGTCTTGCTGGGGGTAGTGTTTCAGGGTTTAGGGCAGTGCAGTGGTGTTCGTGCAGTATAGGTTGTCGTGCTGGGGATGCTGTTTCTGGGGTTAGGGCAGTGCAGTAGTGTTTGAGCAGTGTAGGGGTTTGTGCAGGGGGTGGTGTTTCAGGGTTTAGGGCAGTTCAGTGGTGTTCGGGCAGTGTAGGGGGTCATGCACGGGGTGGTGTTTCAGGGTTTAGGGCAGTGCAGTGGTGTTCGGGCAGTGTAGGGTGTTGTGCTGGGGCTGGTGTTTCAGGGTTCAGGGCAGTGCAGTGGTGTTCAGGCAGTGTAGGGGTCGTGCTGAGGCTGGTGTTTCACGGTTTAGGGCAGTGCAGTGGTGTTCGGGCAGTGTATGGGGTCGTGCTGGGGCTGGTGTTTCAGGGTTTAGGGCAGTGCAGTGGTGTTCGGGCAGTGTAGGCGGTCGTGCTGGGCTGGTGTTTCAGGGTTTAGGGCAGTGCAGTGGTGTTCGGGCAGTGTAGGGGGTCTTGCTGGGGGTGGTGTTTCAGGGTTTAGGGCAGTGGTGTTCGGGCAGTGTAGGGGGTCGTGCTGGGGGTGGTGTTTCAGGGTTTAGGTCAGTGGTGTTCGGGCAGTGTAGGGGGTCTTGCTGGGGGTGATGTTTCAGGGTTTAGGGCAGTGCAGTGGTGTTCGGGCAGTGTAGGGGGTCTTGCTGGGGGTGGTGTTTCAGGGTTTAGGGCAGTGGTGTTCGGGCAGTGTAGGGGGTCTTGCTGGGGGTGATGTTTCAGGGTTTAGGGCAGTGCAGTGGTGTTCGGGCAGTGTAGGGGGTCTTGCTGGGGGTAGTGTTTCAGGGTTTAGGGCGGTGCAGTGGTGTTCGTGCAGTGTAGGGGGTCGTGCTGGGGGTGGTGTTTCAGGGTTTAGGGCAGTGCAGTAGTGTTCGGGCAGTGTAGGGGGTCGTGCAGGGGGTGGTGTTTCAGGGTTTAGGGCAGTGCAGTGGTGTTCTGGCAGTGTAGGGGGTCATGCTGGGGGTGGGGTTTCAGGGTTTAGGGCAGTACAGTGGTGTTCGGGCAGTGTAGGTGGTCGTGCAGGGGTGGTGTTTCAGGGTTTAGGGCAGTGCAGTGGTGTTCGGGCAGTGTAGGGGGTCGTGCTGGGGCTGGTGTTTCAGGGTTTAGGGCAGTGCAGTGGTGTTCGGGCAGTGTAGGGGGTCTTGCTGGGGGTGGTGTTTCAGGGTTTAGGGCAGTGGTGTTCGGGCAGTGTAGGGGGTCTTACTGGGGGTGATGTTTCAGGGTTTAGGGCAGTGCAGTGGTGTTCGGGCAGTGTAGGGGGTCTTGCTGGGGGTAGTGTTTCAGGGTTTAGGGCAGTGCAGTGGTGTTCGTGCAGTATAGGGGGTCGTGCTGGGGATGGTGTTTCTGGGTTTAGGGCAGTGCAGTAGTGTTCGAGCAGTGTAGGGGGTTGTGCAGGGGGTGGTGTTTCAGGGTTTAGGGCAGTGCAGTGGTGTTCGGGCAGTGTAGGGGGTCGCGGCTGGGGGTGGTGTTTCAGGGTTTAGGGCAGTTCAGTGGTGTTCGGGCAGTGTAGGTGGTCATGCACGGGGTGGTGTTTCAGGGTTTAGGGCAGTGCAGTGGTGTTCGGGCAGTGTAGGGTGTTGTGCTGGGGCTGGTGTTTCAGGGTTCAGGGCAGTGCAGTGGTGTTCAGGCAGTGTAGGGGGTCGTGATGAGGCTGGTGTTTCACGGTTTAGGGCAGTGCAGTGGTGTTCGGGCAGTGTAGGGGGTCGTGCTGGGGCTGGTGTTTCAGGGTTTAGGGCAGTGCAGTGGTGTTCGGGCAGTGTAGGCGGTCGTGCTGGGGCTGGTGTTTCAGGGTTTAGGGCAGTGCAGTGGTGTTCGGGCAGTGTAGGGGGTTGTGCTGGGGCTGGTGTTTCAGGGTTTAGGGCAGTGCAGTGGTGCTCGGGCAGTGTAGGGGGTCGTGCTGGGGGTGATGTTTCAGGGTTTAGGGTAGTGCAGTGGTGTTCGGGCAGTGTAGGGGGTCGTGCAGGGGCTGGTGTTTCAAGGTTTAGGGCAGTGCAGTGGTGTTCGGGCAGTGTAGGGGGTCGTGCTGGGGCTGGTGTTTCAGGGTTTTGGGCAGAGCAGTGGTGTTTGGGCAGTGTAGGGGGTCATGCTGGGGGTAGTGTTTCAGGGTTTAGGGCAGTGCAGTGGTGTTCGGGCAGTGTAGGGGGTCGTGCTGGGGGTGGTGTTTCAGGGTTTAGGTCAGTGGTGTTCGGGCAGTGTAGGGGGTCTTGCTGGGGGTGATGTTTCAGGGTTTAGGGCAGTGCAGTGGTGTTCGGGCAGTGTAGGGGGTCTTGCTGGGGGTAGTGTTTCAGGGTTTAGTGGCAGTGGTGTTCGGGCAGTGTAGGGGGTCATGCTGGGGGTGGTGTTTCAGGGTTTAGGGCAGAGCAGTGGTGTTTGGGCAGTGTAGGGGGTCGTGCTAGGGGTGGTGTTTCAGGGTTTAGGGCAGTGCAGTGGTGTTCGGGCAGTGTAGGGGGTCATGCAGGGGCTGGTGTTTCAGGGTTTAGGGCAGTGCAGTGGTGTTCGGGCAGTGTAGGGGGTCGTGCTGGGGGTAGTGTTTTAGGGTTTAGGGTAGTGCAGTGGTGCTTGTGTAGTGTAGGGGGTCGTGCTGAGGGTAGTGTTTTAGGGTTTAGGGTAGTGCAGTGGTGTTTGTGTAGTGTAGGGGTCAGTGTTTTAGGGTAGTGCAGTGGTGTTTGGGTAGTGTAGGGGGTCATGCTGGGGGTAGTGTTTTAGGATTTAGGTTAGTGCAGTGGTGTTTGGGTAGTGTAGGGGTCGTGCTGGGGGTAGTGTTTTAGGGTTTAGGGTAGTGCAGTGGTGTTTGTGTAGTGTAGGGGTCGTGCTGGGGGTAGTGTTTTAGGGTTTAGGGTAGTGCAGTGGTGCTTGTGTAGTGTAGGGGGTCGTGCTGGGGGTAGTGTTTTAGGGTTTAGGGTAGTGCAGTGGTGTTTGTGTAGTGTAGGGTGTCATGTTTTAGGGTAGTGCAGTGGTGTTTGGGTAGTGTAGGGGGTCGTGCTGGTGGTAGTGTTTTAGGATTTAGGTTAGTGCAGTGGTGTTTGGGTAGTGTAGGGGGTCGTGCTGGGGGTAGTGTTTTAGGGTTTAGGATAGTGCAGTGGTGCTTGTGTAGTGTAGGGGGTCGTGCTGGGGGTAGTGTTTTAGGGTTTAAGGTGGTGCAGTGGTGTTTTTGTAGTGTAGGGGGTCATGTTTTAAGATGCAATGCTCCAATACCTGACCAGTCTGCACTACATAAAACTGCAAAAAAACTAAAAATAAAAAGTGTTTTGCACACTTTTGTCATTGGGCTTTATGTGGGCTACATCTGGGTAATATTTGTGCTACATTTGGGCTCTTTTTTCACTGGTGGCCATCTTGGAAGACTTCTTTGTTATGAAGTTTCCTAATTTCTTCATTTACTGCAGTCTCCTCAGTAGGAAATGCTTTCAGTTTTTTACTTTGATTCCATCAAGAAGGCATTCAGATGTGTCTCACATCTGCCATAAATTCAGAATGTTAGCACTCTAGTTGCTCATTAGATCACTGGAGTAAAGCTACTGCTCACCAGGGAGTTAACTGGTAGTCTGCTGCTGGTATTGAAAGTGATTGTTTCAGTCTGCATGTCAGAATTTTCTAATGAAATAGAAGAGGATTTGAGATCTCACTTAAAACATGCCCTAATTTTTCTTTCTGCAGCACTAACCATAATTTCTATTTCAAAAAGAACCCCTCATTTTGTTCCTTTTTAAATAAAATGTTTTAAGTGTTACCGGTTTATTCCAATCAAGATGGCTTCAGGTGTGCCATACTTTTGTCATAAGTAAGGCTGTTAGCGCTCTAGTTGTTCTTTAGAACACTCTGGGAAGCTGCAGTAGAACAGAAAGGCATCAACTGGCAGGCTGCTCCTGTTGAAATATAACAGGAAGATATTTGAGATCACACTTGAAATATGTCCTAATTTTTCTTTCTACAGCACTAACCATAATTTCTATGACAAAATGAACCCCATCATTTTGTTCCTTTTTAAATTAAATGTTTTAAGTGTTACCAGTTTATTCCAATCAAGATGGCTTCAGGTGTGCCATACTTTTGTCATAAGTAAGGCTGTTAGCACTCTAGTTGTTCTTTAGAACACTCTGGGAAGCTGCAGTAGAACACAAAGGCATCAACTGGCAGGCTGCTCCTGTTGAAATATAACAGGAAGATATTTGAGATCACACTTGAAACATGTCCTAATTTATCTTTCTACAGCACTAACCATAATTTCTATGACAAAATGAACCCCATCATTTTGTTCCTTTTTAAATTAAATTGTTTAAGTGTTACCAGTTTATTCCAATCAAGATGGCTTCAGGTGTGCCATACTTTTGTCATAAGTAAGGCTGTTAGCACTCTAGTTGTTCTTTAGAACACTCTGGGAAGCTGCAGTAGAACACAAAGGAATCAACTGACAGTCTCTGCCCTTGTTGGATGTACATGTTTTACTGAGAATGTCAGACTTCATTCTCACATGAGTGAGAAAGATAATGTGAATTTACAGAAAATATGCTCTCATTTTAGCTTCTGGAGCACCTTCCAAACCTCCATGGGACAAGCATGAGAAAATAGTGTTCTCTCAAACATGATTCATGATATCCCAGCAGAAGGTTTTTCACATGGTAAAATCACCTTAGAATACACCACAATTCCTAAAATTAGTATGGTACCATCAACAAATAAATTCTAATGTAACTAAAGCCTGTTATCACCCTTTATAGTTCTCCTTTTGGTGACCCTCAAAATCTTCTATTCACTACAATGCATTTCAATGAGGTACTATCATTTATATTGGTCCCAAGATGGCTGCCAGCAATTCCAGGATGAAGTGCTGACAGCCAATCAGATCTCATGATGACATGTGTGGTTAGGCTCCGCCCAGATATATATGTGACTTTACTTTTGATTTTCTCAGGAACTACTGAACGGATTTACACCATTTAAGCAAAAGGCACGACACTGAACCAAGGGCTACCTCTTTGCCAAATTTGGTGTAATTCCGTTCAGCAGTTCGGGCTGTAGCTGCAACTAAAGGTTCCTATGGAAAAATGAATGGGGAAAACGCGTTTTGGGACCCCCCTTTTTTCTCGGCCCCCGCTTGACGTATCACCCAGAGACTTTCAGGATAGGAGTGGACCTGAGCGCCCCAACAAGTTGGAAACTTTCGCGAAGATTCGTCAACCGGCGCCAACGTTATTTCAAATAGAATGTCGCGGATTTCCTATGGATAATAGGTTTTAACTATAACTATCTACTGGCGACCGCCAGTAGATAATATATATATATATATATATATATATATATATATATATATATATATATATATATATATATATATATAATCTACTGGCGGTCGCCAGTAGATAGTTATAGTTAGGACCGATTATCCATAGGAAATTCATAACATTCTATTCCCAATAAGTTTGGCGTCGTTTGACGAATCATTGCGAAATTTTCAAAACTAGTGGGGCGCTCCGGTCCTGTCGGCAGAAACGCGCTGGGTGCGCGGATCCTGCCGATAAAAAAAAAAACGAAGCGCGGGCTCCCGCGCTTTGTGGTTAATTGGCCCTTGGGTGGGCCAAGTCCCGGGGGCATGCGGGGTATCATTAATAATTATATGGGGGGCCTCTAAGGCCCCCCCAAACCCCGGGGACCACCACCCCCCGGGGCTTTAAACAAAATGGTGCGGGAGGGCTCTGAGCCCTCCCGCAGCCCTGGGGACCGCCACCCCCGGGCTTCTTTTTTTAAAATTATAATTAGTTGTGTGGGGGGCTCCAGCCCCCACACGCCCCGGGGACCGCCACCTCCCCGGGGCTTTCAACCTGTTGGGAGGGGGGCCGCACGGCCCCCCTCCTGGAGCCCTCCATGGCCCTGGGGACCACCACCCCCCAGGGCCGGCTCCTGCAGTGTCCCGGGGTGCCTACCCCCGGGACACTGTAGTTTGCTATGGCAGGGAGGGAGCCTCGCGGCTCCCGTCCTGTCATAGCAAACTGCTTTGAATTTTGGAAGAGAGAGCAGGAAACCTGCTCTCTCTTCCAAAATTCAAAGCAAATTGCTTTCCACACGGGGAGCTGCATCTTAGCAGCTCCCCATGTGGAAAAGCAATGCCGGCTCCCGCAGGACGCGGGGAGCCGGCGGGACCATGGGGGAGTTGGGGTCCCCCCACGGTCCCCAAAGGATAGGGCCAGCCTATCCGGGGGTCCCCGGGGCAAGTAGTGGCCCGGGTGGGGGCCACGCAGCACCCCTCCCCCCCAAAAATAATTAAATAAATAAAATAAAAAAGGGCAAGGCCGGCCCCGGGGATGGGGTCCCCGGGGCCTTAAATGGCCTGAGGAGGGGGCCACGCAGCCCCCCTCCAAATATTTTTTAAATGAAAAAAGAGGGCATGCCCCGGGGATGGGGTCCCCGGGGCCAATAGAGGCCCAGGGAAGGGGCCACGCGGCCCCCTTCCCGTTTAAAAAAAAAAAAAGAAAGAAAATGCTCAGGCCCCGGGGATGGGGTCCCCGGGGCCAAAAGTAGCCGAGGGAAGGGGGCCACGCAGCCCCCTCCCATACAAAAAAAAGTTTAAAAAAGACCGGCATCGTGCCGGAGGCCCCGCCCCCTCGCTGCAGCAGTCTGCAAACGCACCCCCTGGTGCGTTTGCAGATGGGGAATGAACTCCCCTTGAATACTGGGGGTCCCTGGGGGCCAACTAGCCCACCAGGAACCTCCAGTATGCGCCAGGAGCTGCGTTGCAGAGAGGTGTACAGAGGCCACGCCTCTTTTACACCTCTCTGCAACGCAGCTCTGTGGCGCTTTTGGAGGTACATGGTGGGCTAGTTGGACTCCAGGGACCCTCAGGATTCAAGGGAGTTAATCCCCCAACTTAAAACGCGCCACGGGGCGCATTTGCACAGTGGTGAAGGGAGGGGCGGGGCTTCAGGTGACATGTGTGCAAACAGGCCCCGTGGCGCGTTTTAAGATGGGGAATTAAATCCCCTTCAATCCTGAGGGTCCCTGGGGGCCAACTAGCCCACCAGGTACGTCCAGAAAGCGCCACAGAGCTGCGTTGCAGAGAGGTGTAAAAGGGGCGTGGCCTCTGAACACCTCTCTGCAGCGCAGCTCTCTAGCGCATTCTGGAGGTACCTGGTGGGCTAGTTGGCCCCTAGGGACCCTCGGGATTGAGGAGGAATTAATTCTCCAACTTAAAACGCGCCACAGGGCGTGTTTGCAGACATGTCACCTCAGGCCCCACCCCTTCCTTCACCATTGTGCAAATATTCCTCTAAAATCAGCCGAACTACGAATTCCGATTTACTCACCTGTTATCAGGAGAGACCTCAGTGCTGCATCTTTGAGCCCAGTACTGATCCTGAAAAGTAATTTTAACCGTACTTACCAGTAACTTGAATTTCCTTCCATAGGCTAACATTGACTGGTTTCACTTGAAAATTCTTCTAAGTGTCGATTTTTGAAACTTACAAATATTCCTCTAAAATCAGCAGAACTACGAATTCCGATTTACTCACCTGTTATCAGGAGAGACCTCAGTGCTGCATCTTTGAGCCCAGTACTGATCCTGAAAAGTAATTCTAACTGTACTTAACAGTAACTTGAATTTCCTTCCATAGGCTAACATTGACTGGTTTCACTTGGAAATTCTTCTAAGTGTTGAGTTTTGGAACTTTATAATATTGCTCTAAAATCAGCTGAACTACGAATTCCAATTTACTCACCTGTTATCAGGAGAGTCCTCAGTGCTGCAGCTTTCAGCCCAGTACAGATCCTGAAAAGTAATTCTAACCGTACTTACCAGTAACTTGAATTTCCTTCCATAGGCTAACATTGACTGGTTTCACTTGGAAATTCTTCTAAGTGTGGAGTTTTGGAATTTTATAATAGTCCTCTAAAATCAGCCGAACTACGAATTCCGATTTACTCACCTGTTATCAGGAGAGACCTCAGTGCTGCATCTTTGAGCCCAGTACTGATCCTGAAAAGTAATTTTAACCGTACTTACCAGTAACTTGAATTTCCTTCCATAGGCTAACATTGACTGGTTTCACTTGAAAATTCTTCTAAGTGTCGATTTTTGAAACTTACAAATATTCCTCTAAAATCAGCAGAACTACGAATTCCGATTTACTCACCTGTTATCAGGAGAGACCTCAGTGCTGCATCTTTGAGCCCAGTACTGATCCTGAAAAGTAATTCTAACTGTACTTAACAGTAACTTGAATTTCCTTCCATAGGCTAACATTGACTGGTTTCACTTGGAAATTCTTCTAAGTGTTGAGTTTTGGAACTTTATAATATTGCTCTAAAATCAGCTGAACTACGAATTCCAATTTACTCACCTGTTATCAGGAGAGTCCTCAGTGCTGCAGCTTTCAGCCAGTACAGATCCTGAAAAGTAATTCTAACCGTACTTACCAGTAACTTGAATTTCCTTCCATAGGCTAACATTGACTGGTTTCACTTGGAAATTCTTCTAAGTGTGGAGTTTTGGAATTTTATAATAGTCCTCTAAAATCAGCCGAACTACGAATTCCGATTTACTCACCTGTTATCAGGAGAGACCTCAGTGCTGCATCTTTGAGCCCAGTACTGATCCTGAAAAGTAATTTTAACCGTACTTACCAGTAACTTGAATTTCCTTCCATAGGCTAACATTGACTGGTTTCACTTGAAAATTCTTCTAAGTGTCGATTTTTGAAACTTACAAATATTCCTCTAAAATCAGCAGAACTACGAATTCCGATTTACTCACCTGTTATCAGGAGAGACCTCAGTGCTGCATCTTTGAGCCCAGTACTGATCCTGAAAAGTAATTCTAACTGTACTTAACAGTAACTTGAATTTCCTTCCATAGGCTAACATTGACTGGTTTCACTTGGAAATTCTTCTAAGTGTGGAGTTTTGGAATTTTATGATAGTCCTCTAAAATCAGCTGAACTACGAATTCCAATTTACTCACCTGTTATCAGGAGAGAACCCAGTGCTGCATCTTTTAGCCCAGCACTGACCCTGAAAAGTAATTCTAACCGTACTTACCAGTAACTTGTATTTCCTTCCATAGGAATCCATTGTCTGGTTTTCAGCAGAAAAGTTTAGTGTCGATTTTCACAAACTACAAATATTCCTTAAAATCGCCTGTATGACTTAAACGCATTCTTTCAACTGTTTACAGGAGATGCACCAGTGCTGGATCCAGGATCCACCACTGAGTAAGAAAAAGTAACGATAACACTACTTACCTGCTAAGTGAATTTCCTCCCATAGGATAACATTGGTGATTCTATGTGAAAATGTTTCTAAGTGTCAACTTTTAAAATACAATAATATCCCTTAAAAATCACTACTGTAACCAAAACGCTTTTACTCAACTGTTTACGGGAGATGTCCCAGGACTGAATCTAGGATCCACTCCTGTGGTTAGAAAAGTAATCCATAAAGTAACTAATTGCATTTAACTAGAAATTCACATTGAGCTCAATGTTGCATTGTGTTTGAAATTGTGTTGCCCATTGCAACAACTGTAACTACTGTACTTAAAAGTCTATTGCCTATTTGCAAAGTATTTAAACTAAAGTAATTCATTCTGAGAAAGTATATTTTGTAATGCAATGTATAATGTAATTACAATGTAATTTAAAAAATAAAATATCTAAAAATAAATAGTTTTAAAAAATGTAGTAAATCAGTATCAAAAAAATAAATATAACAATTAATACATTTAAAAATTGTCATTTACAAAACCTTTGAAATTCACTGAAAAAACCATAGGTTTTAGGGCGTTATAGTTAGAAATTAGCATTTAAAAAAACTTTGAAATTCACTGAAAAAACCATGGGTTTCAGGCACGTTATAGTTAGAAATTAGCATTTAAAAAACCTTTGAAATTCACTGAAAAAACCATATGTTTCAGACACGTTATAGTTAGAAATTAGCATTTAAAAAACCTTTGAAATTCACTGAAAAAACCATAGGTTTTAGGGACAGTTATAGTTAGTTGGACATTTCACTCGTACAAAACCCGTGAAATTCCCCCGTTATAGTTAGTTCAGCTAACTATAACTCGCGCCCCCGCAATGCACTGCTGATGACGACACATATTACATCACTCATGACATGGTCAGTGACATCACTCATGACATCACTGATGACATCTCAAATGACATCACATCACTGATGACATCACTGATGACATCATCCACGTGATAATCTGATGCACCTCCTCACACCCTAATATAACCTTTGATACACCCACTCTAAATTACAGACTGCCATTCGCAAAACCATAGACACTCCAACACCAATAACTACATACCCACTCACTGATTCTTAGGTCTACACACACATCCACTCACTCACCCGTACAGTCACTCATACTTACGGTCACTCAGTACAGGACTATCATATGCACTCATACTCCTATATAGACACTCAAACACCGCCACTCATCCATAGAGGTACTCACACACCTAGTCAGTCATGCAAATAATTAAACACACTGCCATTTACTCACCTATACAGTTATACACACACCATCTCACTTACTCATAACAAATACTAGCACATTCTTACGCTCTTATACAATCACTGATACAAGCACACACTCATCCATACAGTCACTCTCACAATCACACACTCTCGCTTATAGCCATTTATATACTCCAACACACATATATACTTCCTTTCACATATGTAGTTACTCACACATGTACCACTGGGACATACATTCACTCACTAACACACTCTTACACACACTTACCCACCCATACAGTCTATCACAGATGCACTCTTGAAACCATCCACCCAGTGAATCGCCCACTCACACATCTATGCACAGAGTCGCACACACCCCACCCACACAAACACTCAGGCACCCATACAGATACTCAGACAACCAATCAATAACTCATATAGACACTCATGAAGCTATTCACAAACCCATGCAGCCACTTACACAGCAACAGACAGACGGATTCAGACATTCACCCAGTTTAGTCACTAACCCATGCATTCAGTAAGATACGTTTAATCACTCACTTATAGAGTTAGTCACGCACCTACTAAATCATCCATACAGACACTTCTACACCCACTCATTCTTCAATACGCCTTTCCCTATATATATTAAAAATATTTAAACTTTACAGAAACACACAGTCACTGCATGATGTCATCAGTGATGTCATTTGAGATGTCATCAGTGATGTCATCAGTGATGTCACTGACCATGTCATGAGTGATGTAATATGTGACGTCATCAGCAGTGCATTGCGGAGCGCGAGTTATAGTTAGCTGAACTAACTATAACGGGGGAATTTCACGGGTTTTGTACGAGTGAAATGTCCAACTAACTATAACTGTCCCTAAAACCTATGGTTTTTCAGTGAATTTCAAAGGTTTTTAAATGCTAATTTCTAACTATAACGTGTCTGAAACCTATGGTTTTTTCAGTGAATTTCAAAGTTTTTTTAAATGCTAATTTATAACTATAACGCCCCTAAAACCTATGGTTTTTTCAGTGAATATATATATATATATATATATAAACTTGATGAAAACGATGTATTTAACATTATATTAAGTTTAACCATTTTAATATTTTAAATAAATAAAATTAAACTGTTTATTTATTTTAAAAAAACAACACATCTTGCATTTGGCGATATTCTCTTCAATTTTATTTTTGACACAATATTTTTGTCATTCCCATTATAAGTATAGGAACACAATATTATGAGAAACAATATTTTTGACACAATATTTTTGTCTCTCAATATTTTTGGTCACGATATACTGTCAGAAAACCAAGACAGTGAAGCGGGCAAATGCACTTCTCAAAACATGGAGTCGATAAGTACATTTTGCAGCACAAGTTTCACTTACATTTGCTATGAAGCCATAAGGGCACTAATTAAATATTTCACTACTTTCAAGATTGGGTAAGACCCAGCAACGCCACAGAAAATATTTATTAAACACAGGCACTTGGAGCCTCTTAGGTTGCAACCAGATTCAGCAGCATGTCAGATTATTGGCATAGAGCAGGCTTCTATGTCTAAACGCTGTGTATAACAAGACATGCTGGTATTTTATTTAAACAAATACTAAATTTAATAACTTCGGAAGAATGGAAGGCTCAACTGGCTTCTGATCTGCAGGTCACATAAACTGTAAATAGAGGGTTTAGCTTGCCAGCATGGATACCAGTCTCACATTTGTTGATAAATGCCTAAACCCTCATTTAAAAAAAGAGAATATATTTAAAAATGGTCCTCATTTTGACAGTTTTTTCAAATACACACTTGGGATTAACCAGCGAATACTAACTTCGAGGCTATTGCAGTAAATATTTTAGCACAGAACACTTTATTGTATTGAGGTGAAAATATTTGTTACAATATTCATTATAGCCTGACAGCCCGCCGTAGTGGGCTCTACCGGCCATTACAGGCACACTTCAGCAAAGCAGGCCAGTAGAGGCCGCTACGGAGGGCTCTAAGGCTATTAGAACATTCTGCCCCTAGGAGGCAGAATGTTCTAATTTGTAAAACAAAGGTCTCACGGAGTTCGAGGGGGTTGAAATCCCCTTGGGCTCCGTGAGGCCCTTGTTCACAGCTGTTGCTGTGAGCAAACATTGGAATGAGATGCTCCGGGCTTCTACCAGCCATTAGAAGCCCGGAGCACTCCATTGCCTTCAATGGAGCGCTCAACATTCCAATGTTCTAATAGTCCTTAAACTAGGTAGAAATGTGCATCCATGAATGTATCATTACATTTCAGCAACGTCATTATACATTTGGAACTAAAGAAAAACAAATTATTTTCAAAATTACACAAATTACATTAAAAAGCCCAGCACCTATTGTGTTAAAATATAACAGATGACAAACAAATCTACTCTAAGTTAACTGCTCGGAAAAATGACATTAGTGTCTGCTCTCATTATGGGTGAAAGGTTGTATAACAGAACCATGCATGTCTTTACCACGTATGCCTTAACAACGCAGACAATACAATGAACACGTCCTTACCACGCGTTCCTTTAGCACGCAAGTCGTTACAACGACTTGCCTTAGGGAAGCGCTTGACTTTGGAATAGTATAATTTACTATTCCAACTCCAGACTGTGTATCAGTAAGGAAGGTGTTGGACTTAAAATCCAACACCAGTCCAACACCGCGTTCCCTAAAGCAAGTCGTTCTAACGACTTGCGTGCTAAAGAAACGAGGGGTAACATCACGGAAGTTATAGTGCTCACGTTGTAAAGGCATTGCATGGTTTAGACTGTGTGGTAAATGACGTTTCCTGGTGGAAATTATAATTCCCACTGAAATTCAGGCCAGACTGGGAAGTAAAAACAACCATGTGATTTTTTCCCAAAGACCAACACATTGCACAAAGCATCAACAGGATATTTGACCCTCTATTGTAGGTTTGGGGGTTTTTCCCCAGGAAACTGTTGAATATTGAGCCAAACTTCAAATAGACTGGTTAAAAATTCATTGTTTTTACGGTCACTTTGGAGGGGCACATAGTATCAAAACAGCTGCAGCAAACAATGCCTCTGCCTGCCCTACCTTCTCACTCAGGGCCTACGCTAGACCACACAGGGCATGCCTACCACAGAACCTGCTCATGGCTCCGGGCAAGACTTAGCCCATGAAAGGCCTTCTCCACCATAGGACCTGTCCCACCTTGGGCCTGTTCACAGTCCTCAAACAATTAATTAAAGTACAAAGCCTCACAGAAAATACACCGCTGGACAAAACAACCTGAAAGCTCTACACACGTCTCGATAAATGAAGAAGAAAAAACTTATTTTCTTCCATAGGCTAGCCATAAACATATATTGTTTTCCAGTTTGTAAAGAGTTACAAAAAAAAAAAGTGAAAACCCAGTGTTGATGTATGGAATCAAATACAAGTATTTTTGATGCATGAATCAAGTGTGTTATGGAACATGAGAGCCATTTTTTCCATTCAAGGGTTTCAAACGTGTAGGACACTATTCTGTTTTTCTTAGTGCTATGGAGCACCCTGGCTGTGCACATGCAGGAATGTGAGAAGTGGTTTTTAAATGCGACAGCTGTGGCAATCTGTACACAAAAGTTAAAACCTGAGATACTGATCTGTTTTTCACTGTGTGCCTGAGAGTCATTCTAAAGCAGAGATGGGACTCGGGTATCTTTGTTGTAATTACATTCCTGAGACCACGAGACCAAGCACAGGTGAATGGTTATATGCCAGATAAGAGAATGAATGGCCCAATTACATACTTGTTATCTTTATTACCTTAATCCTACTCACCCTTGTTCCAATCATAACTTGTGAGGTGAATCCCAGGATAGTAAACATCAAGAGTGCTGAAAATGCAAGCCACACCCACCATAAACGATATACAATAATTGTGCTGGCATTCTCAGCATCCCCCTGCCACTTCCAAGCATAGTCAAAGACCTAGAAGTCAGAGAGGGAGAAGGGTTGCAACGAAGGAGACAAGTAGGACTAAGGGCCTTGTTATGACTTTGGCGGTGTGGCAGCGGGGCCACGCCAGTGTTCTGCTGCCTCACCGCCAAAGCCATAATGCAACTGCCCGCCGGATTCCGACAGGCATCCAGGTCAGGCGGTCCTACGGCGACTGGCCCATGGCGGTGCAGTGCTAAGGCTCATACGTGAGCCTTAGCAAGGCACAGCAATGGGAACGCAATTGCACGTTCCTGCAGGGCATGGACTGTAAAGTCCATGCCCTGCTGGAACTGGGGGTGCATGCATACCTGCATGCATCCCCTGGTGCCCAGGCACCAGGGGGCCCTGTAGGGCCCCCTTTGTTTTCTCACTGCCACAATTTTAATGGTGGGCTCACCACCATAAAAACTGTGGGGGTGAGGAAATTCCTAAAATGCTTGGCGGTGCAGCAGCGGCAATAAATGTGAATAAATACCCCTTGGCAACCAAACAATAAAATTTAATAAATGATAATAAACAAACCTGAAGAACATATGGAAACAATAACTATAGACTTTAATTAAGTTGATACAAACATGTAATTTTAAGTTAATGGAGTTTGAAACCCTCCTAACAATTGAAAATAATCATATACATGTCAATAAAAACAACATATTCAAAAAGAACCAACAATGTACAAAGTCGGGGGGCGTGGCCAGGAACATGGCCGACTAGTAGCATCTGCCGGAGCTCCGGCAGCCCACACGAAATTCTGAGTGTGATCCTGACCTTCAGATTGCCTTTAAACCCCCAAAATCGGTAGTTTCTGGACCGAACCACATCAGCCTGACTAGCGCAGAGGAGCAAAACGGAGGAAGGTTTGGAGCGACCAGAAGCCGCCCAAAATGGCGGATTGAGCATACAACGCCCGTCGGCCGCGACTGGTAGCCGGAGTGAAACGAATTGGTGGAGACGGGCTCGCCGGCGGCTGGATCGAGTGCCGCCCGCCGCCGGCCCAAGGTGGGTGGGGACGGAAGCCCGAAGGAGACAATAGTCGAGTGGTGCTGCGGCGGTCCGAGCGAGGCAGGGTAGGAGACAGACATGGAGCCGAAGTCACGGACGTGCTCCCTGCCTGAATCCCCTGAGACACAGCCAATTGAGAGGTGGGACACTGGACCCTTCCCGGCCCAAATTGCACACAGCTAAAATCCAGTGAGGGGTTGATGCCAAGTGCCGTGGTGGCGGCCCAAGAAGAGCCTGAAGTGCCGACCGGTGAGGAGTAGAAGACGCAATAGCGCCTCCCACCTGACTCCCCTGTGGTGTGCCTAGTGAACGGGGTGAGGCGGTGTGGGGACCCCCCCCCCCCAAGGCAAAAGAGAATCTGGCGTGTGTAGGGGAGATTTCTCCCCGTTATAGCGGACCGACACAGAAGAGGGGAGACCTGCATGCTAAGAGGCTGGAGAGGGCTCGGGAGAGCGAGCTGGCGACTAGCTTTGGAGGGTGTGCGCCCTGAAGCCCGAATCCGCACACAGGTGAGAGGGACTGTGTGTTAAGGACGGTAAGAGAGGCCCACCCGGGACCCCCCACGTAGGGGACTAAAGGACCAGCTGCTGAAATAACCAGCGAGGGGCAGCCTGAAGACTGTGATCCCTCTCCCGGCCTGGCAAATACTACAGCTAGCTGAAGACAAGTAAGCGGTCTGGGGAAGGGGGGGGCAGCTGAGATACTCATTAATACAGTGGCTTACCGCTGCCCGCAGACAACAGAAACCGCTCTCCCGTGTCCCCTTCCTGCGCTGACCACAACACTCTAGCGGCACAACAGAAACAGGGGAGTATTGAAGTCAAGCACCCAAGGGAATCAGCAACGGTAACCCAATTGCAGACACTGATAGATTGAATTTCTGTCAACCACTATCAGGAGCCAGGATTGAGTGAGGGGAGAGGGGGAGCGAGAGACATCTGTGAAACCCTCCCCACCATACAGATCGAAAGATGGCAAGAGACAAAGAACCTAAAACTTCCAAACAAGGTAAAATGGACAAATACACAAAAGTATTACCCCCAACATCGGAGATGGAGGGAGAGCCCCAGGGACCCCCAGACAACGCAGCCCTCCTACAGGCAATCTAGGCCTCCAGAGAGGCCATTGAAGGGAAGATAGCAGAAATACGCTCGAAGGTGACCCTATTACGCCAAGATATGGGCAACGTCTCAGACCGGGTGACCCAGGCTGAGGTCCGTATATTGGAAGAGGAAGACATGATGCACATCTTGAAAACTGACGTTTCCAACCTGAAAACTGCCATGAAGGAGGTGACATGGAGAGTGGATGACACGGAAAATAGGGCAAGGAGAAACAATCTGCGCTTTATAGGATTTCCAGAGGGAGCAGAGGGCCTGGACCCTGGGGTCTTCCTGCTGACATGGCTCAGAGACTCTCTCCCGGCTGCGAGGTTTTCACCCTGTTTCATAATCGAGCAAGCTCGCAGAATGCCGGCTGCGAGGCCACCTCCCGGGGTCCCCCGAGACTGCTGATAGCTTGATTCCTAAACTTCCAAGATCGTGACCTGATCCTATGAGGGTCGCAACGGGTGGAGGAAATCAAACATGCAAACACCAAAGTAATGATCTTCCCCGATTACTCACGTGATGTTCAGAAGATGCGACGCACATTTGACTCTGCAAAGGTGAAACTAAGAGCCTACAACTTCAATACATGCTACTCTTTCCTGCAAAACTAAAGGTCATCTTTCAGGGCAAGTCTCACTTATTCGAGACCCCAGAAGAAGCGTGGGCCTGGATTGAGTAACGCTCCCCCTCAAGACTAGAGACCAGAGATACTGGCTCGACACGTAGGGGCACTCCGAAAAGACCGGATCCCAAACGACAAAGAGAAAAAAGGAGACGTCTTCCAATAGGAGTGCGCAGAACCCACAAAAGGGACACCTCTGAAGAGAACCACCCACTCGCAGGAGAAAGTGCGGATTTCTGATTCTGAAGGAGACTCTATGCAAGCCAAAGCAAGCAAGCTAAGTTCTGACCAGACAGTCCCCACTCCAAACTCTCAGGCAAAGATTACCTCGCCGATACAGACAGTGACCATCCGAGCCTTCAAAATATCAACCGCCTGGAAAAACCAGACACCGAAAACCCAGAGACACTTCAACAGCGGCCAGGCGAGACCGGCAACAAAGGCTGAAATATGGGCTTAGCCACGGGAAGAAGGACGCCAACTGGCTGATAAGCCCCCCCAGATACCAATACGCTCAGTCTTCCTGGGCGGACTGAACTGTGTACAGTTTTGTATCCTTTTGCGTGCTTGAGTGAAGCAATAAGGTAGTTAGGGAGTGAGGTGGGAATACAGACCTCTCAGGCTATACCTGCGCCAGGTTGTCATGTTGACAGTTCAGGGGATGGCCGTGGGAAGTGGGAGAGCGTGGGGTGGGGGGGACAAGTTGTGGGAACAAGGAATTAGCGATGGATTAGTAGTTAAGGTTTCTTTTTCC
Source organism: Calotriton arnoldi (assembly GCA_963921515.1). Classification (NCBI taxonomy): domain Eukaryota; kingdom Metazoa; phylum Chordata; class Amphibia; order Caudata; family Salamandridae; genus Calotriton; species Calotriton arnoldi. The sequence goes on along the minus strand of CAWUFW010004991.1, from coordinate 1,020,884 downwards.
TTCTTTTCAGTCAGCAGTAGGGGACTCAGAGTCACAGACAGAGACAAGGGAGACGAGATAGGGAAAGGCGCCCCCCCCGAACAGGAGACAGAAGAAGACTCCCACGCATGATGGGTGAGGGAGGGTACAGGGCGTTGACGTGAAACGTCAATGGACTAGGAAACAAGGTCAAGAGAGGGCTAGTTGCAAGATATCTTAAGAGGCTTAAGCCCGATATCGTCTTCTTACAGGAGACCCATTTCATGGGTACCCATTGTGCTTTCTTGGTTAGGGGGACATATGCCACGCTAGCACATGCAGGCTTTTCCTCAGGAGCCAGGGGGGTTGCGCTACTAATTAAGAAAATGCCTCCCTTCCATACTATAAAGACCTGGATTGACCCCAATGGGACGTTTGTGGCTGTCCAGGGCACATGGGGACGACGGGAACTGACACTAATTAGTGTCTATGCACCACCAAGATTACAGAATCAGACACTAGATGCTGTAGCTAAAATCCTATTAGAATCCGGCCCTTCCACACACATAATCGGTGGTGACTTTAACAACGTGAGTGACCCTAGATTGGACCGCACACACATAAGCACCGAGACCCGCATGCCCACTCCGCTGGCCGAGTTTGCAAACTCGCTGGGACTGACAGACCTCTGGCGCCGCCACCACCGAATGGCCCGTAACTATTCATACTTTTCTGGAGCACACAGTCTTCTCCAGACTTGACCACCTATTTGCCCCGGCAGGAGAGATAAAAGCCATAGAGAGGGTAGAGTACTTAGCAAGAGGAATCTCAGACCACTCACCACTCTGGCTAGCGGTGGAGGGCAAGAGACATGGACAATGCTCAGAATGGAGACTAAATGCATGGGAACTGCGTGACAAAACACTTCAGGGAGTGAATAAAACTGAGACTGAGCTCTACTTTAGCGAAAATGGGGGTTCAGTTCCCTCGGCGACAACCCTATGTGAGGCATATTAGGCGGTAATGCGAGGCAAGATACAAGATGCCATAGCGCGGAAAAGACGTGAGGAGGTCCGCCAAGTGGAGACGCTAGATAGGAAACTCCTACAACTTGAGAAAGACGTAGACCCGTACGTGGATACAATCCGGCTACGCCAAATCGAAATCACTCGCAGGGAACTCCGAGGTCTGACAGAGAGGGAGGTGCAGACCCAAATACAGGCCTCGCATCACCGACTCTACGAGTCGGGAGACAGGGCAGGGAAACTGCTGGCCTGGATATGAAGGAAGGAAAGGGAGGCAAGGTGGGTGGCCAAGATACAGAAGAATGGAGACAAACACACCACAGTGCACGCCATAGCGGGGGCATTTGCCCGTTTTTACACAGGTCTTTAGGATGCCAGGCCCATTGCCAGGGAGTCACAAATAGTTGCCTACCTTAGTGAAATCTATATCCCCTCCATGACCCAGGAAGACAGAGAAGCCCTAGACGTAGATATCACCCTGGAAGAAGTGCTAGAGGCAATTACCAGACAAAAATCAGGGAAAAACCCCGGGCCAAACGGCCTACCGGTGGAATTCTTCGGACAAAACGCTAGCCAATTAGGCCCCCATCTGTTAAATATGCACAATGTAGCAAGAGAGGAGGGAACACTTCCCATAGACCTCCGTAGCGCCACCATAGTGGTGATTCACAAACCAGGAAAGCCGCCTGAAAATTGTGGGTCCTATCGCCCAATCTCATTGCTTAACGTTGAAACTAAAATACTGGCCTCCATTTTAGCGACGCGCCTACTTTCGGTAATCGCGTCTCTCATCCACCATGATCAATCTGGCTTCATGCCCAAGTGCACCACACTCCTCAACCTCCGTCACTTGGCTAATTGGCTAGACACTGTGAAAGACAGGACTATCCCGCAGCTGCTCCTTTCCCTAGATGCGGAAAAAGCCTTTGACACAGTCCACTGGCCCTTCATGCGTCAAGTCCTAGTGAAATTTGGATTCAGGCAGCACTTTATAACATGGGTGGACCTACTTTACAACAGCCCCAGAGCCAAAGTCCGAGTTAATGGGACACTATCAGCAGATTTCCCAATAAAAAGAGGAACCTGGCAGGGCTGTCCCGTATCCCCCTTGCTCTTCGCCCCGATATTAGAGCCACTGGCGTGTGTAATCAGAGCTCATCCAGAGATAAGCGGTTTCCGAGACAAAGAAGGATGTCTTAGAGATGAACGGATCTCCCTGTATGCAGATGAAATCCTACTCTACATAACTAACCCGAATGAGACCCTCCCACAAATACTACATCTGTTTAAAGAATACGGCTATCATGCAGGATATAGTATTAATTGGGACAAATCAAATCTATACCCCGCGGGAGGTAATCTCGACACGTGCATACTACCAGAACATCTCCACGTAGCCAGGGAGGGATTTAGATACTTGGGGCTTTTCATTTCCACTAATGAAGTGGACTGCTTACATAATAACATTAAGCGAGTTGTCGCGGAATTCCGATAAGAAGTGGCCCGGTGGCAGAGGCTCCCTCTGACGCTACTAGGTAGAGCGGCCATGTATAAAATGATCACCCTCCCCAAGCTGCTCTACATTCTGCCGAACACATACCATAGAATCCCTGGGGCAATCTTCAAAATAATCAATGATGAACTCCGCTCGCTCTTATGGAATGGGGGTCACCCAAGAGTGGTGCTTCAGATACTAAAACTCAGTCAATACAATGGAGGGATTGCATTGCCAGACATACTGTGTTACTACCGGGCTGCACACCTTATTGTAATCAATGAATGGGGGCACATAGCAGGAGACCACCCAACATACGCTCTGGAAAGACTCCAGTTCCAGAAGCACACCTACTTACATTATATTTATGGGGGCTCAGGAACCCAGGGCCTACTACCCGCTACACAGAGAGCGATTGAGGCATGGAAAGGGGAGGAGAAGCAGATGCGATGGGACAAAAAGGTGACAAGGGCGACGCCACTCTGGGAGGGCAAGAGACTGCCGAAATATCTAGACTAAGTGGCTTTAAGAAATGGGACATGGTTGGAATCTCTAATGTGGGCAATATCTTACAAAATGGCGACCTAATCCCCTTCTCGGCACTTAAAACTGAGTACCAACTAACACATACACAAACAAACAAATACCTCCAATTACAGCATGCTTGGAGAGCAGATAAAATAGACATGACAGACATTCCCGAATATGCACCGCTTGAGGGTAGATTGTTGCAAGAAGAAATTTCCTCTGAGGCAGTTTCATGGACATACAAAACGCTAATCAATAACATTACCGACAACTTGAAATCCTTGTAGTCCAAGTGGGAAGATACCACAGGTCCGCTGGAAGATATTGATTGGGAGGGGGCCTTGATTCACCCAAGAGAAGTGGCAATTAAGCTACGACTAAGAATAATACAATACAAAATCCTTCATAGGGTCTATTATGATAGGGACTGGCTACATATAATGGGGAGAGCAGAGTCACCCACTTGTCTACGCTGCAACACTGAACGATGTACCTACATACACATACTATGGGAATGCCAACACATCCAAAGTTATTGGACCCGGATACTAAAAGAAATGAATGATATACTAGACGTGCAGGTCAGCAGGGAACCTAAACACTTATTACTCAGAATCTCCACAGACGTCGACCTTCCCAGGTACAAACTCTTATTATATAACATAGGGCTGATAGTTGCCAAAAGGGATATTGCCAGACACTAGGGAACATCAGATATGCCCACACTAAAGGAGTGGAGAGCTAGCATGGACCTCTATATGGGGGCAGAAAAGACAACGTATGCGGCCAGAGGCTGCCCCAAAAATTTCACTAAGATATGGGCCCCATGGCTGAGCTACTATGGCTTAGAAATAGAGGAGACGGCAGCCAACAACAGGCACCCACCCATGTAAGGAGGAAATACAATATGTGACTCCTAACAACACACGCACGCTAGCCGGTGGGAAGAGACATCTGCCACATGTGGGGAGGGGAAAGAGGAGTGTATTATGGAATATATTTTTGTATCTCTGTTTCCCTGAAGTGAATACCGACTGTATCACCGTTGAACAGACTGTGTACAATGACTCTCTTGACAATTTAATGACTGATGTATTCTTTTATTTCTTGCTTGTTGAAATGAAAATAATAATAAAAACATTAAAGAAAAAAAACAATGTACAAAGACAAGTTACAAGACAAAAATGAGCAAAAATAAGTGAAAAGACAATGTGTCCAAGTTAAAAATGTGCAGATATAGTGCACCATGAAAGAATGTGGACTCGCTAAATGATCTATTGGTTTACTTTATAATGTTATTTGCGCCTAGTAGCACATGATACAGAAAGTCAAATAATCTGTGGACGTGGCAACAAATGAATCATGTTCTACGTGCGTTTCGGCGAACAGGGGGCGCCTTCTTCAGGAAAAGAGCCACAACATTGACTTTGTACCTGTAAAGTTTCACATGTTCAACAAGAAACCAGAAAAACAAGATATTTGATAATATAATATTGTATTGAGAATAGTAGTGCCTACAAGTGAGTAGGCAAATGTAAATAAAAAAAGAGAAAAGAAAAAAAGGGAAAGATGAGAAAAAGAAAAGATAAAAAGAGAAAGAAAGAAAGAAAGAAAAAAGAAAAGAGAGAAAGATGACTATAAAGGTGTTCTATTGGAGGAAGTCACCACTGCCTCAGTCCAGGTAGATGAAATGGTAAAAGCAGACGGTGACACAAAAAAGGTTGAAAGTATACTGTGTAAAAAAATGTTTTTGAGTGAACACAGAAAGAAAGCAAATGAGAGCAATACCAAAAGGGATGACACCTGAGATGAATCAGAGGCTAACGGGATGTGCGAAAAAGAAATACCCGGGAAGAAAGCAAAGAACATGGTGCGAAGATGAAATACATACCCCAGAGAAGATGGGGAATTCAGAGCCTTAAAATAGGGAAGGAATCCCAGCACACACTAGGAAGTGTGAGCAAGAGTGTTGTCTTCCGACGCAGGGAAAAAAAGCTCACTGGGAAAGTCCAGGGCAGAATACGGGTGGGCAGCACCAACGCATGGACAGTGAATCAGTCAAGAGAAGTCACATAATCTGCATATAAATGAAAAAGAAAATATGCAATGGTAGTCGCAAATGCATCACACTAAATGGAGAAAATGGTACACAAAGGTCCCCACGATCGTTTGTTGTGCAGGGAACAAGATATAAAAACCGGTTATGAGCAGTGTCCCGTGATACCATTATAGGGTGTCCATGCTGAGTACTAAGGAGATTACTATGAGAGAAAGTCATAGAATTGTGCACATGAAATGCCTAACCCTTAAGCGCAAATCCATGGTGTGTAGGATCACCTTGTGCAGAATGGATACGTGTTCAATGCATCAAATCAGAGTATAAAATCAAAATGCTTTCGAAGGTCCATGCAGATGGAAACAAATACCTTCTTGATAAAAATATCAAATGTGCCAAGGTAGGATATGAATGTCAACGCAATGCGTGTGAAAGCTGGATGCCTCAGGTTCAGGACCCAGTGGAGTGCAGATGTCTCTGGAGGACAAGAATGCCCTAAAATGAATGGAATATCAAGGAAACAGTCAAACAATGATAAACCCTTACACGGAAGATATAATATATGGTGGTGGAGCAACACTTAGGGAAATGTCTATCGATAGAAAAACACTAACCTACTGATATCTAGAGTCGCAACGAAAAATGCTACCGTTCAGTGCCGATCAGGACTCTGTATGCGTCCCGACCAGATTGGCGTCTGCCTAATATGGAGTAGGACGGTACATGTGTGACGCGCCTAACTATACAGAAAATAGTGAACGGACTATACACGGACCTGCATGTTCCTGGTCATGAATATCGAGAGAGGATTGCAGTAGCAAAAAGCAGACTCAGTCAAAGATGAAAGACGTCAAATGATCTACGGGTCATACGTAAAGTCTGGTACGTGAAGTAACAAGTCTACTAGATTATCATGGATATCAAGAGAGGACTGCAAGAACAGGTAGCATGATTACTACAAGTGGGGGTGCGCTAGGTAGTGAAGTCCAATAAACCGTAGGTATTTTCAAAAAAGTTCTTTATTTTTAATTTCATGCACAATTTCAATAGTAAACACAGCTCAGCTAACGCGCTTCATTCCCACAAGGGGAACTTCATCAGGGCTGAAAGAATGGTATATAAAAATGACATAAGTCACAACGAAAAAAACAAATATAAACAACAACCAAAATGAGTGTTTAGAAAAAGGCACAAGACCCAAACAAAAAAAACAAAACCCAAACTGACTCACATATATACATGACAACCATAATGAGTGCTGTGACAAAGGCACAAGGGCCAATCAGACAACCACAGTAACCCACACAATGATACCAAACATAAAACCACACATTTAGATGGTTATGACGGTAATATCCATGCTATTTAACAATTAAAAACACATTAATATATGTACAAATAAAAGCGAGAGTAAAACACATATAGTTAATTCATACACTTATGACAGGGTGACATCAACACGTAATGACATTTTGCAAGGAACAAAGTATTAGTAAAGTATTTAAGTCATATACAGAATGTGAGGGGCCTACGAGGCATGTACGTGCCATCATATGTGCAAAGGAGAGGTTTCCTCGGTAGGGCAACCATTGTAAGAATGCGATCCAAAGTCTTCTGAGAATTTATGGGTGCTTAAGGGGAGACAGGCCGTGCATATTGAAATAAATAATTCAAGGGCTGGGTAGGGAAAACCTTGTTAAAAATCGGAATCCAAGGTACTCTGAGTAATTATTGGTGCTTACGTAGAGACAGGGCGTGCATATTCAAATCAAAATTTCAAGAGCTCATAAGTAAAGGACTGCGTGTGACGTATTGTGACTCTAAAACCTAACTTGGTGGACAGGCAGTAAAACAATGCAGAGACAACCACGGATGTTCTTATAAACCATAGCAAATGCATACCTTAAAGATATTCGATACGTTTCTCACAGACGGACTTGTAATACAAGACATTTTCTCCAGTGTATTGCGCTGGAAGCCCTCGGAGTGTTTACAGGCATAATAAAGCCTGCATGTTACGACCTAATAAGTATAAATAACCAATGTAAAAATAGGGATAATACAAGGAAAGTAGTCAATGTAAACGCATTACTGTCATCACACAGTCTCACCAGGTTCCCAAGCCCATAAGGATCGTAGTATGAGACATAAATCATGCCAATTGAATGCCAAATCCCTTCCAGCATATGACGCATAGACCAGCACATACCACTATAATGATTATATGACTGTGAGCCCAACGTAAAAAAAAACGGCCATCGCCTATGTTGGTATCCTAGGTAGTGTACATGCTGATAATCACACACATGATGCTAAAAAGTCAACCCGTCCTATTCTGCCCAAGTACGCGAAATGGTATGCAATTACGTGACCCAGTGTGGCTCAAAGATAATATATCTGCCTGACACCAAGTGGTGAGTAAGACCCAAAAAGCAGTCCAGGAACCCCAACTAATCGGAACCTGCTGCATTCACCAATCACAAGATCCAACTACCACCCAACGCAGCTCATAAGCGTACCTTTATTACCACACTGGCACGATTACCCAAAATGTTACCACCATGCGGAGCTATAGTCCCAATTGCTCCCATTACCAAGCCTGTGATATATACGAGGCAGAGGCGTAATAGCAGCGCCGTCGCCGTATCATGGAAATTGACATGGTGACATACAGAGCAGTTCCCCTCGGGGCCAAGAAAGGCGATTTTCCACCGGGGAGGCCAATTATATCTGGAGTGGGTTCACCAACAGAGAAACTGTATGAGTTCATTGACCTCAAGCTGCAGAAACATGTACACAACTTACCATCATACATTCGTGATAGCAAAGACATACTATCCAAGTTCAAGGACCTGGCTTGGACCGATGAACTGATGTTTGTGACACTGGACGTTACAAGTCTTTACACGTGCATACAGCACAAATTTGGACTTTTTGCTTCTAGATTCTACATGGACAAGGAAGGGGCGGATTGTTATGAACATAACAATATGGTCCTAGAAATGATGGAGCTTGTCCTCACTAGAAACTACTTCCTCCACGATGGCACCTGGTACCACCAGAAGAGCGGTACGGCCATGGGTTCTAGGTTTGCTCCCTCTTATGAATGCCTCTTCATGGGGTGGTATGAGAGGCAGCATGCCTGGAACAGATGTGCCTCCCCCTGGACTGATCACATAGTCTTTTGGGGGAGGTACATTGATGACATTATATCCCTGTGGTCGGGTACTGAGGACTCCCTTATGGAATACTTTCGATACCTGGATGCCAACCCCTACAATGTGAATCTCACCATTGAATATCACAGAGAGAGAATTAATTTTCTTGATCTGCATTTTTATGTAAGAGACGGCATAGTACAGAGCACACTTTTCCGCAAGGAAACTGCCTGCAATGGGGTGCTCCATGCCAGCAGTGCACACACCAGTTCTGTTATTAAGAACATTCCATATGGGGAGATGGTCCGGATCAGACGGAATTGTAGTGAGGAAGAAAGTTTCGCTAGCAATATCCGCAATGTTAAAGACAGATTTGTGGCTAGAGGATATGACAGGAGGACATTGGACTCTGCAGAGAGGAGAGTGCAGACACTTGAGAGGGAAACTACTCTAACAGACAGTAGAAGAGCAGGCGACAAGGGGGACAACAACAATGTTCGATTTGTGACACAATACACAACACACATCGATGAGATCTTTAGGCTACTCAAAAGAAACTGGCATGTATTGGAGGAGATCCCTAGCCTTCAAGGTTCACTTAGAAAGAATCCTTCTGTGACATATAGAAGAGGCTCAACGCTCAGAAATGAACTCTGCCCCAGTTACGTCACCACTTTTAAAGAAGGGGCCACCTGGCTACCTGCCAAGCCCAAAGGTTTCCATACATGCAACACCTGCAACATTTGTAAGTTTGGGGTCAATAAGATCACAAACTTCAGCTACAATGGGTCGGCTGACTATGCTATTACCAAGTTTATCAACTGTAACACTACCTTTGTGGTGTATGTGATTGGCTGCCCATGCAGAATGATATATGTGGGTAGCACTAAAAGAAGCCTTAAATTGCCAATCCAAGAACACAGAAGGGCTATCATCAATGGGGACATGAGATATCCAATGGCCGAACATTACGGCATTAGCCACCCTGGAGATGCCAACTTTTGGTTCCATGGCATTGAACATGTGGAAAGAGGAGCCAGGGGTGGCGACAGGGAATTACATCTGAGGCAATGCGAATCAAAATGGATTTGCAAACTGAGGAGCATCAATAAGGGGTTCAACACTGATAATGAGATGCATTTCTTTTTGGGAAGTGGTTAATCACTGTAATGAAGAACATTATGTTAAAGCGGGATGTAGTTGCCAGTTAACACACCACACCATGCTGTATGCTTTTTTTCTCTCTGTGCACACAATGAAAGGGTACCCGTTGGCTAACACCATGTAGCGGGTGTACACACTCTGTTGACATTTACCATGCATTATACTGTGTTGAGATGTACAACATGATTCGTGAATGAGGAATGTCGTATCTTGTCACGAATTGAATCTGGCCTATGAGATTAATATCACCCCTCCACAACCTTGTACCGGCCAATGCTGAATGGGGCCGCAAATTAACACACCACACTCCACATGGTGTAGTGTTTCGTCCTCTCCAAGCTCACAATGAAAGTATAACCATTGACTAATTCACGTAGCGGGTATGCACACATTGTTGATACTGATCCTGCATAATACTGTATTGTGATGTACAACATGAATCGGGAATGAGGAACGTCGTGTTTGCCATATTTTAATTGGGCTGTGAGATTGATATCACCCCTCCAGTATCTTGTACCGGCTCTATACTTCCAACTGCACATATTTGGGCAAATTGGCATGTCATTAATGTCCTACACACCGGAATTCTGGCCGCTGCCCACTTCAAGTTTGCGGTTTCAGTACTTAATGTACCACCATATGATCTGTGGCCATTTTCACTCGCTCATGACCTATCTATCGCGCTTATCTTCACACTGTCTGAAAAATACTTGCTTATGTCTTAGTTTCTTCGTGGTGGTCACATAAGAGTCTATTATATCTGTGATGTTACTTTGTTTATTGCACCATCAGGTACTTTTAATATTTGCCACATTGCACACTGTCCGGTTTTACTCTCTGCCATTATTAGCGGCTAAACGCGGTTATGCTTTTTTCACAACGCACACATCTCTATTCATCACACCGGGCTTTATATGTCCAATTGGATGGGGGTTGGTGTATTACTGTGAATACATCGTGGATTATTTAAAGATGGCGGCTGCATTCGCCGTCAATTTTCGCAAGATAGGGGCGGGGACGTATCACCTTGGGCCTCGTAACAAGGGCCTTACCTGATAGGACCATACAAGTATGGGGCGGAACATAGGGTATTTGTACGCCAGGAATGGCGCGTATCGTAACTTTGGAGTTTACGACCAGACGAACGCGTGTGCGGTAAGGACTAGATGGGGAGTTTTGTTTAGCTTAATTGTATTTGACTTGTGATGACTGTGATGGCAGCGGTGGCGTGGGTTTGACTATGGCAATGGGATTGCCGTTTCGCCTGCCTCTGCGTTATACTAACTTGCAATTATGGTGAATACGGGGACCAGGGTTTTTTTGTTTGGGATTCCTTGGCCCCGAGGGGAACTGCTCTGTATGTCCCCATGTCAATTTCCATGATACGGCGACGGCGCTGCTTTTACGCCTCTGCCTCGTATATATCAAAGGCTTGGTAATGGGAGCAATTGGGACTATAGCTCCGCATGGTGGTAACATTTTGGGTAATCGCGCCAGTGTGGTAATAAAGGTACGCTTATGAGCTGTGTTGGGTGGTAGTTGGATCTTGTGATTGGTGAACGCAGCAGGTTTTGATTAGTTGGGGTTCCTGGACTGCTTTTTGGGTCTTACTCACCACTTGGTGTCAGGGAGATATATTATCTTTGAGTCACACTGGGTCACGTAATTGCATACCATTTCGCGTACTAGGGCACAATAGGACGGGTTGACTTTTTAGCATCATGTGTGTGATTATCAGCATGCACACTACCTAGGATACCAACATAGGCGATGGCCGTTTTTTTTTACGTTGGGCCCACAGTCATATAATCATTATAGTGGTATGTGATGGTCTATGCGTCATACGCTGGAACGGATTTGGCATTCAATTGGCATGATTTATGTCTCATACTCCGATCCTTATGGGCTTGGGAACCTGGTGAGACTGTGGGATGACAGGAATGCGTTTACATTGACTACCTTCCTTGTATTATCCCTATTTTTACATTGGTTATTTATACTTATTAGGTCGTAACATGCAGGCTTTATCATGCCTGTAAACACTCCGAGGGCTTCCAGCGCAATACACTGGAGAAAATTTCTTGTATTACAAGTCCGTCTGTGAGAAACGTATCGAATATCTTTAAAGTATGCATTTGCTATGGTTTATAAGAACATCCGTGGTTATCTCTGCATTGTTTTACTGCCTGACCACCAAGTTAGGATTTAGAGTCACAATACGTCACACGCAGTCCTTTACTTATGAGCTTTTGAAATTTTGATTTGAATATGCACACCCTGTCTCTACGTAAGCACCAATAATTACTCAGAGTACCTTGGATTCCGATTTTTAACAAGGTTTGCCCTACCCAGCCCTTGAATTATTTATTTCAATATACACGGCCTGTCTCCCCTTAAGCACCCATAAATTCTCAGAAGACTTTGGATCGCATTCTTACAATGGTTGCCCTACCGAGGAAACCTCTCCTTTGCACATATGATGGCACATACATGCCTCGTAGGCCCCTCACATTCTGTATATGACTTATATGCTTTACTAATACTGTGTTCCTTGCAAAATGTAATTACGTGTTGATGTCACCCTTTCATAAGTGTATGACTTAACTATATGTGTTTTACTCTCGCTTTTATTTGTACATATATTAATGTGTTTTTAAGTGTTAAATAGCATGGATATTACCGTCATAACCATCTAAATGTGTGGTTTTATGTTTGGTATCATTGTGTGGGTTACTGTGGTTGTCTGTTTAGGCCTTGTGCCTTTGTCACAGCACTCATTATGTTTGTCATGTATATATGTGAGTCAGTTTGGGGTTTTTTTTTTTTTGTTTGGGTCTTGTGCCTTTTTCTAAACACTCATTTTGGTTGTTGTTTATATTTGTTTTTTCGTTGTGACTTATGTCATTTTTATATACCATTCTTTCAGCCCTGATGAAGTTCTGCTTGAGGGAATGAAACGCGTTGGCTGAGCTGTGTTTACTATTGAAATTACGCATCAAATTAAAAATAAAGAATTTTTTTGAAAATACCTACGGTCTATTGGACTTCATTACCTAGCGCACCCCCATTTGTAGTAATCAATCTTGGATCTGGAGCACAGAGGCGTCATGCAACGGCTGGCGTTGGGGAGTTTTGCGCAGGAACGAAAATTTATTGGAACCAGCGTGAGGTGCAGAGTTGAGAGTCCGCCGTTGTAATCTTTGACATAAGAACAGGTAGCAGCCTCATTTAAAGATGAAAGACATCAGATAATCTGCCGGTCGTAAGCAAAATCTGATACATAAAATACTGATGCTACAAAATGGAAAACAAATGAGAATGCATAAAATAACTGCAGAATGGAACAAAAAATGTAACATATACTGAAGATATGATAACTTGCAAACAAACTGTATATGTTAATGCAGATTATTATATCGAATGGCACTGCCAGCATATTAGAGGCCTCAGATCGCGGATCCCTGGTGGCAGCACCAGTCCCATAGCAGTCTGACCGCCCAACTTATCATAGGGTGGTCGGACCACCAGTGCGGCTGTAGGCGCACCGCCACCATGGGTTTGGCTGTCCTTCGGAAGGCCAAACTCAAAATAAGACCCTAAGTATATTACCTGTAAGTAATCCGGTCATTACCTCTCCATCACTCATCCCTGTCCCAGTCATTACATGTGGGGTATACAAAGCGTAAGCCTCTGACAAGAAAAAAGTCGATATTACCCAAAAGCAACAAAGGTAGAGTTTTTATGTGTAATGCTGAATCAAATATTACTAAATCAGTGACATTATGCAAGTCACAATAAACATTATAATGTAATTATAATCTTGCAAAATTAGAAACACCCAAACCAAAATTCTCATCAATATTAAAAATTCTCTGCATACAATAATATTTTACAAAAGCATGTTCTGAAGCCCAATCTCAGCTCTGTCTATCTCTTGCAACTAGACTCCATGAAACTCAGTCGTGGAGGCTGAGATGCCTCTTGTCAATTGTCCCTGATTTGTTCCCGGGACTGAGCACCCCTGCATGGCATATACCAATGCAAAGATAAGTTTAATGTATCTACTTATTGACATTTTAGGTGTGTTCTTACTGCTACCTGGTAGACTATAGGTCACAAATAAATGATCTGATCTACTAAATTCACTGCCAAACCTCCTGCACACAGCTTTTGGGATAAGAACAGGTTCTTGGAAGATGGGAATAAATGGCTCAGCCGATCTGCTTGTACATTGTCCTGACCCTGATGTGCACCGCTGAAAGTGTAAGGAGGTAGGTTTCTTCCCAGGATCCCACATGAGATGCCACACAGTTCAATGACTTGGAGTGGGTGCTCCCTTGGTGGTTGATATACGCTACTGTCTCAGTGTTGTCTGATCTCACCAGAACATTGCGATGAAGCACCTGCAGCTAAAAGATTTGTAAAGCTCGCAACACTACTGTGAACTTTTTCCAGTCTGCAGCTCTCTATTGGAGACACTCTGAGGCCGTGCTAGAGAAGGTGCCCAGGGGGGGGGCACAATGGGCGTTTGCACCCATTTTACGTGCTCCCATGCCACTTTGGTATTACAGAAGGAGCTGCAGAAACTTGTGAGGCCCCTTCTGTAATACTATAGCGCAGGCGCACTTAAAGCGCCAGCGCTACCTTCAGAGGGCGTTCCCTCATTTGCATAGGGACGTGCAGATGAGAGAATCCCTTTCCCTCTGCACCTGCGCCCTATTACGGACGCAGAGGCAAAGACACTCTCCGGAGGCGCACTAACAGTGCGCCATCTAAAAGGTGGTGCACTGTCAGTGCGCCCCTGAGAGCAGCCCTCTGGAGGGGGAAAAGGGGGTCCCATGGACCCCCCCAAACATCCCCTTGCAGGTGAGTGCAGTCACTCACTGCACCCGCCTGCAAGGGGATCTCTAATCCCCTTAAAAGTGCAGGCGGGTTGCACGTATTTCACTTGAATGCGCTTCTCCCAAGGCAGCACGAGTTCGCAGCTGCCCTTGGAGCAGCACATTCTGTGTTATAGGGCACACTTTCTCTGTTTGCGCCCGGTTGCACCTGTTTTAAGGCGCAAACAGGGAAAGTGCGCCCTAAGGCATAATATGGGATCAATTGTGCACACCATCAGGGATTGTGGATGCTTCAAGATCCCCCTGGACAGATTGCACGACTCCTACCACCACTGAAGTTGCAAACTGATCGCTGGTGTTACTGAAATCAGGGTTTCCAACATTTGGTAAGTTGGAGTCTAAAACCTCTGAAAATGCCACAACTGACAGCAAAAACGACTTCACCATCGTAGTGTGAACACACAGACTGAAATGTGACCAGGAACTATTTCCTCACTGGAGCTTCCTGAAGGCCCCAAGAATGCATGGTTAAAATGGACTGCTATTACTACGGGGAGGTACGTTTTGCCAAAGTCTGTCCTGAATATGGCTTCAGTAAGGTCTTTAGCTATATTCGGTTGGCATTTTGTCATTTCCAGCAATTTAAGAGTGTTGACCACTGAAGGAGCATGAATATGCCAGTTGTCGAAGTAGGTCTAGATGGGCAGTCTTTGGAGATGAAGATGTGCCACAGTCGGCACCACACCTTTTATAAAGAATCTTGGGGCTGAACGGAGTGCAAACAGAAGAACTGTGAACAGCCAGTGCTGGATTCTGAATACAGGCAGAATATTGACTACCAACATATTGTAAAAGTAAGTATATATAGGCATGTTTAGCCAAGACTAAAATAAGAGCAAAATTCCAAGACCTGGCCCTAGTACTAGCCAAACGGGAGATCACCAGAAACTGGAAATCGGCAGGGGGACCGAGAGCGGGGGCATGGAGGCACGAACTAGAAAAATGGGCAAGTGTGGAAGGGAGACTATTACTGGCAGAGGCGGAAAGAGGCATAGGCACCATTGACAGAGCCAGAGCATGGGGACAGTTAGTAGACGACCTGACAGCACCAGAACAGGAGCAGGAACAACCAACACCGGACGGCACTCTTCCGCGAAACCAAGCGGCAGATGAGGTACAGGGCAGATAGAGAGGAGACAGGGCCCCCCTGGGAAGGCCCCCCCCATCGACATATAGGCAAGTGAAACACATATTCAATAGATCCTACTTCAGGGAGGTACCAGTCGCCAATCATCTGAGAAAAGAGAGTAACTAGCGGACGCAACTCAAGAGGGAGGGAGGGTGGAGGGAGGGAACGGGGAACCAGTTGGGAAGGTTGAATATATTGCACCAGCAATACGCTAAGATATCTGTAAGCAATGCTTGGATTGAACTGTATGCAAAATGTTGATATACTAAATGCCAACAAAATCTGGTTTAAAAAAATATATATATAGGCATTGTTGGACTTGGCCCTTTTTGCAGGGTCATCCCTAAACTTTTTGCCTTCCTCCTGTATTTTCTCTGACCTGTTTTTGTTGGTTTTATGACTCTGGGCACTTTACCACTGCTGATCAGTGCTAAAGTGCATATGCTCTCCCCATGATAAATTGTGTTATGGATTAGTGACTCCATGATTGGATGATTGGTTTACTTGTCAGTCCCTAGTACAGTGCACTGCGTGTGCCCAGGGCTTGTAAATCCAATGCTGCTGGTGGGCTTGCAGCACTGGTTGTGCCACCCACAGAAGCAGCTTGTAAAATGTGTCTCAGGCCTGCCATTGCAGAGCCTGTGTGCAGTCTGTGACTGCCATGTCGACTTGGCAAGTGCACCCACTTGCCAGTCCCTAAACCTTCCCTTATCTTCATATCAGACACCCCTAAGGTAGGCCCAAGGGCAGGGTGCATTGTAAGTATAAGGTAGGACATGCCCTGGTGTGTGTGGCATGTCCTAATAGTGAATTACAGCCATTTTCGTTTTTCACTATTGCAAGGCTACCTGTTCTCCATAGGCCAGAATGGGCAGTTTTGATTATTACACCTTATAATCCTAACTGACCCAGAGAACATGGTAGAAAAACGAATTTAGTATGCCTGAACTCAGAATGATAAAATACATCTTTTAGTGAAGTTGGTTTTAACATTCTTTGTTTGAAAATACCACTTTTAGAAAGTAGGTATTTTCTTGCCTAAACTCATCCAGCTGCCTCTGCTCAGGTTGTGTATTGTGTGTCTGGGTTTGTGAGTGACAGGGGCTGGGGGATTCCAGGAGGCAGGGTGAGTCAGCACTAGGCTGAATAGGTCTGCCTGAAGGAGGATGGGTGGGAGGAGTTGCACCTGGGTCTGAATAGGGCTGTGCCTGCCTTCCACAATGCTGGCTCCACCTCCTGCCGGGCGTCTGATGGCTCTGCCCCTCACTCTCAAAGGAAAGAAGGAGTCAGAAAAACAAAGTGCTCCAGGACTGACCAGAACTGGTTTTGGACTAGGCAGAGGCCTCTCTGCCTTCAGAGAACAAAGGGAAAAGGTGTATAAAAGGGGACCCAGACCCCTAGGAAATTAGATCACTTCTGGGAAATCAAGAAACCTGTTGCCAAGGAGAAGAACCGGAGAAGCTGAAGGAGGAGTACTGCCCCTGTGCTGTTTTGCTGATTGGGGTTGGCCTGCAGTGGTTGCTTTCTGCCAAGGACAGGAGAAAAGACTTTGCTGTGCTTTGTCATCTTGAAGAAGGGAATCTCCAAGGGCTTGAACTGAGCTTGCCTCCTGCCTGAAGTCACAGGGACACAAAGACTTCACCCCTTCTGTTTGCCTGCATCTGGAACTGCTGTTTTAGCTGCTAACAGAGGGAAATTGCAACACCGACGCCGGCGAGCGACGCCGTAACCTGCACCGAAGCCGTGGGCACCGCTCGTGAAGAGCACGACGCACCGCCCGACTTGCACCGTAGGCCCGACGCCTGCCGACGCCGTGCGACATCGACTCCGAAGCCGTCATCGAGGCCGCTGCCTGCACCGGAGCCGAGGACACCGCTCGTGACGCTCACGACGCACCGTCCCGACTCGCACCGCAGCCCCGACTTCACCGACGCCAGGGCTTCATCATCGCGGAGCCGATCCTCGACGTGGGTGACCCCCGAATCCATCGACGCCGCACCATCGTAAGGAACCGACGCCTCGCCGCCATCCGTGACGTCACCTCCCGACACAGTAAGGAACCGACGCCTCACCTCCCCTGCGCTGCAGTAAGGAACCGAGACATCACCTCCCCTGGGGTCGTAAGGAACCGACGCCGCCGGCGCCAACGAAGCATCACCTCCCCGACGCCGTGCACCGTCTTTGTTTTCATCGAATTCCAGGTACTGTTCTTTGTGGGTCTGCTCGACTCCGGGCCCGACGCCGCGCACCTCGCGGTCGGCGCCGTACTTTGGGATTTCCACCAGTCACGACGTCGTGATAACTCCAAGTGGAGTTATTTGTTGCTACAAGCTTTATTTGATTGACTATCCTATTTTTGAAGATAACATGAACTATTTTATAACCTTTTAAAGCCTATTTTTGAGTACTGTATTGTGGATTTTTGCTATTGGGTCTTGTGATAAGTCTATATAAAGATTACTTATTTTTACATAAACAACCTGTGTGGTGTCCATCTGTAGTGTTTTCACTGTATTACTGTATGTGGTCACAAATGCTTTACACACTGCCTCTGAGATAAGCCTGTCTGCTCGTGCCAAGCTACCAGGGGGTGAGCAGGGGTTATTTTAGGAGTGTTTCCCCCTTATCCTGACTAGAAGCAAGGGTCCCTATTTGGACAAAGGTGCAAACCATTGCCAACTAGAGACCCCCAGTTCTAACATTGGTGGTCAGCGGTGAGGATTTGGACTTGCATTTGTGATTCATATACAGTGATTGGTGTACACTACTAGTGAGTGCAGACCAATACGCGACCACATACATTTTGATAGGACTTTTTTCCTTGGAACCTTTATTTTTGTTGAGAACTGCCAATTTTCACCATGAGCAAAAAGGATCCATTGCACCTGCAGATATTGAATTTGAAGAAGATAGGGTTGATACCTACACTGTGCCAGAACTCAAAGCTGTTTGCAAAAAGTTTAAAATCTCTATGAGAGGCCTCACCAGGAAGGAGGAGTTTCACAAGGCACTGAGAGCCTGGTTGGAAGCACGGAATGCCAGTGGGCAGTCCGAGGAGCCTGTGGAGGAGGCAGAGAATTTAGATGGGCAGCTTGAGGGGCCATTGGGCTTAACTGGGAGGAGAGCGCCTTCCAGGGAGGGCAGCAGTGTTTCTCAAAGGGCCTGTCTCCAGAGGAGCTGGAGGACAGGGACAAAAGCAGGATGCATGAAATGGAGATGGCCAAACTGAAACAGGGAAGCCATGATAGCCTTGAGCATAAGAAATTGGAGTTGGAAAGTAAGAGGTTGGCCATGGAAGAAAGGAAGATGCTTTTAGAGCATGAGAGAATGATGAGGGTGTTGGAGTTCAAAGCCAGGGGCTTAGGGATTCCTCCCTCTGGTGGCAGCAAAATTGTATTACCTAGTGCTGAGGGAGTAGTACACACACCCAGAGATGTGGTGCCTGACTTGGAGGGGGTTAATATACACCAGGAGGTTCAAGGGTATGAGGTAGCTCCAGTGGTGCGCAGCGTCCCTGAGGTGGATTGGGGAACTGGCACAGGGGTTCATAGTCCTAGTGGTGGGAGGGACACTCTACTGACTCTAGATGAGAGGTGCAGGGAGAGGGGTTCCCCCATGTTTGAATTCCTGGGGTGTGAGTGTGAAGACCGCCCAGAAGAGTGTGGGTTGAGTGACAGAGACAGTCAGATACTGTCTTGCCAATCTCAGCAGAGTGGTGTGGGGTACATGTGTGAGGCACTGGATGGTGAGGTGAAGGATAACTTGGTTAACACCTGTGAGGGGTTGTGTGATCCAATTGTGGGAGAGCATATTGTAAGTCCCTGTTTTCCAGAGCTATGCCAACACCTGTTGGAGAGTGAGTTCTCTGACCCCAGGGAGCTCACGAGGGAGGAAGACCTTTTGGTGGTTTCCAGAGGGTCTGAAAAGGCATTGGGGAGTGACCCTAAGGGGAGTGGCTCAGGTATCTTCCAGCCCAGAGTGGTGGAAGTGGTTCAGAGTAGCCCAGCTAGGTCCCGGTGTAATGGGAGGGGTGTAGGGACTCACGTCCTGTCTCAGTGGAGAAGGAGTGAGTTTGGGGCTGCGTGTCCCAAGGTGCCCGAAACCCAGTCTCAGAGCCTGGATGGTTCTTTAAGGGAACACCAGGTAGGGAGCCTAGGCTGTCCTGATGGGCCACCTGTTGAGGAGGATCTCCTAGTGTCTAGAGAACCTGGAGCGTCTGTAAATGGAGCTCCAGTGTTTCTGGTATCTGGCAGTGCCGCTCCACTTGGGAGGGTGCAGAAGTCCAGAGTGAGGGGTGAGAGGGGGAGAGAGTCCCCAGTGGAAGAACCAGTGGGTCAGGGACCAGCCAGAAGGGCTGAGTCACCAGTGAATGACCATGGTGACACCACCTCTGTCCTGGGGGATCTTCGCGCGCTGTCAGATGGACAGGGGTTGGGAGATCTGCGCCAGGCGGACTGTCACACAACACATGAGAGATGTGTTACCCTCTGGGGGCATGCGTGCTCCCCAGGAAGTCCTGGTGCGCCAGGCAGATTATTACACAACTCTAGAGGAGTGTGTTTCCCTTGGGGGGTTGGTGTACCCTCCCGGAAGTCCTGGGTTGCCAGGCACAGGTCCAGCCTAAGGGTACAGACCCTGGGTTGGAGGACCAGGTTCAGGGTGTCCCCCTGACCTGGAGGAAGGGGCAGCTGCTAACAGTGCCCCTACCAGTTTGTCTTCTGGGGGCACCGCTCCAGGTGGGAGGGTGCAGGACCCCAGTAAGGGGGCGGGGAGAGGACAGCCTCACCCCTGGCCTCTGCCCAGTCTAAGGGTACAGACCCTATGCTGGGATCCCAGTTGCAGGATAGAACCCCTGAACTGGTGGGCGGAGTGTGCAGGACTCCTGCCACAGGTGCCCTGACAATTCTGGAAGGGGTACAGCTCCAGGTGGGAGGGTGCAGAGCCCCAAGGAGGAGGACCGGGTGTGGGAAAGCCCACCCCAGTCTCCAGTCCAGCCGCCGGGTACAGGCCCGGGGCTGGTAGGTCAGTGTCAGGATGTCATACCTGACCTGACAGGAGGGAGAATGGATAAAGGGTGCCAAGCACCTGGGGCTACTGCCCCCGCTCTCTGACGCCACAGAGGGTTGAGAGCTCTGAGAGGCATAAGGCCTGGGTCTCATCCCTGACAACTGTCAGTGGCCACTGTGGGTTGCTGTCTGTCTGTTGGGACACACCTGTGAGCAAGTTAAGGTTAGGTGCTGCACAGGTGGTGTCCACAGGTGAGGAGAAGGGTTCCCAATGGATTAGCTTGGTGGACCCTGAGAGTATGGACAGAGGGATTCCAATAGGTTCAGATTGGCGTAGAACTGGAGTGTGCCCCTGCTGTTGTGGGCCAGGGTCCAGGTTCTATCGCCCAAAGCAGGGAAGCCCATCAGGGTAGTGATTGGTCTCCCCTGCGTTTTGGCTGGAAGGGGTTGTGTTGGACTTGGCCCTTTTTGCAGGGTCATCCCTAAACTTTTTGCCTTCCTCCTGTATTTTCTCTGACCTGTTTTTGTTGGTTTTATGACTCTGGGCACTTTACCACTGCTGATCAGTGCTAAAGTGCATATGCTCTCCCATGATAAATTGTGTTATGGATTAGTGACTCCATGATTGGATGATTGGTTTACTTGTCAGTCCCTAGTACAGTGCACTGCGTGTGCCCAGGGCTTGTAAATCCAATGCTGCTGGTGGGCTTGCAGCACTGGTTGTGCCACCCACAGAAGCAGCTTGTAAAATGTGTCTCAGGCCTGCCATTGCAGAGCCTGTGTGCAGTCTGTGACTGCCATGTCGACTTGGCAAGTGCACCCACTTGCCAGTCCCTAAACCTTCCCTTATCTTCATATCAGACACCCCTAAGGTAGGCCCAAGGGCAGGGTGCATTGTAAGTATAAGGTAGGACATGCCCTGGTGTGTGTGGCATGTCCTAATAGTGAATTACAGCCATTTTCGTTTTTCACTATTGCAAGGCTACCTGTTCTCCATAGGCCAGAATGGGCAGTTTTGATTATTACACCTTATAATCCTAACTGACCCAGAGAACATGGTAGAAAAACGAATTTAGTATGCCTGAACTCAGAATGATAAAATACATCTTTTAGTGAAGTTGGTTTTAACATTCTTTGTTTGAAAATACCACTTTTAGAAAGTAGGTATTTTCTTGCCTAAACCATCCAGCTGCCTCTGCTCAGGTTGTGTATTGTGTGTCTGGGTTTGTGAGTGACAGGGGCTGGGGGATTCCAGGAGGCAGGGTGAGTCAGCACTAGGCTGAATAGGTCTGCCTGAAGGAGGATGGGTGGGAGGAGTTGCACCTGGGTCTGAATAGGGCTGTGCCTGCCTTCCACAATGCTGGCTCCACCTCCTGCCGGGCGTCTGATGGCTCTGCCCCTCACTCTCAAAGGAAAGAAGGAGTCAGAAAAACAAAGTGCTCCAGGACTGACCAGAACTGGTTTTGGACTAGGCAGAGGCCTCTCTGCCTTCAGAGAACAAAGGGAAAAGGTGTATAAAAGGGGACCCAGACCCCTAGGAAATTAGATCACTTCTGGGAAATCAAGAAACCTGTTGCCAAGGAGAAGAACCGGAGAAGCTGAAGGAGGAGTACTGCCCCTGTGCTGTTTTGCTGATTGGGGTTGGCCTGCAGTGGTTGCTTTCTGCCAAGGACAGGAGAAAAGACTTTGCTGTGCTTTGTCATCTTGAAGAAGGAATCTCCAAGGGCTTGAACTGAGCTTGCCTCCTGCCTGAAGTCACAGGGACACAAAGACTTCACCCCTTCTGTTTGCCTGCATCTGGAACTGCTGTTTTAGCTGCTAACAGAGGAAATTGCAACACCGACGCCGGCGAGCGACGCCGTAACCTGCACCGAAGCCGTGGGCACCGCTCGTGAAGAGCACGACGCACCGCCCCGACTTGCACCGTAGGCCCGACGCCTGCCGACGCCGTGCGACATCGACTCCGAAGCCGTCATCGAGGCCGCTGCCTGCACCGGAGCCGAGGACACCGCTCGTGACGCTCACGACGCACCGTCCCGACTCGCACCGCAGCCCCGACTTCACCGACGCCAGGGCTTCATCATCGCGGAGCCGATCCTCGACGTGGGTGACCCCGAATCCATCGACGCCGCACCATCGTAAGGAACCGACGCCTCGCCGCCATCCGTGACGTCACCTCCCGACACAGTAAGGAACCGACGCCTCACCTCCCCTGCGCTGCAGTAAGGAACCGAGACATCACCTCCCCTGGGGTCGTAAGGAACCGACGCCGCCGGCGCCAGCGAAGCATCACCTCCCCGACGCCGTGCACCGTCTTTGTTTTCATCGAATTCCAGGTACTGTTCTTTGTGGGTCTGCTCGACTCCGGGCCCGACGCCGCGCACCTCGCGGTCGGCGCCGTACTTTGGGATTTCCACCAGTCACGACGTCGTGATAACTCCAAGTGGAGTTATTTGTTGCTACAAGCTTTATTTGATTGACTATCCTATTTTTGAAGATAACATGAACTATTTTATAACCTTTTAAAGCCTATTTTTGAGTACTGTATTGTGGATTTTTGCTATTGGGTCTTGTGATAAGTCTATATAAAGATTACTTATTTTTACATAAACAACCTGTGTGGTGTCCATCTGTAGTGTTTTCACTGTATTACTGTATGTGGTCACAAATGCTTTACACACTGCCTCTGAGATAAGCCTGTCTGCTCGTGCCAAGCTACCAGGGGGTGAGCAGGGGTTATTTTAGGAGTGTTTCCCCCTTATCCTGACTAGAAGCAAGGGTCCCTATTTGGACAAAGGTGCAAACCATTGCCAACTAGAGACCCCCAGTTCTAACAGGCATGTTTAGATGTATTCTCTACTCCATGTTTACACACCATATAGATATTATCTTGAATATGTATAGCTATATATATGCTCAAGCTACTTATGTAGAGGTAGGTACAGTAAACCCATTCTTACTTATATATACTTGCCCTCACAATATTGTGGTAGTTGATAGTCTGGTAATAATCTTTTGGAGCACAATACTTCAAACTCAACATTCTGGCACTGTAGCACTCTCTTAGAACCAACATCTCCCCACCCTACAACATTTCAATGTTTTAGTCCAATTATAACAATATGAACCTGATTCTCTTGGCGCAGAATTGACTAATATAATTTGCTATTCGATATGTAACCAATGGATTGGATGTGCAATAAATGTAGAGTTTCTTTGATAGTTCAAAATCTATCAGCAAATTACAGTGTACTAGAATGCGGCCCAAGTAATTACCAGTGACTGAGGTTAAGGGAAGCCTTCTACCCATTAAGTCTTTGTTTTCCTCAGTGTGATGCTTTAAATCCGAGTATATACAGACGTGTCACTGGACAAAAGGTACTGACGAGACCTAAATAGGCCAAAACCAGTCTATGGCTGCTTGTGTTCCAGTACAGAGGGGACGTGGCTTGGCAGTTCGGCCTTGACTATTCCTGTTGGAGCAGCACCGAGGCAGATTTGCATACAGCTGGTTCCTACCGGAGGTGGCATGGAGGGCAAAAATATGATGGACTGGAATGCTGCCCAGAGTAATTACCAGTAGCTAAGATTTAATCAAGTATTCCACCCATCACATATCTGTTTATCTCACTGCAACGCCTTAAGTGTGATGAGTATGCCCAGACGTGAGTCCTGTGCCCACTGTGGCACTAGAATCATTCTGCACCCTACTGATAGGGACCAAATACTTCAAAACCAGTCTGTAGTGCTTTGTGTTCCAGCTCAGAGGTGACTAATTTAAGTATTCCACCCATCACTTCTTTGTTTTCCACAATGCAATGCCCTAAGTCGGACTTGGGTCCCATGCCCACTGTGCCACTGGAACAAAGCTGCATCCTACTGACTTAGTAGTTCAGATGGAACCTGGCATGGCAGTTCGGGCTGGTCTGTTATTGTTCGAGCAGGACCAAGGCTGATTTGCTTATGGCTGGTTCCTGTTTGAGTTGGCATGGTGTGCAGAAAAGCTATGGGCTAGAAATCAACTGTGAGTAATAATTAGCGGCTGAGATTAATTCAAGCATCTCACCCATCACTTCTTTGTTTTCCGCAGTAGATATCCAGGAACTAAACCCCCTGACATTAGGAAGAGGAAAGAGTAAGGAAAAAGATTCCATAAGATGAATTCTGCTACGATAAACCAAAATTAAGGACAAAAATAGAGAACAAGTGGGAGGTGAACATGGCACAAAATAGAGAACGCATGCATACGTAGCATCTTCTTCTCACCTTTACGGTTGATTTAAACAGGAACTGACATTACAGAAAAGATTCCTGTTTCATCTCAGATTGGGATCCTCCAATAGAGTTCTCTGGACAATTCACCATCTTCAGAATGGTACTTCATGGACTTGTCCAAACATCTTCGGTCAGATTTATGTGGTCGGCTAAACACGCTAAAAAAAAATACTGTCTTTGCCCGAGCCAGATCCTGCATCTCCACTGCTCTCCAGACTGATTAATGTGTCTAGCTGATCGTGGGACACCTCTCTGGCTGATTGCGATTACACATCCATTAACACTGCTGTGAAACAACCAGCTAAGCATTGGGCACAGACACTAACCACACACCGTCTGAGTGCACCATGCATACAAAGTCTTGCTCTAACTGCTGGCAACCACAGGTAAGCCCTATGTACAGATCTAACATTATGCTTTTCTCCTAAAGATTTGGGTTGATTACAATGACTTTGAAGGAAAGGATGAACCAGTAAGGGAACAGATGATGCATCTTCTCACATTCACTCCCTAGATGGGTACTATTTCCCATACATAAAGAATGGAAGATGACCACTGAAAATCCAAGAGCCACAAACTACTTCAACCTTTTTTTCTGTTTGTTCTTTATCAAAGTTGGCAGAGTTTCAAGTAGATGCTGATTATCAGGATCTGGAAAATATGGTCTAAATTGAGATGAATGTAAGGCAAGAATGAATCTACAGAGTGTGAGACAAAGTCAACCAGAAAGCTATATGAATAATCTGATGAGTGATAAGAAAGGAACAAAGAATCTTGGTAAAAATCTGACATGTCATGTATAAATTGGAAGAAAACAGAAAACAGCCAAACCTTAACTCCGGGAGCAAAATGAGAAGAACTTGATCATGCCTTACCAGCATGTTCCTTCATCTTTATATTTCTACAGCATAAGTTTTCAGAAATAAGTTTTCTCAGTTTCTGTGACTGAGTCACATACTCAATAGCTGCCACACCAAACAGTCAATCAAAGGAGAACAAAGAAAAACTCTTGAATGAAAGCTTTGGATAAAATAACAAGCATTGGCATAGCCAATAGGTCTCGCCTTTGGGAACTTATAAGTATTTAATTATGCAGCACAATATCCTTGGTGCAACATCAACTGTTGCATGGCTAAACACTTATAATGTCCCATTCATTCCTTTTTATTTTTTGCATTATGTAGCGCGAATGAAGATATCAAAGCACTTTACATAAGTACTAGTTCCATTACAGAAATCTGCCCGGTGGGTGAAAAGTGCTGCATGGCTAAACACTTATAAGGTCCCAAAGGCGAGACCTATTGGCTATGCCAATGCTTGTACCTTGTTTTGATAGTTTAGATCATGAGTACTCACAAACATTTTCCCAAGGGCCGCAAAGTTTGGTCTGTGGTGTGACCGAGGGCCGCATCAATGACTGCAAGGTGGTGATCCAGGGGCTGAGGGCGGGATGGATGGGCATGATAGGTGAGGCACACAGTAAGGTGGGTATAGGGGAAGCGAAGCATATACATCTAGTGGTTGAAATGCATAATGTGAAACCAGAAAACCTGGGATTAATCCCAGCTTCCCCACTTTACCAAATTGTGTGATCCTAGACAATTGTTTCACTTTTCCTCCATTTTCTTTTATCATCACGTATAAGAGGACCTCGAAATACATGACTTCAGGATGAGCGCTGTACAAAACCTTCTCTTGTGTTTGATTTAATAAACTATAATGCTGTTCATGTATAGTAGGAGGCCACCCATAACAACTGACTTACCGCTTAGTTCACTATTGGCATTGTTGTCTGTGTGGGGGAAGAATGTATGTTTCTAAATTCATATTTCAAAACTATCACTTGAAAAATTACTTCTTCAATGTGGAAGAGAATACAGCAATGTCTTGGGGGCGCGGGTTGACTCTGATGTTAAGCTGTATTTGTTTACGGTCAAGACAACCAACCACTGTGAAAAGATTGCAGTTTGTCCAGAATATTATTCAGCACACACAAGAATATGATGGGTACAATGTGAATCAAGTTGTAGCTTTTCAGCTGTTTTGTAATTTTGATAGGGTTCCAGTTTGTCTGAAATTGCGGGGCTGTGACTCATTGTTGCCACCTAGGAAATTAGAGTAAAAAATGCTGAACAGTGGCATGTACTGCGCAACATATACATGTGTAGTTTTGGGTTTGAATGACTATTCATTGCCCGTTATGTAGATTGATGCATCCATGCAGAGGCCGAAATAAATGGGATCTGTGGGCAATAACGTGCCCCTGCTTTATTTTAATTTGACAGAGTATCCATAATTCGTTGTTAAAAAAAGACTGTCCCTCTATGGTTATTGCTGACCTTGGGGTGCTCAAGGTCCCTTACTTTTATGCTCTTCAACCACTTCATCTAGGTCCTGTTGGTGATGGCTTCCAGCACTTGCACTGGACTCTGTAGATATGGTTGTGCTCAGACTCTTTTTGCTTCCTTCTTTACCAGCGATATGACGAAGACCTTCTCTGCCTCACTGTCATTTGAGCACAAGGAATATTCATTTTTCTTCTCCCTTCACCACTTTGTGCATTTACCTGTACCTGACTTGGCCCAATCAAGATAATGTCAGGCTGAATGTTCAGCACACACTGGCAGTGTGATTTACTTCCCCACACATACTCTTGAAACCTAACTGGGCAAAATCCATGGCGGGCAACTCTCTCCCACAGTAACTGCATTCAGACTTGGCATGCCTTCTGCCCTATCTTGCTCTTTGCACCAGTCATCATAGCTCTGTGATTATTTCACCTTAATTTCGTCTTTAGCGCTCGATGGTTCTTTCGATGTAGCCATGGAAGACAGAGCAGATTCAATGTGTGTTGCACCGACACTGGACAACTTGTAACCTCTCCACAGGACAGACATGCTGTGGAGGGTTATACTTGGCTATGGTGTAGCTTTCATAGGGGCAGCAGGTAAAATGCACCAGGCCCAGAGGCCTGAGGGACCCACTGAACCCTGATTATTGCTGTATTTCACAAATTAAACATTGGCTAGGGGGTTCATTTCCATCCTTGCACCAGGGTAGGGCCCTTAACGCATTAGCTGGTCTTTTTGTACGAGATTCAGTGGCTTGCCTGTGGTGGTAAGTTTTCTTATCCTGGTGTGTAAGACCATTTAGCTTGCCAGTGCACAAAATAATCATCGTCATTATTTAGTTTAAGGCTAAAAATGCCACACAGGGCAGGGTAGCCACTAGAGCATCATATTTAGCACAGCGTCGTGCACACTATTTCAGACATTGCCTACTATCACTAAAGGGAAGCAGGAAGGAGTGCTTTGCTGCAGGGTCTTTTTCCCTTGGGGACAGAAAAGAATTTGCAAGACTAGCTGTCCGTAACTTATATTTGAGCCCCAGGGGTGATAGGCCATACAGGGCTGAAATATCGGATAGGCTTTAGGTGACGAGGTGGTGTGGGTGACGTGGAGTAGGAGACTGTGTGTGTCTCCAGCAAAAGAGAAAAGCACCTTGTGTTTATGGCCCATTGTGAAGAAAAAAGAAACTAGGGAGTTTACCTACTCCCAAGGGTTTACTGAAATCGTATTTGATGTTGTGAACGAAGAATGTAATACTTGTTACCATTTGCAATATTGTGTGTTTATAATGATACGTGCTCCTAGAGTAGGGGGATTCTTTTCTCACTCGCATTTTCTGGAGAACCATCTCTGGGTTTCTTGAGACGATATTTTTCTTCATGGGTGATTGCTTTTGAGCCTATTCCGTGTTTATTAGATGTCTGCTAATTTGTAGCTGAAAATACTTTCCAGCTTGACCCTTTCTCTTAATTGGATTGCGAAGTCTTTATGCCTATGCATTTATTCTCTCACCAGAACTTTTATTGGGTTTCTGAAGGACACCTTAACACTATTCTATTCTAATTTAATTTAGACTAGAGAAATTCCTTTATGTATTTTTACAATATTAACTGTTATATTACCAAATATTGTATTCTTCCTCATATTAAAATATTGATTGGATTATATTCATTTAAAATGCGGATGCTTAAAAGACTAATACTTATTGAATGAAAAATGAAAACTTAAGAAATTGTTGAATAAAACCCTCTGATTCATACAAATTCTCTTTGTTGACTGTACTAAAGTCTTAAATGATATAATGCGTATAAGGGATTGATGTAGATGATTGCTCTTTTTTTATTTTTCCTTTGCGACGAGCAAAGGTCCATTTGGCCAATGGTGGGGGTCATTTATTGATTATACTCAGTGTTTTAAATGGGCCGGTACTCACCGGTACTGAGTACCGGCACTTCTTATTTTCATCAAGCTGAGTACCGGCACTTCTCCACTGCCAAGGAGAGTACCGGTACTCAGGGTCGAATTGATAAGGTGGGCACCGGCCGGTGCCGAGGGCCAGCTGTGTTCCTGTTTTTTAGCAGCATGTTTGCCGTTTTGCCGTCTGTCTGTGTTATTCAGCTGTGACAAGCGGCACGATGGGACCTGAACAGCCTGCTGGAGGCCTGCTGCTGCGGCAAGTGGGCCTCTGCTCCCTCCCCACCCAGATGAAAGCTCTCATTGTCCTCAACAGCCCCCTGCCGAGCCTCCATGCTGGGACGTCTTCTTAGATAGTGTATGGGACATTTTCTGCCTGGGGCACAGTGATGTGTGCAGACTGCATGAGTGGGAGGGGGGGAGAGCCTGCCCAGGAGAGGCCACTTACACCCCTTAGCCTCTCACTGGGGTCTGACTGTCTTTCCCCTGACTCACTTGCCCCGGCCTGCAAATCAACCCCCACCCGGCCGCCTGCTGTGACATTGAGTCCATGATGGGCGGGGATGAGGTGGTGAGGATTACCTAGGCGGACTCCCTCGTGCCCAGGTGAGGTGAGAGGCGGAATACTGACCTTCCCATCAGAGGCCGTTATTGTTCTGCCCCTGACCTCTACCCTGCTGGACTCTGCACATGTTCACGACCCAGCAGTGCCCACTGTCTGCCACTGAAAGCTTACCGACCGTGGGGCCGTCTGCTGAGGGGAAGAGGACGGATAATGGGGTGAGAGAAGGTGAAGGGGCAGAGATAGAAGAAGCAGACGAGCGATTAAAGGGGAAAAAGATAGACAGAAGGGGTAAGCGCAGATAGAGATGGGGAAGCAATTGAGACAGCTATGGAAAGAGTAAAGAGAGCTACGGAGAAATAGAGAGAGTGATGGTACAGAATGATAGGATACAATTGGGGTAAAGAGAGTGGGACGGAGTTAGATACAAATGGGAGAGAAGTGAGGGGAGGGATCGAGAGGTTAGAGATGTGAAGACTGATAGTGTTTGTCTGCTTGTTTGGGTGTATGTTTGTGTGTGAGAGAGAAATGAAATCAGAGCAGAAGAGAATCGGGACACTCGGGAGGTATTTGAAAATAAATGTGTGGAATACTTGTTTTGTGTGTATGTGTGTGCACTCTTGAATATAAAAGGATTGCGCCAAATGCAAGTAAGTAGGAACAGTATGACATTAAGAAGCTCCAAATATTATGAAACAAGGAAATATTAACATGTGGTGTTTGACATTCATTTTGTGTAATGAGTTAGCACATTTTGTTTATATTGATACATTTCTCACATGTTTTGGTCTGTTCTGCAACTGGTGTGAATGCCCTTCTCTGCACATATGAAAAGTTTGAGACAACCATCAAGGGCAAAATGAATACTCAACAGAAGTGTTTCTGTATCATCATGTCTCGCCCCGCCTCTAAACCCGCCCACTACCACGCCCCTAGCTCAATTTAATGAGTACCTGCACTTATTTTTTTCCATTTAAAGCACTGATTATACTCAGACTAAGATATAGAAAACCGCACTCCGTCACATCCATGGACAAAGTAGCTTTATCTAAGGCTTGATATTCTTTATCTCATTTGGTCAGTATGAATGGGGTTTTGGGATATTTGTTGAGTTAATGATCTTATTGATTTTCTTTTTGAGATGGCTTGCCTCGTTTGGATTAATTTGTTTTGTTTTTTCACAGGCCTTGTTTGAAGCGTCTAGCTTTTAGTTGTAGAAAGTTGTAAAATTCTATATTGGAGAGTGAGTGTTTGGCTTGACGTTCCACAGAGGAAAGAAGTTTCTTGCAGCTTCTAATTATCTGGCAAAGGATATGTCACTCTCTACCCAGAAGGGCCGAAAAATTAACGTACTGATTTTAATTCCCTTATTATGCTAGAGTGCTTGTAAATTTGATTTACTAATGGGATTATCTATTTTTTTACCACGTTTGAGCAGATGTGTAGCCTGTCAAGTAATATGTGACTGGAGTATGCTGATCTTATCAGACTCATCATAAAAGTGGTAGCATTGTGTTGCCAGAATACTAAATCCTCCTCGGCATGCAGCAATGCAGGGTGGGTGGTTGAGCCAAAAAGCACTCTCCTTTCCCTGGAAAGATGACTGATAATTGGTAGTCTGAAGAAAGAGCACCCTGAATTGTCAGGAAAGCTTTTTTGATAATTGTACCAATTGGCTAATTGATAGCCTCTGAATTTATAGTCCAAGTAGAGTATTTTTTCATTGTGATTTCTCACTACTTTCCTGTTCCCAAAAAATGATGAACATATTTTATTCAGGGTGGAAAAGAAATTTGATGAGAGTCTGAGTGGTAACATAATGGAGAGGAAATTTGCTATTGGCATGATTATCATTTTAAGTGCTTCTGTTCTCCCCCACCATCCATTTAGGCTGCAACTATAATCCTACCCTTTTATTGAGTTTGGAGGTCAGACCATATTAAGAGGAAGAACCTCCATTTTGTGCACTGCTTAGCCAGGGTCCTCCAAATATTATCGGATATCTATGCGGACTGGGATCAATTTATCTGCATTAGCTGTAAAGACTAGAATGCCATCCACTTATGTAGCTGTTTTGTCAATATGTGATTTATATTAGATGCTGTTAATATCTGGGCTGGGTATTAATGTATTGTAGAATAGGCTAAATCGAATAATAACGGTGAAAGAGGACAGCATTGACCTAGCAGAAAGGTGTTCTTACTACCAGGCCACAACCATCCTTGTAAAGTTGTCTGCAAGGGCAAAGTGCTGTAATATGACACTTGGATAGGACCTGTCAGGGCCCTTTTCTGCACCTATCTCTATGGTAATCGCCACAAAGGATATTGTATAGGCCGTTTCAATCACATTGTAAAACCGTTGAGTGTTGTCACTTGCCATTACGCCTTTGACGAACCTGGATTATGAGGGCTATATTAATTTAGTGATGATTATCTCCAGCCTGGCCACAAGGATTTTTGCGTAGATTTTGGCCTTCGCTTATATTAATTATATGAGCCTGAAATTTGAATTAAAGTTTCTATTGGCGAGATGATTCTGTCTGCAAATGTTGTATAAAAAGCAGTCAGGCTAATGGATCCAGGTGCTTTGCTACTAGGCACAGATGTAATTGCTTTCAATATTACTGGTCCGATCACTAGCATAAAAAATGTTTTTAAGAAAAAGAGAAGCTTTTTCTAGGATTATTTTATTGTTTGCAGCATATAACTGAACGTAGTATATTTAGCAAGCGATAGTAGGAAACAGTTTTGCTTCATTTTTAAGTATGTAGGTAATACTATGCTTCTTTGTTTAATTTGCTTAGGGTTTTTTTTAACTTTGTTCTTGAACCCTGATTTCTGAGTATTTCAAAGTATACACATTTTTAAGAGTGCTCAACTGAAGTGTTCTTTTATTTATTTTGCTAGAGAATCCATTTTTTTACTGTCTTGTTTCTAATGGCCACCTGGTTAATCATTATACCACATGGTGCAGCTTTGAATGCGTCCCATATGCTGACAGGGGAGTTACACATGTTCATACTATCTTTCGGGAAAAGTTGGGTAGCTTCTGTTATCACGTTCATGTCCAATTCGTTCTCGAAGAGTTCCGGATTGATACGCCAGCATTGAGGAGGGCCAACCATCATAACCACTGAAAATCAGAGATTATCAGAGCTCATGAATCAGTTCTATTGAGAGGGATGAGATTTCATGTAAGTGTGGCGCATCAATGAGTAAGTAGGTAGTCAATATATGAATAGCTTTGGTGGGCTAGGTAAAAAAACATGAATTCTCATCTGATATTGTTATGGATCCTCTTAGCATTTTGCAAGTGTTTGTGATTTACACAGATGGCACATTTCATTGTGAGACTACGAGGGGCAGTATTTGCATGCGGATTGGCTGTCAGGTATTGCATCCATCTACAGATTAAAATCGCCCCCGAAAATAATGTTTGCCTTATTTGGTAGATTGGTGAGTTTTTTGTTTAAAAAGACCCAAAATTCTGGAGAATCCGAGTTGGGTGTATAAATATTAATAGTGTAACTTTGAAACTTGGTAAGCAGATATCTTCCCACAATGTCTGCTTGAGACATAACCGCCAAGAGGCCTGATCTCTTAGAGAATAGAGTAATGACACCGTTTATTTTTTGACCTGCCTCAGCACAGGTAAAATCATCAATCCACCCTTTTTTGTAATGAAAGAGCTTCACAGAAACCATCTTTTTCCCTGGAAGAGATTATATCTTCGTTTAACCTGTGACAGTTGTCAAGGGCTTTCTTTCTTTTTACTGGATGGTTGAGCCCTTTTGTGTTATGATATCATTTTGAGTTCAGTCTTTCTTAAAATGAGTGTTACTTCTGAGTTGGTGTGTTATTTGGGCGAAGGAGCGTATGGGTGAGTGATTGGCTGAACCAAGAAGGCCATACAACGCAGTAGCTAGACTATTCAAATCATCCTTGGAAAAATTGGGAACAGAATGATTAAAACTTGTTTTGCCCTAAGTACAAGCATGGAGGCTGTCCATAAAGGAGCAACTCTTTGAGAGTAAGAAAGAAGTTGTAAGAAGAAATGAAGGAAAATCAATGCAAAACATCGTAAACACATTCCAAAATGTCCGCCCTCCCATAATGTCCCCAACCTACCATCCCTCCCACTATCTTTACCCCCGTTACACCACCCATTCCCAAATCATCCTTTCAGTAGGTAAGGCTGTGGATCAGCACAGCAAAAGGAAGTTCCAGAAAGTTAAAACTTACGAACCATTCTGAATACAGCAACAGGCGGGTGTCTGCATGTGAGTAAGGCTGGGCAGCCTAAATGATCTCATATTGGTAATGAGATAGCAAGCGCTGCAGCAACACTGTGGCATAATCTAAACCCCAAGGAGCTGAACATCTAGGTCAAGTGGCTGGAGCATGCAATTGATAAAGATGCAACTTTATTGAAAACCCAACTATATCATATATTTTTTAAAAAAAGTATAAGGGGTAAAATGTATAGATAATAGGTGATAGAGGCATCGCATATAGATACCCAAGAAATATTGCCCGAAACATGTCGTCGATTGAAGTGTGACTTATGATAAATGTCGTTGTTAGCACTTAGAAAGTTAGCTGAAATAGATTATTGTTAATGAGGTTAATATGCTATGGTGGTAAAAAAAAAAACATAGCAGCTGAAGACGGAGACCTAACTAGCTGAATAAGAATATATATGCTGGGATTGCGTGCATTGAGGATTCTGATGTATTTGTTCTTTTATTGAAGAGTCTGGTACGAGTGGTTCTTGTTTGGGTCGTTTTAAGCTGGATTTGGGCTCTCTGTCTCTGTTTTCTGCCGTAGCCTCGTGAGTATGTTTCCTCAGAGGATAGATTTGCTTTGGCCACAGTACAGCCAGCGCTGGCAGAGACCAGCAAACTACTCTGAAGAGCACACTACACACAGCTTGAAAAGACAGAAGTCCCAGTCTCATGTCCATCGGAATAATGCCCTTTATGCAACTCCTGTTCAGAGAAGCACTTTAAAAGAAACGCGGCAAACACTTGTAGGAGCGTGAGAGTCTAAAAAGGAGGATGTAAACGTTTAAGCAATGTACAGTTAGTGGTGCATGAGCAAATTCAGTCAGGGTTCTGCAAGAGGCCTCTGAAAAACAGTTTGCTGGGCGAGACTGCGTTGCAATATTGAAGTCCATCTGGTGGGCGTGCCGTCTCTGTTGATGAGGTACTGTAAGACTGCATGGCAGGTGTGACTAGGGAGCGAATGGTCCACAGGTCTGCGCCACAACTCGCTGCACTGAAAGACGAGCAGAGATCAGGCTCTCGTCCTGCCAGCGTGTCCAGGGAATTTTAACAATTTGGTGGAAAAAAGCACACAGAAGAGGAAGATTGAGTCTCTTCAGAGCGGCAGCTCCATGCCTCTAAGCCTCCTTCAGCGATGGGCGCAGACGGTGCTTGCCGGGGGCAAATAAGGCGAAGAGGTTCTGCCACTGGGAGGAAAGGGTCCAATGGGCGTAGGTTGGAGAGAGCAGGTTCTAAAAGCCTAAAGGAGCCTCAGAGAGCAGAGAAGAAGCTTAAACGCTTGGGACTTAAAAGCACTTACCCTGCGCCATAAGACTTCATATTGGTGGAAGCCATTGTCAGGCCGTCGCCACCTCACCACAGTTCCCCGAAGCTCATGCACAGTACGTCATCAGGCCACTGCCTCAGCGTTGCTTGACGTCGCTGCACATCCACACCACACTGTGTCAAGGAAGGCGAGGGCGAATGTGTAAGGCAGCAGACGGTGGATCAGTGCAGGTCTTGACCACAGCTCAGCGTTGAATAAAGATAACAAGCGCGCGCGCCTCGCGCTAAAAGTAAAAAAAAAAAAAAAGTCGGCAAAAGTGAAAGCGTTTCCCTTGCGGGAGCGAGCAGCGCCAGGAGCGATAATTACTAACACATGGCGCCAAAGCTCGCTCCCGCAAGGGAATCACCAAACGTGCACGCGTTGCCATTGAAAGCAATGCAACGCGTGCACGTTTTTAGGGTGAAAAGTGAAAATTTGAAATCTTGGCAGCACTATGGGTTGAATTATTTTAGAAAAATCTGTAACAGGTAAGTAGAATACCTAATTATTTTGGCTTGCGTTATAATAATATTGAAGACACTGTTCTGCTTGGCCATTTGACTAAGCAGAAAACCAGACGAAAAAGTGTGTTCACTTCCTAAGGTATTTCTCATAACCTTCCAACAAAAAGAAACACATTGATTACTACCATGAGGAAAAAAGGTGTCCGGTAGCCCAGGAAGATGTAAAATAGCCATCAAAATACACTGACTCATTTTCTCTATTGTGAGTAACTTGGCCAAAGGAGAAAAATTAGACATTTTTTAAAAAGTATCCACCGTTACCATTATTTCTCAATTTCTTTAAAAAAAACAGTAGATCCATTATAAAGTCTGTAGGGTTCATATGCCACGCATCAGGAGCCAGAGGTAGTGTTTTTAAATATCCAAAAGATTTACAATGTACTGACTTGTGTAGTGCATAAATGTGACAAGACTTCAGAATTATCATTTGGTCACCGAAAAATTCTAAGGTAGTTTAACTCCTCTATAATAAGAAATTGCAGAATCATGACACATCTTCATCACATCCAATTGTTGTTCTTGAGTCAGAACCAAAATTGCTTGTTGCCAGAAATACAAGTCATTTTGCCAATGTAAAGGAGTCTGAAGATTGAGATCTTCTAATTGCTTTGTGTCTTTCTGTTCTTGAGCCACTTTTATTCTGTCCTAAAAAAACTGAACTACTTGGTGAAAGGAAATATGAAGTTGGTCATAAGTGAGGAATGACACAGGACAATGGCAAAAGGCATAAGCCAAAAAAGTATTTGAGCCAGGAATATAATTGCCTGCAAAAATTACACTGGGCAAAGAAAAATGACCATATAGCTTGTCAACTATTCCTGCACTGAAGATTCCACAATCTCTGCAAATTCTGATGATCAGTTCCAATTTCAAATGGTTCTCTAGTGCCAATCAAAAGCAGTCTCCATTTGGGACAGGTCATCTTCATTGCCAAAAAAACTATTTTTCTAGAACATTACAATTCCATTTACAATGGAATAAGTAAAATACAGGATGTTCCAATTCATCCTTTTCTCTGTATTAACCCAGCAACTCTTTCAGATGCCTCTCTTTCCACAATGACCTTTGTATAGGTAACAGGGAGGCAAATGTTTAGGGCTTGAGTAAACATTCTCTTAGATGCCTTAAAGGACCTCTCAGCTTAGTCATCCAAGAAAAAAACCTTTTCATATTTCCCATTTTCAAAATAGGGATGTCACGACTTATCTCTGCAAAATTCTTAATAAACTGTCTTTTACATTAGTAGGGGAAGTCAATTTCAAACTTGATAGAACCTTCTTTAGGTTGATCTAAGGACCAGTGGCATTCAATCCAAGGTCCTACACTTCCTCTTTCTTGAACTCACACTTCACAGGTTTACAGAATAAATTATGTTGCTTATGAACAGATTCACATGTTTTAAATGTTCCAGGAGAACACCAGGAGGTCATCCAGATACAGTAATACAGACTGATTCAAAACTTCAGAAAAAAATGGAATACACAAAACTCTGAGGTATAGCCAGGGCATTTCACAACCCAAATGGCATTACACAATATTCAAGTACAGGGAAGACTTAAGCTATTTTGGACAGAGATTTATATATACTCTTTGTTAGACGCCGATGATATTGATTCTTAATAATAATTTGATTTAACCATTTGTAATAAAAGCATGGATGTAAGTTCTAGTCTTTCTTGGATTTAAAAAACATAGGTGCCCTATCTGGTGAAGAAGACTGGGCAATTTATCCGATTTGTAAATTCTCCTACAAGTAAGCCTTCAGTATCTCCTGTTCTTTTTCTGCTAAGGAATAAGTATACCTAACTTATTGTGGTGACTTGCCAATATCTGAACTGTGTTGCACAACAGTTACATGGAAAAGTGTACAGGTATGTAGAATTGACAGCATTACTGGTGTTGTTTGCAACCTATAACTGTAAAAGCAATGAATATGTATATTTTTAAAAAGGAATACATATTTCAAATAGGAACAATAACACAGGTCAATTCAGAATTGTCCAGACAAATTCCCTGTGAGGCGCAAGTGAAGTGATCTTAGGCCAATTGCCTGAGGAAGGGCAATTAAATACAGTCCGCCTGCAAGAAACAAAAATCCAGGACAAAAACAAGTTAGCAATGAACGAAATGAAAAACATAGTTCATTGTCTAATGATTGTCTCCTTTATATATGATTCAAACAGGAACTGACATCACTGGAAGGACTCATGTTTAATCTTGGATTAAGAAACTGCAATACAGTTATATTGACAGTCCACCATCTTGTTAAGGGTAGTTCATAAACTTGCCCACCCCTCTTCCTGCAGAATCATGGTGTCAGCTAAACTAGTGAAGAAGACCAAGTTTGACATACTTAGTGCACAACTCCACCCCCACCTACACTGAATAATGCCATCAACTGATCATGGAACACCCCTCTGCTGACAAGCATCAAAAACATCAGTATTGCTAAATACTGAAAGAAATCACAACAAAATAATTTTGGCTTAGTGATTGCTGTCTCAACCCTAATTAGCTTGTGAAATTTACATTACCTTATTTTTGGTGACGTTGGAAGTCAAAAAGATAAAGTAGATGACATTGGGTGTAACTGTGAAACAACTTCACCATTTATCTTGAGATTTGGTTTGCCAAATTGTTCTTGATTCTTTATTCTAGAACTGTGTTGGTGCATCCTTGCATTGCTCTTCAACAGGAAAAACGTTTTTCAGGTTAACAAAAAACCGTAGGGATTTACAGAATTGCAACCATTTGTAAAGGCACTGATTTTAAAACGTGGTAGATGTGGTCTACCTTGTGGACAGGAACTAACAACATTAAGCAAGACGAGGTGTTGCCGCCTGAGAACAGTATGACGCATGCCTGTGCATAAAAGGGATGATCAGTATCAGTGACATCAAATAATTCTCCATCCTATGAAATTGCTCCCATTCACTGATTCCGAATCTAGATCCTTAATACTAGTATCTTACTATGAAACTCATAAAGTTTACAAAGTCACCTTTTGCTTGCATACAGCCTCATCTTGACATTTGGTTTTCCTTATTGACCAAAATGGATGGGTTGCGCAAGCTGAATAGTTTGCACCACAGTATAAGCCTATAAAAGAAACTAAGGCTTCAATTTACTCTCTTAAACATAAAAGAACTCTGCTTGAAAAAGCTGTTGCGCTGCATTGTGCGAACAATTCAAAAGTGGGGTGTTCCATATTTGCACAGGGTTGTGTGCGGCTGATGTCATCGCAGGTGTTTTTCTACAAAGAGGGCATGGATGTTCAAGTAGGTGAGACGAATATGTGATGTTACATCGCATGCGATTACAACACGGTTGTTACAACGACCGCGTTGTTACAACACAAGCCATTACATCGCAAGTCGTTTCTACGACTTGCTGTAGGGGGCGCGCTGGACTTAGGAATAGTATAATTTACTATTCCAACTCCAGCATGTGCAACAGTAGGGAAGGTGTTGGAATAGTAAATTATAATATTCCTTAGTTTAGAGCGCCCCCTACAGCAAGTCGTAGAAACGACTTGCAATGTAATGGGTTGCGTTGTAACAACGCTGTCGTTGTAACGACCGTGTTGTAATCGCATGCGTTGTAGCGCATGCGATGTAAACGCTGTTTCCCAGGTGAGACCACCGGGATGGCAACCTTGATGATTGTGTGACTACAAGGTCCGCCAGCCTCCACCATTTGCTATGGAGCTATAACGAGCCTCAATCTAAGATCTTGGGCCAGTGTGCCCCCAAAGATTTGTAAGTTATTGTACTTGCATATGATTCAATACCACTATAAGAATAATAGGATGCTGTCATTATATTTACATTAGGGATCTGCTTGTTTTGATCCTGAGGAAAGCCATGTGACCTGATGGGTGGGGTTGACTGAAACATGTAGACCATGAGTAAAAATACAATGTAAGGGATCAGTGTTTTACCCCCTGTGTACATCTTTCGGTTTTTAACCTTACCCTAATTCCGGCACGAACTAGTAAAATAGATTAGGGGGTTAAAGGTGATTTTAACTGTAAGAATCACAGATCCCATGAAGTTTCAAACTTAGAAGTGCTCCATCCTTTTGGAGGTTGAGCCCGCTCCAATACATTAGGGGTCGGTGTAACGACCCAATGATGAGGCATGCCACTAGTGGGTACTAGTGGGCGAGGGTCTCTTAAAAAAAAATTAAAACTTTTTGGGGGAAACTTTCGTTTATATTGGGTTCCACTTTTATGATTATTGAGTTTTTCTGCAATAGTTTGCATGCACCATGACACAAACGCAAGCCAGAGGTGTTTAGTGTGGGCTTTGCACAGGAAGTTCACCCTTCAATATGCATACACTCGCACAAGGATAAACCATGCAAGCTAAGTCATTTTGCACAAATCACATACTTTACGCATATGAATAACTGATATACCATTTGCACACTTGTTTTCATATCGTTTCACTAGGCATAATAATTTAATGCAAAGCCAGGTCAGGCTATTTCACTTGAACTGGCTTTGAGTAAAATTCAATGGGATGTTTGCACTGATCTGCTCCAGAACTCTCCCTTTTGCATGAATTCCCTTTTGCATTTCCTGGTGCAAACAGATTTTGACACTGCACACGGATCGACTGTCGCAACTTCAAACGTTATATCTGGAAATTTGTTCTATACTGCCATGTACATCATGTTGCGTCACAAGAGCACCAGTGCAAACCTGTAGTATTTCCGTGCCCACAACTTTCTTTCATGATGTAATTTTGATCGAGTTTGTACACAGTCACTAAAGGGCTTTTTTCGCTATTTTTCAATATGACCCTAGGGCTTTCACCGTTTCATATAGTGAAAGGTGTTCTTAAGAATTAACTTTTGACGCTGTGAAATTTGGCCATCCTTGCTGTGACAGTTGTTTTCAGAAGTCTTCAGCCTTTTACACAGCTAAAATTACAAAACACATTTGGGGCCAGATATTACAGGGGCGGGTCCTCGGCTATGGCGGAGGAGCGTCGCCCCACTGCCAAAAGGCAGCAGATTAAAAATAAAATGATAATAAAACTATTTTATTTTCATTTTATTTTTAACTTTCTTCCAGTCTGCCGAGTTGAGGGTGGGGCCATCCTCTCTATCCCAGGTTCGTCAGCTAGGGAGGAGGAGTGGTATATGCACTTTAAATGTGCATGGCGGTTTGGCAGGCAGTCTTAGGCCGGCCAAATCGCCATGCGCACTTAGCATTTCTCCACCAGGCTGTGTTGCACAGCCGGGTGGAGAACCAGTGCAGGCTCCCAGGCCCTAACTGAGCAGCATTTCAGCCCGCTTAGGCCAATCACAACACTGCTCTCATGTGAGAGCAGCGTTGTGATTGGGTGGGGACTGGAGCAGTAAAGCATTGAGGCGGCGGGAGCAGAGGAGCACCGAGGCAGCGTTCAGCAGCAGCAGGTAAGTTATTTTATGTTTTTTTATTATTCTGCCCCACCAAGTGTTATTGGCAGTAGCCGCTACTGAAACCTGTCACACAAAGCAGCGCAGCACCCAAATTTGCTGCGATGCGTTGCATGACTGGTGGAGAACAGGAAAGCGCCATATGTACAGGCATATGGCACTATCCTGCTCTCTCCCAAGAGCCGGTGTAAACCAAGCAGCCGAGCGCCACGCACGGACCTTTGCCCCATAATGCATGTGTCTAGCATAGGTTTTGTACTGGAAAGGTACCTTTTCAGTACAAAATACAATGCTAAGACTAACTTTAAAACTTTTCCCGCTTTGGGTGTGTACTGTACAGTGCAGCACACATGCAAAGTGGGAAAAGTTAGGGAAATAAATAATTTCTCCTTTTTAACGCCTACTTTTAAGTGACGTTAAATTTTGGTGCAAAACCCTGGAGTAGATTTATCTACCTGTCACCAAACGCAGAGCAGCAGTCAAAAATGCTGTGTTGCGTGACAAGGGGACAGCAGGAGAGTGCCATACCTACAGAGATGTGGCACTCTCCTCCCCTCTCCCTAGCGCCAATGAGAATTTTGATGCTGACCGCCAAGCCTACACCTTTGCGCCATACTGCAAGGGTGTGTGTGTGAGTCTAGCATAGGTTTTGCACTGGAAGTTCCTTTCCAGTACAAAATACAATGCTTAGACAACTTTTAAAACTTTTCCTACTTTGTATGTGTGCTGTACAGTGCAGCACACATGCAAAGGCGTTATTTTTTACGCAAAACCCTGTATACTATGATTAGTAGATATGGTTTCACGTCAAAAACCATGGGTGGTTGCACAGGAAGGCCCATGTAGCAAAGGAAGGCCCATGTATGACCCATGGGACGCCCCCTTGACGCAGAGTTGGACTCCTACAACTCCCTTGTGTCGCCCCCACATAACATATGGACACTGAACCAATATTTACCAAATTTGGAATGCAAAACAATGCTTGATACTTTGAATTAATGTTCTGATCTAACCTTAAACATTGGCACATTTTTGGTCAGGGCCACCATTATCTGAAAAAAACTTTATTTGAGTAAGCATTGGCAGGTCCTCCAAGTTACCATTTTCTGTGGAGTTTCCTGCGTACCCTCCCTTTAGCCAAGGACACTCCAAAGCAGGTGGAGTGAACCTTGGTGCTAAAGGAATAGCATCATTCATTCATGTTAATGTCATTTGGTTCATTTTCAGTTTGTTGTAAAACACACGCGTGTCTTTCTTGGCAATGAGTAAATGGCACT
Organism: Calotriton arnoldi; assembly: GCA_963921515.1. Classification (NCBI taxonomy): domain Eukaryota; kingdom Metazoa; phylum Chordata; class Amphibia; order Caudata; family Salamandridae; genus Calotriton; species Calotriton arnoldi. Next base: position 978,546 of record CAWUFW010004991.1, on the reverse strand, counting down.
GTCATAGCATACATTGCAGTCACATGTATGAAATCATTACCTCCTGCAGATCGTGGACAGAGCATACATGATCCAGAGTCCGTTCCAAATGTAGGTGACAGCCCAGAGAGAAGAGGTCCATCCGGCAGGAGTGACCTCCAGTTTGTACCTGCTGGAGACATTGCTGGTCGTTGATAAAAACAGACCTGTGAATAGACATGATCCTGGATTACTCGAGAGTCCAGTGAGTCTTCGTTATCCATGAATGCAGAAGAACATTTTCTAGAGGCTTGCGTTATATGCAAGAGCAGCTTCTCTGTTGAAGCGGAGGAGCGTCGCCCCACTTAAATTACCCCCAAAGATGAAAAGTAAAATGGTAATTCATTACCATTTTATTTTTGCATCCTCCCGTCCTGAACCACGCATCAGGACGAGGGCAGGGCCGCTGCTGAATGACAGCCGCAGGGAGGAGGGTGGGCTGTTTGTGCACTTTTCAAAGTGCGCATGCCCCTTCGGCCGGGCATCTTGCAACGGCGAGCCAGACATGTACAATTTGAAACCTCTAACCCAGCTGTCTTAAGACAGCTGGGTTAGAGTAAGTGCAGGCCTCCAAGGCGCTGTGGAGCACTGAGTGAGGCCGCTACCTCCAATCAGGGCACTGCTCTCACAGCATGAGAGCAGCGCCAGGATTGGTGCCCGCACTGCAGCATCCAGTTCCTTAGAAGAGGTCTGGAGCGGAAGACGTTGGTCCAGGTAAGTTTTATTTTTAACATTAATATATGCGCACGCACCCGTTCCCGCCACTCCACCCTTTATAGATGCCAACTGCCACTAGTTATATACTATCAATTGTTACAGAGAAAGGGACATAAATAATACATTGTTCGAGGGCAGCTATCCAGTGCTTAATTTGTGCCGGTGTTTGCTGGTGCTCGGCAGCAGCACTTAATTCTCAACACTGGCACACATGGTGGCGCTGTTTGCCTATTTTCAGCAGAACACATCAGTTTAGAGATAGCAGTGCGCCAAAATGCCATTAGTACTAGCATTTTGCAGTACTGGCAGGGGCAGTTGGAGGTGGAAGCTGCACTTGCATCATTAGCAATACATTGGGCCCTGGCACTTAGGTTTTTTCGAAATTAAGCACTGCAGCTCTCAGTAATTAAAATAAGAACAGTGCCTGACATTTATCCGCGTCTCAGCACACCCCAACTATCCTAGCATTATTTTGAATGTCGAGGTAACCTGCCTTGCTGAAAGATTTCGCAAAAGTCTTCTTTCAGTTTTGATGAGGAGAAGGGCTTCAATATGGCAGCTCCATCCCATAAATAATCTTGCCAAAGAGTGCGTTTGAAATATGATTTTCTTGAACATAATTAGCACATCTTTCTGAAGTATGTTTCCAAGGAAACTATAAACATTGTTTTCCATTTCTGCACTATGATTGCATACAACATAAGATCTTTTGAAAAAATGTATGTATATAATAGAAAACTATAGACAAAAATCTCCTCTTTCTGCACTATGATTGGTTACAAAGTATTTAAAACAAGCATTTGCAATGCAATAGGTCTCGCATTTGCGATAGTTTGAACTATTGGCATTGTAAATGACAATGCTTTTTATTTATGTGTTTGGAAAACCTGCAAGCGGTGCGTGAACACGCACTTTGTACTTATAGTGGTTGCTTATGAGAAGCAAGGCTGTCAGTAACTGCTCCTCTTTTGCTGCCAGCCTTGCTTCTCGTAAGCAAGGACTCAATGCCAATAGCTCATATTTTCGCAAATGTGAGACCTATTGCATTGCAAATGCTTGTTACTCCTTGTAGCTGGTTCTTCTGCTGGATCCCAATATCTGTCCTGGTTCTTTTCTTTCTCTTTCCTGCTCCTTCGGGAGAGTTTGGTGATCACCATTTCCCATCATTTCTATTAGGCTATCAAAATTCTTAAGTTTGTCAATACGTTTTTTCCCCCTTTGTGGGGTATGCCTTCTATTTGGCACCCTCTAATGGAGGCATTTGGCAGCTTTTATGTATACTTTTCCTGAGTAGGGTGACAGTGGCTACAGAAAGGAGTCACCTTTTCTTCAAACAATTTAGAAGGAGACTCATGAGATTTCAACTAGCAAGTCCTTGACAGATGTTCTACTACTGCCTGTCTCTAAGCAGTCCCTTTAAATGATATGTATGCCCTAATCAGATATTGTAACACTGCGGGAACATAGAGGCAAGTTTTTCTTAATTTCAAAAATACCCTGCCTTATGCGATCTGCAATGCCAAAAATGGAAGCCTCAGAATCCTGAGGCAAATCAAACCTATCCGAGGTTCACATTTAAGTTCCATTCAAAATGGATTTCATTTTCTTAATTTATCTTAAGGCAAATAGAGATAAAAGTGAATCATTGTACATAATTATATTAGGTTAATTGGGGGATTTGTTACGCACTACTTTCCACCTTATGGAGTCCACATAGCACTTAAAATGTATGTGTATGTTAATGTTAATGTTAAGAATGATTTATAAAGCGCGCGTACACCAGGTGGTTTCATGGCGCTGTAGAAGGCTCTGTGTGCTATCAATGAAAACATTAATTGTAGGCTTGTGCAAATAGCCATGTTTTAAGGGACTTCCTAAACTGCAAGAGGTATGTGTATATGAACGCAACTTTCTTGACCCTGCTCACACTTTAACCTGTACTTAATTTGTTTAAAAAAAAAATAAGTGCCAGGGCTCTCTTTAGGATGTAATTTCCGCCTGCACTGCCCATTGCCACTGTCAGCACTGCCAACTACAGTAACAACACAACTACTAACCATCACACTCCTGCAGTTGTGAAGGTACCTTAAGAGTATTTTAGGATCTCCCTCCTACCAATGTATTTAAATTACTTCAAGAGATAAACACCCGCAAACCCCGCCCACCTCATGACTTTGTTGATGACTCACTCACATTGATTAAAAGAACTCTTGCAAAATGTTGATATCATTATTTCATATAAAAAAACAAAAAATTTCAAACAGAAGGTTTCATGTCCATGAATTATGTTGAAAAGGCGTCATAAGAAACTACTTTAAACATACACGGTTCAGAGCTGTTCTTACCCGCTGGGCCCCTGAAACGCTAAGCGTGCCCATGCTTGTTAAAGAAATTAAAGTACTCGCATGGAATTAATTACTCAGATATGGTACTACTAGAAACATTTCTAAAATCACCGGGATGCTTATCATAAAAGCAAGAAAAAGACATGCACTGCTACCCTGACAGCAGAACAGTCAGTATTAATGTCCATAATGTATATAACTTGCTTATCGTGGCTGCTGTTGCTCCCATTTTTACTTTACATGGACAGCTATAACTTTCTTTATATCGAACATGGTCATCATGTGTGTTAGAAATGGGGGTCTCTAGTTGGCAAGGGCTTGCACCTCTGTCCAAGTAGGGACCCTTCTTCCTAGTCAGGGTAAGGGTGTTACACTCGTGAAGTAACCCCTGCTCACCCTCGTGGTAGCTTGGCACGAGCAGTCAGGCTTAATTCAGAGGCAGTGTGTAAAGCATTTGCACATAACCCACAGTAATACAGTGTAAGCACTACAAAAGGACACCACACCAGTTTAGAAAAATAACCAATATTTTTATATACTCAAGACAAGACCAATTACGACAAAAATCCACAATACTATACTTTGAAAATAAATGCTTGATAAGGTAACTTCTTCTTTGCAGGAATAACACAAAAGCAAAGTTTGTGCGAGTCGGTAGCCCGGTCCGGGTCTACCGCGATGCTGAAATACACAGAGTCTAACAGTTCCAGCCGACCGCGTCGCTACGGGCCAGCAGAGTCGTGAACAGACTCGGTCACAGTACCTTTCTCGTTGTGGCTGGTACGGAGTGTACGAGCCGGTCGGCGTTCGTCGCGGTTGCGGTGCAAGACGGAGCGATGCAAGGTGCGGTGTCCCTCGATGCGGTGCAGGCAGCGGCTCGATGAGCGTCGTGCAGACGGAGTCGGTGAGTCCAAGGCGTGCGGTGCAGGGCGAGACGGTGTACGATGCGGTGCTGACAGGTTGCGATGCAGGCGACCAAGCCGGAGTGCGGGAGCTGGCGTCGGACAGCGGTGCGAGTCGGAGCGGTGCGTCGCGAAGCGTGTGAGCGGTGCCCCAACTGCGATGCGGTCACGATGGTTGAGCCAGATGCAGCGACAGCGTCGGTCTGGTCCGGCCGGCACAGTGAAGCGATGCGATGCGAACTGCGGTGCCCACAGGTCACGGTGCAAGCAGCGGCTCGATGTTGACGGCGTCGGACGTCGCCTACGGTGAGACCAGGGTTGCGATGCGAAGCGGGGCGATGCGGTCTGCGGTGCAAACAGGTCACCGGTCAGGGATGGATTCGGGTGATGGAGTCGGTTGCAGTTCCCTTCCTCTGTGGCAACTGAAACAGCGTTCCAGAAGCGGTACCCAGAGGCTTGTGAAGTCTTTGCAGTCCCTGAGACTTCTTAACAGGAGGCCAGCTCGGTTTCAGGCCCTTGGAGATACTCAGCACAAGTTTGTAGAAAGTTCAGTCCTTTCACTGCCCAAGACAGAAGCAGCAACTGCAGGCCAACCCAACAAAGCAGTCACTCAGCAAAGGGGCAGTACTCCTCCCAGCAGCTCTCCAGCTCTTCTTCTTGACAGGTTCCTTGGTTCCAGCGAGATCTAAATTCATGGGGTCAGGGCCCCAATATTTATATCCCAAATTCCTTTGTTCTCTGAAGGCAGAGAGGCCTTTGCCTAGTCCAAACCAGTTCTGGAGCACTTTGTTGACAAGTCTCCGTCCTTTCTTTCAGAGAGTAGGCCAGGGACATCAGACGCACCACAGGAGGTGGAGCCAGCATTGTGGAGGGAAGGCACTGTCCTATTCAGGGCCCAGGTGCAACTCCTCCCACCCATCTACATGTAGATCTTGCTATTAAGCCCTGTGCTGACTCACCCTGTCTCCTGGCATCCCCCAGCCCCTGTCACTCACACTCCAGACAAGGAATACACAACCTCGCAGAGGCAGGCTTGGATGGTTAGACAAGAAAATACCCACTTTCTAAAAGTGGTATTTTCAAACACAGAATGTTAAAACCAACTTCACTAAAAGATGCATTTTATCATTCTGAGTCCAGGCATACTAAACTCGAATTTCTACCATGTTCCCTGGGTCAGTTAGGATTATAAGCTGTAATAATCAAAACTGCCCGTTCTGGCCTATGGGGAACAGGTAGCCTTGCAATAGTGAAAACGAACTAGGCTGTAATTCACTATCAGGACATGCCACACACACCAGGGCATGTCCTACCTTTCGCATACAACGCACCCTGCCCACAGGGGTACCTTGGGCCTACCTTAGGGGTGACTAACATGTAGAAAAGGGAAGGTTTAGGGACTTGCAAGTGTGCGCACTCGCCAAGTCGACATGGCAGCCCCAGGCTGCGCACAGGCTCTGCAATGGCAGGCCCGAGTTACACTTTACGGTCTGTTTGCGTGGGTGGCACAATCCAGTGCTGCAGCCCACCAACAGCATTTGTTCTATAGGCCCTGGCACTCTCAGTGCACTTTACAAGGGACTGACACATAAACCAAATAGGCCAATCGTGGGAACACCAATCCATAACACATTTTATACAGGAGCACTTGCACTTTCCCACTGGACAGCAGTGAGGAAAGTGCGCAGAATCATTACACCAGCAAAAACAGAGTCAAAACCAGGAGGTCAGAAAGCAAAAAGTCAGGGGAAACACGCCAAAAGATGCCAAGTCTAACACATGTCCCCTCCAGCTGAAAGTAGGGCGAACTACCCAACCCCATTGGAGTTCTCTTCACTAAGGCGGAAGAACCTGGACAGACCATCTGCGTTGGCGTGTTCTGTACCAGGACGGTGTTCCACCGTAAAGTCCATTCCCTGTAGGGAGATGGACCACCTCAGCAGTTTTGGATTCTCACCCCTCATTTGCATCAACCATCTGAGGGGCCTGTGGTCTGTCTGAACCCGGAAGTGAGTCCCAAACAGGTATGGTCTCAACTTCTTCAGCGCCCAGACCACAGCAAAAGCTTCCCTTTCTATGGCACTCCACCTCTGTTCCCTGGGGAGTAGTCTCCTGCTAAGGAAGACTACCGGCTGATCCAGGCCCTCTTCGTTCAGTTGTGAGAGCACCGCTCCCACACCATGCTCTGAAGCGTCAGTCTGCACGACGAATTCCTTGGAGAAGTCAGGTGCCTTGAGCACGGGCGCCGTGCACATGGCTGCCTTCAGGGCATCAAAAGCTTTCTGGCAGGACTCAGTCCAGATCACTTTCCTGGGCTGCTTCTTAGAAGTCAGGTCTGTTAAGGGGGCAACGATGGTGCCATAGCCCTTAACAAATCTCCTATAGTAGCCGGTGAGACCTAAGAAGGCTCTCACCTCTGTCTGGGTCTTGGGGGCTCCCAAGCCAGAATGGTGTCAATCTTGGGTTGTAGGGGCGCCACCTGGCCGCTTCCTACCTGGTGTCCCAAGTACACCACAGAACCCTGCCCGATCTAGCACTTACTGGCCTTGATTGTGAGGCCTGCACCTTGCAGAGCCTTCAACACTTTCTCAAGGTGCTGTAAATGTTCTTCCCAGCTGGAACTGAACACAGCAATGTCATCCAGGTAGGCGGCACTGAAATCCTCCAGCCCAGCCAACACCTGATTGACCAACCTCTGAAAGGTGGCAGGGGCATTCTTCAACCCAAAGGGTATCACCCGGAATTGGTAATGACCTTCTGGGGTTGAGAATGCTGATCTCTCCTTGGCCCCATCGGTTAAGGCAATCTGCCAGTACCCAGACGTCAAATCAAACGTGCTGAGGAACCGGGCAGCTCCCAACCGATCAATGAGCTCATCAGCTCTGGGGATGGGGTGCGCGTCAGTCCTGGTGACGGCATTGAGCCCACGGTAGTCCACACAAAGCCGGAGTTCTGGTGTGGCACCGGGCGCAGCAGCCTTTGGGACCAAGACCACTGGGCTGGCCCAAGGACTGTGGGAGGGCTCAATCACCCCTAACGCCAACATCTTAGAGACCTCCTCCTTGATGCTGGCTCTGACCCGGTCAGTCAACCTGTAAATCTTGTGCTTCACAGGAGGGCTGTCACCAGTGTCCACGTCATGGGTACACCAGTGAGTAACACCGGGGTCAGAGAGAACAGTGGGGCGAACTGTCCCAATAACTGGTGACAGTCCCCCTGCTGCTCCTGAGTCAGAGTAGGGGAGAGGATCACACCTTCTACTGACCCATCATGCTCTTTGGTAGACAGGAGGTCAGGGAGAGGCTCACTCTCCTCTTCCACCCCATCATCTGTCGCCAAGAGCATACTCACTTCGGACCTCTCGAAGTGGGGCTTGAGGCGGTTCACGTGAAGGACCCTCAAAGGGTTCCTTGGAGCCTGCAAATCCACCAGGTAGGTGACGTCACTTTTGCGCTCCTTCACCTCATATGGCCCAGTCCACTTGTCCTGCAAGGCACAAGGTGCCACTGGGGCCATGACCCACACTTTTTGCCCAGGTTGAAATTCGACCAGAGTGGCATTCTGGTCATACCATCTCTTCATTTCTTCCTGGCTTGCTTCTAGGTTCGCCTGAGCGAGTTTCCTGAAGCGGGCAGTCTGGTTTCTAAAGGCCAGCATGTAGCTAAATACATCCTGGGGAGTTTTCCTGGGAGCCGCCTCCCAGCCTTCCTTTACCAAACTCAGAGGTCCTCTGACAGGGTGGCCATACAGGAGCTCAAAGGGGCTGTACTCAAGAGACTTCTGAGGCACCTCCCTGTATGCAAAGAGTAGGCATGGCAAGAGGAAGTCCCACTTACGCCTCATGGGTTCTGTTAGACCCTTGATCATGCCTTTCAAGGTCTGGTTGAATCTCTCCACCAGACCGTTTCCTTGTGGGTGGTAAGGAGTGGTGAACTTGTAGGTTACGCCACACTCCTTCCACAGGGATGTCATTTACTTGGATATGAAATTGGTCCCCCTATCAGAAACCACCTCTCTGGGGAATCCCACACGGGAAAAGATCCCCATTAACGCCCGGCCCACCACTGGCGCCGTCGTTGTCCTGAGAGGGATTGTCTCCGGGTACCGGGTGGCATGGTCCACCAAGACCAGGATGTACCTAATGCCCATGGCTGTCTTGGGATCCAGTGGCCCCACAATATCCATCCCTACCCTTTCAAAGGGTGTTCCAACAACAGGAAAAGGTTGGAGAGGAGCTTTGACCTTCCTCCCACTCTTACCACTTGCCTGGCAAGTTTGGCAAGACCTACAGTGTGCATCTGACTGCCTTCGCATTTGGGGCCAAAAGAAGTGGGTGACAAGCCTGTCAAAGGTCTTGTCCTGCCCCAAATGTCCTGCCAAAGGCACGTCATGAGCCAGACCCAGTAGGAAGGTCCTGAAGCGCTGGGGTACCACCAGCACACGGGCTGACCCAGGCTCAGCAACCTTAGGCTCACTGTATAGGAGACCACTCTCCCAGTAGATCAGATGTGACCCGGACTGATTACCAGCTTCCTGGTCTGCAGCCTGCCGCCGCAGACCCTCCAGAGTAGGGCACTCGTTCTGCTCCCTGCAGAACTCCTCCCTGGTGGGACCCCCTTCTTGCTGCCAATGGGTCAGCTCAGAGATGTCTCCCAGTTCGGCTACCTGCTCCCCTGTAGGCACCGGGGCGTCCCCCTCGAGGTCCGCCTCCTCCCGGTCCGTGGGAACTTCGGGGGCCGGTTTCCCGCGCCCCTTTCCCTTTCTCTTGGCAGGGACTTGGGCCACTGTTCCAGGCTCCAAGTCCTCTTGATCACCCTTTCTGGCTGCCATTGACCGAGTAGACACGCATGCCCACTCTGGCAACCCAAGCATCTCCAAGTGAGACCTGAGCTCAACATCCTTCCATAAGGACTGCTCCAGGTCGTTACCTAGCAGACAATCTACAGGCATGGTAGGGCTCACAACCACCCTCAAGGGACCTGAGACCCCCCCATTCAAAGGGAACCTGTGCCACCATACACTGGCGCTCAGAGTTGTCTACAGCAACTACTTGGTGGAATGCCCCTGGGACTACCTGCTTCTCAGAGACCAGGTGACACCGGACTGAGGTCACACTGGCTCCAGTATCTCTGAGAGCCTCTACCCTGTTCCGATTGATGGTCACCCAGGTGCTATATTTCTTTGTGTTAGGGGGCACCTGGTTTCCTGGGACCATCTCACTGTCCCCTAGTGAGACAAGGGTCATTTCTGCGGGATCCCCACCCTCCTGTGGGCACCCCTCCTCCCCAAGCGCTACACTAGCCAACACTTTGGACTGTCCACCGGTGGGTGGCTGTGTCCCCTTTGGGCACTTGGGGTCCCCCTTAAAGTGACCTACCTGGTCACATGCATAACACTTGCGGGGGCCGGTCTCAACAGGCTTCCCTGTAGAGACCCCTTTCTTCTTATCACCGGGGGCTGGGAACCTTTACCCTGGGTACTAGTTTGGGGCCCTTTAGAGAACTCCTGTGTTTTACCCTTGTCCCCCCCACTCTTCTGCTGGGGACCCTGCCCACCTTTGGCTGAGTCTCCAACAAACGCTTTCTTGTGGACCCTGGTACTCACCCAGTGGTCCGCTTCCATAGCAAGCTTCCTGGGGTCAGTTAGCTTACTATCCACTAGGTGCTGGTCAGATCTGCAAAACATAGACTAGACAAGTGCTCCCATGCAATCAAGTTGTAGAGCCCCTGAAAATCTGTTACACTACTGCCCTTCACCCAACCATCCAGCGACCTGCAGAACACATCCACACATTCCAACCAAGTGTTGGCATCAGACTTCTTACTGGACCTGAACTGATCCCTGTACTTTTCAGGAGTAAGACCATACTTAGTGAGAAGGGCATCCTTCATGTCAGCATAGGTGAGGTGATACCCCTTACCCAAAGCTATCAGAGCATCCCTTGCTTCTTCAGGGAAAGTGGCCACAATCCTGCTCCCCAATTTTCCTCAGGGACCCCCTTCATGTGTATGGCTGCCTCATAACCCTGAAACCACCTTTGTATGTCATCCCCCTTCTTGAACTCCTTGCCTACATTCTTGGGAATGTGCACAATCCTGTCTGCCTTTCTGGACGAATTGCTGCCACCATCTGAGCCTGACTTACTCCTAAATTCTAGCTCCTTCAGTTCTCTCTCATGCTCTAAGAGCATCTTCTTCTCCTCCATGGCCAATCTCCTCTCCTCCCTCTTCTCCTCCCGCTCACCTCCAGCCTGAGCTTCTGCAGCTCAAACTGCCTTGCCTCCCGCCTGTCCTCCAGCTCCTCTGGGGACAGACTGCTGCTGCCTGACCTGGCGGGTTCCCCCTCACCCAAAAGCACATCCTGGAAATAGGCTCCTCCACCTCCTCACTGAGATCACCAGGCTGCCCACTGGCATGTCTGGCTGCTACCCAGGCCCTCAGCGCCTTCTGTAGCTCCTCCTTCCTTGTGAGGCCTTTAATTTGGACTTTCAGGTTTTTACAAATCGCTCGTAGCTCCTTTACGGCGTAGGATTCCAACCTATCCTCCTCAAAGATAACTTCCAGAGATGCAACGGATGATGCAGTTGATTCAGGCATGACAAAAGTAGTGAGTTGAAAACTGGCAAGATCAAAAATAGGCCAAAAGAAAAAGAGACAGTATGTGGTACGTAATGGTCTGCGATATGGTTGTAGTGCACACCAATCACTGAAAGTCAAGTGCAAACACAAGTCCTATCCTCACCGCTGACAACCAATGTTAGAAATGGGGGTCTCTACTTGGCAAGGGTTTGCACCTCTGTCCAAGTAGGGACCCTTCTTCCTAGTCAGGGTAAGGGTGTTACACTCGTGAAGTAACCCCTGCTCACCCTCGTGGTAGCTTGGCACGAGCAGTCAGGCTTAATTCAGAGGCAGTGTGTAAAGCATTTGCACATAACCCACAGTAATACAGTGTAAGCACTACAAAAGGACACCACACCAGTTTAGAAAAATAACCAATATTTTTATATACTCAAGACAAGACCAATTACGACAAAAATCCACAATACTATACTTTGAAAATGAATGCTTGATAAGGTAACTTCTTCTTTGCAGGAATAACACAAAAGCAAAGTTCGTGCGAGTCGGTAGCCCCGTCCGGGTCTACCGCGATGCTGAAATACACAGAGTCTAACAGTTCCAGCCGACCGCGTCGCTACGGGCCAGCAGAGTCGTGAACAGACTCGGTCACAGTACCTTTCTCGTTGTGGCTGGTACGGAGTGTACGAGCCGGTCGGCGTTCGTCGCGGTTGCGGTGCAAGACGGAGCGATGCAAGGTGCGGTGTCCCTCGATGCGGTGCAGGCAGCGGCTCGATGAGCGTCGTGCAGACGGAGTCGGTGAGTCCAAGGCGTGCGGTGCAGGGCGAGACGGTGTACGATGCGGTGCTGACAGGTTGCGATGCAGGCGACCAAGCCGGAGTGCGGGAGCTGGCGTCGGACAGCGGTGCGAGTCGGAGCGGTGCGTCGCGAAGCGTGCGAGCGGTGCCCCAACTGCGATGCGGTCACGATGGTTGAGCCAGATGCAGCGACAGCGTCGGTCTGGTCCGGCCGGTACAGTGAAGCGATGCGATGCGAACTGCGGTGCCCACAGGTCACGGTGCAAGCAGCGGCTCGATGTTGACGGCGTCGGACGTCGCCTACGGTGAGACCAGGGTTGCGATGCGAAGCGGGGCGATGCGGTCTGCGGTGCAAACAGGTCACCGGTCAGGGATGGATTCGGGTGACGGAGTCGGTTGCAGTTCCCTTCCTCTGTGGCAACTGAAACAGCATTCCAGAAGCGGTACCCAGAGGCTTGTGAAGTCTTTGCAGTCCCTGAGACTTCTTAACAGGAGGCCAGCTCGGTTTCAGGCCCTTGGAGATACTCAGCACAAGTTTGTAGAAAGTTCAGTCCTTTCACTGCCCAAGACAGAAGCAGCAACTGCAGGCCAACCCAACAAAGCAGTCACTCAGCAAAGGGGCAGTACTCCTCCCAGCAGCTCTCCAGCTCTTCTTCTTGACAGGTTCCTTGGTTCCAGCGAGATCTAAATTCATGGGGTCAGGGCCCCAATATTTATATCCCAAATTCCTTTGTTCTCTGAAGGCAGAGAGGCCTTTGCCTAGTCCAAACCAGTTCTGGAGCACTTTGTTGACAAGTCTCCGTCCTTTCTTTCAGAGAGTAGGCCAGGGACATCAGACGCACCACAGGAGGTGGAGCCAGCATTGTGGAGGGAAGGCGCTGTCCTATTCAGGGCCCAGGTGCAACTCCTCCCACCCATCTACATGTAGATCTTGCTATTCAGCCCTGTGCTGACTCACCCTGTCTCCTGGCATCCCCCAGCCCCTGTCACTCACACTCCAGACAAGGAATACACAACCTCGCAGAGGCAGGCTTGGATGGTTAGACAAGAAAATATACGCCAAAAAACCGGTTTACCGGTTAGAGGACCTAGTCAGGGTGAAATTTAATCCCAAATCAAATTTGAAATGGAAGGTCAGATATCTGTGACAAGAAAGAGCAGATGCTTTCTTGAGTCCCCTCACTCACCGGGGTTTCCCACCGGTGACATGCTTCATCATTGGGGTCCTCTCAATCCGCTGCGGATTGAGGCGTGCTTCGACTTGCGAAATTACGTAGGAGCACTGATAGGCGACTATGTGTGGTGCAATGTTTGGTGGAGTGGATAGAAAATCTAAAAATACCTGGCTAGTGGGCGAAACACTTTATTCTAGCTCCTAGTCGGTATATTAAAAACAGGGGTACTAGACAACGATATAACCATAATAAGTCAAAAAGTCTCTAGTGTTTAGTCAACATGTTTCGAGCCTCCCCACGGCTCTTCCTCAGGATCACACAGGGACCAGCCCTGTGCGTTCCACTCTAAGTGACCTAAAAGTGAGGTAAATAATTAGTTAAGTGAAAAAGTGATGTACACACCTACTGTGTGTGCACTATAATACATACGATTTTAAATTCAATTGATCGTAGTATTTCAAATGAGGTTCAAAATAGCCCCATGGTCTGGAGGGGTTGAGGGCTCGTATTCATACTTTATAGAGGAGCTCGCCTCGGTGTTCATTCACCTACTTGTACCCCTGGAGACCGCATATGTACAAGTAGGTGAATGAACGCCGAGGCGAGCTCCACTATAAAGTATGAATACGAGCCCCTCAACCCCTCCAGACCATGGGGCTATTTTGAACCTCATTTGAAATACTACGATCAATTGAATTTAAAATCGTATGTATTATAGTGCACACACAGTAGGTGTGTACTCATCACTTTTTCACTTAACTAATTATTTACCTCACTTTTAGGTCACTTAGGAGTGGAACGCACAGGGCTGGTCCCTGTGTGGTCCTGAGGAAGAGCCGTGGGGAGGCTCGAAACATGTTGACTAAACACTAGAGACTTTTGACTTATTATGGTTATATCGTTGTCTAGTACCCCTGTTTTTAATATACCGACTAGGAGCTAGAATAAAGTGTTTCACTCACTAGCCAGGTATTTTTAGATTTTCTATCCACTCCACCAAACATTGCACCACACATAGTCGCCTATCAGTGCTCCTACGTAATTTCGCAAGTCGAAGCACGCCTCAATCCGCAGCGGATTGAGAGGACCCCAATGATGAAGCATGTCACCGGTGGGAAACCCCGGTGAGTGAGGGGACTCAAGAAAGCATCTGCTCTTTCTTGTCACAGATATCTGACCTTCCATTTCAAATTTGATTTGGGATTAAATTTCACCCTGACTAGGTCCTCTAACCGGTAAACCGGTTTTTTGGCGTATATGATTGAAAGGAGGGTGGACCTAGCCTTTTACCCTCTACCTCCCCCCGTTCTTTGTAGTGTAGACAAGAAAATACCCACTTTCTAAAAGTGGTATTTTCAAACACAGAATGTTAAAACCAACTTCACTAAAAGATGCATTTTATCATTCTGAGTCCAGGCATACTAAACTCGAATTTCTACCATGTTCCCTGGGTCAGTTAGGATTATAAGCTGTAATAATCAAAACTGCCCGTTCTGGCCTATGGGGAACAGGTAGCCTTGCAATAGTGAAAACGAACTAGGCTGTAATTCACTATCAGGACATGCCACACACACCAGGGCATGTCCTACCTTTCGCATACAACGCACCCTGCCCACAGGGGTACCTTGGGCCTACCTTAGGGGTGACTAACATGTAGAAAAGGGAAGGTTTAGGGACTTGCAAGTGTGCGCACTCGCCAAGTCGACATGGCAGCCCCAGGCTGCGCACAGGCTCTGCAATGGCAGGCCTGAGTTACACTTTACGGGCTGTTTGCGTGGGTGGCACAATCCAGTGCTGCAGCCCACCAACAGCATTATATCTATAGGCCCTGGCACTCTCAGTGCACTTTACAAGGGACTGACACATAAACCAAATAGGGCAATCGTGGAAACACCAATCCATAACACATTTTATACAGGAGCACTTGCACTTTCCCACTGGACAGCAGTGAGGAAAGTGCGCAGAATCATTACACCAGCAAAAACAGAGTCAAAACCAGGAGGTCAGAAAGCAAAAAGTCAGGGGAAACACGCCAAAAGATGCCAAGTCTAACAATGTGCCTAGAGACAGAACGTGCACTAGTGCACACAATGTAACTAAGTGCATACATGCAGCATGAATCTGTATTCAATTACAAATTGAAACGTGCAGAAGTGAAAGCAAGCAGCAGCCTGGGCAAGCCAACTAGCACAGCGCAGAGGTCGGAAAGTATTTGAAAAGCTCATTAGCTCCTGTGGTGTATTTACCTTGCAGCCTCAACTGGCCCTCTTCAATCACCTCGTTGCAGCACCACTTTCAAGCCAATGAATAAAGCTGCTGGGTTGCAGACCTTGCCCGAGCACACCAGTACCTGTTTTTCAGTTCATTGCGCATAGCCACCAGACACACACATTACTATTGTGCTGCCGAAGTTTAAAAGCTCAGTGCGTCTCCTGCCCTGGAGGCATACTTCTGGCGCACTAAACCAACACGTCAAACTAGATCACACCCTGCATAGAGAACTCACAAGCTCACCTCGCACACCACGATGCACCGATTCACTAGAGCTGCACCCACCGACGGTCAAACGTAAAGCAGTTTTTAACAAGACGGGAGAGCTTCTGAAAATGTTAAAAAATAAATTACAGTAATGCCAATCCCAGGTTAGATATAAAAAACACAAATTTGGAAGCATGTACTGAAGTATGTAATAGCAGCAGTGAAAGACAAGAACATACCGATACAGCTGCCTGTGGAGGCTTTATGTAATGTAGACAGCGTGCTCAGCATAATAACAAAGGAGGGTCACTGTGCGACATTCTTTAATCATTGCCCCCTGAAGCGTGGCTCTTAGCTGAAAGCACGTTGGAACTAGGGCCGCTGTGGAGCAAGATGGCGCTAGTGTGAGTTCCAATCTTTCCAATCGCCACGCCATACGCAGGGAACATCGGTAGTCGGCTGACTCACCTGACTCTTTGATGTCCGAAAACAAGGTGCGCGGAGTTTTGGAGCGGGTGCCGTGCAGAAGGACGCCCGGAGTGCGAGTCACGGTCCGGTTGATTTGCTGCTTCACCGAGATTGCGCCGATCACGGCGGACGGCCTCGGGGACTGTACAGCTCTGGTTGACGTGGTTGCGGCGGAGCTAGCGAAACTAGCAAAATCAGTGGGATTGGCGCCACGGAAGCCAAAGCAAATACAACGTTGCGAGTGGAGCATGTCTACCTGGGGGCAGAAGAACCTTAAAGCGAAAATGGCCTTGACACAAGGAGATGCGGAAAAGTCGGATCCCCTCCCTAAAGGTAAACGGGAACCTGGGGCCGCAAAGAAGATGACCGGGAAACCTGCGGGAGGTGGCGCATTGAAGGAGGGTGCTGGGGAGGAATGGGGTTATCGCCCTCCATCAGCAAACATTTCCCCATAGTTAAGTCACCCTCAATAATGCCTGAAATTACCTTACTATCAGTGATTGAACCTGATAATCCATCAACGTTGAGCCAAGTGGAAGGGGCCCCTGGGCAGGCGGACGCTTCCCAGATGGATACTTCCACAGCTGCACAGACAGGGGGGGTCACGACACTAAGGGACTTGCTCAATGACCAGGGCAGGCAAATGAAAGATAATAACGGCACAGGCAACTTGGCATCTCCCGCACTGAGAAAAAGCAATGCTATGAGCGATCTCAGGCCGGCAATTACAACGTCTCCGGCCCCAGAATCCCTTGCCTACGCCTCGGCGGCTGCTGCTGTCACGGCTGAAACGGGCCCTGACTCCCAGGCTGGCAGAGGGGAGGAATTTAATCTAGGCCTAGAAGATAACCCTGGGTCCCTGGCCCCTCAGACTCCGGACCCCGCTGGTGAATATTTTTACTCTGTATCCGATGGCTCCATGTCCGGCACGGAGAACGAAATAATCAGTTCGAGTGAAGGCAGTGTCTCAAATGATAATGAATCTGATCCTCCGGTTACCATGGGAACTATTCAGCAGAAGAAGAAATCGCGTAGTAAAAGACGAAGTCAGCTTAAATGGGACTACTCAGACTCTCTAACCTCTTTCCCCCTTGGGGAAGAGGCCTCCAAAACTCCACATGGGGAGAGCCCCAAAATCACATCAGAACATTCGGCAGAACCCTCTTTAACCTCTATACTGAGTACAATAAAGCAATTTCAAGAGGAAGTCCGATCCGACAATCGTACGGCTAAAGGGGCCGCCAAAAAAGCTACAAGGGGGCATAAGGAAGTTGAATAAGATCTGTACAGATATTGGTGACCGGGTTACAATGGTCGAAGGACGCACAGAGAATTTAGAGACCGATGTTGCCACCATAAAAGATCAAGGTGCCTCCCATGCGGCATGCCTAACAGATATAATGGCAAAAATGGAGGAACAAGAAAATAGACAACGACGGAACAATCTTCGTCTTTTGGGAATCCCCGAAGGAGTGGAAGGGAATGACCCAAGACGGTACATTGTCAGACTTCTTCGAGACGCTTTTCCTGAGCAGGCCAACTGGAACTGGGACCATGAGGTTCAAAGGGCGCATCGCTTCCCCTTCAATCTAAAACAGCGGAGAGATGGTAGTAGCTTTGGCAGCGAGAAACCCAGGGTCTTTTTGGTCTTCTTTGGGAACTTTCTTCTTAGGCAGATGGTTTATGATCAGGCTAGACCGAATTCCCAGAAAGAAGTTGATGGAGTAAAGTTTTTCGCTAAGCCTAATTTCTGCCACGCAACTGTGGAACAGAGGTGGCGACTCCGACAATTAATATCTCCTTTTCAACAGCAAGGTGCCCTGGTGTACCTAATGAACCCAGCTAGACTAAAAGTTATATTTAATGGATCCACTCGGGTCTTTTTGTCTGAAATTAAAGCTGGAGAACATCTGAAGGACATCACCGGTAAAAAAGGGCCGAACTAAGCTGGGTCTATCTTCAAGGCTAATGTGCTAAGCCGCGTAGATGTGGTAGTTCTGTGAATTGCTTTTTTCTTATATTTCTTTTTCTCTTTTTTCACATTCACTTATTATTTCATGTTTTTGTCACAAGGACATGGTTGTAAGGCCTTCTGTTCATCGCACGTAAGCCGGTTAGCTCTTTAAAACATGCCGACTGGCAGTAAGGATCTGCGTGGCCTGGTGGTTGGAATTCACATATGCTCACCATCATTCAGGGCTTTCCTGATTGCTCTAATTTTGGGGGGGGGTAAGGGAGGGAAGGGGGGACAATAGGAGTGCAGTGGGAGGAAATGTGGTGTTTTTTTATTCTATGGGTGCTGTGCAATCAGGAATGGGGCATGGGAGACTTATTACAGTTGACACAGAGGAAGCAGGGAACAAGAAGGAAATTGAGACTGGAAGGGGAGGGAAGCCAGAAACCCAAAAAAAAAGAGAGGGGGAAAAAAATGGGGAAAATTAAGACAAAAAAATGTGTGCATGTTGGAAAATGAATACTCATCTCTTTGTTGGTCGCAAAAGTATGATTTTTCTATGTTTTGGTCTGTTGCTGAAATCTATGTTGGGCTATCTAGAGGCTTTTTTTTTTTTGTCTTTAGAGTTATCACTTTTATTCTTTGAATGGTTTTTAGGCAAGGTCATTCAATCCAGACTATAAAATGAGTACGATGAATAACCTCAGAATTGTATCTGTAAACATCTGCAGCCTAAATGATGCCACAAAGAGGCAAAAAGTAGCACAGGGGTTACGCTCACTGGGGGCCGACATTGTTTGTCTCCAGGAGACGTATATTGAAGGAGCACAGAAACACCTGCTGAACTCACTGGGGTACAAAGTCATCAGGGGAACCTCTCAGGGCGCACGGGTAAAAGGAGTTGGGATTATGGCACAGAAAAAACTTCCTATAAAAATTAATAGAGTTAAATCTGATTCCCTTGGGAGATGGGTGATTGCAGGATGCTCTTTACCCCCTAATCTTGTTTTCACTATATGCTCCATTTATGGGAGTAATCTAGACGATCCGGGAATAATTAATTGGGTAAATGGAGAATTAGCACATTGGCCTCTTCCAATAATTCTCTGTGGCGATCTAAACATTAACTTGCCTAGCATATGGAAAATGAGTGACCAGTGGCACTATAGAGGTAGGAAGCCAAAGGTATATCAGGCTATACAAAACTTAATGTATACTCATGGTTTACATGATGTATGGGCTGAATTAAAACCTAAACAAGAGGGATTCACTTTTTTTTCAGCTCCCCATCTCTGTCTGGTAAGACTCAACTACTTTATGGTTTCTTCCTCTCTGGTGCGGGATTGCTCTATCGACATTGCACCACGATTTATGTCAGACCATAATCCACTCATTTTAAATATCGGGGGGCTGGGTTATAGAGGCGAAGGTTCGAATTGGAGTTTTGAAAAGGCGCTCCTATATGACAATGGATATCGGGCATACATGCAGGGCTGGATTCAAGAGTTTTTGAATATATATTGGGTCAGCCCCGACTATGGTCGTGTGGGACACCTTAAAGGCAGGTATTCGCGGAGAGACGCTGCAATTCTCCATCAGGAGAAATAAAAAGAGAAAATGCAGGTTTCTGTTCTGCAAGATAAAATGAAAAAAGCAGAAGAGAAATTAACACAGGCAGTCCAGCTAGGGGCAGAAATTGAAGCCGCACAGATTGAGGTAGTTGCTGCTAAAGCCGATATTGGGACTATATTCGTGGAGAGAGTGGCCGCAAAGTGGGCCTCGGCCCAGGAAAAACTATATGAGTGCAGTGAACTTATTGGTCATCAATTAGCCATCTCAACTAGACAACAGGCTATCGCCAATGTAATATCCTCAATTCAAGCTATTACAGGAGAGATTACTAATGACCCGGATAGGATACAGGGGGCTTTCCGAGAATTTTATAAAAATCTTTACACAGAGGAGAATACTTGGCCCTCCGAGCTTAGAGAAAGAGAAACTTCTGAATATTTTGAGACAATATCATTGTCCCAACTTAGTACGGAGAGTCACGATCAATTGGAAAATCCCCCGACGTGGGAAGAAATCTCTAAAGCACTTGCAAGCCTGCCGGATGGCAAAGCCGCTGGTATGGATTGCATTCCAGTGGAGTTTTATAAAAAAAAATCCCTCCAAATCAAAGATTTTTTTACGGAAGTGGTAATATCCATTTTTAACGGGGCTTCTCCACCCCCTTCTTGGTCTACAGCAAAAATCGTAATAATTCCCAAAAAAGATAAGCCACCACTAGAGATGTCTTCGTATAGGCCAATTACTCTTATAAATACCGACTCTAAAATATTATCCAAGATTATCGCATCTAGACTATCTACCAGCATTGAGTCTCTTGTTTCCAAATGGCAGCATGGGTTCATTCCCAAAAAGGGTACCACAGAACACATCCGTCGGGCTATCACTCTATTTGACGCCGCTAAAGTGACGGGAGACCCGTTCTCATTAATCTTACTTGATGCTGAAAAAGCTTTTGATCGGGTCTCCTGGCAATTTTTGTGGGGCGTCATGAGGCGGATGTGTTTTGGACCTAGGATAATGCAAGCGCTTCAAGCCCTATATCAAAATCCTACAGCCAGAATCTCAATCAATGGGAAAATGACGGAGCAAATAGAGATCTCACATGGGACGAGACAGGGGTGCCCTTGTTCCCCGCTGCTCTTCGCCATATATATTGATCCTCTTATTAAAAAAATCAAAGACAATCCAGAAGTTCAGGCGGTGAGCAGGTTTGGTATGGATATTAAGATTATGGCCTATGCTGACGATCTAGTAGTGGTGACCCCAGAACCCGAATTGGCCATCAGGGCCTTGGAACAAGAGGCTCAAGAGTTTGGGAAGTTGTCTGGATACGCGCTCAATTAACAAAAACACAGATTATTTTAAACGAAGGAATAAACTGGGAAGATAGCAGAGTAGTCCAGAAAGCTAAATATTTAGGGGTCAATATCGTTGCCGATATAGACTCAATAGTAAGGAAAAATTTGACTCCGTTAGCGGCTGATACTAAGAGAGCACTTAATAGAATCAACAATCTGCATCTGACCATAGTGGGGCGGTGTAATGTTTTAAAAATGATTTTCTTTCCTAAACTACTTTATTTTTTTAGGGCAATTCCTTTAGAATTTAACAAAAGCATGCTCCAAAAGTTCGAACAAATTTTTTCCCAATTCATCTGGGCTTATTCCCAGCCGAGGAGGGCTTTTAAACTGCTCTCTCTTCCTAGGGATAGAGGAGGGTGGGCGCTCCCTAACTTAAAATTGTACTACTGGGCCGCGGTATTACAATATTGCTCTGAATTATTGCATGAACATTCTGATACGAGTACTTCGGGACTTCCATCTCCCTATATATCACTACTCGGGGAGGCGGCGCATGGCTGTCTTTGGAGGCAACTAGAGTTCGGCTACTATAAGCGGGTCAGATTTAAGACTGATGAGCGCGTACAGGGTCTTTACCAACATACGTAGACTTTTCGGGCTGGGAAGACTAAATTACTATACACCTATCAATAACAATATTAACTTACCAATTATCTTCGGGAAGACGTATCTCCAAAAATGGTATAAAACAGGTATCTTAAAGTTAGGGGACTTAGTGACTTCTGAAGGAGTTCGGCCTTTTAATGACCTTAGAACTCATTACAACTTGAATGATAATCAGACTTTCTTATACTACGCCATAAAGACTTCTTGACCCGTAAGTCGGGAGGGCTGGCAGGTTTTGCAAAGCTAGATCTTATTGACAAACTGCAGGGTTCAGTTCCACCTCGGATCGGGTATATTTACTCAATATTAAATAGTCAAATGCCCGACGACCTGGTAAAGGTAGATGAAAAATGGCAGCAGAAACTGAATGTCCCCCGTAATACCTTTGGTCTCGCATTGAGCTCTGCTCAGTGCAATCTGATGTCAGCCAAATTACAGGCTCAATTTTATAAGACAGGATTCTTCTTATATATAACTCCCAGCAGAATTGCTAAATGGGGAACCGGAAGAGGAACATTATGTCCTAGATGTTCTGAGTTTAGCGCAGACTCGGTACATATGTTCGCCACCTGCGTGAAGTTAGAACCTCTGGTGAATAAAGTACAGCAGTTCCTGGGCAGAGTTTTATTGCGGGACATTCAATTAACTCCAGTAATTATTATGCTGGGTTTACTAGAAACGTTGAACAGAAGGAATGGGGGAGCTTTAATATTTGTAGCCATGACCATTCTTAGGATCTGCATAGCTTCCCACTGGATAGATCCAAATCCCCCAATGTTTTCGCAATGGCTGGCTCGACTGATAGCAACTTGCAAACTGGAGAGCGCCATCTATGCCAAAAAGGGCATGCGGGCAAAAATAAAAGGCTTAGAGATATGGGAGCCTTTAACCAGGTGGCTTAGACAAATGAATTCTTAGGGTTCGCCTAATGTATTTCTTATGTTGAGTTTTTGTTTGTCCCTATTTTTCTCACTTTCTATTTAATGTCATCAAAGGCTAATGGTTACTAAGATGGAAAGTCACTCGCACGGGAGAATATAAATGTAGTGTAAAACTGTTTATTGAATTCCCACTGCTTGTAAAATGTATTGTATTTGTTGCTGGGATTTGGGGTGGGGGGCGACGTAATGAATTATCCAGATTTTTGACCCTTTGTACTGCATATATATTTATAAAAAAAAAAAAAAAAAAGGAACTAGGGCCGCTGATACGCGGGGGCTGGAGGGGCCAGGCACCCCACCATTATAATGCCGACCGCGGCACTCGCGCTTTAGCTTTAAACATCTGAAGCAAAAACGCGGGTGCCGCGATTGCTTCAAAAGTAAGGAAATAGAAAATGTGCATTTTTTTCTATTTCCTTACTTTTGAAGCAATTGCGGCACCCGCGCTTTAGTTCAGATGTTTAAATCTAAAGCGCGAGTACCGCAATTGAAACTAAAGTAAACAAATAGGGGGCAAAATGGCCCCCGCATGTTTTTTTTTCTTCTGTATGTTTACTTTTGTTATAATGGCGGCACCGGCGCAGGTGCCCCATTGAAACAAAAGTTAGTAAACAGGGAAGGAAAAAAAGCATGTAATCAGTTGTCCCATTTCCATGCTGCCCTGAAAGGTAGAGGTTGTGGTTCAGGGGTTAGAGCTGCTGACTCGGGAGCTGGGGACCAGTGTTCAAGCATCGGCTCAACAATAGTAAATATTAGCGGCTCAACAATTGTATTTATTAGCAAATCACAGATCTTTTAATAATAAATAAACAGGGATCTCTTAGGGGAAGAGGAGAGAGGCAAAAGAAAAATAACTTAATCTCCCAGTGCCTATCCAAAAATGAATGTGTCCGTCTGTAACGTAACTGGTGTTCTTCTTGTAAAGTGCTTCAATACCTTCGGGTGGAGCTTGCCTGACCTGCAACAGCCAGATGGGAAGAGAGGCCATCACACAGTACAGTGTGATGGCCAACTAATGTTGGAAAACGAGGCAGTATCTGTGAGGCCTGCACAAATAACATGACTACATTTGTCCTTCACTGGGAACCAAACACCCAATTGTAGCGCCTGACTCTCAGAGGGTAGCGTTGCAGAGCAGTCTGAGGCTTACTCAAGGGAGGTGGTGTGGGCTAGTAATCGCCATTACAGGTGCACAGAAATAACACTCAATAATTGATTGTCCAGTCTGTACTTTGCTTTATAAAAGTAAGAGTACATTTATTAAACACACACACTACTTAATACTATGCAACAATTTACAAATATACATAAGCTGTCGGAATTACTTTGTGACATTGCATAACATTTCCACCCCTCCCAAAGGGGGGTGGGGTCTAGTACCACCACTCCCATGTATGCACATCATCTTGCCCCCTAATGCCGTGGGTTGAACATAACCTGGAACGAGGGCCCTGCGCACTGGCACCATCCCAGTGGCGACCCACCCTATTATCTCAACGAGCATTAACCATAGGTACACCTGCCCTGGTGACACATAACCCTGACTGAGCATCTCATATTGTCCATACAGTATGCACCCCTACATCTTTAGCAGCTAACAGTCTGGGTTGTTCTTCACCTAAGCGCAGCAGCAAGAATACATGTTTAAGCATCACCTTAGAATGATAGTACTTATCACCTTTGTTTATCATCATAATGCATTGCAATTACAGCCCCTAAAGGCATCACAGATGAATCACAGGATTAAGCATATACAGCCAGACACCCTAGCAGGAATGTCTGGAAACATAACCCCACTTTGCTTATGACATCACCTTACACAGGTACTTCACATAACACATGTGACTTTCAGTCCCTCTGAAAGAAATAACGTTAGTAATTGCATTTCTGGTGCAATTACACCTCTTCACCTCCAGGGGATGCCCTTCTCTAGACATCCCCAACTCAGCCCTTCACATCTTGATGCACTTCTCAATACACCCCCAGCTGTAGAACAAAAGTTCTAGCCCAGGAGGTGTTAAAATGCTGGCTGAGCCCTTGAGGGGTTATTCTTTTCAAGTCCCCATGAGACTTAGGGGGGGGGACATCCATTTTCGTGCTGGGGGAGACTGCGTTGCTCCTGCAGCTCCCCCTGCACCTGGGCACTCACTTGGTGGTGACCCCGTTCTCCTGGGGCCACCACAACCAGAGAAAAAGCGGTTTTCCCCTTGCAGGCCGGTCCAGGCCTGCAAGGCATTATGGGGCGATTCCTCGTTCTTCGTGAATATTAGAGCAGCGGCTCCCCCGCTGCTCCGGGGAGAGCTGCGCTGCCTTTTGGCCTGGCGCTTCGCGCCGCATCCAGTTCATAGTTGGGGGGCCCGGTCCCACCCGGACCCCCAGGGGATGCATCGTAGCTCGGGGAGCCCACCCCCGGCTACTCCTTCCACGGTGAGTGTTTCGGCTCGGGGAGCCCACCCCCGGCCGCTCCTTTCTTCACGGGGGCCCGGTCCCACCCGGGCCTCCCGCAGTGCAGCCACGCTGGAGGGCAGCCCGGGGAGCCCACCCCTGGCTGCCCCTGCCGTCTCTTCTGGTCTGCCCGCTCCTGCGGGCAGACACGGAGCTGCTGACGGTCCGTCCGGACCTCGGGGGAGTGCGACGGCACTCCCCCGCCTTCCTCCAGCCACGGGGGAGTGCGGCGGCACTCCCCCGGTCTCCGCCATCCACTTGGGGCCTGGAGATGGGGTCCCGGGCCCCCAGCCACTTCTTTACGTGGGGCGCGACGGCGCCCCCTGGCTTCATCTTCTCTGCCGGCAGCTTCGGGGCCATTCTTCACGGGGAGCGCGACGGCGCTCCCCGACTTAGCTTCACCGCGAGGGGGGTTGTGCGACGGCGCGCCCCCTTCCTCTCTGCTACCGTCTTCGGGACCCGGAGTTCGGATCCCGGGCCCTTTACACCATGCCCAGGGGGGCGCGACGGCGCTCCCCTGTCTCCCGTTTCGGTGGGGGCCAGGGTGGGCTCCTGGCACCCCACGGGGGCATTCTTCACGGGGAGCGCAACGGCGCTCCCCGCCTTATCTTCGCGGGGCGCGACGGCGCTCCCCCGCCTCCATCTTCCGCGGGGGCCAGGGTGGGCTCCTGGCCCCTCTGCAGGGCATTTTCACGGGGAGCGCGACGGCGCTCCCCGGCTTCACTTCTGCTGGGGGGCAGCCCCCGGGACCTGACCCACCCCGGGGGCATTCTCTGGACCGGCGGCGGAGCCCCACACACTTCGTCGTCGGTTGGCCAAGGGTCAAAGGTCGCCTACCTTCTGGGGGGCATATCTCAGCCCCCAGGGGTCCGATCTTCGTGATTTTGGCCTCTTCTTGCTCCTGATGGCGCTCCCCAGCCACTGGGAGCACTCTCCTTTGCCCTCCTTGTCTCCAAGAGGGTGCACTCAGCAGGCAGCGGTCCTCACTGGCTCCCTGCGCCAGCCTTTCGCCTGGCTCTCCTCCTGGGCCTCTCTTCTCCCTGCGCAGAGGCCCCCGCTTCTGCGCACTGGTCCTGGACTCTTCTCCTGGTGCTGTTCAGGATCCTAGGACAGTCAGGGGGTTCCTCCTTCCAACTTCCCATTGCACCAGGCTCCAGCACCCTCTGCCTCAGCAGACCACACCCCAGAGAGACCTTCTCTTCCTGTGCAAACACTTTTTAAGAGAATGGGGAGGGGGCTGGCAGGAAGTCTCTGTTTGTCCTATCAAACAGCGACACATCACTTCACTGCCCCTGCTCCCTCCTTCCTGCCCAGGACTCTGGGTTGGTTCAAGATGGCGTCGTCCAGGGTCTCCTGCCACATGGTCTCTGAAAGCCCCTTCCCCCCAGAGCTGCCTTTTCCCTTGTGCAGCTAGGTGCCTGGCACTCAGTGACAGCTGCTGATGGATTAGCCTGTAGCTCCACCCATCCGCTTTCCTTGGAGGGAAGGTCATCAATCCAGGCTGCTGGGGTCAGCCCCCAGCGAGGCCCTGGTTATGAGCTGACTCAGAGAAATATAACATTTCTGGATGACCCAAAAGCAGTACAAATATGACTTTGGACTCTGCAGAATACTTCTTCTCACATAGGTTACAGTGGACTTTGGTGCGTATCTGGAATTTGTAGGCCCTAGGAAAGTAAAACTAGCCCATGTGCTCCCTATCCCCATAAGAGAATAATGGAATAAACACTGTAAAACACACTGACTTTCCCTGGCATGTTTCTTCCCACTGTATAAAGCCTATTTCATGTCACCACCCAATTCTGCATAAGTCCTGCCACACCATTCACTTTGTAGCTGCTCCTGGGCTGCGCACGCCAGGAATCTCCCTGCGCAGCCCGTACACGTGTGCACACGCATGTACACATGTGTCTGCATGTAACCAGCCCGGTGCCCCTTACTCCAGCTGCTGCGCAGTGGCCTAGTCAAGCTAGGGGGACACCAGTAAAATCCACATGCAGTCTCCTTCATCATGAGTTCACTGTGGGTGAGTCCCAACTTATGAGGCTCTCCCACAGTAAAAGCTCAACAAATAGGTGCTCAAAAAGCGAAAAATACGGGCGGCTCAGAGTGTCAGAACCACCTTCTAACACCAACTAATATGTTCTCAGAGTGAAATCGCCAGAAAGAGAACTAAACACACAAGGAAGGGACTTTGACAGAAACAAACTGGGGTGGTGTGGTGAGCAAAAGAATGATGGATTTAACCCAGATCCTTGTGACTGGGGGTGAATGTTTGCATTGTCCAGCATTCCGTCCATCAATTGTTTCTTTTGCATTTGTTGCCCTAAGTGGGAAGGGTATGCCCAGACGTGGGTCCCGTGCTCACTACACCACTGGATTCAAGCTAGCCTGGCTGAAGAAGGGTGATGCCCTGAAACCGGTCCCAGGATGCTTGTTTCCGGTCCAGGGAGGACCTGTCTTGGCAGTTCGGGCTGGTCTGTTCCCACAAGGAACAGTGTCAAGACTGATTTGCATATGGCTGGGTCCAAACTGGGGTGGTGTGGTGAGCAAAAGAATGATGGATTTAACCCAGATCCTTGTGACTGGGGGTGAATGTTTGCATTGTCCAGCATTCCGTCCATCAATTGTTTCTTTTGCATTTGTTGCCCTAAGTGGGAAGGGTATGCCCAGACGTGGGTCCCGTGCTCACTACACCACTGGATTCAAGCTAGCCTGGCTGAAGAAGGGTGATGCCCTGAAACCGGTCCCAGGATGCTTGTTTCCGGTCCAGGGAGGACCTGGCTTGGCAGTTCGGGCTGGACTGTTCCCACAAGGAACAGGGTCAAGACTGATTTGCATATGGCTGGGTCCAAACTGGGGTGGTGTGGTGAGCAAAAGAATGATGGATTTAACCCAGATCCTTGTGACTGGGGGTGAATGTTTGCATTGTCCAGCATTCCGTCCATCAATTGTTTCTTTTGCATTTGTTGCCCTAAGTGGGAAGGGTATGCCCAGACGTGGGTCCCGTGCTCACTACACCACTGGATTCAAGCTAGCCTGGCTGAAGAAGGGTGATGCCCTGAAACCGGTCCCAGGATGCTTGTTTCCGGTCCAGGGAGGACCTGGCTTGGCAGTTCGGGCTGGACTGTTCCCACAAGGAACAGGGTCAAGAATGATTTGCATATGGCTGGGTCCAAACTGGGGTGGTGTGGTGAGCAAAAGAATGATGGATTTAACCCAGATCCTTGTGACTGGGGGTGAATGTTTGCATTGTCCAGCATTCCGTCCATCAATTGTTTCTTTTGCATTTGTTGCCCTAAGTGGGAAGGGTATGCCCAGACGTGGGTCCCGTGCTCACTACACCACTGGATTCAAGCTAGCCTGGCTGAAGAAGGGTGATGCCCTGAAACCGGTCCCAGGATGCTTGTTTCCGGTCCAGGGAGGACCTGGCTTGGCAGTTCGGGCTGGACTGTTCCCACAAGGAACAGGGTCAAGACTGATTTGCATATGGCTGGGTCCAAACTGGGGTGGTGTGGTGAGCAAAAGAATGATGGATTTAACCCAGATCCTTGTGACTGGGGGTGAATGTTTGCATTGTCCAGCATTCCGTCCATCAATTGTTTCTTTTGCACAATTAGTAACCAATGGCAATCCGCGGGTTCACCAAACCCCACAGAACAGATATAACAGGTCGATCTAAGCTCAACCTAAAAATGTTTTGGGGTAACCAGTAGATTAGCTCCTGCTGGTCATTTATCTACTAGAAGAAAGGGATAAACAAACTACCTGACCTCAAACAAAAGAGGGGACAGTCAGTACACTTAGAAGAAACAGGAGAGGACCACTGCTTTAAATAGGTACTGAGTATCTGCACTTCTTTATTTTGAGAGGGCGAGTAGCAGCACTTCTCAGCATAGGTGCGATACTTTTCATTGGACAGTAGTGGCACTTCGCTGAAGCATATTATAATTTTCCATTTGAAGCACTGAGAAGGATGTACAGAACCTTTGTCACATCAACGTGGCTTGGAGTCATGTCCGTAACAAGCCCAGGTTTCCTGGCAGCTTCAGAGCTTCTAGCCTCGTTATCAAGGGGACTGCTCTGCACCCTGTAGCCAAGACCATGGCTTCCGGCCAATACCCTCACTAGGATTGGAGGGCCTCTGAAAATCCTTTTTTCTTTTTTTTTTCTTTATTGACATTTGACTCATGCAAACATTATATCAGGACATATGAACCATGCTTACATTCAAAGTCTCATGTTAACAATATCTCGGCCCACATAGTCCATTGTATCCTACTGCTAACAGGCATCGCGTTAGAAGCCGCTGGGCATCCTATCAACGAAAGTGGGGAGAACATTTGTATTGGGTAGAGAAAGCATATAAATGTTACTCCCCACCCCACACAACCCCTGGGGCTTTCAACAGAGAGTAATGCCCTGTGTTATGAGTTTACTGACATTTTGACAGATTCCTTCGGGGCTTGCAGTACAAAGTAACGTCATCTGTTTTATTACACACATATTGACAGATGGCCAAGTGCAGTATCAAGTTCACACAGTTCTAATCCAAAATAATTCAGACATGTTTATTGACATGAGGTGTGCATACTCTTAGAAAAAGCTTGTATCTTATACTAACTAAACAAATTAAGGAATTGCATAATCGTATCTGTTGTATGTTTATCACTAAGTCGCTTTGAAATAAGCACAGTAACTTTTTTATAGTGAATAAACATTTAGTTTTTCTACTGCAAAAGACTCAGATGTATTCATCAGTAATGTGGTATCTTGTTTATCCACCCTGGTTCTTATATGTTTGTCCCACAAACACAAGCCTAGCATATGATGGAGACTGGTTAGACCAGAATGAATGGCATTACATTGACACCAAGACGGTGTAATGGCAGACATGATTGACAGGTTGATATCATGCTGGTGTCAAATTCCACACATGCCACAGTACTGGTATGTGTATGTGTGGCAGTCAGGCCAGGAATTTTATGAGGGTGAACTTTATCTCATCTAAAACTGTGTGTGGCGCCCGATCATGGAGCACGCACGATAAGCATAAAATTAGCAATGCTTAGTTTTGCTTTGCAGAGGTTAGTGGACACTTCCCCAGTTAATTTACTGTTCCCTTCCCACACGCTTTTGAGTTTGATCAAGCGCTTCACAGATTTATTTGAAGGTTTCAGGAAATCCCTTTGAATAGTATCCAGGTCGTTACATTTTATTTGTCATGGAGAAGTCGCCTGCACTGTCGCTTTTAGGGCTTGCAGTGATAACATTGAATAGAATTTTAAATGTTTGTGACCTTGTGCATTGTAACTGGTGCTCATGTAAAGCGCTGCAATACCTTCGGATCGAGTTTGCGCTATATGAAACTGCAAAAGATAAAAAATAAAATACGATTCTGTAATCAGTCACCGAGGCATGTGCATCTTGGTGATATAGAAGGTCAGGCTGGAAGAGGCATCTCTTTGTCTACAACTACCCGGGGTTGCTAGACATCCAGGCCACTCCATCCGCAGAGGGCGGCCGAAGGTGAAACAAATGAATGAACAGGTTTCAAGCCAGGAGTGGTACAAGTTGTCAAGATTATCTTCCAGGACATTCTGGTGCCTTGTATATCTTTTTTTTATTTTTTATTATGCAGATACATAGGGTAATCAATAATATATCGAATCACTAATCAATATTTAATCAACAATTTACATCATACATTGAGGTATTGAGTTCAAATATGGGCATTCAAATTAATCTTATCAGAACGACTTTAAAAACTTTCAATATAGTGCAGATGTGCCGGAGATTACGCATATTCTGATACTCCTAGCAGCCATATTATTCAACATTTGGAGTAAAGTGCCATATATTAATACATTTCCAAGAAAGTGCAGATGTGCCCAAAATATGCATACTTTCATTTTCCTGTAAACAATATTTTTCATATATATATATATATATATATATATATTCACTGAAAAAACCATAGGTTTTAGGGACAATTATAGTTAGTTGGACATTTCACTCGTACAAAACCCGTGAAATTCCCCTGTTATAGTTAGTTCAGCTAACTATAACTCGCGCCCCGCAATGCACTGCTGATGACGTCACATATTACATCACTCATGACATGGTCAGTGACATCACTGATGACATCACTGATGACATCTCAAATGACATCACTGATGACATCATCCAGTGACTGTGTGTTTCTGTAAAGTTTAAATATTTTTAATATATATAGGAAAAGACGTATTGAAGAATGAGTGGGTGTCTAAGTGTCTGTATGGATGATTTAGTAGGTGCGTGACTGACTCTATAAGTGAGTGATTTAACGTATCTTACTGAATGCATGGGTTAGTGACTAAACTGGGTGAATGTCTGTATCCGTCTGTCTGTTGCTGTGTAAGTGGCTGCATGTGTTTGTGAATAGCTACATGAGTGTCTATATGAGTTATTGAATGGTTCTCTGAGTATCTGTATGGGTGCCTCAGTGTTTGTGTGGGAGGGGTGTGTGCGACTCTGTGCATAGATGTGTGAGTGGGTGATTCACTGGGTGGATGGTTTCAAGAGTGCATCTGTGATAGACTGTATGGGTGGGTAAGTGTGTGTAAGAGTGTGTTAGTGAGTGAATATATGTCCCAGTGGTACATGTGTGAGTAACTACATATGTGAAAGGCAGTATATATGTGTGTTGGAGTATATAAATAGCTATAAGCTGAGAGTGAGTGATTGTGATAGTGGCTGTATGGATGAGTGTGTGCTTGTATCAGTGATTGTATAAGAGCGTAACAATGTGGTAGTATTTGTATGATTAAGTGAGCTGGTGTGTGTATAACTGTATAGGTGAGTAAATGGCAGTGTGTTTAATTATTTGCATGACTGACTAGGTGTGTGAGTACCTCTATGGATGAGTGGCGGTGTTTGAGTGTCTATATAGGAGTAAGAGTGCATATGATAGTCCTGTACTGAGTGACCATAAGTATGAGTGACTGTACGGGTGAGTGAGTGGATGTGTGTGTGTAGACCTAAGAATCAGTGAGTGGGTATGTAGTTATTGGTGTTGGAGTGTCTATGGTTTTGCGAATGGCAGTCTGTAATTTAGATTGGGTATATCAAAGGTTATATTAGGGTGTGAGGAGGTGCATCAGATTATCACGTGGATGATGTCATCAGTGATGTCATTTGAGATGTCATGAGTGATGTCATCAGTGATGTCACTGACCATGTCATGAGTGATGTAATATGTGACGTCATCAGCAGTGCATTGCGGGGCGCGAGTTATAGTTAGCTGAACTAACTATAACAGGGGAATTTCACGGGTTTTGTACGAGTGAAATGTGCAACTAACTATAACTGTCCCTAAAACCTATGGTTTTTTCAGTGAATTTCAAAGGTTTTTTAAATGCTAATTTCCAACTATAACGTGTCTGAAACCTATGGTTTTTTCAGTGAATTTCAAAGGTTTTTTAAATGCTAATTTCTAACTATAACGCCCCTAAAACCTATGGTTTTTTCAGTGAATTTCAAAGGTTTTGTAAATGACAATTTTTAAATGTATTAATTGTTATATTTATTTTTTTGATACTGATTTACTACATTTTTTAAAACTATTTATTTTTATATATTTTATTTATTAAATTACATTGTAATTACATTATACATTACATTACAAAATATACTTTCTCAGAATGAATTACTTTAGTTTAAATAGTTTGCAAATAGGCAATAGAGTTTTAAGTACAGTAGTTACAGTTGTTGCAATGGGCAACACAATTTCAAACACAATGCAACATTGAGCTCAATGTGAATTTCTAGTTAAATGCAATTAGTTACTTTATGGATTACTTTTCTAACCACAGGACTGGATCCTAGATTCAGTCCTGGGACATCTCCTGTAAACAGTTGAGTAAAAGCGTTTTGGTTACAGTAGTGATTTTTAAGGAATATTATTGTATTTTAAAAGTTGACACTTAGAAACTTTTTCACATAGAATCACCAATGTTATCCTACGGGAGGAAATTCACTTAGCAGGTAAGTAGTGTTATCGTTACTTTTTCTTACTCAGTGTTGGATCCTGGATCCAGCACTGGTGCATCTCCTGTAAACAGTTGAAAGAATGCGTTTAAGTCATACAGGCGATTTTTAAGGAATATTTGTAATTTGTGAAAATCGACACTTTGAAACTTTTCTGCTGAAAACCAGACAATGGATTCCTATGGAAGGAAATGTAAGTTACTGGTAAGTACGGTTAGAATTACTTTTCAGGGTCAGTGCTGGGCTAAAAGATGCAGCACTGGGTTCTCTCCTGATAACAGGTGAGTAAATTGGAATTCGTACTTTGGTTGATTTTAGAGGAATATTATAAAGTTCCAAAACTCCACACTTAGAAGAATTTCCAAGTGAAACCAGTCAATGTTAGCCTATGAAGGAAATTCAAGTTACCGGCAAGTACGGTTAAAATTACTTTTCAGGACCAGTACTGGGCTGAAAGATGCAGCACTGAGGTCTCTCCTGATAACAGGTGAGTAAATCGGAATTCGTATTTCGGCTGATTTTAGAGGAATATTTTAAAGTTCCAAAACTCCACACAGAAGAATTTCCAAGTGAAACCAGTCAATGTTAGCCTATGGAAGGAAATTCAAGTTACTGGTAAGTACGGTTAAAATTACTTTTGAGGATCAGTACTGGGCTGAAAGATGCAGCACTGAGGTCTCTCCTTATAACAGGTGAGTAAATCGGAATTCGTATTTCGGCTGATTTTAGAGGAATATTTGTATGTTTCAAAAATCAACACTTAGAAACTTTTTCAGCAAAAAGCAGGCAATGATATCCTATGGAAGGAAATTCAAGTTACTGGTAAGTACGGTTAAAATTACTTTTGAGGATCAGTACTGGGCTGAAAGATGCAGCACTGAGGTCTCTCCTGATAACAGGTGAGTAAATCGGAATTCGTATTTCGGCTGATTTTAGAGGAATATTTTAAAGTTCCAAAACTCCACACAGAAGAATTTCCAAGTGAAACCAGTCAATGTTAGCCTATGGAAGGAAATTCAAGTTACTGGTAAGTACGGTTAAAATTACTTTTGAGGATCAGTACTGGGCTGAAAGATGCAGCACTGAGGTCTCTCCTTATAACAGGTGAGTAAATCGGAATTCGTATTTCGGCTGATTTTAGAGGAATATTTGTATGTTTCAAAATCAACACTTAGAAACTTTTTCAGCAAAAAGCAGGCAATGATATCCTATGGAAGGAAATTCAAGTTACTGGTAAGTACGGTTAAAATTACTTTTGAGGATCAGTACTGGGCTGAAAGATGCAGCACTGAGGTCTCTCCTGATAACAGGTGAGTAAATCGGAATTCGTATTTCGGCTGATTTTAGAGGAATATTTTAAAGTTCCAAAACTCCACACTTAGAAGAATTTCCAAGTGAAACCAGTCAATGTTAGCCTATGGAAGGAAATTCAAGTTACTGGTAAGTACGGTTAAAATTACTTTTCAGGACCAGTACTGGGCTGAAAGATACAGCACTGAGGTCTCTCCTGATAACAGGTGAGTAAATCGGAATTCGTATTTCGGCTGATTTTAGAGGAATATTTGCACAATGGTGAAGGGAGGGGGCGGGGCCTGAGGTGACATCTGTGCAAACGCGCCCGTGGCGCGTTTTAAGTTGGGGGATTAAGTCCCCTCGAATCATGAGGGTCCCTAGGGGCCAACTAGCCCACCAGGAACCTCCAGTATGCGCCAGGGGCTGCGTTGCAGAGACGTGTAGAGAGGCCACACCCCTTTACACCTCTCTGCAACGCAGCTCTGTGGCGCTTTCTGGATGTACCTGTTGGGCTAGTTGGCCCCCAGGGACCCTCAGGATTGAAGGGATTTAATTCCCCATCTTAAAACGCGCCACGGGGCCTGTTTGCACACGTCACCTGAAGCCCCGCCCCTCCCTTCACCACTGTGCAAACGCGCCCTTGGCGTGTTTTAAGTCGGGGGATTAACTCCCTTGAATCCTGAGGGTCCCTGGGGTGCAACTAGCCCACCAGCTACCTCCATTAAGCGCCACAGAGCTGCGTTGCAGAGAGGTGTAAAAAGGGGCGTGGCCTCTGTACACCTCTCTGCAAGGCAGCCCCTTGGCGCATACTGGAGGTTCCTGGTGGGCTAGTTTCTAAGGTTTTTTAAATGCTAATTTCTAAC
Organism: Calotriton arnoldi; assembly: GCA_963921515.1. NCBI lineage: Eukaryota > Metazoa > Chordata > Amphibia > Caudata > Salamandridae > Calotriton > Calotriton arnoldi. The sequence goes on along the minus strand of CAWUFW010004991.1, from coordinate 944,008 downwards.
TATAACGTGCCTGAAACCTATGGTTTTTTCAGTGAATATATATATATTTATTATACTATGTATACATGTGAAAATGTCTCGGTCCCCTGTTTGCCTCGGTGGCACGGAAAAAATGGGTGGAACTGACGTCAGCACGCCGACGAGGTTCTCTTATGGCTCCGATGACGTCATACGGTGTCGCGAGCGGAGCCGTGCTATTATGACGTCCTCGTTGACGTGGGAGAGCTAGGAAAGAATTTCCGTGGAATGCTGGTGCAGGGGATATTCACCTAAGTGTACAGGCTAGTCCTTTGGGAGCAACTGTTTATGTTGCCACTCCAGAAACAGAAACCAGTGATCCGAGGGCAGAGGCCCTGCAGATGGCACACGAGGTGGGGTGCCCAGTCGTGTGCACCGGCGGGGCAGCGAAGTGACAAGCACCACAACCCACAAAAAAGGTAACGAGGGCACTGAATAACACAGGATCTTCTCTTTGTATCTGGCAGGAACAACGAAGTTAAAATTCCCTAGTACCAAAATGTAGAATTAGTGCTACAACGGTCTTCAAGAGGACCTGCGATGCCGCTTCTGCCTCCCGTACCCTGGAGGCTGCACATGGGTCAGGCGGTACGGTCATACTGCGGTGGGACGCACACTCGTTGACCTCTCATGGCACTGCTCCACACTTCAGGGAGGACGCTTTCCATTAGCTATGTTTTCTGATGACATGTCGCGCCGGCCCCGTCCAACAACAGAACTCCTTTAGATCCAAACAGACTCTTCCACTCTCTTACCGGAAGTGAAACCAGGCCACGCAGACACTTTCACAATACAACAGCCGGGAATGCACTTTTCGGTTAAAAAAACACATTCCTTCCTCCTAATTAATCAAATAAACGTCTCACTGAAGAACAGGGGCCAGCTTCGATCGGTAAACAGCCGTTACAACGACTTTTACTTTGCGATACCATTACAACGCATGCATTACCACGCATGCGTTGTACATCACAAAGTCATTACTACGCATTTTTAGAACGCATGGTCATTTACCACGCATGCCTTTACAACAAATTTTGTTGTAAAGGTATGTATGGTAAATGACCATGCGTTCTAAAAACATGTAGACGATCCATGTCGTTGTAAGGAAACAGAGGCTGTTCCGTTTCCTCACAACGACGTGCACCGCCCCTCAGAGACGACGTGAAGCAGGAACCACGAGGAGAGAGGAACCACGAGGAGTGTGAGGTAAAGGGGATTGGGCATGGGGTGGGGGTTTCTTTTCTAGGGTTTAGGGTAGTGCAGTGGTGTTTGGGTGGTGTAGGGGGTCGTGCTGGGGGTAGTGTTTTAGGGTTTAGGGTAGTGCAGTGGTGTTTGGGTAGTGTAGGGGTCGTGCTGGGGGTAGTGTTTTAGGGTTTAGGGTAGTGCAGTAGTGTAGGGGGTCGTGCTGGGGGTAGTGTTTTAGGCTTTAGGGTAGTGCAGTGGTGTATGGGTAGTGTAGGGGTCGTGCTGGGTTAGTGTTTTAGGGTTTAGGGTAGTGCAGTGGTGTTTGAGTAGTGTAGGGGGTCATGCTGGTGGTAGTGTTTTAGGGTTTAGGGTAGTGCAGTGGTGTTTGTGTAGTGTAGGGGGTCATGCTGGGGGTAGTATTTTATGGTTTAGGGTAGTGCAGTGGTGTTTGGGTAGTGTAGGGGTCGTGCTGGGGGTAGATTTAGGGTTTAGGGTAGTGCAGTGGTGTTTGGGTAGTGTAGGGAGTCGTGCTAGGGTAGTGTTTTAGGGTTTAGGGTAGTGCAGTGGTGTTTGTGTAGTGTAGGGGGTTGTGCTGGGGGTAGTGTTTTAGGGTGTATGTTAGTGCAGTGGTGTTTGGGTAGTGTAGGGGGTAGTGCTGGGGTAGTGTTTTAGGGTTTAGGGTAGTGCAGTGGTGTTTGTGTAGTGTAGGGGGTAGTGCTGGGGGTAGTGTTTTAAGGTTTAGGGTAGTGCAGTGGTGTTTGGGTAGTGTAGGGGTTCATGCTGGGGGTAGTGTTTTAGGGTTTAGTGTAGTGCAGTGGTGTTTAGGTAGTGTAGGGAGTCATGCTGGGGTAGTGTTTTAGGGTTTAGGATAGTCCAGTGGTGTTTGTGTAGTGTAGGGAGTCGTGCTGGGGGTAGTGTTTTAGGGTTTAGGGTAGTGCAGTGGTGTTTGGGTAGTGTAGGGGGTCGTGCTGGGGTAGTGTTTTAGGGTTTAGGGTAGTGCAGTGGTTTGTGTAGTGTAGGGGGTCGTGCTGGGTTCTAGTGTTTCAGGGTTTAGGGTAGTGCAGTGGTATTTGTGTAGTGTAGGGGGTAGATTTAGGGTTTAGGGTAGTGCAGTGGTGTTTGGGTAGTGTAGGGGGTCGTGCTGGGGGTAGTGTTTTTGAGTTTAGGGTAGTGCAGTTGTGTTTGTGTAGTGAAGGGGGTCGTGCTGGGGGTAGTGTTTTAGGGTTTAGGGTAGTGCAGTGGTGTTTGGGTAGTGTAGGGGTCAACCAACATGAATTTGTCCTTGTGTGATGTAACCAATGCTCATGTAAAGCACTCCAATACCTGACCAGTCTGCACTATATAAAACTGCATTCTGTCATTGGGCTATACGTGGGCTACCTCTGGGTGATATTTGTGCTACATTTGGGCTCTTTTTTCTCTGGTGGCCATCTTGGGAGACTTATTTGTTATGAAGTTTCCTAATTTCCTCATTTACTACAGTCTCCTCAGTAGGAAATGCTTTCAGTTTTTTACTTTGATTCCATCAAGAAGGCATTCAGATGTGTCACACATTTGCCATAAATTCAGAATGTTAGCACTCTAGTTGTTCATTAGATCACTGTAGTAAAGCTACTGCTCACCAAGGAGTTAACTGGAAGTCTACTGCTGGTATTGAAAGTGATTGTTTCAGTCTGCATGTCAGAATTTTCTAATGAAATAGAAGAGGATTTGAGATCTCACTTAAAACATGCCCTAAATTTTCTTTTTGCAGCACTAACCATAATTTCTATGGCAAAATGAACCCCCTCATTTTGTTCCTTTTTAAATTAAATGTTTTAAGTGTTACCAGTTTATTCCAATCAAGATGGCTTCAGGTGTGCCATACTTTTGTCATAAGTAAGGCTGTTAGCACTCTAGTTGTTCTTTAGAACACTCTGAGAAGCTGCAGTAGAACACAAAGGCATCAACTGACAGGCTGCTCCTGTTGAAATATAACAGGAAGATATTTGAGATCTCACTTAAAACATGTCCTAATTTTTCTTTCTACAGCACTAACCATAATTTCTATGGCAAAATGAACCCCCTCATTTTGTTCCTTTTTAAATTAAATGTTTTAAGTGTTACCAGTTTATTCCAATCAAGATGGCTTCAGGTGTGCCATACTTTTGTCATAAGTAAGACTGTTAGCGCTCTAGTTGTTCTTTAGAACACTCTGGGAAGCTGCAGTAGAACACAAAGGCATCAACTGACAGGCTGCTCCTGTTGAAATATAACAGGAAGATATTTGAGATCACACTTGAAACATGTCCTAATTTTTCTTTCTACAGCACTAACCATAATTTCTATGACAAAATGAACCCCATCATTTTGTTTCTTTTTAAATTAAATGTTTTAAGTGTTACCAGTTTATTCCAATCAAGATGGCTTCAGGTGTGCCATACTTTTCTCATAAGTAAGGCTGTTAGCACTCTAGTTGTTCTTTAGAACACTCTGGGAAGCTGCAGTAGAACACAAAGGAATCAACTGACAGTCTCTGCCATTGTTGGATGTACATGTTTTACTGAGAATGTCAGACTTCATTCTCACATGACTGAGAAAGATAATGTGAATTTACAGAAAATATGCTCTCATTTTAGCTTCTGGAGCACCTTCCAAAACTGTATGGGACAAGCATGTGAAAATAGTTTTCTCTCAAACATGATTCATGATATCCCAGCAGAAGGTTTTTCACAGGGTAAAATCACCTTAGAACACACCACAATTCCTGAAATTAGTATGGTACCATCAACAAATGAATTCTAATGTAACTAAAGTCTGTTATCACCCTTTATAGTTCTCCTTTTGGTAACCCTCAAAATCTTCGATTCACTACAATGCATTTCAATGGGGTACTATCATTTATATTGGTCCCAAGATGGCTGCCAGCAATTCTAGGATGAAGTGCTGACAGCCGATCAGATCTCACGATGACATGTGTGGTTAGGCTCCGCCCAGATATATATGTGTTTTTACTTTTGATTTTCTCAGCAACTACTGAACGGATTTACACCATTTAACAAAAGGGTTCTTTCTGAACCAAGAACTACCTCTTTGCCAAATTTGGTGTAATTCCGTTCAGCAGTTCGGGCTGTAGCCTTGCATAAAGTTTCCTATGGGAAATTGATTTTTTGACTCTTATTTTTTTAATTTCTCCGCAACTACTGAACGGATTTACACCATTTAACAAAAGGGTTCTTTCTGAACCAAGAACTACCTCTTTGCCAAATTTTGTGTAATTCCGTTCAGCAGTTCGGGCTGTAGCCGTGGCTAAAGTTTCCTATGGGAAAATGAATGGGGAAAACACGTTTTGGAACCCCTTTTTTGTCGGCCCCCGCTTGACGAATCACCCCGAAACTTTCAGGGTAGGAGCGGACCGGAGCGGGCCATAAAGTTTGAAAATTTCGCGAAGATTCGTCAACCGACGCAAGAGTTATTTCAAATAGAATGTTGCGGATTTCCTATGGAAAATAGGTCCTAACTATAACTATCTACTGGCGACCGCCAGTAGATAATATATATATATATATATATATTTTCCCCTAGCAGCTAAATAAAGTGATATCCAGCCTTATTTACCACACCTTACGCTGCTATATTGTGTATTGCCTCCATAAACTGCCATGAAGCATTGAATCTTTTGATGCCCTCCTACCCTTTCTGCAAAGGCCTCTTCAAACTTCTTAGCTCGGCTCATCTTATTATACCACTCTTGATATGTTGGTACTCTGTTTGCCTTCCAATTCTGCTAGATCAGAGATCGAGCAACTAAAGAGGCAATCGCGATGAATGTTTCAACCCCTTTATCTAATGGCAAATTCTGTCTCTGCCTAAACCCAAAGAGTGCCACATCCACCTCTGGTTCAATCCTTCTTTGCAATCCTAGACTTAGAGCAGTGAATACTTTTTCCCAGAACTGTGCAACCATTGGGCAGGTAAAAAACGTATGTACCCAGTCACCGCCCGCCCCCACCCCCAGCTGCTGACATCTAAAGCAGCGAACCTCCAGTTCTGGATACATTCTATGGAGGGCATTAGGAGTATAATATGCTATCCAGTGTGATAAAAAAGACACTTTCTTAAAGTTTGCTGCTCCTAAGGCCTTGTTTCCTAATTGCGAGATTGCCTACCACTCGACATCGGAAAAAAGTACATTGTGTTGTCAACATAATCTTTTCTAAAAAGTTTTCACCAGGTGGCTCTCCCCTTGGCACTGTAATAATCTGTACCAGTTTCCTACCCCCTATTAGTTGTGTCTTAAACAGAGCAGCCGTTATTGGGGAGGAAGCTAGATTAGATTGAGGACACAATTTTTTCAGTGAGTGCTCGATTTACTGGTATCCAAAAAAAGACAAGCTTGCAGCGATCCCCGTACCTAGCTTGAAGGTCCTGTCAAGTTATACAGTTACCCCTTATCAAAAAATGCCCCAGTTCTTTAAAGCCATTTGTATTCCAATACCTTACAAGGCTATTTGTTAGTTGTAGGCCCAAAAATGTACATTCTCTAAGCTGCAAATATTCACATCAACAGAATACTCAACATGTAAATTCCTTACAACTGTTGTGCAGATTTGTCAAGGAGGCCAAAGTTATTAGCAAATTACCACCTTTTGCCTCCCTCTTTTAACCATGCCACCTTCGAAGAATTGTCAAAAACTAAACATATCAAAAGTAAGTTAAACATGCCAAGAGTCTGCCAAATTTCATGTAGAGCTATGAAATGACACCAAATTTAGTAGCAAATCAATTTCTTGTTACACCCTTTCTCTCTCTTAAGGAAATTTCATTGAAATTTTAAATTCCCTACACGGGGTTTAGCATGCTACCTGCCTGCAAAATGTCATATATATTCATTACACAGTGTCAACATTATCAACAAATGAACACTTTTTGCCAATCTTAAACTGTTCTTCCCTTGGCAACTTAGCATGAAAATCAAAACTATCAAGAGCAAGCTAATCATGCTAATTGGCTGCCAAGTTTTGTGCAGATCTGTGAAATCATGCCAAAGTTATAAGCAAATTACTGATTTTTGACTCTACCTTTTAACTTTGCCCCCTTTGTCGGATCTGCATTAAGCCGACAGGCTACCACATATTATACAACATATGAAAATTTGTTAGCCCCCTTTTAACTTTTTAGCTACCCCACGATGGATCTGCACCTTTTCAACTGTCAAGATAGCTCTATAACTTTCAGCCTTCACGATACCTTTTTAAAATGTTAATTTCTCAAAAACTATTGAACAAATTTACAATTAAAGCAACGGCACTCCGCTGAGTAATATTCTTCATTGAAACAAATTTTGATGTAATTCCATTCAGCGGTTTCTGTTGTATCATTGAGCCAAATTTTGTACTGCAGTTAAAAAAGGAAATGCTAATTTTGTGACCCCCTCCTTTACTTTTTACCCCCCCTGCCCAGGTCCATAAGAAACAGACATGCCAAACCTAAGTCAGATTTACGGTTTTGGGGAAGTTTTATACAGATTTGTCAAACAGCAAAATGCTAAATTTGGTGCAAATGCTGTAACTCAATAATTATTCTGTAACCGTTGCAGAAACAGATTCACTGAAATCCACAGGCCCTCACCACTGTGCATTGTTTTATCAAAAATTTATTCGTGAAGGGTAAACAAAACCTAAACATTCAAACTCCAGTCAGTGGCAGTTATTTGATGTACTTTGACTAAAACAGATAATGTGCAATATGGCCCTATAGTGCTATCTCTGGGTACTGGTGACAGTCTTAAACCGCTCAGCCTTCAACCTTGTGGGTTATGATGTTACCTTAACCCCTACAAGGCAAAATTGAAACATATCACACATTTTCCTGTTATATATCAAAATGAGAATGAAGTACTCCTTTTTAGGATTTGCCTCTCAGGGTAAGAGCAGTCCAGTCTCCATGTGAAGACACAGTATCCTGCCTATGATCCTAACGCAACACAAGAGGTAGAGTAATTAAAAGTCACGCCCACTGACTTTGTCAGAGTGTCACCATAATAATTAAAGGCAAAATATATACTCAAACACAGTGTATATTGTAATCCAAACCCTTTCAGGAAGTTAACACCTTTTGGCAAAATAAAGAAATATATGCTGTGATTTACTGCCGCAATGTGCATACCAATAAAGCGTTTCATATCCAAAATAGTACCATATGAGAGTGTTTCTTTTATTTCTAACATGATTGCAAGGCAACCACAAGACCTATAACAAAACTTACAACTCCAGATATGCTCGATTTTGAGTCAAAACAAAACTCTCCTAGGAAAGGTGTTTATGTCCCAAGAGGCGTAGGGTGACAAGTTAAAATGGCAGACAAAGCTCCTTTAAAATAATGTGGAGCCCACTGCTGCTCCAGGTATACCTCCCAGCGAAAGCTTAACATTTCTTGCAGTGCCCCTGCCCTTCTGAGGCCCTGCAAGGCCTTATGGGGCACCCAGGGGAGGCTTACCAAACCAATACCTTTCTGAAAACTAGAGACCCATGGGATTCAAGGGTGGTGTGCCTTGTGTGGAACCCCAAACTTTTCTTACCCAGAATGCCCTGAAAATGTCAAACATTGGTGGAAATAGCTGAATTTCTTTACATTTTTGTATCAGTAAGTTCTGGAATCTGCAGAGAACCGCAATGTTCTCCCACCGAGAATTCTCTTGCAACTCCTGATAAAAATGGCATCCCCTATGTCCCAAGGAAATAAAGGTGATGATAGAAAGGACATCAAAGTTATTTTGAAACAGGGCATTGTTAGGAATGGATAACTTCATATTTGGGGCCAGCGCTGCCTGGCACCTAGGAAAACCTATCAATGCCAGACATTTCTGAAAACAATTTGGTCTACTTACAAATGCCAAGCTCTCCTGTAATTTGCTGGGGGGTGGCCAGCTTCCTAATTGGCGCCATTAGATATAGGAATAAGATGCCATAGAGTTAAACTCTTTGATCACATTTGCAGTATGTCTAATCGGATTATTAAGAACTGTGGTACGCTGCCTATGGTTATAACTTTGGTTTTTATCATCCCTTTTTTTATAATGTTTTAATGAATATTAAGCACTTCATGAAATGAATTACTAATGGTTCTGTATGATTGTTTTTGTTCATTGATGCTTCTTTTTACCTGACACTTTTATGGCTTCAATTAGCCGAAAAAAGTTGATATTGACTTGACTTGACTTGAATAGACCCTTAGAAGTTCAGGGTGATTTGGCTTGCATTGAGCTCCCATTGTTTCCTCCTCAGAATAACAAGCAAAATCACACTTTATACAAAAAAGCAAAATGCACTCTCAATTGCCAAAGCTATGCTATGGCTGCTGTATTTTTGGCCCACCATCCCCTAGCATGGAGAGAATACTACCAATTGTAGACCACATTCGAAAAGTGCAAGACATGGGTAAGAAAAGGGCTCTAAGTTTGTTTCCAACTAGCATTTTTTGGACTGTGAGTTTCTGCCATATTTGAGTTCAGGATCAGTTAGATCCCATTAAAATATATCACACCTCAGCTTTTTAGGCATAGCTTTGATATTTGTAGGGCATTCGAGGTAAGAAAAGGTCATAATCCATGCAAGCTGTGTCACTGTGGCATTCCATTGGTCACTAGCTTTCAGAAATACCTGAGGTTTTTTTGGTTTCTGGGCGGCGGCAGACCCCAGGCCATAAACAGCAGACATCCCTCATGGAAACAGAAGTCAGAAAATATGTTGGGAACCACATAAGCCACATCAACCAGGTTTCTGGGAGATCTTTAGTTTTCAGAAATACCTGAAAATTGTAAGGTTCCTGGGTGTCAACTGAGTCTGATCCCAAATATTAAAGCCATCTCCGATGGAAACCGAGAAGTAATATGTTTTTAGGCATAGTTTTGATGTTTGTAGGGCTAAGATAGGGGGTGTGGTATATTCCACTGCATTAAAACGTCTAATATATCACACACTTTATGTGAATACATGGCTGTGCACTACGCTAACCGAAAAACTTCACAGTAGTCACATACCAAACATCTGGGTACAATGCGCCGACCTGCACCCCTTATCCTAGCAAATCCTAGTAATGGGAGGTTTTAACTTTGAATTGTGAGTCCGCACTCAAAATGAGGCATCAACATTTTAAAAAAATTGGACGCCTTGAGTTCAACCGGCTAATCAACAGCCCAACGCCGAATGCAAGTCACACACTACTAGAATAAATGTTCACAATCAGAGATGCTACAACAAGCCTAATGGTGAATCATTTCTAAATCTCCTTCTTTTCACAAATATGGAACACTGGTCAGTCCACGGGAATTTGACAGAAGCTAAGCCCATCTTGGGAAGCAATACTACTAAATTAATGGCAGGTCCTATTAGCATGCCTGCACCTCATCATACCCATGACTAGGGACAACGTGCCCACATAAAGTTCTCGATGCTGAAAAAGAGATCCAGACCGGAAACCAGCAGTTAAATGGAGCAGGGGCTGGACGGAAAAAAAGATGCGCCTCCATGTTTAGACAAGTTGCTCAGTAGGAAACTGGGTAGATCTTAAGGTACGGAGTAGATTGTCACCATGTGTGGCACGTTGATCAATAGTTGCATTATAGTGGAAATTGCACTTGATCTATGAATGCAAAATGTGTTTTTACTCATTTGGTAACTGATTGTCCTTTTTTCTTGAGTTAACCTGGGCACATTTCCATCCTCTATTTTAACGTCATGGCACATTAAACAGATCCTTCGCTAAAGAGTAGATATGTAAAATGAGGTCGCTAGATGCTGTAACATCATTTAAAAGAAATGACCGATTAAATAATATTTATGTGTTGTAGCGTTATCGTTAGTATTACAAGAAGTACACAAACTAAAGCAGTGGCGGCTGGTGGAATTTGAAACTGGTGAGGCGTAAGTAAAACGACTCAACTTATGCGAGCGCAGCGAGCGAGCCCGACAGCAATAAGGGGGGTTCGGGGGGGTTCTCCCCCCGTGAAGAAATTTTTTAAAAATTGGCATCTTTTTGGTGCGATTTTCAGCACTATTTCTGTGATAAATGGACTAAAAATTCAGTTCTTCTAGGCGTTCATAAAAGAAAACTCATACATTATTTCAGAGAATTTCTGGGTTGCCAAGCAAGTCTGACTTCTGAAGAGGGCTAGGGTACTAAGCAAGACTGCTTTGGCTCTACCCTTTCCAATAGAAAACACTAGTTAGCGATGTGAACAAGTTCAATGGACAAATCTGGGGTCTAGGGAGAGTCCCTCTCCTGAGAAAGAAATTTAAAAAAGATTGGCAAATGGTGCATTTTAAAGCAAATGAATGCAGCAATAAAGCAAGGCTTATTAAGCAGTGGGAACGTATAGTCTTGAAATATTAAACACATTAAAAACTGCCCCGTATCTTCTTGCATTAATTTGTTCAACAGTTACTGTAATATGTAAATTGTTCTGCATGACAACTTTAGCCCTTTAAAATGTATGCTTCCCAGAGTCTTGCACTGCATGCAGCATTAACTTTGGAAAAATATGCTCTAACCAGACTTCGGGAAGCACCCACAGCTGCTGGCTGTAACCAGTCATATAGAAATATGTGCAGACAGGTCTTTAAGTGAGATGAAAAAAATGGGTGCTCCCTATAAAGGAACATGCCAAATACATTTCTGTGATTCCCATAGTGTGCAATCAGACCGGTATTTTGGTTTCTCTCTGAGATGTAATTTTATCCAGTTAAATGGCACAGCAACTGACATACGCCTAAAGCCTGTCAGTATGATTGGCTTTGTCACTGGGTGTTAGCTGTTTAAGATAAATGCGTAACAACAATGATTTCTTATAAATAATTAACATCGAAAATGTTTAAATTCTGAAATAGTGAGTCTGTGAATTAAATAGCATTGAGGCCTGTGGAAGGAGTTTTGGCCTTCAATTATGTGTGCTTTATGTTAGATATGTATCCTTTTTTTCTCTGCATATCTTGTCCATCTGCACATCTTCAACCCCCTCTCTTTCCTCTTCAGCATCCTCTTTTCACTCTTCCCCGAATGCCCTTCCTCACATCTCTGTCACTTCACCGCCCCCAACATGCACTGCACTCCCTCAAATATAAGCACTTTAATTTCTCTTACTTTTGCCTTGCAAAGATTTTGACATCAGTGTACCCCCTTCACACACATTTCCATAGAATTTCAGTTGCAAATGGAATACACAAATATAGTTCTGTGTGCTCTGCAGAGAGGCCAACCCACTGACAGGCCCCACAATAAAAATGTTAATTAACCCGCCCACGAATATTCGTGGTTTCTCTCATAAAAAAGTGTCAGTCTACGAAAGGCCACCCCAACGCTTTTTTTTACTTTATTCGCCTTTTCAACAATCTTGCTAGGAAGAACAAGTGCCTCAGCAGAGCTGTGGGACTTTTAGTTTCAACTCTAACGCACTGCGAGGAGTATAATTTGTGCAAAGTGTCCCGTTGAGGAAAGACTTTTTGTCTGTATTCATAAATCTCTAAACACAGGGTGGTTCGGTCAAGGTTCGTGTATTTTTAGCTTTATAATGCTTTTTTCTGATGTAATTAGAACAGGCTGTCCAAGAAATAACAGTAAAACATGTACTAGGTTACAAGCTCTCTTCAGTTTAATTTGCTCGAAATAATTATTTCAAGGTGATATGTAAACAATAAAAACTGTTTTCATCTGGTTTCCTTTCTCTGTCTTTACATAATATGGTCCGTTTACTTTCTTGTGTTTATTTTACAATATAATATTTACAGTGTTAAAGTATTTAAAAATGTGCCCAAATATAATTTATTTTTGTGCACGATCAATAACATCCGATCCCCTTCGTGCGGGGTAGTGCATAATACTTTTAGGAGGGTAGCCAATGCACTACAATACCAGTCTGATTACAGTTTTTCCCCCTATCTTATCAGTGATAAGTTATCACTGTTCCACATTCCCTTTGTGCAAAAACGGAATGACCAACGGGTGTCGACCAGAAATGCTACTCTGAGGAGCAAGGGATGGTCTAATTTAAGCTTCTTTTTTAAAGTTTTAAATAAAGTGACAACAGCCGAAAAATATCGGAGTGTTATACATGAGCGCTAGTTACATTACACAAGGTTACATTCTTTTTTAGGCACTGGAGACTAAATGATTTGCTCAGAATCACAAGATGTGGAGCCCACCCCGAGACTAGTCGAAGCTGGCTCCCCAGTTCCAAAGGCGGCAGCTCTGGCCGTTACGCCACATTCTCTTCCCTGGTCTTTTAAGATTTGTCCGTGTTTAAAGACTAAAAGGGAGGTTGCTGGTTGCAGTAAGTGCAACAGCGATATAGAGTGTGCCAGGTTTTCGTTAATACGGGCTTGATCAGACCGCTTTTTTAGCCTAATGCAGTTGGCAATCAGCTGTATTCTCACGTGTCGTTTGTGAAGTGTTCCATGGAGTTGGTTCAACTTTTGCATACGTGTTTCCTTCTCCAAGAAAAGTATGCCCACTCAAGACAATGGTACACACAAAAATTCTAACTTCTGTAGGCTACAGGCTGTAGACACTGTAAAGCACTGTTGTTATGTACAAGGTAACACATTGTCGTTTAATAGGCTGGCGCGGCGCCCCGTAAACATACTGAATACAGCGACTGCAGCCCTGTTCCCTTGTCGACAGCCCAGTAAAGTAAACCTTAACCTAGAAAAACATGGCTGCAGTCTACCACATGTAGCATAGCAAATTCACCTTTATTTCACCACAGTCTTGTGCATGCCAATCGAAGGCTCAAGCTGCAGCCGACTCTGGTCAAAGCTTTGAAAACATGAAACTAAACTAGAAACACAAGGAGCTCACAATTACTACCATCAGAATCAATGAATGAATATGTTCTCCATCATGACACATGCTTACAACGGAATTGCTTGCAGGTGATTCTAAAACCTGATGCAGTTACTGTGCCGGTTTACTATTCCACCGACTGGATCATGTGTGATATTGTCTTTCATCTGCAGAAATATCGCTGACCCTTTGTGATATTTCCCGCCAAGCTACTAACAGCACTCACGCATAATTAATTATCAGATACGAAGGGCTATTTCAAACATTCCATAACTCAGGCACGCTTTTATTTTATTTAACTGTAAGAAAGTATGGTGTATTCCCGGCTTTCCTTACTTCTTACAAGCCACCGATATCAAATTCACTCGACACCAGTGGAAGAGGAAAGTAAATATCCCTTAAAAGCTTCTAGGCGTCTTAAAATGGAAACGATTGTAGGAAATCCCTAACCAATACCATTTTGCTAAATCTTTAACAGACATGCTGCCAACGTCACTTAGGGTGCCACCAGGCCTGCCAGCCATAACTTGTCAGCACTCGCGAGCTGACGAGAAAACTGTCTGAAGAAAACAAGCCAGGGTGTTTGGTCTGTCCTGTGGCTTCAGTCCAGACCCAGACCCCCCCATCCGAGCGCCTGCTCACCCCCAGAGAGAGTGACACCTGAGCAGATCCATTACACCGCCATCCCTCGGCGAGGATTAGAGGTGCGAATCGGAGAGCTCACATTGCAATAATTAAGGAAGAAGGAGGCAGGACACAACTTTTCCACCAAGAATGCCAGCTTTGTTGAAAATATATACATTATAAGCTTCCACAGTGCAGACTTTGCACAGTTTCTCACTTATATTATTAAGGTGCTCATGCACATTGTGTGATTGTCTGTATCCGGAAAAACATCTCCAAGACTCCCACAAAGACACCTGACAAATGCTGTACACTCCCTCCTGTAGTGTCGTGGTACTTCAATAGACGACACCAACTCGAGGTATATATTCTAATAGGAGCTTTATTGTAATTACGTCTGCCTGCTCCGTCTCCCTAATCCTCTCTGCCCCCTTGGCTCCTCCTGTTCCCTGTCCCGGTCTCCTCCCACCTTTACCCTTGCTGTGCCGGTCCTAATGCCCGACACAGTTTACAACATTACATCTTCCCCCTTCTTAAACAACTTGAACCACATGGTATGTGTCTGCTCATATAACAATAAGTAACAGAAAAAGAAACAACATAGTTACAGTTCTTCAATGAGACGAACGGGTCTTCGATGGGGTCGCTGCGGCCGGTGAGCTCCCTCCTGCATCAACGGCTCCCCTTCACCAGGAGGGGTGAAGTGCAGGTGCTCATTTTCCATTGCAGGGACGTTCCCTTGTACTGCACTGTCAGGCACAGCCAGTGCGTCTCTGACAATGGGTGTGCATTTCTGGAAGTGCGCCACATTCCTTGTAATTCTCTTGTTCTCTGACGCAGCTGTGATCATGGTCCCTTTTTGTTTTGTCACCAACAGTGGGCAAGCATGATATCGACTGTCTGCTTTCTTTTGTTGTTCTTGTCGTACCAGCACCCAGTCACCTTCCTGGATTGATGATTGTGCCGCTTTCCGCCGACTGTCCGCGTATTCCTTCATTTTCTCCTTTTTCAGTCTGTCTCTTGCTGCTAATTCTTCGTGATCAGAGTCTTGATGAGTACCACTACTTATGTCTTCCCACGCCGGTATTCTTGTGCGAACCGTGCGTCCTAACATCACGGTTGCAGGACATCGGTCTGTGGTAGTATGTGGTGTGGTTCGATATGCACGTAACACCTCATTTAATGCCACTTGAACATCACACTTTGAAAGTTCTGCTTGCTGAATGGTTTTTTTCAGAGTGGCCATAAATCTTTCCACCATCCCATTAGCCTGTGGCCACAGGGGAGTGATCTTCCTGTGTGTGAAATTGAGGTGAGTGGCAAATGCGGCAAAGTCTTGCCCATTGAATGGTGGGCCATTGTCTGTCTTCACTACCTTCGGTATACCCCATGCTGCAAAAACTTCATCCAACACGGGTATGGTGGTGGCAGCTTAGGTTGATGATATGAGATGCGCAATCGGAAAACGTGAATACTCATCCATTACAACTAGGATGTATTTGCCAGATTGTATCGGTCCAAAGAAGTCGACTGCGACATGTTGCCAGGCGCCATCCGGCAATTCTGACATTTGTAGGGGTGCAGGTGGCTCCTCTCGACTCACTAGCTGACACTGAGGGCAGTCTTTCAGTGTGAGTTCAACCATCTGATCAAGTGTAGGGAACCAGACCCGCTCACGCAGTGCTCTTTTCGTGGCTACGATACCTCTGTGCCCTTCATGCGCCAAGTTGATGACTCCTTGACGCAGTGATTTCGGAATGATGATTCGTTTGTCTCGTAGCACAAGACCATCTGAAGTAATGGACAATTCATCCTTCACATGTCTAAAGGAGGTCAATTCATAACTGTCAATGTGTTTGCTCTGTCCGAGCTCTTCCAGATGTCTCCAGCTGTTTGTTTTGATGCGGTGTTTCACATTTTGTAAGGTGGCATCCTCCTTGGTGGCTTCAAGAATGGCCTCCAGAGGGACAGCCGGTGGTTTGGCGTGGGCCACTACAAAATGAATGTATTCCTCCGCTACGGACGGGTTTGATTTGGAAGTGGACTTTGGATGTCTCGACATGTAATCAGCTGGGTTTGCAGCTTTCCCGGGTTTGTGGATGATGGTGTAGGTATATTCTTGCAAACGGATGCCCCAGCGCTCTATTCTGGGTGGCATTTTGGCTCGGGGATTTCCAAAAATAGTTAGTAGGGCCTGATGGTCTGTGATGAGCGTAAAGTGTTTACCATATATGAAAATGTGGAAATGTTCGCAGGCCCACACTACCGCCAAGCTTTCCTTTTCAGGCTGGGAGTATGCTCTCTCTGTGTCTGTTAGGCTCCTGCTGGCATATGCTACGATGTGTCGTTGATCACCCTCTCTGTCGTACTGAGCCAATATAGCTCCCAGACCCACGGGACTCGCATCCACAGTGATTTCAGTTTTCTGCCGAGGGTTGAAATACGCGAGGTTGTTAGCAGATTCAACTGAAGCTTTGATCCCATGAAATGCTTGATCACATCTCGTGGTCCATTGAAATGGATGGCCTTGTTTGGTCAGTTTTCTCAGAGGGTAGCTGAGGGTGGCGTAATCCTTGATATATCGTGCACAGTAGCTTGCCATGCCTAAAAATGAACGCACATCCCCAGCGTCTCGAGGCCGAGGGGTATCGTTCAATGCAGCGATCTTTTCAGGATCAGGTCTCATGCCTGCACCTGAGAAAATATGTCCAAAGAATTTTAGCGTGGATTTGTGGAATTCACACTTGTCTTTATTTAATGTGAGGTTAGCATCCAAGAGAGCATGACAAACCCGGTCTAGCGCCTTGTCGTGTTCTTGTATCGTTGCTCCATAGACGAGAATGTCATCACTGTAATTTAAAGTGTTGGGAATATGGTGAATTACTCTCCTGATTGCCGCTTGAAAAATCTCAGCTGCAGATGAGACCCCAAAGCTGAGTCGTTTGTATCGGAACAGGCCTTGGTGGGTCGAGAATGTGGTGATATATCTCGATTTTTCGTGAAGTTCAAGCTGGTGATAGCCCTTATTGAGATCTAGTTTGGAGAAGATTTTCGCCCCATTGAGTGACGCAATCATGTCGCTGATATGAGGTCCCGGGTGTCTCTCCCTTTCAATGGCAGTATTGGGTGCTCTCATATCAACGCAGAGCCGCACTTTGTCGGGTGAGCCCTTTTTCGGTACTACGACCACTGGGGAGACCCACGGAGTGGGCCCTGATGTTCTCTCAATGATATCAGCCCGGAGAAGATCCTGCAGTTCCTCCTCTACAGACTGTTGAAGATGGAATGGAATTTTCCTGGGATGTTGTGCTACAGGTGTCACACGTTCATTTATGTGCAATCGAACTTGACAATGAGCCATTTTTCCAAGCCCGGTGAATAACTTTGGAAACTTGTGGACTATGTCAGGTTCGTCATCAACTCGGTACAATATTTCCACTAATTGAAGTTGTTCCGCTGTGGGCAAGCTAAGAAGACAATCCGCTTCCGGACCATCAATGACATGAATGCGAGCTGGAATGGTCCTGTCCTTGTATGTGAGATCAGTGTGAAATTGACCTAGACAAGGGAGGGGTTCCTTTGACATCCACGTATAGACTCGCACGTTAGCTTTGTGAAGGCGCGGTTGTGGATTCATTTTGTTGTATTCTGCAACTGAAATGTAGTTGAGGGATGCCCCGCTGTCTAATACAAACTTGGCCATGTGTGTGTCCATTTGAAGATGGAGTCGCGGATATTTCTTCAGCCTGTCGGGATCCGCGACCATGCAAACATATTCATCACTGTCTTGCGATATTGGTGACGGCGACCTCGACTCTCGGGACTGTGATCTGCGCGATTTGTATGTGACATGAGAGCAGAGGCTGGATTGTGATGAACCAGTGGATGGATCTCTGCGGTCCCACACTGCCTTGGCATGATGGCGAGTGTTGGGTTGTCTTGATTGTCTGTGAGTATCTTTGTGAGGAGTTCTGCAAACATTCTCAAAGTGATTGTCCCTTCCACATTTCCTACATCTTTGGCCTAATGCAGGGCACGTCTCAGTGTGAGGGAAGTCATATCCACAGCGATAGCATTTCAGTTGGCGCTCTTGTCTTTTGTCAGTCCGACTGAGACTGCGACGCCAACGACTTGTCCGGTGAGAATGAACTTTGGATCTCGAGGATCGTTGCTTTGCAGGGGAAGACCTGTGCTTTGGGGAAGACCTGTGCTTTGCAGATGACGACCTGTCTGTGTTACGAGATTGGAGCCGAAATGCTTGTTCTCGTTTTTCACTTCTTCCAGCTTCCATACGTTTTGCATGTTCTTCAGCTTGATCATGTACTCGTGTCATTTCCTCTATCTCATCAAGAGAGTAACTTTTCTTCAGAAGGCGTTTTCGTAACGACTCAGACTGACATCCTTCGATGATTCGCAAGCGAAGAGCGTCCTCCGTTGTGAAAGAGTCAAACTTACAATAGCGGGCTAAGCGCCTGAGACGCGTGATGAATGTTCCCATAGGCTCCTCTTTTTCTTGTGAAGCCAGATTGAAGGTGTACCGTTCATAATCAATGTTTCTTTTGTGAAGAAATTTTCTGTTTAAGGCGTCACGCACATCTGCGTAAGACGACGCAGCATCAGCCGGAAGTTCTTTTATAATTTGCCCAACCTCTTTCCCAATTAGATTGCGTAATGCAATGAGTTGCTGATCTTCATTAGTCACATGTGACCCTTTCATGAAGTCTTCAAAATCTTCTAACCATTCCTGCCAGCGAAGGCCCATTCCTCCCCCAGAGATGAGACCCAGGGGTTCCGGCGGGCGTAGAAAAGGCACTCCCAACATGGCAAGTCTGTGACCTTCTGTCTGAGACGTCGATATAGGGGACCCCGGGCTGGCGCTGGTGCTAGGGGAGACATGACTCTGTCGTGACGTAGGGGACCCAGACATGGTGTGACGTGATGCAGAGGATTGACAGAGAGGTGTCCAACACAGAAAACCGCAGAGCGCCCGTTACCTGGCGCAAATGTAGTAGAATAGATGACGCCAGCACTTGCAGCACGGTGCAGGATGAGCAGCAAGAAGCCCAGGAGTACAGTGAGCGCACCAGCTAATGTACAGAATCCACACACTATCTTCAGCCTTAATGATCTTCATGCATGAGTGACAGGAGGACAAATGATCCACTCCACCATGTATTTTCTATGCATTCTGTGCAATAAAAGCATGTAATACTGTCTTTTTAGCAGGTTCAGTGTGTTTCCAGGCGACCGCCTGACTTCAAAATGGCCGCCGCTGAATGCCGACAGGGGATTGGACCAGGCGCCTGACTTCAAAATGGCCGCCGGGTGAATCTTGCTCCTCGCGAGACGGCAGGGCAGAATTAATCGGCAGCGTGGGAGCTGCTCAGCAGGCAAGACGGAAGCACCGAGGCAGGCGCTGAGGACCTACCGGGTCCATGAACAGGCAGGAGCACGCCTCCAGTAGGCGCTCAGGCAGCACGGCAAAGCAGGCACTTCTGAGCCAGTAGTCTGCGCGACCGGGGTGGGCTCCCGGGTCGCATCTATGGGGAGATGTGGCAGAAGGCACCCGCGACCGGGGTGGGCACCCGGTCGCAACACAGCACGGCGACTCCAAAGCAGCGGAGCGCGTGACAAGGCACAACAGCAGGGCAGACACACCTGGAGGAGCACGCAACCGGGGTGGGCTCCCGGGTCGCACTACAGCAGCTCCGAAGCAGCGAGATACTCAACGGGACACCAATGCAACAGCAGGCATGCAGGCAGGATCTACGACCACCTTCGTCGCCAGATGTAGTGTCGTGGTACTTCAATAGACGACACCAACTCGAGGTATATATTCTAATAGGAGCTTTATTGTAATTACGTCTGCCTGCTCCGTCTCCCTAATCCTCTCTGCCCCCTTGGCTCCTCCTGTTCCCTGTCCCGGTCTCCTCCCACCTTTACCCTTGCTGTGCCGGTCCTAATGCCCGACACAGTTTACAACATTACACCTCCTTCTTGCCCTTTAACTTGTAAAACAGGGGTGTACCAAACCCTCGTATGCTCCAGTCCATTACCTAACTGCAGTAAGCCGCTACATAGTCTGAGATCTTAAAGTATGCACTACTAGTGCACGTATCAAGGTGCTACCGATCACACCACATGTGCCGCCACTTTTCACAGTAGTAGAAGGCAATTCACTGTATTTAGTAGAAAACAGTTAGGATCACGGGCCCAAACAAAGCCTCCCAACGATGAAAAAGAGAGTGAGAGAGAGAACAGAGGAGAGACTCGGAGAGAGAAACAAAACGAGAAGGAGGTAGAGAGGCATAACGTGATGGACGAGAGAGAGGGGGAAAGAGTGTGGGTGTGTGAGAGAGAGGGGGAAAGAGTGTGGGTGTGTGAGAGAGAGAGAAAGAAAGGACAACGAGGGGGGAGAAAGAGAGAGAGAAACATGAATGTGTGTGATCTTGTGTAATGTAATTGGGCGCTCATGTAAAGCGCTCCAATATCTTTCAGTCGAGTTCGCGCTATATATTTTAAAAAAACTCAGGAAAAACGGGAGAGCTAGAGAGAGACCAGGAAAGAAAGAAAAAGGGAGAGAGAGGGAGGAAGAGATAGAGATATAGGGGCAGTAAGTGAGAGACCAGGAGAGAGAGAGAGAAAAAAAGAGAGGAAGACAGAGGTGGAAAGAGAGACGGAGATAGAGGAGGGCTGAAGAGAATGGGATCGGATAAAAACAAGAGTTCTCCCTGAAAAACGTACCATAGCCATTCTCGCCTTCCCTTTGAAGTGTGGAGAGGAGAAAGCGTCACTCTTCATAACAACAAAGCAAGATAAGTGGATAGCACCCTCACTGACAACAGGAATCAAACCCCAAGACACCGCTAAACAAGATAAGAGGCTTGTAAACAACATCCTCCTCCGAGCACTAACAGCATCTCTGAAGCCACAACAGTTGAAAAAGATGGAAAACACGATGACCAGCTATGGGCATGGTTCAGAAACAACTGCAAGGAAACTAAAGCATCGATCTGACTGTGCTCACACTGTCCGTCTGCAGGCAGAATATTAGGCCTCATCTGCCCTCCTGCCTCCAGTCACGGACCTGGATGAAAAGGCACCCACAAGGCCGCTTGCTAAAGCTAACGTATGCCGCACAAACAATTAGAAGTTTTCTGGCTCACACACATTTACGGCTCTCAGCAGGTGCCAGGTGGTAAACGTCAGAGCAGGTGCTGTGTGAGTGGATGAGAGCAGAGGCCAGAGGGTGGCGCCGAGGCGGGAGAAAAGGAGTGGATGTGGCCTGGCAAGGGGGAACACTTCATGCTGTTCCAGTGCTTTAAAACGGGATTTCAGGGGGACAGGGGCCGGACTGCACTTAGAGCCCAATCCAATCCCAAAGTGATATTACCAGACTTTTCATCCGGAAAACCCAAGACCAGTGTTCCAGGTGCGGGAAAACCGGCCCATTTGTGATCAGACTGTGTGTGTAGCATCCCACACGAAGATAGCGCTCCACCCGATTTATAATCTTGGCCTAAGAAAGTGGTTAAAAATTCATGTTGTTGGCAAATAAAAGAACGGCGGCAGAAGGAAACAAACAACGTGCACAGGATTACACAATTCGGGCAAGTGGGGGCTGGCAATTATGTTAAATCATGAACCACAACCCAATTAAAAAGCTCGTTTCTGGTGGAGTTCAGCGTGTGAAGTGACCGCATGGTTCTTGCTCGCATTCCTTGACCTCACTTTCAGCACTTCATTCAAGAAGAGTTTGCATCGCTAAGTCTAGAGTTATTTATTTTTGGTCTGAGGTCTCTGACTCCAGATTCTGTCCTTCGGCGCTGTGAGGGGGGGTTTGTGCTTATACACAAAGTGGGGCTCACACACAAGAGGCCATGGCGCCTCGGCGGCAGGGGCAGTATCTATGGGGCTATTCGTTTCAATCACAACAACAAAGGGGTGACGGTCGCAGTGTCCTGTGGGGTGGCGGGGCCTGGGTGCTTGTCTGGGCCTGTCACTCGTTTACGGCGTCTTCCCCCCAAGGTACAATTCAATTCAACCTCGCTCAGACCGACCCCCAGCATCAGATTCTTCTTACTTTTTAAACAGATCACTGACTGATCAGTCAGATGGAGATCAAGCAATGTCGATGATCAGGACAAATGGTGAAATTAAATGAATGAAGATGTAGTACGTCCGTCGTCACACTCAGTCACCACGACGAGCAGCCAGCCAGTAGTACAGTACAGTACAGTACACCGCCACGAGGTGTGTGTGGCGCGGTGACGACGGACTGCAGACAGTGCGCACCTCACTAAAGACGAAATGGCCAATCACTGTTCACATAATGATAAGCCACAGTGATTGGCCATACTTGCGCGGCACCCAATGCTTTGTTTGCAGGCTGCGCGGTGTCTCAGCCAATCCAGAGACGCTGCATTAGCAGCGCCTGGATTGGCTAGAGCACGGATAGGGCTCGCCCATAGGAGAGACCGGGGGCTGCTGCAAGAAGCAACCCCCGGCCTTTGGGTCCCCCTCCCTCGCTCTCCTACTCAGTAGTGGCTGGCTGGCTGACAGTGTGCATGTTCGGGCTGGTCATAAAAATGACCAGCCCAAACTCGAGAATGCGCATTACGCGCCGCTGTCAGTGTCACTCAAACCATAGAGTGCTCGCCCCCGGCCCCCCCGGCCCCACCCCCTTCATCGGCCGATTGCCTCGGGCGTGTCCCGCTACTCAAGTCAACCTGACTTACAGCGTCAGCGTACGTGAGCAGCGCGAGAGAATTTAATTATTAGTTACTGAATTGCTTCATTGCTTGCACCGCATGTCTCGAACTTCTAGTGAGGCAAAGCCCCAGCGCCCCAATGGACGCACCGCCCCTGAACACTGGTGCTGTAAATCACTGTCTGAGATGAACAAGGCAAACACCAAAAGATTCGAGAGTGGCTGGCAGACCTCTGTCAAAAAGCAAACAATGCCTAGTTCAGTGAACTCTACAAAAAAGCACCATTTCAATCGAGGGTAATCCTTAACTTTTACAAGGAACTGAAATGACCAACCGAGACTCACACTGTGCAAGAAAAACATACTTACAAATCCAGGATTCAATTTTATACAATCCTGAGCCACCACCGTTTCTTTTACTCTTCCTTCGGGTCCATGTTTTTAATGAACTCTTTCAGGCTAGTGGAGTCGGGCATAGCCCAAGAAACAGGAAGTATCATACCTGGTAAGGTTGCCATGCCCTGAAGACCCCATGAAACAAGGCTTGTAGGCGGCATTACATGGATGCTAAATCCTCCCTCTCAAAAAGATTTGTAGCTGGCCACAAAGTTTCCTTTAACCTTTTTGGAGTGAAAAGTCACAACATGTCATGCCTAAAATTGGCCATTTTGTTAGAAAGCCAAATACTTCTAAGACTACAAAAATCTATAAGTGCTGCGCTAATTAGTGCCAGACGGATCCTACTGACTTAGATTTTTCTATACCATGAACAACAAGCATTGGCATAGCCAATAGGTCTCGCTTTTGGGCCCTTATAAGTGTTTAGGCAGAGCTATTGACTTTGCCAATGTGTTTGATTGCTGCAAAAGTAAAGAAATAGAAAAAAACATCTATTTCTTTACTTTTGCTATAATCGCGGCACCGGCGCTTTACTTTTAACATGGTTCCATTGGGAGGACCTGGACGCGCTCTGTGGTGGGGGAGGGGCGTGCGTTGAGGCATGGGAGAGCGAGACAAATGCCAGATGGCGGCTGCGCGCGTGCACGCGCGCGTAACCGCACGCTGGTGGCCGGAAAAAGCCTCTTTGATAGCACTTTCAAAAGTCCCTTACTAAATGTCTCGCAGCGCATGCGCGCTGGCTCAGCGAGACCTAAAAATGTAAGGCACGGAAGAAAATGTGATTTGCAGAATGCGCACTTGGAATGCAGGGATGGACTCCAGGAAACGCCGAACAGAAAGAAAACTGGGTGACTGCCAGCTTCAAAACATGTCCAAAGCTCCAAATCTGCAATCATAATTTAAACACAATGCAATTTCTCTAATTCTTAAGCCATCTGTCTGTGTTATGTGGGAATTCCACAGAAATACCCCTGCACTCAAAATTACCAATACTGCAGAGTATAGTAATTTTATGATGTATCATAACCACAACATTCCAAGATTTACCCTGAGGAATAGGGAGTTTCGCCAGGATTTTCCTACATTTTCCAGAGCTCCTTGAAAACATACTTAACATTTTATGTCTTCCTTGAGCCTTGTGCCTGAGTCTGACTTAACAAACTGGTATTGTCCAGTCCAGCACTATTGAACCATGGCATCTCAATAAAGGTTGAGTGTCCACACCACACCTAACAGCTGGTATTAAGAGGAATTCTACAGCCTCAATGAATATCAGGAAAATGGATTTAACTATTATTAGTCCCATAGAAACCGTATGTATAATGAAACAAACGGAGTGCGCAAAATAGAATAGTGAGCTGCAAAATAGGATGTTTGCTGTATACCAACCTTCTTGAAGACACCACACTGTGTCCTCGAGAAAAGAGGTGCGGGTTGAGTATTACAGGCTGGGTTTGGAGTAATGCCTTCTGGAGGTTCAAATAGAGTTTTAGCTCCTCAACAATACACCACCAAATTCTACACAAGGAACTTGATCTTTCCAAGCCTCTGTTGCATCAGCCCATGGAGTAAGATCTTATTTAGAGTTGGGTGTTAACCTAAAATTCTCTAATTTATGGATTAAGTAATACATTCGGAGAACACTCCACTGGGAGAATTTCCTTCAGCGTACTAATTCCTATGGTGGATATGATGGAGAAAGTACAGTTGGTGGATTCAGTGTCAGATTTAGCAGATTCCCCAAAAATCAGTGGATTTTCTGCCCTACCTAATTCTAACTCAGGCCTAAAATCTTTTTTTCTTTTTTAAATGTCTATGTAAGTATACGTCACAAGAAACACAACTTGAGCAAGTCAGTGACTGTGTGGAAATGTAATTTACCCAAAATATCAATCTAAACTGTAATGCATACTGGCACCACTGAAAACACAAAATGAGCCCATCTCTTCTTACAAGGGCTGAGCATTTATTTTTCTTCAGTCCAAAGTAAGGTGAAATAAATCTTGAGACAAATCCACCTTTTCTGAGGATAGGTTTATGGCTACTACAGAAGTAGGCTTGCATGGACCATTTAATTTGACACGGTACTGACAACCAGTCATATTGGCTGTGAGTAGCCCGTGCCTTCCTGGATCACATTTTGCTGCTGGTGAGATATGTGGCCAGCCTGCACATAGGCGTTTTTCTGTGCTTATGAATAAAATATACCCTTTTATCTTCTCTGCCTGCTGAGCAGATCTTGACATTTTTTAAACTAAATTCCGGTCTGCCTATGGATTTAGAAAAGGATGGATTCACCAAACCCTATCTGTTACAAGAGTTGTCACCTTAATTAGGAAGTCAGTTGTCAATAACTGGACAGTTGGCAACGTTTATTCAAGCACTGGTGCACCTTTCACTAGCACACTGAAGGGTGGTGAATGATGCCCCATACCACATGCATACTCCTGTATTGATAATGGCAACTTAGCCAGCCTTGGACTATAGACCTGTAGGCAGGCTACAATTATGTGGCAGGAGAGGACAGGGCCAGACTGGGAACAGCAACGAGCCCCGGCAGATTACTGCTCGACCATCCCTGGGAGCGTGGGTGGGGGGGTGCTAATAAAAGCACTGCCCCCGCTTTTGTTACAGGGGGCGATATAGCAGCTCTGCTGCAAAACCGACCCCCTGTGACAAAACCGGCCCCCACCCCTCTGGCCCACCGGGAAACACCCGGTGCCCGCTACGGCCAGTCCAGCCCTGGGGAGGACCAAATTATGCAGCATGGTTGACTAAATTGTGCAGCAAGAGAAGGCAATTTATGCAGCTTAATGTGACATATTTTGTGTTGGTGTTGCTTAATTATTTTGTCATTTCTACTTATGGCAAAATTGTCTGGACAAAGATTTCACCTCATTAGTACCAGTTTAACAATCAAATACAGCAATAAACAACTGAAAGATGACCAGTCAACCCTTTGCGAATGGCCTTCCCCTGCGCAGGAACACGCATCACCACGATTTTATTAACTTTTGATCTGCTTGAGCTAGATTTTTTTTTCTTTGTTAAAATCTGCAGATTATGCAGCAGATGATAGATTAAGTGGCAAATGCGGTAAATCCATAATTATTCAGAAAAATGACAGGGCTGCAGAATCGCATATTTCCAGTGGCCCTGCCTGTAGGTTAATAAACTGATGACGATATTGTTTTGTGTTCACTGTTCAAGTGTATTGTATCCCTGTATAATTATAAACTGTATGACCTGCATTGTTCTAAAAGAATTCCAATAAAAACATTTTCAAAAAAATAAATACATAAATAAACTGATATGGAACTTGGTACAAGACCCCTGTTCCTCCGGTTGATTTCTTGCTTCTGCTGCAGCGCAGCCCACTCACATTTCCTATAGTATCACTCTCCCATCAATCACCGCTGCACTGAGCTAAACCAACATTAAGCTGCTCTGCCACATAATACTGGAATAAACTCCGCTTACCTTGTGTGGGTTGAGTGGCCGCCAGGGCGCTGAACATCACAGTGAAAGCAAAGGAAACCGTTGAGAGCAGTATCATCGTTAGGAGCAATTTGTCGTGACGAGCCATAATGACACAAACACAGCCTGCACATCTAACACAAAAGAACACAACACAACGAAGGCGTCTTGAAACTACATCCCCGCAAACGATAGAGGCGCGGACCAAGTGCTCAAGGGAAGCACAAAGTTTAAGTTCTGTTTCCTGGTAGGTGAAATGCATGTCGGGATCTTATCTGTTGACTTCGCCCTCCGTTGCTATCTTGACGGGTACCTGCTGCTGTGCTGCTCTAGTATTTATTACAACGACGTTTGCTGAGTTAATGACCGAAAATAATGATTTTATTGTGACATTGTGAATATCAACTTGAAAGTTTTTCCTTTAGTTCATCTTAACAAACTTGGGAAATCTCTGCTTGCTGCTTCACAGATCAGAGCCAGAGAGCCAAACACTTAATGCCTTTACGGAGGAAAACGAGCGGGCCGATAGCATTAAAGATTATTTAATGAAATTGGAATGTATTACCTTTGTTGAGGGTTGCCTCATTAAATGAAAGACAAAACACACACGCGCACACACACACTTTGTTTAACTACATTTCAAATGGAGATAAGGTGTTAAGGTTCATAATTACGTTTATACTGCCTGCAGCAATAAAAAAAAAAAAACAATTACCTAGTTAAGGTGCTATCTTAATCTCGTGTCCAACCCCTCCTTAGTAAGTCAACAGTAACTCCCACCCCAGCAGACATTATTTGGTCACTCAAAGTAAAGAAAAACACACTGCACAATACAGAACATTATTAAGCGCATGATACAGCAATTTCCCACCATCATATATTCTTTCAGTCAGTCCACCCTCCTTAATATGCTCATTCATCAAACATCACAGGACAACACAACCACAATCATGCAACTGTTATTACAACATCATATATGACCGTAGAAGCACTTTGATATTTGTATACAAACACCGGTTGATGATCATAAAAACCCCGCCACAGAGCTACATTTATATGCCAAGTGCATGCATTGCCACAGCCAACAAGAAATGGACATTCAGCAACCCCTATAGTCAGACAGCATTACGCTCCAGCACACATGCCTACACACAAACTGTGAGGATGACTTGCCACCGTTCTTCTAGAGTCCTGGGTCTACTGGTTCAGGGGAATGTGCTGTTGAGCTCAATTTAGCGACAGATTTGGTGTTTGCAGGAGTAAATGTAAAGTGGTCATATCAGATTGGGGACAGTGTCCAGTATTACATAATATGTCCTGTCTGCACCATTTTAACGTGATTATTTTACATGCAGGAAACAGGGATCTTGGACACATTTCAGGCTCACACTTTAATTTTGTAATCAAGGAAGATCTTGCCTCTTTATATAATCTACAATACACAGTTTGTTTTTTCTGCTTCCAAAGCGGCTATTCACTACCAACTTTAAAAGATAGAACATGCAGAAAGAAACATCCATCATGCCACGACTGCACGTCTTGGAGTCATTGGCTGTATTTACAATGGCAGTATCAAATATGAGAATCCAGATGGAGTCAATCTTACTGATCTTAGTAATGCTAAGTTTTTCTTAATGTGTAAAGTGCTGTCAAACATATCATTTAGTCACCTTCGCCACTCTCTCGCACCAAAAGATCTTTACGGAGCTACCATTTTATTTATTGAAATTACTTAAAAAACAATGATCTCATGTATTTTTAAACCATATGCGGCCAAAAGGGGGCCCTAGAAAAGAGAGAGCTAAAGAAACAAGCATTTGCAATGCAATCGGTCTCGCCTTTGGCAAAAATTAGTGGGCAGTGGTATATGATATAGGATTAATGGCGCCACTCAGGAGAAAACCATCCAAATTAATGTGAAACTTTCTATCTTTGTAACGGTGCTGCAAGGTGAGGAGCACCACTGACCTCCCCAAACTATCGGCCTGTGCCAATTATGTATACAGAAAGAAATATCCTCAGCACACGTGAGCAGTAATGCAATGGTTAAAAGTGCACGATGTGAGCACACATTAGACACAAGTCAGTAAATTCTTGTTTTTTCTCTTTTCTTTTTATTCTCTGGGTCTTCAGACAGCCGACACGTGTTTCGTCGCATACAGGGTGATACTCCCGCGACTTTATCAAGGCTATGTCCTTTCTGTTGGAAACTTTATTTCGTGGTGATATTTCCAACCCACAAAAGGGGTTCTGTAGCTTGCGACGTCACAATCTGCAGTGCCTAGATCCACGGGATCCAATTGAGTCCCCAAATATCAGTATCGATATGTATTGTGACAACTCCTGACGTCGCTCCGCGTGTCAATCCGTGTACAGGACACGAGTATCCTGTACTCGGATTGACACGCGGAGCGACGTCAGGAGTTCTCACGGTACATATCGATACTGATATTTGGGGACTCAATTGGATCCCGTGGATCTAGGCACTGCAGATTGTGACGTCGCAAGCTACAGAACCCCCTTTTGTGGGTTGGAAATATCACCACGAAATAAAGTTTCCAACAGAAAGGACATAGCCTTGATAAAGTCGCGGTCTCGCCTTTGGGACCTTATATTTATTTAGCTATGCAGCACATTAGCCTGGGTGCTGAAACATCTACTGTTCTTTAACATGGAGGGAAAGTAAGCACCAAACTGCGTGACACACCAGGTATGGGAACACATGGAGAGAAATATTGCCTTTCCGCGGGAAATGGTGTAGTCCAAAGCTCTGTTTTTAATATAAAATCAGGGCCTTCGGTGGTCATATCACTGAAAATACAAGATTTGGAAAAAATATTATTGTCTACAGGTGCTGGTGGAAGACAATTTCTAAGGACTGGAATCTAGAGAATGCTAAAGTGATTCTGGTATTTTACTGACCTCTGCTGGTCGTTTTCTATCAAAAAAGTTAAATAGAGGCAGTTGCCAGAAAAATTAAAAAAAGAAAGTCCCTCAGCAGAAAGCAATTCTGGTATTTTACTGACCTCTACTAGTCATTTTCTATCAAGACAGTTAAATAGAGGCAGTTGAACAGAAAAAAAAGTCCCTAAGCGGAAGCAGACAAGTCCTAGGGCTGATCTCCAGAGCCCACAAAATACATACACATATAAGTATATACTAAAGTATATACAAGAGGTCTTGAATGCTCGACCTGAAAAACCGAAGTATATTACAATAGAGAAGAATGTGAAACTTTAAAGAAAAGGCAACATTAGCATAGTCCAAAACATGAACTTTCCTGTTCTCATCCAACATGCTGCTACTCAAATACCACCATCATCATCAAACTTTATTTCGATCTCCGAGGATCATAAAAGCAGAAATACAAAAAGAGCATATTAGGGGGAATCTGGAAGGGGGGAGGGGAGGAGGGGAGGAGGGGAGGGAGGTTGGGTGGTTGTTTCCTGTTTTCTTTCTTGATGTGTTATATAGCACAGCTAATGTCTTCAGCTCATAACCAGGGCTACATGTTGCCTATTGCATCTTATCTCATCTTGTTTCATCCTTAAAATGAATAAAAAGATTTAAACCTAAAAAGAGCACATTAAAACCATCCAATTAGGGGGCGTGGCTTGGCGCCCAACGGAGATGGCAGCACACGGGTGAAGCTCCCCGGTGTGTCTCTGAGGAACTGCACTTCTAGACTAAACGGGGACTAACGGAGGGCAAATACAAGTGGCGGAAGATGGAAGGAGCACCATGGGACCCTTGCAGCACCTGAATGTCACCAGCAAGTAACTCTTTTTGCATTTTCTGCTAAATTTCGGCCGCGATTTATCGCGGCCGCCATTTTGAATTTTTTACCGCGATCGCGGCATTCCTGCACTTCAGGCTGGACCCCTCATTAAGTACTTCATACCATTCCATAACGCCTAGAAGATGTTTGACACCTCTTCACTTTAATGGGGTAGAGGTTTATAGGAAAACGTCAAGAATTGCAGGAAGTTTGCGATTTTTTATGTTTGGCGGCCATTTTAGGTCTTTTTGAGGAGCCCTCACAGAAAATGGTCTTCCTTATTTTGCTCTACTAAATGGTGGCAATTGCGGAGTGATTATTCACTAATGGCATTGACTATGATCTGACGCATCCAGTTTACCTCAGTTTGGGTTACAGCGCATGTTTTCTCCTCAGAGCACCGAGGTATGAAGCTGTGTGAGGGCGCTAAGGCTGACTGAGGATTTATGAGAGATCTATTTGGTGGCCATCTTAGCTTCTCTGAGTGAGCTCGCATTGGAGTTATTTTTTCTCCTCCTATACTGCTGAATAGGAGTGGGAGTCTGGGGTTAGCGTTTTATGGGTGGAACAAAAGGAGTCCGACCCTCTCCACACAAAAGGCATATCTTCATAAAAAACTCACAAATTTTCACTGAGTTCTCTAAGTTTGAAGACTCTCTATCATCTTCGCACCAGTACTCTCAAGCAAATATGGATTCATCCTCTGGAACCGCTGGAAAATCTCTCACTAAACGGCTTAAAAGGACCCTCCTTCACCACCCAAGTCCGCCTCGCCTGTTTCGATGGAACTATTACTTGAGGAAATTAGGGCCCTTCGACCTTTCATGGAAGAGACTAACATCAAACTGCAAACCCTAACAGATAATTGGTCTCAATTAGACGCGAGAGTCTCCTCAGTCGAAAATACTGTTTCCTCTTTGAAAGAGACATGCACAACTGTTTCTCAATTACACTCCCATGTCTCCATACTCCAGAAACAGGTGGAAGATCTTGGAAACCGCAACAGACGGAACAATCTGCGTATCTATGGCCTGGAAGAAGGAGTTGAAGGTTCAGATCCGCCCACGTTCTTTAAGTCATTTCTCCCTAAACTACTCCGCATGCCAGAGGGAACCCAACTCAACATTCAGCGGGCCCACAGATTGGGACGGGCTTCATCTCACACTAGTCCCTCACAGAGACCGAGAGGAGTTATCTTATATTTCTTGGAGTACACGGATTTGATGAAAGTGCTCGCAGCGGTTAAAACTTCTACGAGAATTGTCTGGTCAGGATCGCCTTTATTTTTTGCGCAAGATCATTCTAAAGCCACTGCTGACAGACGTAAGGCTTTCCTCAACATGAGAGCTGATCTACGTTCCATGGGAGCCAGATATGGCCTGTTCCACCCGTGTCTCTTCAAGGTTACTTATAACAACAAGACAACGTCGTATGAAGACCCGTTACGTTTGCAAAGTTTCATCAATTCCTATAAAACGACTGTTATGGACTCTTCTGGGCCTTCGTCCTCATTCAACATTTGATTCTCTAATAGTTTGTTTAAGGTTGCTTTAGATCTGGTTTTCTTTGGCAAAATATCTTGGTAACTCACAGGTGTTTTTTCTTAGTTTTGGATATTATTGCTACTGTTCTCATGAAGTAATACTGTTTATTGAGTTATGGATCATTGTTACTGATCTCCTCCTCGCATTGGAATGTTCAAATATTTGTTTCATGTGTTTGCCCCAATGCTTTTCTCAATCCCTATTTGGTATTGTCCCCACAGATTATTACCTTTGTATTGTGGTTTCTCCCCGACCCTCTGTTCCGTTGATCCTGGGTGTGTTGCCTGCTTCATGTGGCTCCATCCCCCCGTGTATACCTGAGTCTTCTTCGTAAGTATGGTATTTTCATACATCCTCTTAGATATATTGTTTGTTTTGTCTTTTGTTTTCTGTCTCTTTTCTGTAGTTTCTATTCTTTCGTCAATTTACGTCTCTTCTTTTTTTTTCAACTTTTCTTGCCTTCCTATAATCACTATTCTTTTAGTCAGTACAATTGCAAATATCTTGACTCTTATGATATCCCTTTACCTCTCTACTTGGACTTTCTTTTTTCATATCCTGTCACTTGATTCCCTTTTTTTATTCTGGTTATTGGTCTTATCTATTATGCTTTGCTATGAAACTAAATCAATTAATTCCTTCCTGTTTTATCTCTCTTACTTTGAATACTGCTTATATAATGAATTGGACTTATGTGCTACATTATTATTACAACCTGTTCTTAAGTGCTTATGTCATTAAAACTGATTACATGGAACGTTAGGGGATTAAACTCTCCCATCAAGAGGCAGAGAATTTTGAGCCATTTAGCCAAATTGGACGCGGATGTTGTATTCCTGCAAGAAACTCACCTCTCAGATGTTGAGTCATTGAAGTTGAAGAGAGGTTGGGTGGGGGAGGTTTTCTTTTCCCCTGGAGATGGCAAGCGAAATGGAGTAATGATACTTTGTCGCAAATCCCTTTCACTTTCATTTGTGTCCCAAGAATCCGATCTGGATGGCAGATGGTTGAATGTCAAATTATCTTTGAAGGGCGTTACAATATCTCTTCTAAATGTCTATGCTCCTACGTGTGGTGAATCCTCTTTTTGGCATACAATGGCTAAGCGAATTACTCACTGTATGGAGGACAATTTTATTTTAGCTGGAGATTGTAACCAGACTTTTGACCCATTTATCGACAGAAATTCCAAAGTTTCCTTTGTTCCCAACAAGTCACATAAATCTTTTGTTCATGCTATAAATCAACATAAACTCTTGGACGCTTGGCGTCTTTGCAACCCGACCACTAGAGAGTATACTTTTTATTCCCCAGCACACCAAACTCAATCAAGAATTGACTATATATTTGTCTCGCACAACATCTCACAAACACTTACGCATGCAGAGATTGGTCCCATCTTATTATCAGATCACGCCCCAATCTCGATTGGCATTGATATTCTACCTAAGGATTCAGGCCCCAAGAGATGGCGTTTTAACAATGCTCTCCTTCTGGACCCAAAGTTTACTGCCTCATTCCCTAACTTCTTCAAAGAGTTTTTGAATTGAACCAAACCCAATTCATGCCCTTTTCCACTCTATGGGATGCATTCAAGGCCTCGGCGAGGGGTTTCATAATTAGCTATGTTGCAAAGAAACGGAAAACTTTCCGTAAGCTCACTAAAGATCTGCTTCAGGATATTAAAAGATTGGAACACTCATTTTACACCTCACACTCGAAGGAGTGTCTCACAACTCTCATAAAAGCCAAAATGCAATTTAATAAGAAATCAACAGAGGACGCTTCATTATATCTGTTGAAATCCAGTGCAAAATTTTATGGGGGCAAAAATAAGGCAGGGAAAATATTGGCTAATTACTTAAAAGTTAAACATAATAGACTAAATATTGAATCTATCTATGATGAACGTTCAGATTTAAAATTTAAAGACGCTGAAATACTGAATGAGTTCTCCACCTTTTACAAATCACTATATACTTCCGCAACACAGCCCTCTGAGCAATCATTATCGCACTTCTTCTCTGATATTCAGAATCCCCAATACACGTTGCCGGACTTATCATCTCTGGAGTTAGACCTAACACACCAAGAACTATTAATTGCTCTTCAACATCTCAAAAAAGACAAAGCACCGGGACCAGATGGCTTCACCGTAGAATTTTATCAACATTTCTCTAAACTCATAATGCCCAAGTTACATTCTCTAATCGATGCCTTCACCACACTAGGTAGCTCACTGGGTTCTTTTTCGGAAGCACATATTTGCCTTATACCAAAAGAGGGCAAGGACTCTAAATATTGTAAAAATTACAGACCCATATCCTTGGTCAACATTGATTATAAAATTTTCTCCAAAGCATTAGCATTACGTTTAGATTCCTACTTACCTGATTTATTGGGAAAAGAACAATCTGGTTTCGTTAAGGGAAGGTTCATAACTGACAATACGAGACTCCTTTTTAACGTCTTATCTAAATCTTCCCACTTAAAACAATCCCTTGTGGCAATAGCTCTGGATGCTGAAAAGGCGTTTGATAGAGTTGAGTGGACTTATTTATTTTATACTCTTAAACAGTTCGGCTTTGGCCCTAAATTTATATCCCTCATCTCTCTCCTCTACTCTAATCCACGTGCGGCTGTGTACGCCAACGGCTTAATTTCCCCATATTTTGAGCTGGGGAGAGGAGTGCGTCAGGGCTGCCCTCTTTCCCCCTTCCTTTTTAATTTGGCCTTGGAACCTTTTCTCTCTAAACTACGTCAAAATCCAAATTTATATGGTTTTCAAACATTGAACTCCCATATTAAACTTGCAGCCTACGCTGACGATATTTTGCTTTTTATGTCCAAACCAAGTGACTCAATTCCTGCCTTTTTGGCAGAGGTACAAGCCTACTCTAATATCTCCGGTTATAAGTTAAACAACGATAAATGTGAGATTTTACCCCTGACTAAGTTTACTTTTAAATCGGATTTTATGACTTCCAATTTTACTTGGAGCCCGAATCATATTAAATATCTCGGATTACATGTTACTTCCTCAATATCAGACACAGTGTCATTGTGCATGAATAAATGTATACAAAAAATCTCAGACTTAACTGCCAAGTGGCATCCCCTCTATTTGTCCTGGTGGGGTCGTCTGGATACCATAAAGATGATGCTGTCCCCCATAATTTTATATACTGTTTCCAACATTCCAGTTCCTATTTCCGCAATTTTTTTAAAAAGATCAATTCATCTCTATCCTCCTTCCTATGGAATAATAAGAGATCCCGAATGTCTCTATTTAAATTAATTCGACCTAAAGTAGAAGGGGGGTTAACTTTCCAGATTTTCAAGCATATCAGAAGGCATTCCTTTTACGTCAAGCCTCTCGTTGGTTGCTTGACCCCACGGAAGATTGTCCTCTATGGACTACAGTTGAACGTCTTTTTTAGCCCCCTTCTCTTTTCATGAATATCTTTCTTTTTCACGCAAACCACAGGCCTTGTCCACCCCCATAATCAAACTGACCTCTAAACTTTTGGAACCTGCATTCACTCCCACACATAACATTATAGATTCATTCCTCAATTCAACAATTTGGCATAACAAAAATCTGACCATCCGTAATAAACCATTTTATTGGAAGACTTGGCGACTGAAAGGTCTAATTTGGATACATCAATTATTTACACACATGGACTTTCTATCTTTCCCCTCACTCAGTCAAATATTTAACCTACCTACCACCTACATTCATAAATATAATTTACTTAAGAAGGCAGTGACAGATAGATACACCCATCTCTTGGGCACGTCCATTGCTCCAATTGTTTTGGATCCTCCTTCACAACTCCACACGTTGTTAAAAACCATGCCCAAAGCTTCCACTTTATATAGTTTTTTGCAGGGCAAGGATAGCGTTAGGCAGAAGTCTAAAACAGAGGAGGCATGGGAACAGGATTTCATGGTATCTTGGCCAGTGTCTTTGTGGAATAAATTATGGCTCAAATTACGTAAATCATCTAGAGCAGCTAACATAACACAAACGCTTTTTTTTGTATATAATAGACTTTTTCTCACACCAGCTATCTTAAGTAAAAGTTTTGCGACCACATCAGATGTTTGTTGGACATGTTCTACTCCGAACGCTAATTTATTTCATATGTTATTCTCTTGTCCAAATGTATATAATTTCTGGAAGCAGGTATGGTCTCAAATTAACCTAATTTTTGGAGCTAAATTTGCTTTTTCTTTGACCCATGTTTTCTTGGGAAGTCTCTCACCTTGCTGGGAGAAGGTTACTCACAATGTTAAAATTATTGATTTATTATTAGCAGTCGCATTTCAGCAGATCACTGTAAATTGGAAGGATTTCACAAAAATCTCTTATAAGGCATGGTGGTATGCTGTTTGCCATAATCATAGGTTGGACACCTCCTTTGTTTACCCAATACATATGGCAGCGAAACGTATGGATTTGTGGTCACCTGTTACAATATATCTTGATACATGTGCCAAGCGATATTACCAACTGCAACCATCTCAGCAAGAGGTCCTAAAACCTCCTTGATCCCCTCAATTGTTCCTAGAATATTTGTTATTCCATTTTTCTTAATGATTTTTTATTTTTTTTATTGTATCATTTTTCCTTATTCAATCATAAGTCTGAGTCATTTATCATTATTGTAGCAAACTTTATTGTAATGACAGGAATTTAATGCTTTGAACTCTGTACTGACACTTTTATCTATATCAATAAAATTTTCTTTTTGAACTGAAAAAAAACCATCCAATTAATATCAATAGATGCCATTCAAATTAAAAAATCTCAAAAGTACAATCATTATACTCTTGGATCCGCAATAATTCTTACAGTGCATCGTGGAGGTTCCCCTTACCCCCGTCACAGAATGCAAGGCCTGTGTAGTTTTACAATGACTACCCCAATGTCGCATGAGACCTACATAACAATGTACACAGGGGCTTCACACACCACTCATCTAAAAAAAGAGGTATACTATGGGATCAAAATAAATATATAATGTGTCCTTGTGCTTCCTTGGTCCACTGTGCACAAAACAGTACAGCTATTTGAATAAAATACAAATT
This sequence comes from Calotriton arnoldi, assembly GCA_963921515.1. Classification (NCBI taxonomy): domain Eukaryota; kingdom Metazoa; phylum Chordata; class Amphibia; order Caudata; family Salamandridae; genus Calotriton; species Calotriton arnoldi. Next base: position 907,359 of record CAWUFW010004991.1, on the reverse strand, counting down.
TCTTCTACTACCCACGTATGGACCCTGATTTTTAGATCATGTCGGCCCAAGGGAATGTGGAAAAATAGCAGTGTGCCACTAAGCATTAAAGTGCAGTTTTTCGTTCTGGCTCTTCGTCCACATATAACAAAGTGCCAATAGATTTAGATTGAGACATGAGTAAGAAAAGAATATAAACGTTAAAAACCACTAAAAAATGCAGTCACAGAAACATGGGTAGATATAGAGAATTAAAGTGCATAGTAAATAATCAACAGGGGATTAAAGCAATATGCACAGCAAAGAGAGAACAAATCTCCTCCAGCCTACCCACATGACTATCGTAGTGGCTCCCGATCACTAGCTCATATAAATTTTGAGCGCCAGATCCAGGCAGCCATGAGGTATCTCTCAACAGTGAAAACCACCAAGGTAGAGCTGTCTGTTAACTGCTGGGCCTTTTCTCCCCCAGTGCTAAGACCTTTTTTGGGCTATTTGGGGTAGTTTGCACTCAGGGCTCCATAACTTTTCTCCCACATAAGGTATCCAAACCAACTTTGCGTCCTTTATTTCCAACATCCTGGGGAATTCTTAAGGTACCCAGGGTTTGTGGATTCCCCTCAAAGAAACTGAGAAAATAGGCACAATATAGCAAAATGTTGATTTTTGAAAAGAAAAAATAGGGAAAAAGTGCTCCAGATAAAAGTGTGTGGTTTTTCCCAAAAATAGCATCCACAAATGGTTTTCTGTACTAAAGTCACCATCTTCTCAGCTTTTAGGAACATGCAGAGCTGAATCAGAAAACCTAATTTTGTACCATGGTTTTGCCATTTTTCTAAGATGTAGCCTATTTTCAGTTTTTTTTGTGCTCTCAACCTATTTCCAGTTTGTGGTGGAAACCAGGGTTAAACCCATGGGTGATCCAGGACAGCGATAGATTTCTGAAAAGTAGACAATATTCTGAATGCAGCAAGGGGTCATTTGGGTAGATCCCTCAAGCTTTTCCAAAGGAAAATAACAGTTGAAATAAAGAAATATTGAAAATGAATAGGAAAAAACAGGCATTTGTGACAACATTTTCATCTGTAACTTTTTGTCACAATAGCCGATTTACAAAAACAATATACTATTACGTCAGCTGGATCCCTTCTGGTTGCAGGGATATATAGGGATTGTAGGATCTCCAAGATCTCCAAGATCTGAGCCAACCACTGAGCTGCACCGTACAATGGTATTTCTTTGTGTACCATATATTGACCAATTAATATAGCGAAATAGGTAAAGTGGAAATGGGTATTGAGGAAACCTACATATTTCTTAAATGGGCACAAGGTATGGAGTGTAGGAGCAGTGGTTATTTGTACATCTCTGAATTTGTGGGTACCCGTACTAGCGTATGATTTACAGGGTATTTTTCTAAATGTCATGTTTTTTATATACTGGCTTACATTTGAAAGGCACAAATGCTGCAAAATACAATTGGTAATAACAAATGTTTTACTATTCTATTGTTTCACAAGTCTCCCGATAAAAATGGTACCTCACTTCCGTGGGTAGGCCTAGTGCCCATGACAGGAAATGGCCTAAAACGCAACATGGACACATCGCATTTTTCCACCAAAAACTGACCCTATTTTTCCAATGTGGGTAGCTCTAGAATTTACGCTAGCTCAGCTGGCGCCTAAGGAAACCAAGCCAACCTGTACACCTAGGGGTACCCAGGGAGGGCTGACTTGCGTAGCGCTCACCATGTTTTGTTCACCCAGAATCCCTTGCAAACCTCAAACTTTGCCTTAAAAAAACACATTTTCCTCACATTTCTGTGATGGAAAATTCTGGAATCTGCGGAGAGCCACAAACTTCCATCCACCCAGCATTCCCCAAGTCTCCCAATAAAAATGATACCTCACTTTGTGTGGGTAGGCCGAGTGCCCGCGACAGGGATAGGCCCAAAATGGATTGTGGAGACATCAAAATTATCTATCACAAAATGACCTGTTTTTGCAATAAGGGCCCTTGCGTTTTTGGTCCGGCATTTAGGGAAACCTACCAAACCCAGACATTTCTGACAACTAGACGCCCAGGGGAGTCCAGAGAGGGGGGCTTCTGTGGATACCCCAACATTTTCGTACCCAGAATCCCCTGCAAACCTTAAATTTAGCTAAAAAGTTACATTTTCCTCACATTTCTATGTGAGAAAGTTGTGGGTTCACAAGGCCGGCACAAATTTCCTACCACCCAGAGTTTCCCTGGGTCTCCCAATAAAAATATTACCTCACTAGGGTGGGTGGGCCAATTGCCTGCAACAGGGAAGGGCCAAAAATGAGTAGAGATTGCCCTTTTGGACCCACTTTGGTTCCCCCCTCAGTTTTTCATTTGATACTTTTTTAGGCTGACTCTGCTTTGGGCACCCACACAAGTGAGGTATAATTTTTATTGGGAGACCGAGGGTAACGGTGGGTGGTAGGAAATTTGTGCTGTTTTGGGCCTTTCCCTGCCTGTCATGGGCCCTTGGCCTACCCACACGTGCAATAGCATTTTTTATCGGGAGACCTGGGGAAACGCTCGGTGGTAGGAAATTTGTGCCAGTCTGGTGATCCCACAACTTTCCCACACAGAAATATGAGGAAAATGTGACTTTTAAGCCAAATTTGAGGTTTACAGGGAATTCTGGGTAAGAAAACGCCGGGGAATCCATGCAAGCCACACCTCTCTGGATTTCCCTAGGTGTCTAGTTTTCAGAAATGTCAGGGTTTGGTAGGTTTCCTTAGACTGTTGCTGAGCCCAGGACCAAAAACGCAGGTGTCCCCCTTGAAAAAACAGGTTGTTTTGTGATAGATAATTTTGATGTCTCCACAATATGTTTTGGGCCCTTCGCTGTCGCGGGCACTTGGCCCACTCACACAAGTAAGGAAGAATTTTTATTGAGAGTCCAGGGGGAACGCTAGATGGAAGGAAAATTGTGCCGCCTCTGTGATCCCACAACTTTCCCACACAGAAATGGGAGGAAAATGCAACATTTAGCTAAATTTGAGGTTTGCAGGAGATTCTGGGTAAGAAAACGTCGAGGGAACCATGCAAGCCACTCCTCCCTGGACTCCTCCGGCTGTCTAGTATTCAGAAATTTGTAGGTTTGGTAGGTTTCCTTAGATGGCCGCCAAGCCCAGGACTAAAAACACAGATGACCCCCTTACAAAAACAGGTTGTTTTGTGACAGATCATTTTGATGACGCCACAATACATTTTGGGCCCTTCCCTGTCACGGGCCATTGGCCCACCCACACAAGTGATGGACCATTTTTCTCTGGAGACTTGGGGGGACACTGGGTGGTTAAAAATTTGTGGCTGCCTGCAGATTCCAGGACTTATCTTCACAGAAATGCAAGGAAAATGTGTTTTTAGGCCAAGTGTGAGGGTTATAGGGGATTCTGGGTAAAAAAACCTGGTGAGAGCCACACAAGTCATGAACCCCTGTACTCCGCTGTTTGTCTACTTTTAAAAAATGTGCAGGTTTGCCTTGTGACGACTGAGCTAGGGCACAAAATCCACAGCTACCCATAATGACAAAAAGAAAAAAAAGGAATTCATACTAAGGGTCATCTTACCGCCACAGATATAAATGTGCTACTAATTTGTTAAAGTTAATATACCACTTACACTGGTTGGTTTTAGCACCTCCAGAAATGCTGGCTTCAATGCACAAATACTCATCAAAGTATCTAAATACTGAAACCAAGCCTTCTGAAGGAGAGCCATAAAGCCACTTCAAGGCACCAAACGGTTTATGGTCAATTCACACGCCATTCACGCACCACACACAAGACTTTCAGATCAGTGCACTCACATCAACATACCGCCGCCATGCAAGGGCCCATCACATTCATACGTCACAGGATGGAATCAGTTTGACTACATTTTACCACCTGTCAAGTAACGCCTCCTTTCTGAACATTACCTAACGCATGCCTAGTGAAACTTTAATAAAGGCTCCCATGACAGTCACATGAGGCTCAGGAAGACATGTCTTTCTTGCACCTTTAGCACACTCACTGTGCTAAATCCAACTCCTTCCAGTTTGTGGATGCAAGTTGGGGGAGTCCGAGTATGCTCCAAGGCCTTTTCCTCCAGCTTAGCAAGCATATCTACTTTTGAAACCAAAGCAAACAAGTGGGGGAATTTTCCGAAGTTTCCTAAAGAGAACTTCATAAACTGAAGAACTGTAGTTTTTGAAACACAGGGTAGTCCTTGAGAACGTAGCATATGTCCCATCCACTATTATGTGCAGTGCTGTCATACAGTAAAGTGAACATCTACTAATTTCTGACGGAGGATGAACATGGCAAGCAGGTCAAGCATTTACACATATGTGCCATAGTAAGTCACTTTCGGGTTGAGTGCAGCACCAATGGGTTTAAATCCATAGGTGAGGATTAAGTCATGGTATGTGTATCTGTACTTTACTATCTTCCTTCTACCTATGCAATATCCCTGAGAAAGCACACCTACCGTAAGCTTTTCTTACCCGTTCATGTCTCTGCCCTCATCAGAGTCCTGACTAATCCTGTATAATTGCCAAGAGAACCTATACTAATGCCTTTCATCCCAAGCTACTTGAAGCTCAAGAAAAAGTGTCTTTCATGCGCCATCAGTGCACTTACTGTGCGAAATTCCAACTCCTTCCAGTTTGTGGCTGCAAGTTGGGGGTGTCTGAGTATGCCTTCCTCCAAGAGCTCATTCCTCGAAATGAGCAGGCATATCAACCATTGAAACTAAGGCAAACATGCTGGGGAATAGTGCCTAAGTTCCCTAAAGTAATAAGCCAAACAAATGTCCTGTGGGACTCATTCACCAACACGTCTACTTTTGCTTTGAAAGTGTGAAAACTCAATTATTAACTTGTACCATTAGCAATACTAAAGCTGTGAAAACAATCATCATACACTATATTGTGTCCTGTACCCTTTTTCAATAACATTGGTTATGATACAAGTTATGAATTGAATTTGCACACTTTAAAAGCAACTAGAAGTGTTGGTGAATAAGTCCCATGGGACATTTCTTTGACTTATTACACTTACTCTGGTTCTCATGGGCAATCAGGGCGGTCCTTGTGTTGTATACATAGGTTGCCTAAAAAGCACTTCACAATCTACTCAAGCCTTTAGCATTTTGCCACATAGGGTACTCCATGACAACCACTATTATGTGCAGTCTGGGGACTATAACACACTTGTCAATCGGCGAACAGAACACCAACCACTTTGTGACGGCAGACAAAGGTGTTGAGCAGGCAATAAGCACCCAATGATTTCCTCAAGTAGAGGCACAACATTTCTACAGCTACTTGCCTAGTGAAGTAGTGGCCCATTGAAGGTAGGTATCCATGCACAGCCATTGAAAGGTTTACTTAACAGCAGCCCCACCTCACTCAATTTCCCGATAGTTCACTTTTGTATGGTACAATGTAAAGCAATGAGGAAAACACATGGCTGGTGAGATGGGCACTGGGGGCAGTAAATATGACTCTCCTGCCTCTTTCCAAGCTTAGAGCAGACTTTACAACGACAACATGGTTGAGTCTTTTTAGGTGTTGCAGGAATGCGATTAGCAAAGTGTCACTCCTTCAACCTTACCACATCCTCCAGAGCATATAAACTGGAGGCTACTACTTCTGTAGCAGTAAGACTTTCAATGACTGACAACAGAAAGTCAAGGAAAGACATGAGTCTTCATGGGGTTGTCTGACTCTAAACAACATACGCATTGTATGTTGCCACCTCAATCAGGTTGGTAAACAGTTTCTTGTGCCAAGTGCGAGTTTTACGACTCACATTGTATGGCTGAAGAACTTGGTCGTTCTTATCCACTTCACTCATTTACTTGATGTAATCAAGTATACAGGTGGGCTTGTGAACTTCGGCCATCTGACCTCAAACCGTGACGGGAGAAGTGCTCTCATCATGAATTGTAGTGAGCACGTACACAACATGTTTAACTGAGAACTTGACTGCGAGGAGTTTGTTGGAACGCAATGCATTGCTCTGGGATTTCTGGAGCTTCTTACAAACAAGCTCCTGCATGAATCCTTTGCAGCAACAACGAACTGCAGCACAAGCCACAGTGCAAGTTTTGTACAGCTCACTGAACAGGTTATAACCTTTATGAAGGAGATGCTGGACAAGCTCCCATACAATCTTCCCTGTGACTCCTAGCATGGGAGGGCAACCTACAGGATTTAGAGTGGAGTCCTTCCCAGTAAACACTCTCAAGCTGTACACATAGCCAGTAGTGCTCTCACACAGCATGTACAGCTTGATGCCATAGCGAGCTCTATTGCTTGCAATGTACTGCCTGAACAGCAGCTGCCCTTTGTCCAGAATCAAGGACTCATTGATGGCTATATTCTTACCAGGAGTATAAACCTCTGGAAACCTGGCAGACAAATATTCAGTCCGAATTTTGAACAACCTGTCTTGGTCTGGATGGTTCCGGGGCAATACAGCAGAATTGTCATTGAAATGCAGCATGCACTGCAATGGCAAGAAACGATCTCTGGTCATGTACGGTGCAAAGATTGGGGTTACTCAAACCATGCGAGTAAACCAGTAGGACAGCGAGGTTGGTTTATGCACTACCCGCATTTTGAGTGTAAGGCCCAAAAATGTCTTCAACTCCTCTAATGAAGTGGGAGTCCACTTGTGTGCCCTAGAAGGAGGCCTGAGAGCGCCTCCATGCTCCCTCAAAAATAGTTTGGCACGCAAATGTGTCTGCTGCACAGTTTGCTCAAGGAAGTCAACACCCAAAAAGAGATGGGCGTAGTCAATTGGCAAAAAATTAGCCATACCAATTTTACATCCAGCATCACCAGTGAAAGGCAGAATTTGGGGCTGAACTAAATTGGGGGGCTGCCAAGAGAGAACTCCATCTGTGCTTGCCCCACACGTGCCTGCTCTCTGGGTTGGTCTAACCTGCTACTGTTGTCCCGGTGCACAGACTGTGCTTGCGAAGGGACAGCATCTTCATGTCCCTCAGAATCGCTGAAAGATGAGTCATCGGATGGAACTGCACCAACTGAAAAATCACTTCCGGATTCTGCTCCATTGTTCTCTCCCTCAGATGCTGTCTCAACTGAAAAATCACTTCCATATTCTGCTCCATTGTTCTCTCCCTCAGATGCTGCCTCAAACTCTGATCCTGACATTGTTCTACATTCTGTCCATCTTAGGATGCTTGTTTCCAGTCCAGGGAGGACCTGGCCTGGCAGTTCGGGCTGGACTGTTCCCATAGGGAGCAGGGTCAAGACTGATTTGCAAATGGCTGGGTTCAAACTGGAATGGCATGGGGAGCAGAAAAACTATGGATTGACGCCCAGATATCTGTACTGGGGTGAATGTAGGACATTGTTCTGCATTCTGTCCATCAATTGTTCTTTTTGCATGTGTCAACCGAAGTGGGACGGGTATGCCCAGACGTGGGTCCCTTGCTCTCCATACCACTGGAGTCAAGCTGGCCTGGCTGATGAGGGGTGATACCCTGAAACCGATCTTAGGATGCTTGTTTCCAGTCCAGGGACGTCCTGGCCTGGCAGTTCGGGCTGGACTGTTCCCATAGGGAGCAGGGTCAAGACTGATATGCCTATGGCTGAGTTCAAGCTGGAATGGCATGGGGAGCAAAAGAACGATGGATTTAGGCCCAGATCTCTGTACTGGGGTGCATGTATGACATTCTTCCGCATTCTGTCCATCAATTGTTCTTTTTGCATCAAGTTCCAGGCGGACATAATGTACAGGAGAAGGGTGGCGTGGTGATCCTCAGTCTTGTCCAAGTGAATGTTTAAGTCTCCTAATACAGAGAAGTGGGAGTACTTTATCATATAGTTGGACAAACAGTCATCTAACGAGGACAGAAATTCAGTAGCGTGACCAGGGGGACAGTAAATTAACTTTCCAGCTAAGGATTTATTTGCTGAAGGAGAGAGGCAGAAACCCAAAGATTCAGCTTCATGGAGTTCAGAAATCTCAAAAGAAGAAAACTTCATGGAGCGTTTTGAAATTATAGCGACTCCCCACCTTTCTTACCTACTTTATCATGATGAACGATCTAGTAACTTCCAGGGATTGCAAACGCAATATCTGGCGCTGAGCTGTCACTCATCCATGTTTCTGTGAGAAAGAGGATATTCAAATGCTCCTCCCTGAGAAACGTGAAGATGTGCAATGCATTTTTGAGGAGAGACTGTACATTTATTAGTGCTGCTTGGATCCTAAGAGTATTGGCATGGTGGTTACTAACCTTCAGGGAGATGTTAGCCCGGGAGGTGTTGAGAGACAACTTACAACCATTCAGTTTAAGGGAGCACAGTAGGTCAATTTAATGTCCATTTTAGAGATAGAATTAGATTCTTCCGGCCTTTCCCAAATTTTCCCCAACCCCAACTTACTTCATGTGGTTCTAACATGCACTTGCTATGGGATTTTATGAGCACCAGGCGTGGCCAAGAGTTCCCTTAAGGGTTCACTATAGGCTCCTAAAGCCGGTATGGTCCAGAGTCTATACCAATAGAGCAAGTGCCTAGACTTAAGTTTCCAAGAAATTTTCCTGAATTCCATATCAAGGTGCAGTGGGGTTAGAGGCGTGTTCTTTAGGACAGCGAAGATGGACCTTATGAAACTATTTTCTGCTGATGTTAATATATTACAATTAGAGTGATCCCAGATCTCAGAGCCATACAAGACGGCTCACAGTACCTTCATCTTATATATCTCAAGGGCTGGGGCAGCTCTCTTTGAACTAGTTTTGTTAAAAATCTTTAACAATCTTGTGGTAAAATGTAGCAAAGAGCAATGTGATCTTTGTACCTGCATAGAGCAGTCCAGGTTTGGTATTAATCTTATCCCTAGGTAATCGAAATTGAAAACCTGTTCTATGGGTCATTATTAGCGTACAGATTAAATTTGAAATTTTTACATTTTGCATTATTAAATATCATAAATTGAGTTTTAGAGCTGGTCTAGCGCATGCTCTTTTCAAAAATTATTAAAATCATTCAGAAGCTGTTGTAAATCTTTGAATGAATTACAAGTAAACAGGGTGTCATCTGCAAAAAGTAAAGCGGGCACTCTCTTACCAGCAGCTTTGGGTGAATTGCAACCATCTCTGTTCAGTCTATCCACTACGTCATGGAAATATAATGAGAACAATGTGGGGGCTAAGACACAACCCTGCCAGAGCCCCCTCAAAATTCATATAAGGTCAAGAGTTGCCCCTGCTTCCCCCAACTGACCCTTGCATAGTTGTCTTCATGCAGTCGGACAAGGATTGCCAATAAATTGGTCAGGATGCCCAACGTATGTAAAATCAGCCAAAGCGCATTGCCCTAGGACTAAATCGAAAGCTATGTGCATTGGGGTACAAACCTCCATGTCTGCTTATCAAAGAACACCTTCTTTTTAGGCTCAGACTGGGACTTGTTACCACCACTCCCTTGGGAATTATTTTGGGAGCCTTTTGCAAACTCCTTATTTTTAAGCTTTTCTTACCCCTCTTTCTTTTGGTGAACACCCTTGTGGGAGTTTCCTCCAGATACCTTTTTGGACACTCAGGTGCTGGTCCAGAGGCCCGCCTCTTCAGCAAGCTTCCAGGGGTCAGTCAGTTTGCTGTCAACTAGGAGCTGGTGCAGCTCTGGAAAGCAAATAATGAGCATGTGCTCTCTCAAAATTAGATTGTACAACCCATTGTAATCATTAACTTTGCTGCCCTGCACCCAAATATTCAGTACCTTGCTACAGTAGTCCCTGAAATCCACCCAGGACTGGTTGGGGAGCTTCTGGCTGTCCCTTAACCTCTGGCGGTGCTTTTCAGCGGTCAGTCGAAACTTAGCACTCAAGATGGATATCATAGGAGTGTACCTGGTTTGGTCCCCAGCCTCTAAAGTAAGAAATGTGTCCCGCCCCACAAACCTACTCCCGGAAAATGCTTCTTGGATCTTGTGAACCCTCAGGGCTACCTCATAGGCAGAAGAACATTTGCCAGTATCGTCTCGCACCACATAACTGAATCCTTGGGGATGCAGACCTTTTTGTCTCCTTAGATACTGTAGGTATGCTGCCACCATCGCTGCTGGACTCTGCCCATCTGGCCCTGATGTCCAGCTCCTTAAGTCTAAGTTCATGAGCCAGTAACAACTTTTTCTCCTCCAAGGCCCTTTCGGCCATCTGCAGCTAGGTTTCTCTCTCCTCCCTCCTCTCCGCCAGCTCCTCTGGGGACAGGCTGCAGGAGGAGACACTGCTCTCTGCCCTGACAGGGAGCTCCATTCCAGGAGTCTAGCCATCCCCTTCCACTGCAGGTGGCTCCACAGGAAGGTCCTCTCCAGGCCTCTCCATCCTATTATCCTTTCCTGTGACTTCAACCAGTGTTTGATGGGTGTTAAATTAGGAAGTTACCACAAAAGTTATGATAGGAGGTTTATTCAGGGTACAGCGTAGGTTACAGCACCAACAGTCCAGCACGATGTCCAGCTCTGGAATGAGTGATTCACGAAGCCTCGTGCATCACTACATTCCATGACACAGTAACATTCTAACACCCCTGCCCTGATATCTCTCTAGATTACAACACATCCCCTTTTCAACAAAGTACAAATAATGATAAGGAGAATAATATAACAAACACAGTAGAGAAATTGAAACAAGATAAGCAGAACCCTGGGAGGGAACATAATGCACAAGAACATGTTCTCAAATAGAATACTGTCTTAAAACTCCCCGAGACTACAACAAAGAACATGGCGTATGATACAAACAGTATCAATATAAAACATAGACTCGTAATTTCACAGGCAGGTTCCTACTCCTACCAGAGGAGGTGTTCATTTCTCTGCCATGAACATTCTCATTCAAATGGTCATTACCATTATTCAGACTCTTTTCATATGTTAAACATACATTTGCAAATTTCCCAGAGCATTTCACCAGCCTAGACATGCTCCACATGCACCCCGTGTCCACTCTCACCACATTTTTTCTGATGGCAACAATGGTGAAGGGACCAATGAAACTGCTTTTGCCTTTCAGAGTATGTCTGGGATTTTTGACCATCACTTTGTCACCAACATTCCACTTCTTGTTCTTCACACACATTTTAGAGTCATAACTAATTTTGTATTTATGTTGGTACTCCGAAATCCTAGAACGTCTTGTTTCATCAGAAATACCCCCATTCGTACATGCAGGCAGCCAAGATGGGTTTAATTTTGAAACGGCTTTCCTTCCCCTCAAACCCTCAAAAGGAGACTTCTGCGTGACCACATTCGGAGTAGTGCGGTGTGCCCACCAGGTGTCTCTCAGGATATCATTGAAAGACAATCTAGATTCGAGAGCGCGTTGAGCACAATCCTTGACAACCCGGTTCATCCTTTCACTCAAACCATTGGCCTGAGGCGTATATAAGGCTGTTTTTTGATGAATTATGTTGTGATCATTAAGAAATTTGCACATCTCATGAAACACAAATTGCACCCCATTGTCTGTAATCAAAAACTTGGGCACACCCTCCGAAGCAAATACATCTCTAAGGAAATCAATGACAGTCTTTGTGTTCACAGTAGACACACACTTAGTAACTACCCATTTGGAGGTATAATCCACCATTAAAATAACAAAACGTTCATAGGAGGGCAAGAGTTCAAAAGGGCCTACAATATCTAATCCTAACTTCGTCCATACAACATCCGGGACCTCAACTGGAGATAACGGTGCATGATTGGGAACGTGAGACTTATCATTGGAAGCACACGACACACACTCCTTAACAACATTTTCGGTCATGTGATCCATACCAGGCCACCAGTATCTTTCTCTCACCCGAGCCTTGGTGAGACTTCTTCCTAAATGGCCCTCGTGAGCTATGTTAACTATTCTGTCCCTGAATTCAACAGGAGGAACAACTCTGTCTCCCCTCATGAGATTTCCTGAAATAAACGACAACTCGTCCCTCACAGACCAGTACGCTTTCATTTCTTGGTCCAAAGTTTTATAATCCGGCCACCCTTGATTTGTCCACACTCCGAGAGAAGCAAGAACTTTATCCTTCTTCACACCATCCAACCACTCCTCACTGGACAACGTTGGTTCAGTAATCCAACACACACTCTCCGTTTCAATCTCACCCTGTTCATCCTCAATAGGTAACCGAGAGAGACAGTCAGCAGACTTGTTAGTTGAGCCAGGTATGTACTGTACACGGAAATTATATTCCTGAAGACCCTCACTCCAACGCTTAAGTCTGGGTGTGATATGCTCACTGTGGCGACACGAGAAGATTTGAACCAAAGGGCGATGATCCGTCTTAACTACAAATGGAATACCCCAAAGATAAAATTTAAAATGCTGTACAGCCCAAAACACACTCAGTGCTTCCCTCTCAATACACGAGTAATTTACTTCTGCATCCCTAAGTGCTCTAGAGGCAAACGCAACTGCTCTCTCCTCTCCTTCCACAACTTGGGATAGTACTGCCCCCAGCCCCTTGAGACTGGCATCTGTAGTCAACACAGTCTTTCGGTTGACATCGAAATGCCCCAATGTAGGCATTTTCTCAATTTCAGACTTAATTTTGTCAAATGCTTTCTGGCAATCATCGGACCACAAAAAATGCGCACCCTTTTAAGGAGAGCCCTGATAGGTTCAGTCACACAGGCAAAACTTTGCACAAATTTAGAATAGAACTCAGCAAGTCCCAAAAATGACCTCACTTGATCTTTATCCTTAGGTGTAGGAGCTTTCATAATACTCTCTGCAAGTTCTAACTTTGGTTGAATCCCTTCCCCAGAGATCACATGTCCCAAATATGTAACCGATCCCAACCCAATACGACATTTTTCCTTCTTTACTGTCAGTCCTTTTTCCTTTAACTTCTCTAAGACACACGTTAGCGTCTTACCATGTTCTGCTTCACTTTTACCATACACCAAAATGTCGTCCTGGAAGAACATAATGTTGGGCACGTTCTTCAAGACCATTTTCATGACCCTCTGGAAGCACGCCGCTGCCGACGCTAACCCAAAGGGCATTCTCAGAAAGCGGTAGGCCCCCAGAGGTGTCACGAACGATGTAAGATGCCTCGAGTCTTTGTGTAAGAGAATTTGGTGATATGCAGATGATAAATCCAATACACTAAAAACTCGGGCTCCCTTAAGTGTGCTGAGGGACTCAGATATGTTGGGCAGAGGTTGTCGGTCTACCCAGATCCATTCGTTCAGACCCCTCAAATCAACACACATCCTAACGCTAGCACCACCATCTTTTGGGGCTAAAACGATGGGGGCCAACCATTCCGAGGCTTCTATTTCTTCGATGACCCCCAAACTTAACAGTCTCTTGAGTTCGGCTTCTAATGGTTCCATCATCATATTGGGCACCTTCCTAACTTTATGCACACAAGGTATAGCTCTTTCCTTGAGAACAATTCGGTGCTCGAAACCCTTAAGGCAGCCCAAGCTATCCGTGAAGACTTCTGGAAATCTTTTGAAGTACTCACAACCTTGATCCTCATAGTCCACCAGCATAACTTGATCTTTGGGATCTCTTGCACTGGGGTTGAGCATGATACCCAAATCACGTTGGTGTCTCCATCCCAACAAATTGTCTCCTCTCTCAGCTACATAGACCTTGCCAATAGTGTTTCTGTTTTTAAATTGAATACAAGCCTCCACATAACCAAGAACCTTAATTCTTGCACCACCATAGCTAACAGGATTTATGTCAGGTGGTGACAATGTCATACTGTCTAAACCTACGACCTCATCCCATTGCTTGTTGCCGATCATAGTGAACGGGGAACCAGAGTCAGCAAGAACAACAAAGTCATGATCATCTACTAAGATGTTGCACTCAGGCATCGCTATTTTTCCTGCATCAACTTTACCATCACTATCATTGATGCTCAGAACTACAGTACGCACAACCTCAGTGCCTTTCTCTGGGTTGCGAGTTTTGGTAGGTGACTTGCAAACTCGGGCATAATGCCCCTTGACACCACATTTGTTGCATACCGAATCCCTGGCGTAACAATGAGGATAATTTGAGAAGTGTGAGAAACTTCCACACCTGAAACACTTAGGTTTAGGAAACTCCCCAAAGGCTTTGTCGCTGGGATTACCACTAGTAGCAGTAGTGGTATTTGGACGTCGTTCAAAATCTGTTCTTGCTGGCAAACTTTTGAGAGGACCACGCATGCGTGTATCCTTTTCAGGAATTCTGTTCTTTTCCACCGGAGAGACCTTGGCCACATTGTCACAACTTTCCAAAAAGTCACCATCTGTCAGAGCATGGACATCACCTTGCCCCTCCTTCTTATCCTCACGATTCCTCCTCATCTCTTTCACCCAAGTAGAAGTGTTTTCCACACCTTCTACTATGGCAACTGCTTCAACGTTGGGTTCTTCGATAAGAGCTTTTCTTGTACCCGAATGCTATTGGTGCACCTCACCAATTGGTCTCTGACTAAAGAGTCAGACAGTTCGCCAAACTCACAAGTCCTTGCCAAAGTCTTGAGAGAAGCAACATAACTCCCTACCCGTTCAGCTGGGTCTTGAACCCTGGTAAAGAATTTGTGCCTCTCCAAAACAACGTTAATGCGGGGACCAAAGTACTTCTCTAGCATAATCATGGACATCTCGTACACGTCAGCTGGTTCTCCTTCTCCATTACCAACTGGAATGAGGTCCATACTATCATACATATTTCTTCCCTCCACACCTAAGTTGTGTAGGAGAATTGCTTGTTTTCTAAATGCCGAGAATTTCTCCCCACCAATTGCTACAATGTAGGAATCGAATACATTTTTCCATCTCTTCCAGGGAAGAATGGGTTCACCCTTTTCTGATAAGAAGGCTGGGGGCTGGGACATACTTGGTGTGGTAGCCATGGTGCTACTTTGATGAAATGTCAACAATAACTAGAGTCCTAATCACTTTAAAAGAGAAACAAAAATCTTTTGAACATGTAAAACACTCTCACTGTGTACCAAAAATTTGTACCAGAAATAGTGTTATTCTGAGTGAGAATACACACACAGAAGATGAGCTGGTAAGATACAGTGTGTGTTAGTCATAAGCGCTTGTTTCCTGAGTGAAATAATAAAGCTGTCCGTTTTTTCCTTTTTTTTTTTCTAACATTGATGAAAATGGCCGCACGTCGCACGCTGCGTAATCATTGCGTGTGTGCGTGTAGATCAGCTTGTAGCGTGCGTTCCAGGATGCGTTGCAGAGGAATGGAGGAATGGAGGCTAAGCGCGAGAGAACACCGCTCGCGCCGTGGCAGTTGAACTGGTGAGTTTTGGGATGCTAAAGCAGGCTCTTGCTCCTCGAAGGCTCCGAGATAGAAAGAATAAAAGTCACTCACAGTTTTTCTTTGCACAGTCTCGTGTCCATAAAAGTCCTTTAAAAGCGGAAAACAGGGTCCAACGGTGAACGTCCAATACTTAGGGGAATCCGTGCTGAAGGTTGCCTGTCCCCAATCAGGCAAAAGCTCCTCGTCGCCAGTGTTAAATTAGGAAGTTACCACAAAAGTTATGATAGGAGGTTTATTCAGGGTACAGCGTAGGTTACAGCACCAACAGTCCAGCACGATGTCCAGCTCTGGAATGAGTGATTCACGAAGCCTCGTGCATCACTACATTCCATGACACAGTAACATTCTAACACCCCTGCCCTGATATCTCTCTAGATTACAACAATGGGCTTCTGCCCAGGCCCTGTCGCGAATGTCAGTAGCACAAAATAGTATGCAGCCACTAACCTCGGAAGATAGTCAGCAGGAACGATGATAGGCAGACAGGCCCCCCATCTCCCCCGAGCGCACCCCCACACAGAGTGATGAGACACTACTATGTGCAAATGCACCCTGGGGAAAAGGGAAGTGGATAAAATAAAAAACAATGCAGGCTAGACTGCCCTTCCTAGTCTCGCTTCCGTTTTCGGAATTTACAACATTCCACTTGGAAGCTTCGGAATCCCCTTGGAAGGTAACTATATGCAAAAATGAGATAAGGAGTCAGGGGTTAAGAAACAGAATAGAAGGTACAATCATACCAAGATGAAGAAAGATACATTCTCTCCACTCACACTCTCAACACTGCAGAACATCAGAATGGTAACTCCAATCCTCTCTCTCTGAGGGTAGATATGGGGTAGCACTGGTGTTGATAAGTCACTGGAGCCAGCACCAACAGAAACACTAATGCTTTTCCTATGAAGCATTCGTGGTCGTAAAGAGAACCAAAATCAGCAAGGGTAATTCACAAAATAAAACAATCAAAAACAACGGGCTTTAAGAGAGCGCTTCTACGCGCACCTAAATACCTGACATAATAGCGCGCTGAACGGCGTCTTGGTCCTTTGAAGTAAAGAAGCGCTTTCCCAGTTACTTTCACTAGGCAGGCCTCATGGACCGTCTCAGCATGGAGGCAGGCTATAGGCACTCACTGAAACTTTGCAATCCCGCGGGAAATACCTTCCGCTTGCAAGAGCTCTGGAACACGAGATCACTCGGTGGAGGCAGGCTGAATGCGCACGTCGAGTCTCAGGAATCCAACGGGGAAATGTTCGAAGCGTTCTGAAAGTTTGTTAAGCCCCGATCTCATACAGAGGAGGGGCTTTGTAGTGTCCGTTTGGACCACAATGCCGGATTCTACTTCCGGTGTGACGAGCGTAAGGCTTCTGGGAATTGTAGTGCCTTATGTTCTGCTTGCCCCCTAGTGGACCCTTATGCAGTGCACTTTCATACCCATTCATTCTGTGGATGGGAAAGGAAGGGAAATCCGTGCATAATACTCTCTGCCCTTGTAGATGGTCCATAATCGCTACAGGCCCTTAGCGCCTTTTGCAACTCCACCATCCTGGTGGTTCTCTTGACAGGAAGTCCCTTCTCCTTGCAGAACTCCTTGAGCTGGGCCACAGTGTAGACATCCATGCTGGCCAGCTCAAACTCCATTCTTCCAGGTGTAGTTTCATACACAACAGTCAGAGTCAAAATTGAGAAGAAAAAAAAGACCAATCAGGGAGAATTTAAAGTTGAATTGGTCTTAGATATGGGATGGTAGTGTAAATCAAATCACTGAATGGCACTGCACAAACAGAAGACCTATCCTCACCACTGAACACCAGTGTGAGAAACTAGGTTGCTGGGTGACTAGGATGTGAGCCTTGGTCCAGCAGCAACCACAATCCTTGTCAGGGTAAGGCACAGGCAAACCTCAAATTAACCTGTACTCATCCCCTTGGTAGCTTGGCAAAGAGCAGTCATGCTTAACTTAGAGGAAATGTGTAAAGTATTTGTGCAACACTTCAAACAGTAAATCAGTGAAAATGCCACACACAAAGATCCCACAGCAGGTTAGAAAAATAGAGCAAAATGTAATAAATAAAACAAGACCACAACAAGAAAAATCCAATCAGTAGAACTGGATTTTTTAAGAATAAGCTGTGAAAAAGCAGAAATTGCCCACAGCACCTATCTGTTTGCACTACACTAGATCAAAGTCAAACGTTCAAGCCGACCACGATGGAGCGCTGCTCGGATACAGTCCCAGATTAGTCCAGCTGAAAGTTTACTTTCTCAAGTTTTGTGCCTAGAGTCCCATTCATGCTGGAGAGGGGCACGGAGAGCATCGGGTGGTGGTTGTTGTGGTGCAAGGAGCAGGCTGGACATCACCCATGGCTGGGCTGGAGCTTTGCAGTGGCAGACATCTGTGGGCGCTTAATGCTTGTTGTGCAAAGAGACAGGATGGTGGCGGCTTGAGCTGAATTTTGGTGCCATCGGTCACAAAGAGCCCGCTGAGCCACACCAAGGGTCTGGGGCCTGACGGGCACCACTTGTGGTTCAGGAACTCTCTGAAGAAAGGTCCAGGAGCTGTTGGCGAGCCTTTTATGTCCCTAAGGCGCAGATCAGGAGGACAACAGACTAGCCTTTTAAGTCACTCTGGAGTCTTGGATTCAAGATGGGTTGCAGATCCAGTTCTTCATCCCCAGGCAAGAGGGCAGCAGGCAACAGATCAGCACAGCAGGGCAATAACTCCTTCAGATTAGCAGTCCAGCAGAGTGGCAGTCCTTTCAGCAGCACAGCAGTCCTTCCTGGCAGAGTAGCCTCAGTTCCAGAATTGTACTGAAGAGTTGTTGCCTGAGGTCCTACTCTTATACCATGGTGCCCTGGTTCTGAACGGTGGGACAAGCTTCTAGACAGTGGCTTTGAAGTGCATGGAATTTCCTGCCTCCCCTGCCCTGTCCCAAGCTGGCTGAAGTGACAATGCAGGGTTGTTAGGCTCAATGAAGGGTTGTTAGGCCCTTTGTGTGAAGGCAGAGCACAGGCTATTCAGGTGTAAGTGGGGCTGTGCTCAGCTCTGCCCCTCCCATCCTGTCAGCTGATGGCCCACTCGGGCACACCTAATCCCTCTATTGTGTGACTATGTGGAAGGAATTCACAAAGTCTGTCAGTTACACCAAGTCATGTGACCCAGGCCAGGCTATAGGCACAAAAGGCTATGGGCAGAAAAATGCCAACTTTCTAAAAGTGGCATTTTTTAAAATTGTGATAAAAAAAACAACTTCACCACTAAATAGGGCTTTTCATCCAAATTCCAAAGACACAAAACATGAACTCGTTATCTCTTCTCATTTGGAAATTACACCTATAAAATGTAATAAGGTCACTCCAATGTTATCCTATGAGAGAGATGGGCCTTGCAGCAGTGAAAAACGAATTAAGAGTTTTATACTACCAGGACATGTAAAACTTAAAAGTACATGTCCTACCTTTTAAATACACGGCATCCTGCCCTCTGGGCTGTCTAGGGTTCTACCCTAGGGGTGACCTATATGTATAAAAAAGGATGATTTGGACCTGGTAAAAGGTTCATTTTGCCAGGTCGAAATAGCAGTTTGAAACTGCACACACAGGCTCTGCAATGGCAGGCCTGAGACATGTTTAAAGGGCTACTTAAGTGGGTGGCACAATCAGTTCTTCGGACCCACTAGTAGTGTTTAATTTACAGGCCCTGGGTACATATAGAACCACTTTACTATGGGCTTATAAGTAAATTAAATATGCCAATTGGGTATAAGCTAATATTACCAGGCTTAGAGAAGAGAGCACATGCCCTTTAGCACTGGATAGTAGTGGAAAAGTGGTCAGAGTTCTAATGCCAGCAAAAACGAGATCAGAAAAAATGGGTGAGGAAGGCAAATATTTGGGGAGAAGACCACCCTCAAGCTGACACACCTAACAGGGTCTAATGGTTAATGTCTTAGCTTCTCAACATGAAGGTTAAGTGTTCACGTCTTGGTGTCTCTGTGGTCCTGTGTCTGCTCCATTGCTAAGAGTTCTATGAGGAACTTAAAAAGTGTTTTCAATGTCTGTTCATGGTCAAATATTTTTGGCACTATGTATGTTTTATTTTCATATGTATCTCATGCCTTAAGTTAAAAAAAGAAACCCTTTCTCCGTCTCCCTCTTTCTCCTTCTCTATGTCCCTCTCTCTACCTATTCCTCTCTCCATCTCTCTCTCTCTCTCTCTCTCTCTCTTCCTCTCCCCCTCTTCTCCTCTCTTTCACTCTCTTGTCTCTCTCTCTCTCCTATTCTGTTAAAGATTCAGCTAGCAGTGTACATTCACTTATGGCTTCACATTGACTTGTATTTAGGACTTGAATGTCATAGTTATGTTTTGATAAAACTCAGCAAAAGGGTTATTATGGCCTAGTGGTTAAGGTCTTAGACTCAATGAGAAAATTAAGGGGCATATTTACAAGGGAATGGCGAAGCGTGGAGTTAAGCAAACATTGCTAACGCCACCACCATTCTGAAAATGCAGAGATGCGCTGTATTTACAAGAATTTGGCGCACCCCTAGTTTCCCCTAGCGCCAGCTCTAAATCTAGCTGCATAGCGACAACGCAGGCACCCTTGCACCATAGTGCAAGGGTGTCTGAGTTGGGGGAATGATAGTTGAAGTGCAGGAAGGTGTCCCTTCCTGCACATAAACAATCCAAAATGGCGAATTGTAACTTATATGTGTGCTGCATTGTGTAGCACACACAGAAGTTGCAAATCAATATTTTTTAAATGATTGTTTATGTGCAGGAAGGGACACCTTCTTGCACATGAGCAATCATTCATGGCAATTTGCTGTTTCTATGTGTGCTGCACAGTGCAGCACAGATAGAAACAGAAAAATGAGGAGAAATTAAGCATTTCTCCTCTTTTTCCCATGCGTGTTCCCTGGTCTTAATTTTGGCATGGCCTCCTATTTACGCCACCCTTGTAAATAGGGGGCAGCGTCAAACTCAATGGGTGTTGCGGCAGAATGCCCACCGCAATACCCATTGCATGCTCCTTTCACGCTTAGTGTAGCGTGAAAGGGGGCCTTATTTACAAGGCGGCATTAAGCCACGTTAAATGGCTTAACATTGCCTTGTAAATAGGGCAAAGTGTTTATCGCACTAAACACTTCATAAAAACGTCATAAAAAGTGATGTTCCTGTGGCGATAGGGGCTTGTAAATATGCCCCATAGTGTTTGACTCTGAGGGCTTCCATGGTCCTGTGTCTGGTGCATTATAAATAGTTCTGCCACTCTATCAGTAACTTTATAAAGTTATTTTCATTTTTATTAATGGTCGTTTATTATTCTTGGCACTATGTACCTTGTATTTTCACTCTCTCTCTCTCACTTCCTCCTATTCTGTCAGTGACACAGCTAGCAGTGTACACTCACCTATGGCTCCAAATTGACTTGTATTTTAGAGTCAAATGTCATAGTTATGCTTTGATCCCCCCAAAAAATAGGAGTCACTTGTGGCCTAGTGGATAAAGTCTTAGACTCTCAATGTGAAGATTAAGTATTTGAGCATGATGTCTATTTTATTTTCACTCTCTCTCTTACTTCGTCTGTCAATGATACAGCTTCCCGTGTACACTCACATATGGCTCCACATTGACTTGTATTTTAGATTTAAAGGTCAGTTATGTTTTCATCCATATGGTAGGGTAACTTGTTGTTTAGTGGTTAAGGTCTTAGACTTTCACTATGAAGGTTAAGGATTAGAGCCATGGTCCTGTGTTTGGTGCATTACAAAGAGTTCTGGTAACAAATGGTTAATTTTAAAAGAGATTTTTATTGATGGTCACATATTATTCTTTGTACTATGTATGTTATAATATTTGTTATTTTCTCTCTCTCTCTCTCTTACTTCCTCCTATTCTGTAAATGATACAGTTACCAGTGTATACTCACAAATGGCTCCACACTGATTTGTATTTTAGAGTCACATGGCATTGTTATGTTTTGATCCAGCATAGTAAAGAGTCACTAGTGGCCTACTCATTAAGGGGTAGATTTACGAGTTTTGTCACGCAATGCAGCGTAGCAAGTCACCTAGCTGCACTGCATTCCGTGACAGGGAAAGGGCTGAAATGCGACGTATTTAAGGCAATACTGCGCTTTCCTGCCTTTTCCCCTGCACTGGTGCCCTTTTGGCACCCTATGGCCAATGTAGGCACCCGTGCACCATGGTGCAAGGGTGTCTGTGTTACGGGCAGGATTGTTTTTGCGCAGGAAGGCACGCCTCCCTGCACAAAAACAATCCTGAGAGGCATATTCCTTTTTCTATGTGTGCTGCATAATGCAACACACATAGAAAGCGGAAGTAACAAGGAGAAATAAAGATATTTCTCTTTGTTACCTGTGATCTGGGAAGGTGAATTTTTTGGGGGCATTCCAAGATCTACCAGTTCTGGAAAATCCATGGGAGAAGCATGGGAACACCTACGCAATGCCCATGGGACGCCTTCCCAGGAAAGAGAACGGCAAAGGCAGCGATTTGCTCCGTGTTGCCATACTCCAGAGTTATGGAGCCACTCAGGGCCACGCAAATTGGCCTTGTGTAGCTTCATAAATCACATGTAAGGTGTGCATCGCTCTTGCACCACGTTGCGTGATGCAAGAGCGATACAAACCGTCCTATAAATAGGCCCCTAAGGTGTTAAACTCTCACTGTGAAGATTAATGGTTTGAGCCTTGGTGTCTTCATGGTCTTTTGCCTGCTCCATTACAAAGAGTTCTATAATAAATAAGCAACGTAAAACGTGATTTCAGCTTTTATTGATGGTCCTATTCTTGCCACTATGTATGTTTTCTTTTCATATGTTTCATATGTATATCATGCTGTAAGAGGTACAAACAACTTCTCTTTCTCTGTGTATCTCTCTCTCTCTCCCTCCTTTTCTCACGCTTTCTCTCTCTCCCTCTCTCCCCCTTTCTTTTGCCTGCTCTCGCTCCCTCTCTTCCTATCTCGCTCTCCATCTCTTTCTCCTGCTCTCTCTCCCTTTCTATCTCCCACCCTATCTCTCCCTCACCCTCTCTTCCACTCTTCTTCCCACCTATTCTGCAAAAGATGCAGCTAGCAGTGTATTTTTACTTACCGATTCACATTGACTTGTATTTTAGAGTTGATTCTCATAGTTATGTCTTCAACCAACTTAGCAAAGAGTCTCTTTCGGCCTACTGGTTAAGATCTTAGACTCTCAATGTGAACATTAAATGTTTGAACCTTGGGGTTTTCATGGTCCTGTTTCCACTGCATTACAAAGAGTTCTATAATAAATGAGGAAATTAAAAAGTGATCGCAATTTTTATTGATGGTCAAATATTGTTCTTGGCACTATGTATGTTTTAATATCATGCTATAAGATGGAAAAAATCTCTCTCTTTCCATTTCTCACCCTCTCCCTCTCCCACTCCCAATCTCTTCCTTTCCCTCTCCCTCTCTCACTCTCCAGCCTATTCTGTAAAGGATGAAGCTAGCAGTGTACATTCATTTATGGCTTCACATTGAATTGTATTTTCGAGTTAATTGTCATAGTTACGATCCCTGCGCTTCGCGGATATGCACCTGGCCTGTACCCCCCGAGTGCGTAGGCAAAGAGCAGGGGGCGCTCCTTTAGGGCGTTGGCCCCCGCCCTATGGAACTCTGCCCCCCTTGCTGCCCGGGACACACAAGATCACTGGGCATTTAGGAAACTGATTAAAACCTGGCTCTTTTCTAACCTCTAGTTATTCCTTCCCTATGGCCACTTGTCCGTTAGCGCTGGGACGCCCCGTTGCTGGGGCAGCTATGCGCTTTATAAGTCTGCCTAACATAACATAACATAAAGAGTCACCTGTGGCCTAATGGCTAACATCTTAGACTTTCAATGTGATGGTTAAGTGCTTTGGGGCCCTATTTACCATGGGGTTCTATTGCTTTTGCACCACACAACGTGGTGCAAATGCGACGCAACCCTAACGATGCAATATTATCAAGTCACGCAAGGCCCCCTTGAACGGCCCTGCATAGCCTAATAAATCTGGAGTAATGCAACGCAGTGCAAATCGCTGTGTTGTATTACTCTGCCCCAGGGAGGCGTTCCACAGGTTTTGCGTGGGTGTTCCCACGCAACACTCATGGATTTTGACGCATTCCCAGATTTACCATTACTGGTAGATCTGGGAATGAGCAAAAATGCTACTCCTTCCCAGGTGAGGCGTATCAAGGAGAAATATCTTAATTTTCCCTCGTTACATCCTCTTTCTGTGAGAGGTTGGCCTGGCATATGCTGTCCACTAGTTATAGTGGGCACCTTGCACCAGTCCAAACGACCTTTATTGATGATAGGTTTAAAGACAACCTTTATTGAAAGCTATCCTAGTGGTAGCTATGGAGAGCAGCCTTCAGGCTAAGTCTTGAAGGAGTGTTAAGCTGTTTGTTTTACCAGTTATAATCTCATGAATGACCAAATGAAAGGAGAACCACACCAGGTATATATATAAAATATATGTATTTATTACTAAACACTATCCAATAGTCTCTTTATGAGGCTAGAGGTCAAAGTACACAAGTTACAAGTCAAATAGCACAGTAAATTAGCACAATATACGATTAGCCCTAGGGGCGTACCAAACCATATATTAAGAAAGTGGTATAAGAACCACGACTTAAGTAGACACAAGGCCTAGAGCCTGTAGAATCGCTGGGACCCCAAGGAACCACCCAAGGTAGTGACACAGGGGACCCACGGGGGCTGTGTGCAGTGTGAGAACACAGCCGCGAGCTCCGTTAAAGTCTATGGGAAAGTCGCGGTTAGAGTTTTAGAGTTTAAGGACACTTAGAAATGGATTAGGACCAAACCCTCTTGGACTTAGACAGTTCTAGGGTCAACACCCACGGGAGCACCAGAGTACTCGAGTTACCTCACCCACGGAAGCCGGGTGCATAGGTGTCGAATGGTGTCGGGTCGCGTCGTCGATTTCAATAGCAGCCTGCAAGAAAGTGCTGCTGCCGGGAAGATGCGAAGTGTCCGAAGAGATCCAAGCCTGGATCGGAGATGAGAGGAACCTGAAAGCAGAGGGGACAGAGTCTGGGTCACTTGCCAGTGACCAGGGGCACGATAGGTGAATGCCCACCGATGTCGGGTGCTTCAGGTGAAAGAGGTGAAGCCTGACTCTTCAGCCACGAGGACCAGGAGGCATCGACGATGACCAGGAGCTGGATTCGAGCTGTCTCACAAGGGATGTCAAGTGCTGCAGCATTGGTGTCCAGATTGAACACAACAAGCCTTGGCAACAGCAACCCACGCAGAAAGGAAAAAGATGCTTCTGTGCAGACCAGCAAGGTCTGAGGGACTCACCACTCGGTGGGGAGTCAGGGCACGTCTGGAGTAACCAGGGAAGCCCAAAGAAAATCAGAGTTGCCTTCACAGGGACCCACCAGTTGACGGACCAGGGATCGTGAAGGAGCCTCGAGTGGAAATGCAAGGAGTGGACCCACGGAACACTCGTGGAGTGTAGGCTCACAATCTTCGGTGCAAATGGTGCTCGGGGCATGGGCTACAAGTAACCCAAAGCAGGACTTCAAGAGTTGTCGAGAAGTTGATGCACTAGCAAATGTGCACGGTGTCCAGGGGTTCCGGGTCCACGTCACTCGTGAGGGCTGCGGGTCTTAGCTTTGCTGGGGACTCGGGTCGGCCTCTGAGAAGTCTGGAAATCCTCTTCCTGGGCTGCAAGTACTTCTGAGTCCGGCGGGAGCTTCGGAGATGCAGACCGGCAAATGCTTTGTTGGTGCCTGCCAAGCAGGGGAGTCACTCCTTGACCCCAAGGGAGATTTCTTCAGTCCTCTAGTCTTTAGTAGAGCGTCGAAGTTCCAGGATTCAGTTGCAAGAGTTTCGTCCAGGGATATCTTACTTATACCTAAGGATGGGGTTGGACTAACTCTGTGGACCCACCTATGGGAGGGTTTGGAAAGAGGGGTGGCTACACCCATTTCCTTTGTCCAGTTTTGCGCCAGAGCAGGGGCTGGCAGCCCCTGCAACCGGTTTGAACTGGGGTATGCACGAGGACACCAAATGTGCCCCCAGTGCAGGACTTCAAAGCACTCTTGGAGTGCACCCACCCAGCCCCAATTCACTAAGGCCTGTCTGGGAGGTGGTAACACCTCCCTGTGACAGGAAACCTATTGTCCAGGCCTCCCCTGCCGGAGTTTCGGTCAGCAGCAGGAGGCCAGACTCGTGTCTGTGGCTGCAGCATCCATTTTGTGAT
Source organism: Calotriton arnoldi (assembly GCA_963921515.1). Classification (NCBI taxonomy): domain Eukaryota; kingdom Metazoa; phylum Chordata; class Amphibia; order Caudata; family Salamandridae; genus Calotriton; species Calotriton arnoldi. The sequence continues at coordinate 881,759 of CAWUFW010004991.1, read as the reverse complement.
GCCAGGCTCTGTTTAGTTGGTACCGGGTATACCGGTGCTGTCATGTCTCTCCCTCTAGATGGGTGGGATCATACTCCCACACCAGTTACTGGTGTGGGGGTATGATTCCAAGGTGTTTGACACCAAACACGACATGTTTCCGTGCAGCCATCCCAAAGTTAGCATTTACCGCGGGGATATAATGCACTTAAGAGTATATGATCAGGCTGCACCACAGACAACCCCGGAGAGGAGATTCCGAAGGCTGCAGAGGGGCTCTGCTCAGGCATGGGCACCCTCTCACACAAAACCAAGCACCCTGCCTTCAGGATTGATAAGGCCTGCCATAGGGGTGACTGATAGGTTTCTATGTGCAGTGATAGGTGAGATATAGTGAACCTATATCTCTGTAAGGGGTGCATGCACCACCTTACTCAGGCTGCAGTAGCAGTCCTGTGGTGTCATTTTGGAGGGCCTTCCAGGGGTGGCACAATACATGCTTCAACCCCTGGTAGGCCTCTGGGGTACCTATGCCCTGGGTACATAGTATACCATAGACTAGGGACTTATAAGGGCACCCCAGAATCCAATCTGAGGTGTACTTAAGGTACATGGAATCAATTTAGAGAGGAAGCAGCTAGGCTGGGGTCCTGGATAGCAGGGCCCCAGCCAGACTAAAGTCGAAAAACAGTGATACACCAGCAAAAAATGGGGTAACCATAAGAGGCAGATCCTACTCTCCTACACAACCCCCCCAAACGCAGGGACATTAAACTAACCTTGACCAGTTAAGTCTTCATGTTCTAAGTGGAAATATCTGGAGAGTCCATCTGCATTGGCATGGTTACTCCCAGGTCTATGTTCCACTGTATAGTCCATCCCCTGTAGGGAAATGGACCACCTCAAAAGTTTGGGGTTTTCACCCTTCATCTGTTTTAGCCATAAGAGGGGCTTATGGTCTGTCTGAACAAGGAAGTGAGTGCCAAACAAGTATGGCCTCAGCTTCTTCAGAGCCCAAACCACAGCAAAGGCCTCCCTCTCAATGGCTGACCAACGTTTCTCTCTGGGGGTCAGCCTTCTGCTAATAAAAGCTACTGGCTGATCCTGACCTTCATCATTCAACTGTGATAGTACAGCCCCTACCCCCAACTCAGATGCATCTGTTTGCACAATGAACTTTTTGGAGTAATCAGGACTTTGCAGAATGGGAGCAGTGCACATGGCCTGCTTCAGGTCATCAAATGCCTTTTGACAGCTAACTGTCCACTGAACCTTTTTGGGCATTTTCTTAGAGGTTAAGTCATTCAGGGGTGTCACTATTGATCCATACCCCTTGACAAATCTTCTGTAGTACCCAGTCAGGCCTAAAAAGGCTCTCACCTGAGTCTGGGTAGTTGGAGCAACCCAGTCCATGATGGTCTGGATTTTGCTCTGCAATGGTTGAACCTGGCCTCCACCCACAAGGTGGCCCAGGTACACAACCTGACTCTGCCCTATCTGGCACTTGGTGGCCTTGATAGTTAGGCCTGCCTTCTGCAGGGCCTCCAAAACATTTCTGAGGTGGACCAGGTGATCCTCCCAGGTGGAGCTAAAGACAGCAATATCATCTAGATATGCTGCACTATAGGCTTCCAGACCTGTAAGGACTGTGTTCACCAACCTCTGAAAAGTGGCAGGTGCATTCTTCAAACCAAAGGGCATCACCACAAATTGGTAAAGCCCACCAGGGGTAGAAAATGCAGTTTTTGGCTTTGCATCATCAGCTAGTCTGATCTGCCAGTAGCCAGCTGTTAGGTCAAATGTGCTTAGATACTTGGCTGAGGCCAAAGTGTCTATTAGCTCATCTGCCCTGGGGATTGGATGGGCATCAGTCCTAGTGACTGCATTGAGGCCTCTGTAGTCCACACAAAACCTCATCTCTCTCTTACCATCTTTGGTGTGAGGTTTTGGCACCAGGACCACTGGACTAGCCCAAGGGCTATCTGAAGGCTCAATGACACCCAGTTCCAACATTTTCTGGACTTCTGTCCTGATACAGTCCCTGACCTGGTCAGGTTGCCTGTAAATCTTACTTTTAACAGGCAGACTGTCCCCAGTGTCCACTTCATGAGTGCACCAGGTGGTCTGACTTGGAGTCAGAGAAAACATGTGTCTGAACTGATTGAGCACCTGTCTACAATCAGTTTGCTGCTGGGCAGTGAGGCTGCCTGCCAAGGCTACACCATCCACTGACCCATCATCAGGGTTCTGTGAGAGCAGGTCAGGGAGAGGGTCTCTCTCCTCCTCCTGTCCCTCATCAGTTGCCATGAGCAAGCCCATGTCAGCCCTGTCCACATATGGCTTCAGCCTGTTGACATGGAGCACCCTGTGGGGGCTCCTGGGAGTTCCTAGGTCTACCAGACAGGTAACCTCTCCCTTCTGTTCAACAATGGTATGGGGGCCACTCCACTTGTCTTGGAGGGCTGCTGGGGCCACAGGCTCCAACACCCACACCTTCTGTCCTGGCTGGTAAACAGTCAGCACAGCCTTTGGTCATGCCAGGCTTTCTGTAATTCCTGGCTAGCCTCAAGGTTTTTGGTTGCCTTTTTCATATACTCAGCCATCCTGGAGCGGAGACCAAGTACATAGTCCACTATGTCCTGTTTAGGGGTTTGAGAGGTAACTCCCAACCTTCCTTCACCAGACACAATGGACCCCTGACAGGATGGCCAAACAAAAGTTCAAAAGGGCTGTAGCCAACCCCCTTTGAGGCACCTCCCTGTATGCAAATAAAAGGCAGGGCAAGAGTATGTCCCATCTTCGCCTAAGCTTTTCTGGGAGCCCTTTAATCATGCCCTTCAAGGTTTTGTTGAACCTCTCAACTAAACCATTGCATTGTGGGTGATAGGGTGTGGTGAACTTATAAGTCACTCCACACTCCTTCCACATTGCAGTCAAGTAACTGGACATAAAGTTTGCATCTCTGTCAGATACTACCTCCTTAGGAAAGCCCACTCTTGAGAAAATTCCCAGGAGGGCCCTTGCCACCACAGGTGCTGTAGTGGTCCTAAGGGGAATGGCTTCTGGGTACCTGGTGGCATGGTCCACCACCACCAGGATAAACCTGTGCCCAGATGCTGTTTGGGGATCCATGGGACCAACTATGTCAATCCCCACCCTCTCAAAGGGAACCCCCACCACAGGTAGTGGTATCAGGGGGCCTTTGTGGTGCCACCTGCCTTCCCACTGGCTTGGCAGGTTACACAGGAGCGACAAAACTCCTTGGTGTCTTCAGACATGTGGGGCCAGTGAAAGTGAGGGACAATTCTGTCCCAAGTCTTGTTCTGGCCCAGGTGACCTGCTAAGGGAATATCATGGGCTAGTGTCAATAGGAAGCCCCTGAACTTCAGAGGTATAACCAACCTCCTGGCTGCTCCAGGCTTGGGGTCTCTACTCTCTGAGTACAGGAGTCCATCATCCCAATATATCTTATGGGTGCCACTAGCATTCCCAGCAGCCTCAGCAGCAGCTTGCTGTCTGAGGGGTTCAAGAGAGGGGCAGTTCAGCTGCTCCTGGCTCAGATCTGCCCTGGAAGGGCCCCTGTCCCCAAGAACTCAACCTGATCAGGTTCAAGCTCCTCTGGGACAGTTCCTTCTTCAGGGCTGAGATCATCTTCCTCAAAAGACTGATCTGCTTCCTGAGCCAAGGAGGAAGGCACTGCCTTAACCCTACTGCTCCTTTTCTTGGGAGGCACCTGGTCCATTGTTCCAGAATCCAGGGCCTGTTCAGCTTTTAACATTTTGGCCTGTGAACTAGTCACAGCACAGACATGTGCAGGGATCCCTAGTATTTCTGCATGTTTCCTGAGCTCCACCTCTGCCCAAGCGGAGGTTTCAAGATCATTGCCAAGCAAGCATTCGACTGGTAGGTCTGCACTCACCACAACCTTCTTAAGGCCAGTTACCCCTCCCCAGGAGAAGTTAACAACTGCCAGAGAATGGTCTGTTCTGACATTGCTAGCATTGGTCACTTGGTACATTTCACCAAGTATAATCTGCCCAGGATCCACAAGATCTTTTGTCACCATGGTGACACTTGCTCCTGTGTCCCTGAATGCCAAAGCCTCTCTTCCATTAATTAAAGGCTGCTGTCTGTATTTGCCCAAATTATTGGGACTCACAAAGGGGGACATATCCATGCCCCCATCACAGACTAGGACAGCCTGAGTTGGCACTCTGACTAGGCCAGAGCCCATCTCAGTACCCAGGGTCAACCCTACTAAACCCTTATTCTGAGTGTTTCCACCACCATTTGTAGCTGGACTAGGGGGAACAGTTGCCTTAGGGGCAATGGTGGCTGGATTAGAGTCTTTGGACTTGGTGCAGTCACTGGTCCAGTGAGTTTTCTGCTTACAGATTTTGCACCATGGTTTCTTTTGGCCTTTTCCTTTAGTAGATTGGGATTCCCCACCAGATGCAGATTTTTGGGGACCTTGAGAAGACTTCTGGTCTTTACCCTTTTCCCCACCCTTGTCAGAGTTTTTGGAATCTTGCTTCTTCTGGTCACCACCTTGGTTCTGTACCTTCTGCTTCACCCTGGTTCTGACCCATTTGTCTGCCTTCTTTCCCAATTCTTGGGGAGAGGTCAGATCAGAGTCAACCAGGTACTGATGTAGCAACTGATTCTGACAGTTATTAAGAATCTGCTCCCTCATGATTAAATTATACAATCCTTTGAAGTCACACACCTTACTGCCAAGTAACCAGCCTTCCAGAGCCTTGGTAGCACAATCTACAAAGTCCACCCAGTCCTGTGTCTGTGCCTTTTGGGTATCTCTGAACTTTAACCTGTATTGCTCAGTGGTTAGGCCAAACCCATCTATCAGGGCACTCTTCAGGACTTGGTAATCATCAGCATCCTCTTCTCTTACAGTGAGGAGCTTGTCTCTACCTTTGTCTGCAAAGGAGAGCCACAAGATTGCTGCCCACTGCTCCTGGGGGACCCTCTGAACTTTACAGGCCCTTTCCAGTGCAGTAATCCATTTGTGGATGTCATCCCCACTCTGGTAGGGAGGGACAATCTTGCTCAGGTTTCTATGGTCATAAGACCTTTCCCTACCACTAGGGAAGTTGCTGCCACCATGGGACTCTAGTCCCAACTTTCTTCTTTGTCTATGAAGCTCTAGGGACTCCCTGTCTATAGCCAACTGCTCTCTTCTGATCCTAAGCTGAGCTTCTCCATACTTGAGCAGTCTCTCTTTCCTTTCATGAGAGGATTCCCTCCTATGAGAGGAAACAGAGGTCCCTACTGAGGTGTCAGAATGGTTAGACTCCTGAGAAGGAGATCTTGACCTTCTAGGCACACTCACAACTCTTCCTGGTGGGACAAAGGGGAGGTCATTCTGATCCTCCTCCTCCTCATCTTCAGGAGGAGCTGGATTTTCCAGGGCAAGATCATTTTCATCTTCCTGGCCAGTTTCAGAGGTCAGGTCCTGGGTATTTTCACCCCTGGTCCCTTCCTCATCTTCTGCCCCACCCTGTCTGCCTACCCCTTCAGACCCTGGGGGTCTTCTGAGATCATCCAGCAGAAGCATCTCCATGAGACGTTGGGTGTTGGCACTTTTGCCTGTCTTCAGCTTCCTAGTCTTGCACAATTCTCTCAATTCCAAGAATGGGAGGTTGTCATACTTGGAGGGTAGAAGCCCACTGGCTTCTGGCAGGGACCTACTGGTTCATGGCCCTGAAGACATCACTAGTGAGGTGTGGTGTATGCACTACCTACTCTAGTGTGGCCTACTAAACTCTCTTGAGTTGTAGAAAGGGTGTGCTAAGCCCTTGACACACAACTCTAAGTTCAGTAGAACTTACTGTATTTCTAAGCTTGAATTTATATGTACCTGAGGTACCTTTAGTGGTTTTCAGTTAGTCACACACTTGAGATTATCTGGTAAAACAAAGGCAAGCTTGAATCCAACCGCTGCACACCAATGTGAGAAGTTGGCCTGGCATATGCTGTCCACTAGTTATAGTGGGCACCTTGCACCAGTCCAAACGACCTTTATTGATGATAGGTTTAAAGACAACCTTTATTGAAAGCTATCCTAGTGGTAGCTATGGAGAGCAGCCTTCAGGCTAAGTCTTGAAGGAGTGTTAAGCTGTTTGTTTTACCAGTTATAATCTCATGAATGACCAAATGAAAGGAGAACCACACCAGGTATATATATAAAATATATGTATTTATTACTAAACACTATCCAATAGTCTCTTTATGAGGCTAGAGGTCAAAGTACACAAGTTACAAGTCAAATAGCACAGTAAATTAGCACAATATACGATTAGCCCTAGAGGCGTACCAAACCATATATTAAGAAAGTGGTATAAGAACCACGACTTAAGTAGACACAAGGCCTAGAGCCTGTAGAATCGCTGGGACCCCAAGGAACCACCCAAGGTAGTGACACAGGGGACCCACGGGGGCTGTGTGCAGTGTGAGAACACAGCCGCGAGCTCCGTTAAAGTCTATGGGAAAGTCGCGGTTAGAGTTTTAGAGTTTAAGGACACTTAGAAATGGATTAGGACCAAACCCTTTTGGACTTAGACAGTTCTAGGGTCAACACCCACGGGAGCACCGGAGTACTCGAGTTACCTCACTCAGGGAAGCCGGGTGCATAGGTGTCGAGTGGTGTCGGGTCGCGTCGTCGATTTCAATGGCAGCCTGCAAGGAAGTGCTGCTGCCGGGAAGATGCGAAGTGTCCGAAGAGATCCAAGCCTGGATCGGAGATGAGAGGAACCTGAAAGCAGAGGGGACAGAGTCTGGGTCACTTGCCAGTGACCAGGGGCATGATAGTCGAATGCCCACCGATGTCGGGTGCTTCAGGTGAAAGAGGTGAAGCTTGACTCTTCAGCCACGAGGACCAGGAGGCATCGACGATGACCAGGAGCTGGCTTCCAGCTGCCCCACGAAGGATGTCAAGTGCTGCAGCATTGGTGTCCGGATTGAAAACAACAAGCCTTGGCAACAGCAACCCACGCAGAAAGGAGAAAGATGATTCTGTGCAGAACAGCAAGGTCTGAGGGACTCACCACTCGGTGGGGAGTCAGGGCACGTCTGGAGCAACCAGGGAAGCCCAAAGAAAATCAGAGTTGCCTTCACAGGGACCCACCAGTCGATGGACCAGGGATCGCGAAGGAGCCTCAAGCGGAAATGCAAGAAGCGGGCCCACGGAACACTCGTGGAGTGTAGGCTCACAATCTTCAGTGCAAATGGTGCTCGGGGCCTGGGCTACCAGTAACCCAAAGCAGGACTTCAAGAGTCGTCGAGAAGTTGATGCACTAGCAAATGTGCACGGTGTCCAGGGGTTCCGGGTCCACGTCACTCGTGAGGGCTGCGGGTCTTAGCTTTGCTGGGGACTCGGGTCGGCCTCTGAGAAGTCTGGAAATCCTCTTCCTGGGCTGCAAGTACTTCAGAGTCCGGCGGGAGCTTCGGAGATGCAGACCGGCAAATGCTTTGTTGGTGCCTGCCAAGCAGGGGAGTCACTCCTTGACCCCAAGGGAGATTTCTTCAGTCCTCTAGTCTTTAGTAGAGCATCGAAGTTCCAGGATTCAGTTGCAGAGTTTCGTCCAGGGATATCTAAAGTCCTGTTGCCAGGGGTTCCTTACTTATACCTAAGGAAGGGGTTGGACTAACTCTGTGGACCCACCTATGGGAGGGTTTGGAAAGAGAGGTGGCTACACCCATTTCCTTTGTCCAGTTTTGCGCCAGAGCAGGGGCTGGCAGCCCCTGCAACCGGTTTGAACTTGGGTATGCACGAGGACACCAAATGTGCCCCCAGTCTAGGACTTCATAGCACTCTTGGAGTGCACCCACCCAGCCCCAATCCACAAAGGCCTGTCTGGGAGGTGGTAACACCTCCCTGTGACAGGAAACCTATTGTCCAGGCCTCCCTGCCGGAGTTTCGGTCAGCAGCAGGAGGCCAGACTCGTGTCTGTGGCTGCAGCATCCATTTTGTGATGCCAGGCTCTGTTTAGTTGGTACCGGGTATACCGGTGCTGTCATGTCTCTCCTCTAGATGGGTGGGATCACACTCCCAAACCAGTTACTGGTGTGGGGGTATGATTCCAAGGTGTTTGACACCAAACACGACATGTTTCCGTGCAGCCATCCCAAAGTTAGCATTTACCGCGGGGATATAATGCACTTAAGAGTATATGGTCAGGCTGCACCACAGACAACCCCGGAGAGGAGATTCCGAAGGCTGAAGAGGGGCTCTGCTCAGGCATGGGCACCCTCTCACACAAAACCAAGCACCCTGCCTTCAGGATTGATTAGGCCTGCCATAGGGGTGACTGATAGGTTTCTATGTGCAGTGATAGGTGAGATATAGTGAACCTATATCTCTGTAAGGGGTGCATGCACCACCTTACTCAGGCTGCAGTAGCAGTCCTGTGGTGTCATTTTGGAGGGCCTTCCAGGGGTGGCACAATACATGCTTCACCCCCTGGTAGGCCTCTGGGGTACCTATGCCCTGGGTACATAGTATACCATAGACTAGGGACTTATAAGGGCACCCCAGAATCCAATCTGAGGTGTACTTAAGGTACATGGAATCAATTTAGAGAGGAAGCAGCTAGGCTGGGGTCCTGGATAGCAGGGCCCCAGCCAGACTAAAGTCGAAAAACAGTGATACACCAGCAAAAAGTGGGGGTAACCATAAGAGGCAGATCCTACTCTCCTACACTTTCTATGTGTGTTGCATTCTGCAGCACACATAGAAAGAGGAGTATGCCTCAGGGTGTTGTTTTTGTGCAAGAAGGTGCTCCTTCCTGCACAAACACAATCCTGCTTGCAACGCAGGCGCCCTTGCACCATGGCGCAATGGTGCCTGCGTTGGCGCTAGGCAGGACTTTGTGCACCAGTGCGGGGAAAAGGCAGAAATACGCCATATTGTGAGAAACATGGTGAATTCCTGCCCTTTCTGTGTACCACAGTGCAGCAAGATGACTTGCTGTGCTAAACTGCGTTACATTTTCATAAATATGGCCCTGTGTTTCTTCATGCCCCTGTGTCTGGTGCATTAGAAAGTGCTTCGATAATTAAAGGCAAATTTAAAAAGTGATTTTCATTTTTATTGATGGTCAAATATTCTTTGCACTATGTATGTTTTATTTTCACTCTCTCTCTCACTTCATACTATTCTAGAAACTATATCGCTAGTAGTGTACACACACCTATGGCTCCACATTGACTTGAATTTAAAAACGAATGTCAGTTATGTTTTGGCCCTATTTTGGAAAGTGTCAATTGTAATAGAGTTTAAGGTCTTAGACTCTCAATATGAAGTTGAGTGATCAAGCCTTATTGGCTACATGGTCCTCTGTTTGCTACATTACAAAGGTTTTGATAACATATGAGCAACGTAAAAAGTGATTTCACTTTTTATTGATGGTCAAATATTATTCTTTGCATTATTTATGTTATATTATGTTTTATTTTCACTCTCACTTCATCCTATTCTGTCAATGATACAGTTAGCAGCGTATATTCACTTATGGCTTTACGTTAACTTGTATTTTCGAGTTGATTGTCATAGCTCGGTTTTGAGCCAACAAAATAATGAGTCATTTGTGGCTCAGTGGTTCAGGTAAGACTCTCAATGTGAAAGATAAGGCTGTAAACCTTGCTATCTCTGTCCCCCTGTGTCTGGTGCATTATATATAGTTCAGATATTCAATAAGTACTGCTAAAGCGATTTAAATATTTATTGATGGTCAAATATTATTCTTGTCACTATGTATGTTTTATTTTTTCTCTCTTTCACTTCCTTCTATTCTGTCATGATACAGCTAGCAGTGTGAACTTACCTACGGCTTCACTGTCATAAAGATCCACTTTTGGCCTAGTAGTCAAGGTTTTAGACTCTCAATGTGAAGGTTAAGTCTTCCAGCTTTTGTGTCTCCACGAGCCTGTGCCTGGTGCGTTTTAAAGAGTTCTATAAGAAACAGTGATTGTAATTTTTATTGATGGTCAAATATTGCTCTTGACACTATGTGTGTTTTATTTTCAGGCATATATCATGCTGTAAACTGGAAAAACGTCGCTCTCTCTCCTTTTCCTTCTCTCTTTCTCCCTCTCTCTCTCCCTTTGTTCCCTTTTCCATCTCTCTGTACCTCTCTCTTCCTCTCCCACACTCTTCCTCTCCCTCCAATTCTGTAAAGGATAAAGATAGCAGTGTACACTCAGTTATAGCTTCACATTCACTTGTATTTTGGAGTTGATTGTCATAGTTATGTTTTTATCCCAAATCGCAAGTAGTCAGTTGTGGCCTAACGCTTAGCATCTTACACTCTCACTATGAAGATTACGTGTCTGAGCTTTGGTGTCTCCATGAGCCTGTGTTTGATGCATTACAACACGTTCTGATAATCAAGGAGTAGCCTAAAAAGGAATGTTAATTTTTATTGATGGTCTCTCACTTACTCCTATGCTTTAAATGATATAGCTAGCAGTGTACACTCACTTATGGCTTCACATTGACTTGAATTTTAGAGTTGAATGTAATAGTTATGTTTTGAACCAACACAGTGAAAGGTCTAGTGGTTAAAGTCTAAGACTCTCAATGTGAAGATTAAGTGTTCAAGCCTTGGTGTCTGGTGCATTATCAAAATTTCTGATAATCCATAAGTATCTTAAAAAGCTTTATTTAATTGTTCTGGATGGTCAAATATTATTCTTGGCACTATGAATGCTTTATTTTTTCTCTCTCTCACACACTTCCTCCTATTCTGTCAATGATACAACTAGCAGTGTGCACTCACCTACGACTCAACTGTAGTAAAGAGTCACTCATGGCCTAGTGGTCAAGGTTTTAGACTCTCAATGTGAAGGTTAAGTGCTTGAGTTTTTGTGTCTTCATGGTCCTGTGTCTGGTGTATTACAAAGAGTTCTGATAAACAATGAGTAACCAAAAAAGTGATTTTCATTTTTATTGATGGTCAAATACTGTTCTTTTGTACAATGTATGTTTTATTATGTTTTATTTTCACTTTCACTCTCGCTTCCTCCTATTCTGTACATGACACCGCTAACAGTGTACACTCATCTATTGCTCCACATTGACTTCTACTTTAGAGTCAAATGTCATAGTTATGTTTTGATGCAACATAGTAAAGGGTAAATTGTGGCCAAGTGGTTAAGGTCTAAGATCGTCAATGCGCTGTGTAAGTACTCGTGTCTTGTTGTCGCCATGGTCCTGTCTCTGGTGCATTATAAAATGTTCTGATAATCAATGACTAACTTAAAAAATGATTTAGATTTGTATTGATGGTTCAATATTATTGTTGGCACTATGCATGTTTTATTTTCCTAAGCTCTCTCACTCTTCGTCCTATTCTGTCAATGATACAGCTAGCAGTGTACACTCACCTATGGCTTCACTGTCATAAAGAATCACTCTTGGCCTAGTGATCAAGATTTTAGAAAGATTCTCAATGTGAAGGATAGGTGTTTGAGTTTTGCTGTCTCCATGGACCTGTGTCTGGTGCATTACAAAGAGTTTTGATAATCAATGACTAACCTAAAAAGTGATTTCCTTTTTATTAATTGTCAAATATTGTTCTTTATACTATGTACAATTTATTATATTTTATTTTCACTCTCAATTCCTCTTACTCTGCAAATGACACAGATAGCAGTGTGCACTCACCTATTGCTCCACATTGACTTGTATTTTAGAATAGAATGTCATAGTTCTATTTTGATCCAACATAGTAAAATGTCCCTTGTGGCCTAGTGGTTAAGGTCTTAAACTCACAATGTGAAGTTTAAATGTTTGAGCCTTGGTGTTTCCATGGTCTGAGTCTACCTGATACAAGGCGTTATATAATAAATTAACAATGTAAAAAGTGATTACAATTTTAATTGATGGTCAAATAATATTCTTGGCACTATATATGTTTTAGTTTAATAAATATGTCTTGCCTTAAGATTGAAAAAAAATCTTCTCTCTCCCTATTGAAACTTTTGGTGTAGATAGAGAAGTAGCTGAACCACAAGTGGTTCTAGTGAATGGTCTGCCAAGAAAGAAGAGAAAATGGCAAGAATTTATTAGTGTCGATAACCTGAAAAAAATCATACAATACTTTAAACTTGAAAATACTGATATAGATGTAGAGCAACATATAAGTTCCCTGGGCACGCAGTCTTCAAAGTATAGTGATGGTGAGAATTTGAGTAGATTCTAATAAAGCAGAAAAAATATACAAACATTATAGTATTCACCTTCTACACTCCAAAGATGTTATGGGTGATGCTTTAGAAGTATATCAAATGAAGCAAACTAAAAGAGAACTCATCAGTGTGTGGGAAAAGAGTTTAGAACCCCAATGTTTTCCACATTTGTATCCTACAAGAGAAGGAGGCTGGTATGATGATCGTCCAGTGCAGCTTCCTGATTCAAAGTACAGGTCAATTAGACTGTATGCCAAAGATCCACATTTCATACATAAAATACCATCTTTTAAAATGTTCTCTTTAAAAGTGAACTGTCTGCTTTGTGATATACTGTGGCACATGCTGTGAAAACAGGAGCATAATTCCTGAATATGACTGCCAGAGATTTTCTTGAGAAAGTCCATGGCAAATATGAAATTTCCGAGTGCAATCTCATGAATCTTATGACATGTCAACATGAAACAAATGAGTACTGGTTTTGAAGGCATGCTGAACTTTAGTGCATGTCATGTGACACTTACTGGTTCATAACTCTGAGCTGTGCTGAGTATGCTTTGGATGATCTGCACTACTTTCTCAGAGAAGCAAAGTCAAACATTGCTGGTATCAGTTTTAAAACACCTGGAGAACAGAGCTCTCTGAATCCAGAAAATGATTGTAGTTACTGTAGCCTTAGATTTCAAGCTATAACATTACATGTGTCTTTGTAAAGCACATGTGCACCTGTAAGCATCTTGGCGCTGAATAACAAATGTTTATTGTTACCCAACAGTGCTCATTTTATCAATATCAGATGGATGAAAGGATCGGATTTGAACCTGTGACCATGGGGTTGAACACAGGCCCCTGCAGTGGATGCATTAATTTTCCTCTAGGTGAGGTTGTTGACTACTTTTGGAAGAAAGTTAGGAAGAAAGTGGTATTTGGGACTTCCTTGGCCTGTTATCTCAAAAAGAAGAGTGAATAGCTTCATGCCTGTAGTCAGACATACAGTAACTGGCAAATCTCCAAAGAATACCTACAACATTAAGAGACGTGAGGAAAACAACTTTTTGAGATCTCTACTTAGCCTCCCGCAGAGTACACCCACCCTTCCACTCTTCTATAATACAGGATTAAAAAGGATGAGCAATCTAGCAGTGCTAAAACCGCTTCTGTATTAGGTGAGGCTGTTGTCGACCCCAGAGCTTTTACATTACAGGCAAGCTTTGGGGCACATCATGTGCCATAGAAACGCTCACCTCCTACCCAAAACATGTCAAATTCCATTGAGGTGAACTTGGCGTGAGCAACGGTTGGAGCAACTCATCATCAATGGGTTCAGATACACAGGGTAGCGTTAAAGCGGCTTTCTGGGATAAGAGGATCAATAACCATCACAAAAAAGCGAGTTCTGGGGGGTTGGTAGCAGCTTTATTCACCTGTAAAGTTGTCCCTGCCAACGAAGCATACAAAGACGAGATTCAACCACCAATGGTGCGCACATTGTACATTAAGTTCAGACTAGGAACACTTCATGTAAATAATTTCACACATAAATGGAAGTGTTGCCAAACTATTTCGCCAAACTGTGATACTTGTAAACACGCCATTGAGGATGTTGAACATGTCCTTTTTTTGCACTGCCTATGCCAGACCCAGGCAGAGATGGATCAAACCAACTGTGCACTCTCTAGGGTGTGAGGGCATAACGGGTGGCTTACTGTATTTTGAGATGGGACACTAGCCAGGCAGTGGCATTTGGCGTTAGTTGATACCTCTACACAGTGTGGCTACACAGGAAGAAGCCGGGGTGATGTTCTAATTGGATATATACTTGCTTTTACTCTTGATTAGTACTCTTACATATGTCCTACAATGCTTCTGGGTTGATGTGTTTTGGTTATTGCAGCACTGTACTTTTATTGGAAATGTGTTAGCTGCTATATTTATTTCTTTTAGACAAAGCCCCTTTTTATGGTCAAATTACCTGTTCAATACTGATGGACCATGTTTGGAAACACATTGTTTTTATCTGCTTTAATTGATCATTCAGTTTGTAACAATGGTTTTATGATTTTAACTATTTTAACAAATCAATATTCTATCCGGCAAATATTTTTAATTCCTTGCCTATAATGTTTATACATGCTTTTATGGTCCAAAGATCCGAAATAAAGATGAACTGGAACTGAAACTACTACACAAAGTGTAAAATTCAATGAAATGTTTCAAATCAGCTACTCTTGGCAACATGAATGTGTAAATAGCCAACATTCATCAAGAGGTTTTGATTTAGAGATTTGCAGTGCTTAATTTGAGCCAGTAGTTTCTGGTGGGGCCCACCGGCATTCCTTTTTGGAGACCTGCACTTATTTGTCCTCATCGGACATTTCCTGAGAGCAAGAGAGGGAAAATTGCAAAAACAGAAAAGAAGAAGAAAGATGGAAAAACTGACAAAAAGGAGGAAGTAGTAGTCTGCAAAAGTGAGATAAACAGGCAGGGGGTGTCTGGTAGATGATTAAAGTGGCATGGGGTAGATAATAGACTACGCAGCCTTGGTATACAGTGGGCCGGGACCAGCCACAGGCGTCTGAGCACAGATTCGGGCACCAGCACTTTTACAAATTAAGCACTGGATTTGTGTATCTAACAATACCAGACTGCAAATCAGTGGCGTTTGAAAAATGAATGAAGGAAGCTGTGCAAAATAATTCATGTCCAGACTGTAGGACAGTACTATCAACTCTAGCAATTAGAGAGAGTAGCAAATATGTCACCTTGATGCTAAAGAAAAGTGTCTCGCGGATGCCAGTACAATAATTATGTAGATCTCCCATTTTAAAGCTGGTCAGATATCAAAGCTGGAAAAACATACACTATCGTCGCCATCAATTTCCATCAGGTCACTACACAGTCTACTTGAAAAATAGATCTCGGATAGACTGAATGTAACAACACTTGTCTTAAATTTAAAATGAGATTGGCATCATCTGAACCAAACTCCTATCTCCTTTTTCTGAAACCTAAGTTCTAGAAAATGTCGATTTTGTGTATTAAAGAAGCCTGTACAGTGAAATATATTACAAATGTTGTGGTTCTATGTCGTCATGTGGCCTAGCAAAGGTGACAACCCCTTTAGGGTTTGAATTTTTCTGATGAGCACCTCAACTTACGTTCCCTGTTATTGTAGGACACTGTACATAGAACTGGTCAATAATTCAGTTGCTGTTCGGTAGTTATAAATCGAAGCAATTGATACTGAAAATGACGCGTGACTTGTAGTGTAGAGCAGCTGCTCTTTACAATTAATAATCTGTGATCCACAGATCTGTTGGGGTTTTTCAAAATGTGAAAGATTTTTCCCTATAGCTCAAAGATGACAAACGTTTCTTTGAAATGTTACCAGTGCTACGCATGTTTCGGTTATTATGAGAATCCACTCAGTGAAAGAGCATGGTCTGAAAACACACAAAACAATCTTCTTAAGTATTTTCTTTGTTTAAAATAAATAGGTATTAGTAATTTTGGGTAGCATATTGTTATATAATTCGTATGTTAATTGTAGGAACTTGTTATTAAACTGCTAATATTTGTAGATTAAATAAAATTGTAGCCACTTTGATTATAAAAACAGCAAAACACCATTATGTGCTCGACCTAGTAGTACACAGATATTTTACTCTCTAGTTCATGGATATACCTCGCCTTTATTTGCACCCAAAGTATATTACGTACACATATCCTTACTACACACCCTTTTGTCCTCTAGACAACGCTTCATGCATAACTACTCTGTCATTAGACGTAATCTGTAGTGCATGGTTAAGTATCTAGTATGTACACCACTTCACTCAGTATAGAGCTTTCCACAGAGGTAGCAGCTCCTAACCACACAGAATCTCTATTACATGTTTAACTCTGCAGGGCACTCTGAGTAAAGCCTGTACTAAAATCTTCACATTCAGGTTACTAGCTCACTACAGTAAATCTCCATTATAAAGGCAAGCACCTACTAAACCATTAATAAGTCAAACTACGTGTGTAAATATTTATTAACGCAAAGAGCTAGCTATAATGAAAGTTCAGATTAAATTGTAAATTTCCTTTCTCTCACATTTCCTGCTAATATTTTTCAGGTTACTGAACATTCTCTATTATGAGCATCAACTGCAAAAAGAAATAGTTGCTGAATTATGTATATTTAAATTATCTTGCATATGAAAGGTGTTAGAAATGGGGGTCTCTAGTTGGCAATGGCTGGCGCCACTGTCCAAATAGGGACCCTTCTTCCTAAATCAGGGCAAGTGGGCTACCCCCTTTGATAACCCCTGCTCAACCCTGTGGTAACGTAGCACGAGCAGTTAGGCCTATCTCAGAGGCAGTGTGTGAAGCATTTATGACCATGCACAATAAGGCACGACACCACAAAAGGACACAACTCAAGTAGGTATAGAAAAAATAGTATCTTTATCTAAGGTTTAGTACGAGACTCTCAAAAGCGTTTTAACCAGTCACCATGCATGTAAATCAGTAGGGACTTAAAAAGGGGGCAATACGTATTCACCAGAACGTGGCACTGACTGAGTTCAAGGCCTGGGTCTACGCGACCCGTTGCGCACCAGATACCTGCCGTTGGACGGGGACACAGTACGTAGCTTCTCGAAGAAGCGGAGACGGTGACAGGTGGACTCCCAGCGACCACAGTTCTCGATGGCAGTGGTCCGCAAAGTGCACTCGCAATGATTCGGGCACTCCGGGACAGGCGGGCCCTCAGCGGCAGCAGCACGCGGCTGCGGCGGCCCGGGCTTGTGGTGGCGATGACTCTCGTCGTGCAGCTCCGTGGTGGGCTCGCGGCGGTAGCAGCGCTCTCCTAGATGCGGCGGCCCACAGGACGATTCACGATGGTGCAAGGTTGACAAAGACGTGGGCACTCAGCGGCAGCAGCTCTCTCTTAGCTGCGGCGGCCCACAGGACAAATCCCAATGATGCAAAGTTAGCAAAGGTGCGAGCCCTCCGCGGCAGCAGCTCTCTCTTAGCTGCGGCGGCTCACAGGACAAATCACGATGATGCAAAGTTAGCAGGGGTGCGAGCACTCAGCGGCGGCAGCTCTCTCTTAGCTGCGGCGGCTCACAGGACAAATCACGGTGATGTAAAGTTAGCAACGGTGCGAGCACTCAGCGGCGGCAGCTCTCTCTTGGCTGCGGCGGCTCAAAGGACAATCCTCGGTGATGCAAAGTTAGCAAGGGTGCGAGCACTCAGCAGCGGCAGCTCTCTCTTAGCTGCTGCGGCTCACAGGACAAATCTCGGCGATGCAAAGTTAGCAAGGGTGCGAGCACTCAGCGGTGGCAGCTCTCTCTTAGCTGTGGCGGCTCACAGAACAATCCACAATGTTGCACAATTAACACAAGTGCGGGCATCCAGCTGCGGCAGCTCTCTCTTAGCTGCGGCGGCCCACACATAGAGTTCACAAGGATTACCAGTCTGCGTTCCTCACAGTAGGACTAGAGGTTCCGGATTACTCGACGGAGGCCTCACCTGCAAGTAGAATTCCTAGCAAGGGAATTCGGGCGGCTGACGGGGTGAAGTCTAATGTCGCTGAGACTTCAGCAGGAGGCGCTCTCAATTCAGGCCCTTGGGTAGTTTCTTCAGCAAGCTTGGTGAAAGTTTCAAAGTCCTTTCCTCTGTCCGCTCGGACAGAGTTTCGTCTTGACATCCAGAAGGAACACTCTTGAAACAGGTTTCAGCGCAGCGTTTTATACCTATAAAGTCTTTGTTCTCTGCAGTCACAAATCACTGCATCCAGCCAGAACCAGTTCGGTGGGGTCGGGGAGCACTTGGTTTACGAGGCGACATCCTGTCCTTTACGAATCTGGGGTCTGCTATCAGACGCCCAGTGGGAGATGGAGCCATCATTCACCTTGCCAGGCACGGCCCTGCTCGGATCAAAGAGTCACCCCTCCCCATACTCTAAATGCCGATCTCTCTCTCCAGCCAGGTCTGACCCAGCTGGCCCTGCCGCTCCAAAACCAGACAGCCAATACACACGCTAGCAAACGCCTACAGGAAAGCTTCAGGCCAGAAAATACCTCGTTTCTAGTAGAGGCATTTTCGAACACGGGCTACGCTAATAATCCTTACTACAAGATGCATCTCAATGTTCTGAGTTTAAACATATCAAATTCGACGTTCCTATCAGGTTCCTGGGGGCAGGTAGGATTAAGGCATGTAATACTCAGCCTGCACATTCTGGCCTATGAGAACGGGTGGCCTTGCAATAGTAAACAGTGAAATGGAGGGTAACTCGCTATTAGAACATGCTACACAGACATACTTTAAAAGCTGCTTCGGTGGGTAGCGCAAATCAGCGCTGCCGGCCCACCATTAGTGTTTGGTCTACCAGCCCTGGGCATACACAGTGCACTGATACTAGGGACTGACAGGTAAACCAAACGAGCCAATTATGATTATCCCAATTCATACAGTTATCTTTACACAGGGAGCATTCGCGCTGTGTCACTGATTGGCAGTGGCACAGCGCCCAGAGCATCTAAATCCAGCCAACATAAAAGGTCTGAAGCGAAAAGAGGAAGGGAGACCCGCGCCAATGATGCCAGGTCTAACACACGTCCCCTCCAGCTGAAATGTGTGGAGAAATAACCATTCCCTTGGGAGTTCTCATCACTAAGGCGGAAAAACCTGGACAGACCGTCAGCATTGGCGTGCTCTGTACCAGGGCGGTGTTCCACCGTGAAATCCATACCCTGTAGGGAAATGGACCACCTCAACAACTTGGGATTCTCACCCCTCATATGCATTAACCATCTAAGGGGCCTGTGGTCTGTCTGAACCCGGAAGTGAGTCCCAACCAAATATGGCCTCAGCTTCTTCAGCGCCCAGACCACAGCAAATGCCTCACGCTCGATTGCACTCCACCTCTGTTCCCGGGGAAGTAACCTCCTGCTTAGGAAGGCTACCGGTTGGTCTAGTCCCTCCTCATTGATCTGTGACAGAACAGCCCCTATACCATGCTCTGAGGCGTCTGTCTGGACAACGAATTCCTTTGAAAAGTCGGGCGCCTGAAGCACGGGTGCAGTGCACATGGCAGTCTTCAGGGCGTCAAAAGCGTTCTGACAGGTGTCAGTCCAGTTTACCTTCTTTGGCTGCTTCTTAGAAGTCAGCTCAGTCAAGGGTGCAACAATGTTACCATATCCTCTGACAAACCTCCCGTGAGTTCTAAGAAGGCTCTCACCTGCGTCTGAGTCTTGGGGGGTTCCCACGCCAGGATAGTTTCAATTTTGGGCTGAAGGGGCGCTACCTGGCCGCTCCCCACCTGGTGCCCCAAATACACTACAGAACCCTGCCCAATCTGGCACTTACTGGCTTTGATTGTGAGGCCTGCTTTCCGCAGGGCCATCAATACCTCCCAGAGGTGGCGCAGGTGGTCCTCCCAAGAGGAGCTAAACACCGCAATGTCATCCAGGTAGGCGGCACTGAAGTCTTCCAGCCCAACCAACACCCTGTTGACCAGCCTCTGAAAGGTGGCAGGGGCATTCTTCATTCCAAAGGGCATCACCCGGAACTGGTAGTGCCCATCGGGTGTGGAGAAGGCTGACCTCTCCTTTGCTCCCTCGGTCAAGGCGATCTGCCAATACCCAGACGTCAAATCAAATGTGCTGAGGTATTTGGCAGCCCCCTAACCGATCTATGAGCTCATCAGCTCTGGGGATGGGGTGCGCGTCAGTCTTCGTGACTGAATTGAGGCCCCGATAGTCCACGCAGAACCAAAGTTCTGGGGTGGTACCCGGCACTGCAGCTTTTGGTACCAGGACCACTGGGCTGGACCAAGGGCTGCTAGAGGGCTCAATCACCCCAAGGGCAAACATTTTGGTAACCTCATCCTTAATGTAGGCCCTTACCCGGTCAGTCACTCGGTAAGCCTTGTGCTTAATGGGAGGACTGTCCCCGGTGTCCACGTCATGGACACACCAATCAGTGACACTAGGTACCAGGGAGAACAGATCACTGAATTGTCCCAACAGTTGGCGACAATCACCCTGCTGCTCAGGGGTCAGTGTGGTGGAGAGGACCACACCCTCCACTGACCCATTTCGCTCCCCTGCACACAGGAGGTCAGGAAGGGGCTCGCTCTCCTCCTCCATCCCAGCATCTGTGGCCAGAAGCATGCCCACTTCAGACCTCTCAAAGTGGGGCTTCAGGCGGTTAACATGCAGGACCCACAAGGGGTTCCTGGGAGACTGCAAGTCCACCACGTAGGTAACAGGACTTTTGTGCTCCACCACCTCAAAGGGGCCGGTCCACCTATCCTGGAGCGCACAGGGCTCCACCGGGGCCATGACCCAAACCTTCTGTCCAGGCTGAAACTCGATCAGAGTGGCATTCTGATCGTGCCAGCGTTTCAACTCTTCCTGGCTGGTTTCCAGGTTTGCCTCAGCAAGTTTCCTGAAACGCCGAGTCTGGTTCCTGAAGGCCAGCATGTAACTAAACACATCCTGGGGCGGATTCCTGGGAGATTGCTCCCAGCCTTCCTTGACCAGACTCAGAGGCCCTCTTACCGGGTGACCATAGAGCAGCTCAAAGGGACTGAACCCTAAGGACTTCTGCGGCACCTCACGGTAAGCAAACAACAGGCATGGCAAGAGGACATCCCACTTACGCCTCATGGGCTCGCCTAGGCCCATAATCATGCCCTTAAGGGTCCGGTTGAATCTCTCAACCAGCCCATTACCCTGGGGGTGGTAAGGAGTGGTGAACTTATACGTTACCCCACACTCCTCCCACAGAGACTTCATGTACTTGGAGATGAAGTTAGTTCCCCTATCGGACACCACCTCTCTGGGGAATCCCACACGGGAGAAAATCCCCATCAGTGCCCGTCCCACCACGGGGGCCGTCACTGTCCTGAGCGGGATGGCCTCAGGGTACCGGGTGGCATGGTCCACCAAGACCAGGATGAACCTGTTGCCCATGGCTGTCTTGGGATCCAGAGGCCCCACAATATCAATGCCCACTCTTTCGAATGGGGTGCTCACCACGGGAAAGGGCTGTAGTGGGGCCTTAATCTTCCCCCACTCTTCCCACTTGCCTGGCAAGTCTCACACGTCCTGCAGTGAGCATCGGAGCTCCTGCGCATCTGGGGCCAATAGAAGTGGGTGACCAGCCTCTCAAAGGTCTTGGTCTGCCCCAGATGTCCGGCCAGTGGCACATCATGAGCCAACCCCAGTAGGAAGGTCCTGAAGCGCTGGGGTACCACCAGCACACGGGCTGATCCAGGCTCAGCAACCTTAGGCTCACTGTAAAGGAGGTCATTCTCCCAATAGAGCCAATGTGACCCTGTCTGGTCACCTGCTGCCTGGGCGGCGGCCTGTCACCGCACCCCCTCAAGAGAAGGCAAAATTCCTCCCTGGAGGGCCCCCCTTCCTGCTGCCAATGGGTCAGCCCCGGTAGGTCCCCCAGTTCGGCCACTTGTTCCCCTGTAGGTTCCAGGGCATCCCCCTCCAGGTCTGCTCCCTCCGGGACCGTAGGAACCGCGGGGGCCGGTTTCCCGTGCCCCCTACCCCTTCTCTTTGAGGCAGGGGCCTGGGCCATACTTTCGGGCTCCAGACCCTCCTGAACATCCTTCTGAGCTGCCATGGACCGAGTGGTCACACATGCCCACTCAGGCAAACCCAACATTTCCAAATGAGACTTTCTCTCCACCGTAGCCCACGGGGAGTTCTCCAGATCGTTGCCCAACAGATAGTCTACAGGCATGGCGGCCCTCACAGCCACTTGAAGAGTTCCTGTGACCCCCCGAAGGGAACCTGAGCCACTTCACACTGGCTCTCTGAGTTGTCTGCTGACACTACGGGGCAGAATGCATGGGGGACAACTTGCTCTTTGGGCACCAACCGGGAGCTGACAGCAGTCACACTAGCTCTGGTGTCCCTGAGAGCCTCCACCCTATGGCCATTGATGGTCACCCACTGCCGGTACTTCTGAGTGTTGGTCGGCAGTGTGGGGTTAGGGATCTTCTCGAAGTCCCCTAGCGAGACAAGGGTTAACTCTACGGGATCCCACCCACCTTGGACCTCCATTTCCTCCCCCAGGGCTACACTGGCAATCTGGCGGGCTGGTGCACGGGGTGGTGCACGAGGGGATGCATTGGGGTCCCTCTGGGGACACTGGGGATCATAATACCGGTGGCCCACTTGACCACACTTGAAACAAGTAAGGGGCACCCTATGAACAGGCCTACCTGTCGGGGACACTGGCTTCTTCTCAGGGGGAGGCTGGGACACCACGGCTTGGTTCCCTTGGGAATTACTTTGGGGCCCCCTCTGGAACTCCCTCTGTTTACCCTTGTCCCCCCCACTTTTCTGCTGGGGACCCTGCCCACCTCTGGCGAAGTCTCCCACAAAACCTTTGCGGACCCGGGTCCTCACCCAGCGGTCCGCCTCCTCAGCAAGCTTCCTAGGGTTAGTCAGCTTGCTATCAATCAGGTGCTGGCGTAGCTCTGGAAAACAGTTACTGGACAAATGCTCCCACGCAAACAAATCATATAATTGCTCGAAAGTTTCCACTTTGCTACCTTTTACCCAGCGATCCATTGCTCTGCAGAAAAAAGACACATATTCAACCCACGTGGTACCCTCTAACTTCTTACAGGTCCTAAACCTCTGCCTGTACATTTCCGGGGTCAAACCATAACGGGTCATCAAATCTTCTTTCATATGGGCATACACCATCCTGCTCTCCTCAGGCAGGTCCAACAGGGTATCCCTACCATCACTCACAAAGCGCCCCCACAATCCCGCTCCCCAATCCTGCTCAGGGACCCGGTGGGACACCATTGCTATCTCATATGCGGCAAACCATTGCCCAATATCCTCACTCTTGTGAAAATCCTTAATGACATCCTTAGGAATATAAACTCTACTCTCAGGAGTTACTAAAGGTATGCTGCCACCAGAGGGGAGACCGGGACACTCCTCGCCCTGATCTCTATCTCCCTCAACATTCTCTCATGTTCCATTCTCATTTTCTCAAGTTCAAATGACAATCGATTCTTCTCAATATCTAACTTCTTACTCTCAAGGTCCTTCTGACCTTCCAATTTAGCCATCTCCAAACTATGCCTCCTATCTCTCTCCCTGTCCTCCAGCTCTTCTGGGGTCAGGCTCCTTTGGGATACACTAGTACCTGGATTGGAGGGTGTTCTATCTCCCCCCCCCTCTACTGCATCATCCTGCTGCCCTCCAGCATTCTCTTCCTCATCCCCAGCAGACTCTCTCGCTTCCCACCAGGCCTTCAGCGCCTTGTGGTACTCCTCCTTCCTAGAGAGACCTATCACGGGGACTGCGAATTGCCTACAAAATGACTTCAGCTGTTTGGCAGTATAGGTATCTAATCTTTCCTCCTCAAAGGCGAGATCCTCCGAAGCATTGGAGGTTGGCCTTCCCATATTAGCAGTACTCATGGCTGCGATCAACAATTCAATACTAAAATAACCAACTAAATAATAAAAAAATTAAAAAATTCGGAGACAGAAAACAAATCCGGCGTGTCTGCGCTTTGGTCTGTACTCACTAGTGGTGTCTACCAGTTATTGTACGTGGATCATAAATGCAAGTCCTGATCCCACCGCTGCCACCAATGTTAGAAATGGGGGTCTCTAGTTGGCAATGGCTGGCGCCACTGTCCAAATAGGGACCCTTCTTCCTAAGTCAGGGCAAGTGGGCTACCCCCTTTGATAACACCTGCTCAGCCCTGTGGTAACGTAGCACGAGCAGTTAGGCCTATCTCAGAGGCAGTGTGTGAAGCATTTACGACCATGCACAATAAGGCAGTAACGACACCACAAAAGGACACAACTCAAGTAGGTATAGAAAAAATAGTATCTTTATGTAAGGTTTAGTACGAGACTCTCAAAAGCATTTTAACCAGTCACCATGCATGTAAATCAGTAGGGACTTAAAAAAGGGGCAATACGTATTCACCAGAACGTGGCACTGACTGAGTTCAAGGCCTGGGTCTACGCGACCCGTTGCGCACCAGATACCTGCCGTTGGACGGGGACACAGTACGTAGCTTCTCGAAGAAGCGGAGACGGTGACAGGCGGACTCCCAGCGACCACAGTTCTCGATGGCAGTGGTCCGCAAAGTGCACTCGCAATGATTCGGGCACTCCGGGACAGGCGGGCCCTCAGCGGCAGCAGCACGCGGCTGCGGCGGCCCGGGCTGGTGGTGGCGATGACTCTTGTCATGCAGCTCCGTGGTGGGCTCGCGGCGGCAGCAGCGCTCTCCTAGCTGCGGCGGCCCACGGGACGATTCACGATGGTGCAAGGTTGACAAAGACGTGGGCACTCAGCGGCAGCAGCTCTCTCTTAGCTGCGGCGGCCCACAGGACAAATCCCAATGATGCAAAGTTAGCAAAGGTGCGAGCCCTCCGCGGCAGCAGCTCTCTCTTAGCTGCGACGGCTCACAGGACAAATCACGATGATGCAAAGTTAGCAGGGGTGCGAGCACTCAGCGGCGGCAGCTCTCTCTTAGCTGCGGCGGCTCAAAGGACAATCCTCGGTGATGCAAAGTTAGCAAGGGTGCGAGCACTCAGCGGCGGCAGCTCTCTCTTAGCTGCGGCGGCTCACAGGACAAATTTTGGCGATGCAAAGTTAGCAAGGGTGCGAGAACTCAGCGGCGGCAGCTCTCTCTTAGCTGCGGCGGCTCACAGAACAATCCACGATGTTGCACAATTAACACAAGTGCGGGCATCCAGCGGCGGCAGCTCTCTCTTAGCTGCGGCGGCCCACACACAGAGTTCACAAGGATTACCAGTCCGCGTTCCTCACAGTAGGACTAGAGGTTCTGGATTACTCGACGGAGGCCTCACCTGCAAGTAGAATTCCTAGCAAGGGAATTCGGGCGGCTGACGGGGTGAAGTCTAATGTCCCTGAGACTTCAGCAGGAGCCGCTCTCAATTCAGGCCCATGGGTAGTTTCTTCAGCAAGCTTGGTGAAAGTTTCAAAGTCCTTTCCTCTGTCCGCTCGGACAGAGTTTCGTCTTGACATCCAGAAGGAACACTCTTGAAACAGGTTTCAGCGCAGCGTTTTATACCTAAAAAGTCTTTGTTCTCTGCAGTCACAAATCACTGCATCCAGCCAGAACCAATTCGGTGGGGTCGGGGTGCACTTGGTTTACGAGGCGACATCCTGCCCTTTACGAATCTGGGGGTCTGCTATCAGATGCCAAGTGGGAGATGGAGCCATCATTCATCTTGCCAGGCACGGCTCTGCTCAGATCAAAGAGTCACCCCTCCCCATACTCTAAATGCCGATCTCTCTCTCCAGCCAGGTCTGACCCAGCTGGCCCTGCCGCTCCAAAACCAGACGGCCAATACACACGCTAGCAAACGCCTACAGGAAAGCTTCAGGCCAGAAAATACCTCGTTTCTAGTAGAGGCATTTTCGAACACGGGCTACGCTAATAATCCTTACTACAAGATGCATCTCAATGTTCTGAGTTCAAACATATCAAATTCGACGTTTGTATCAGGTTCCTGGGGGCAGGTAGGATTAAGGCATGTAATACTCAGCCTGCACATTCTGGCCTATGAGAACGGGTGGCCTTGCAATAGTAAACAGTGAAATGGAGGGTAACTCGCTATTAGAACATGCTACACAGACATACTTTAAAAGCTGCTTCGGTGGGTAGCGCAAATCAGCGCTGCCGGCCCACCAGCAGTGTTTGGTCTACCAGCCCTGGGCATACACAGTGCACTGATACTAGGGACTGACAGGTAAACCAAACGAGCCAATTATGATTATCCCAATTCATACAGTTATCTTTACACAGGGAGCATTCGCGCTGTGCCACTGATTGGCAGTGGCACAGCGCCCAGAGCATCTAAATCCAGCCAACATAAAAGGTCAGAAGCGAAAAGAGGAAGGGAGACCCGCGCCAATGATGCCAGGTCTAACAAAAGGCATGACAGATTTCAAACAACGTTCATTTTTTCTCTTTTAAATTTGTGATGCAAAGATCCGAAAAAGAAGAGAATATTCATAAGGAAGATTAAAAACTGTTTATATTATAATCAGATGCTGTTCGTGAATTTTTCTGGAAAATAGAATGTATCTGAAATGTCATATATCTCTCTATCCACTCATGCTCAATTTGTTGGTAAGGACCTAGTATACACAGTATTCATCATGTCTAAAGTGTCCATAGTGATACTACTGTCTCAACACACCAAAGGACTATTATGTGTAAAAGACCTTTGTATAGAGAATGTTCACTATGTACATAGCTGTACTAAGAGACCCTACTCTCTTCAGTCCTATTATGTTATTAACCATTTACTATGCTCAGTGTTTAGTGCCTCTATAGTCACATATTATGAAGCCACATTCTTTTAACGTATTGAACTTCTACGTGGTGGGTATGTTTTTTCTACATACATTTTTGCACATGTGTTCAACAGCTTTATACATGCATGCAGACACAGCTAACATTATTATACACAGACATGCTTACAAATACAACATTCAGACTCACTTCTACAGACACACAGATACAAGCACACAATCACGCATACATATGCACATACATACAAACAAGCTCACACACTAACACACACATAGACACAGCACATACATAGAAATACACATCTATATATAAATGCACATGTAAACACATACACACAAAATACACCCACACATACATAGACACGGGCACAGCAACGCATACACCTACACACATGCAGACACTTCAACACCCACTGTCACAGACATGCAACACAGATATGCACACACAACTTCCACACTACATGCACACATGGACACAAACCCCACAGATACACAACACTGACACATATATGCTCTCTCACACCAACACCCACTCAAAACACTCATACGCACAGACAAACACAATAACTAACACACACAAACATATAGATAATCACTCAGCCAGCGCTCACATAGACATAGATAATATACATGTTAGAACTTGAGTTTTTGGTTGGCTAAGGTATACATTCAAGCAAGGCAGAACCACCACTCTAGTCAGGGTAAGCTAGATACACAACTGAGATAACCTGTGCTCACCTTCTGGTAGCTTGGCGCGGAGCAGGCTTATCACGAGAGGCAATATGCAAAGTATTTGTGTAACACACAGTAACACAATGCATACACCACACAAAGACTCCACACAGGTTTATAAAAATAGGTATTGTATTATCAACAAAATAAGACCAAAACAACATAAATCTGATGAATACTTCTCAAGTTATTACACTCAATGCACAAGGGAATCACAGTGCAAAAATATGCAGTTGCTATTTTACATTATTAACGGTATGCAAATGCGGGTTTCAAAGCGTTCTTGGTCCCAACTGGGGATTGCTCGTGCCCAAATGGCACTCGTCGATGGGTCTGCACGGATCCGACTGGACCAACACGTACAAAAATCAAGTGGCCTGCAATTGCGCAGGCAGGTGTTCGGACCTCTCGCTTGAAATCCCAGTACCTTTCTAGAGCCACTGGGGCTTGCGCTACTTTGGTTGATGTCAACATACAGCTTCGGAGCTCCTCGCGGGGGCTAGCGGTGCTGACACGCTGAATGTTGTCACCCAGGCAACCCGCTGAGGCTGCACAGCAAAGGCTTCTCTCTGCGCTGTGGCATCAGGGGTAACAGAAGCTGGAAGCATTACTGCTGCAATGCACTCAATCTTTCAGTTGTTCTGGGTCGGAGCAGAGTTTTTGACGCTCGATCCCAGCAAAGCGCTCGGAGTTGAGCCGCGCAAGCTGGCGAACCAGCTCAAGAGCGTTGTAGATGCAGGATTAATGCTGGACTCCTCCTAGAGCAGAGTTCTATGGCAGGAATTTGAAGTCTTTGATGGCTTTGAGACTTCAAGGAACAAGGGGCAAGCCATCAAGCCCTTGGAAAGCACTTTGAATGGTAGCACAGCAAAAAGGTAGCAGGCAGCAGGCCAGCACAGCAAGGCAGGTTGCAAAGTGCCAGCCCCTCCTACGGCTCAGCAAGCAGCATGCCAACACAGCAGAGCAGTTAGCAGAGCGGCAGTCTGTCCTGGTAGCACAGTAGTCATTCTGGCAATGTGCAGATGTAGAGCCAGCGATGCCTGGATACAGATCCAAAAATGTCTGATTAGATGTGGTCAGCGACCCATTACTCACACCCAAAAGTGCCTTTGATGTAGGAGTGATTTCAAAAGAACTCTCTGAAGTGCACAGGTCCCCTTTCAGCCTGGTCCTGTTTCCCAGCCTAGCTATGGGTGGTATATCAGCCCTTTGTGTGTAGATAGGACACTACCTATTCAAGTGACGTGTTACTTCCTCTCCTCCCTCCTGCCCAGGATGATCCATCAGTATGCAGATGAATGCAGATGCAGCTGAGTGTCCTGTGTTGTGGCTGTCTAGAGGGAATGCACAAATATAACTGTCACCCAGCCCATCCCAGACGTGTATTTGAGGTAGGCTGTCAAGCACACAGAGCAGGAAGTGCAGGGAAAAAGCCACTTTCTAAAAGTAGCGTCTCTAAAACAGTAAAGTTAAATCCAACCTAACCAGTAAGTAGGATTTATCAATACCATTCCAAACATATGAAACATCAAAAAGCTACTTCTCTCTGATCTGGAATTAACAGCTTAAAAGATTAGTAAAGAATTCTCAATGCTTCCCTATGAGAGGAGTTGGCCTCACAGTAGTGAGAAACGAAATAGGCTGTTTGTCTCTACCAGGACATGCAAAACATAAAGGTGCATGTCCTTTTACGTACATAGCACCCTGCCCTTAAGGCTACCTAGGGACTACCTTAGGGGTGACTTATTGTAGGAAAGTGCCCCTTTTTGTATGGTTACCCCCACTTTTTGCCTGACACATGATGCACTTAGACTTGGTGTACCCTGGGTTTCAGCCAATCAGCTTCCCAGGGCCTGTATTCTTTCCCAAAGCTGTACCTTTGTACCCTCAATTGGCATCTCTGGCCACAGCTAAGCCCCTTGTAAAAGGTACCAAGGGTACCAAGGGCACTGTGACTAGAGAAGTCCTCTAACGGCTGCAGCACCTATTGTGACACCCTTAGAGGCCCAGTACCACACACTGCCGTTGCAGACTGCTTGTTTTGGTGCAGAGAAAAGTGAAGAGTCCCTGTGTGCCATGCTTGCACTCCACTGCCTATTGACTAGGTAAGTCACCCCTCTAGCAGGGTGCACTAGAACACAGGTGAGGGTACAGAGGCATGTGCCCTGTACCCCTACAGTGTCTAAGTCCATTCTTAGAAATTGTAAGTGCAGTAAAGCCATAAAGAGTATATGGTCTGGGAGTTGGTCCAGGCGGCTCCGCGATTTTTTACCACTCTGCACCCAACACCCACAGCCCGTGTTCAAGTGGCCCATCACTACAAGGAGGTCTCCCCAGCGATCCTGACCTGGGTTCTGGTGATTCCCGACCTCCCTCAAGCTTCAAGACGATGCCTGCAGCCTCAATCTGATAGAGCTGGTAAGAAGAACCCGAGGCCAAAAGACACCCCTGCACCGACACCATATGGCCTTGGTTGGCCCAACCGACGGTGTCCAGGCATCCCCCAAAAACCCAACTTACCTCTCCAGCCGGTGGTTAACTTCAGGAAGTCTCTCTGCCAGAGCCTGCATCCTCTTTGCCAAACCGAAGGTCTCCATTGAATTCCTCAGGGTCCACGACGTCTCCTTGGTACCCTGCACCCAGCCGCTCCTTGTGCCGCTGGTGGTGCTGGTCATGTGCTAATTGTTGGCCCCTGCAGTGCCGACCTTAACCCCTCGAGCCTTGCTCCAACACCTGATTGGTCTGCTCGTAAGCAGCCCCTGATCGAAGGCCCCCTTAGCCCCTTTGGCTAACATTGGGCCCCTGCACTCTGCACCTGACCTTGGGGAACCTTGGTCCTAAGCCCCAAAACTCCCACTCGTGAGTTGAGTACTTACCTGTGAAACCGATAACCATTTTTCTCCCATAGGGACCAATGTTTTGTGTTTTTGCCCCTAAAATGTTGTGTTGAACTGTTTTTTTGTATGGAGAAAAAACTACACTGCAAATCTTTAAAAGTCTTACTTACCGTGTATAGTGAGATCCCCAGCGTGGTATCAAGGCATACCACCCCGAGCAGTCGATGTAATCTAAAAGTAATCCAAAAGAATTACTAAAGTAATTACTGTGTAAATTAAACTGCTTTTTGAACTAATACCAACCTGTAACGATTGCAAATTCAACCACAACTGCATTTCCTTGTAAAGACTTGCATTTGAGAGGATATTTTACTTACCTATGCCAAGTCCAGCTTGGTTCTAAAATAAAACATAAGTATACCTTTTTTATACTTACCTAATTGGTCTGGATTAATCTCTGAGTGTGTGTAATCAGTCCTTGATTGAGTGAATACAATAAATGCTTAACACACCCTCTAGATAAGTCTAACTGCTTGCTGACACTACCACAAAGAGAGCTGTTAGTACTTACCTAATTTAGCCTCTGCTATACCTCTGGGGACTCCCTTGACTCTGTGCACACTATACCCTACTTTGGTATAGTATATGCAGAGCCAGCTTCCTACATTGGTGGATCAGCGGTGGGATGTAAAGCCTTGCATTTATTGGACTAACTTAGTCAACCTCTGATCACATGACAAGAATCCAAAAATTGACTGTAGGACAACTCATTTTTTGAATTGACTATTTTCCAAATTTCTAAAAGTCTTGCTAGGGCCTTGTATTTAGTCCCTGTAGTATTTTTCTTTAGAAAAAGTAAAAGTCACTGTAGATATGGGGGAAGTACTTAGAACCTTTGTGTAGGTCTTCTAAAAGAACCACACTTTAGAAACATAATGAGCAACACAGGCAATATGGCTGAGGAGCTCAACCTCACCCCTTACTCCAACCTAAGGGTTAGGGATCTAAGGCTTCTCTGTAAGGCTAGAAAAATAGGAACAGGGTCCAACCCTACCAGAATAGAACTCCTGGATTTTCTGGCAGCGTATGAGAAGGACCACCCCTCACCCGATGAGGAAGACTCACATGGAGATGTGGAAGGTAGTGAGGAGGATGAAGTCTTTAACCCTCCACCTAACTACTTCGGGAGGAAGGGAACTTTGAGTTCCCCACCTCCAATCCAGGGAGTAGAGGGTCTAGAAACTACAGAGCTAGGCTAGACTCTGTACAAGACAGTGAAGACAACTTCACTGATGAGGACAATCGTTTAGCAAGGTTGACCAAGAGACTAGAGCTAGAGACTAGGCTCCTAGCTCTAGAGAAAGAGAGAGCAGATATGGGCTTAGGTCCCATCAATGGTGGCAGCAATAATAAAAGCAAAGAAAGAGAAGGATCCTTTAATCCTAAAATCCCCAAAGAGATTGTCCCTAAATTTGAGGATGGTGATGATATCACCAAGCGGTTCACAGCCTTTGAGAGGGCTTGTGAAGCCAGAAAAGTGAGGAAGTCTCACAGGGGGGTACTCCTTTGGGAACTGTTCTCTGGTAAGTGCAGAGACAGACTTCTGACCCTTACTGGGGCAGAGGCAGAGTCCTATGAACTCATGAAGGGCACCCTGAATGAGGGATTTGGACTCATTACTGAGGAGTACAGAATTAAATTCAAGGGGCTCAAAAATCCCAGAGTCAGACCTGGGTGGAGATTGTAGACTACTCAGTAAAAACACTTGGTGGCGGGTTGACTGGAAGTAAAGTGCAGAATTATGAGGGACTGTATCAATGAAAAGTTGCATCAGTATCTGGTAGACTTAGATCCAATTTCTCCCAAGAATTGGGAAAGAAGGCTGACCACTGGGCCAAGACAAGGGTAACCAAGACAACCACTGGGGTGACCTAAAGAAAGGGGTTACAAAGCCTCCCCAGGGAAAAGAGGGTGAGAAACCCAAAGACAAAATCAGGAGTCTTCGAAAGGCCCCCAAAATCCTGTCCAGTGGGGTGGGCTCGAAAACTCTTCCCAGCCCACTGGTGGGTACAAGGGAAAAGATTTTGATCCTGCAAAGGCATGGTGTTTCCACTGTAATAAGAGGGGACTCCGAACTGGAGATCCTGCCTGTCACAATAAGAATATCCCTAGTCCTCCTCCAGTTGCTACTGGTGTGGCAAATCTTCAGATGGGATCAATAGTGTGCCCAGAGCAAATCAGGGTTCACACTGAGGCTGTTTTAGTCTCTGAAGGGGAGGGAGGGTTAGCCACTTTGGCTGTCTGGCCCCCTAATTTAAAAAAATGCCAGCAGTACCCCTTAGTGAATGGGACTAAGATAAAAGCCATGAGGATGCATGTGACAGTGTCACCATGGTGAAAGATACACTGGTTTCCCCAGAGCAATACCTACCTGGAAAACCTATCCAGTTACCAATGCTGACAGTGTAACTACTTACCATGCTATGCGACATTAGACTGGGGGGAGGGATTGCTTGCCTGAAACAGGTGATGGTCTCTCCAAAACTCACAGCTGCCTGTCTGCTTGGAAATGATCTGAGGTAGAAAGAAAGACACATGCAGCCATACTGCAAATCCCTCAGATAGTGTGTGTGAAAACAAGAGCATAATGCCTAGCACAGGGTGTAAAAGGGGAGATGGAGCCTGAGATCATGGCTCAACCTCCAAAGAGGAAAGGTAGGAAGACTGGTGACACAGCTTCCACGCAGCACAAGGATCAGGACTCCTCTCCTCAGGGAGAAGACTAGTCAGCCCCAGAGGGAACTGAGCCCATGGAGCTTGAACCATATGAGGCTGAGCTCTTGGGCCCATGGGGACCCTTTAGGGAGCAGCTGTGCCTTGGGCAGCAGGCCTGCCCTTCTCTTGAAGGCCTGAGACAGCAAGCTGCTGCACAGGAGCAGGGAGATATCTGTGGCTCCCACAAGGTCCATTAGGAGGAAGGACTCCTGTACACTGAGGCCAGAGACCCCAAACTTGGTGCCACTAGGAGAGTGGTAGTGCCTCAGTTGTATATGGAGTTTCTACTCACTCTAGCTCATGACATCCCCCTAACTGGACATCTGGGCCAGACCAGAACTTGGGAAAGATTGGTCACCCACTTCTATTGGACCCAGATGTCCCAAAACGTGAAGGGGTTTGTCAGCTCCTGTGTTACCTGTCAAGCCAGTGGCAAGACAGGAGGACACCCAAAGACCCCCTTAATCCCACTGCCAGTGGTTGGGGTACCCTTTGAGAGGGTAGGAGTGGAAGTAGTGGGTCCACTTGAACCTCCCACAGCCTCAGGAAACAAGCTCATTCTAGTAGTAGTGGATCAAGCTACTAGGTATCCTGAAGCCATTCGTCTTGGGACTACTATAGCTCCTGTGGTAGCCAAGGCCCTCATTGGTGTCTTCACCAGGGTAGGGTTTCCTAAGGAGGTAGTATCAGACAGAGGTTCCAACTTCATGTCTGAATACTTGAAACACATGTGAGATGAGTGTGGAGTGATCTATACGTTCACAACACCTTACCACCCACAAACCAATGGCCTTGTTGAAAGGTTCAACAAGACATTTGAAAGGCATGATAATGGGACTTCTAAAAAACTCAAAAGGAGATGGGATGTTCTGTTGCCTTGCCTGCTTTTTGCCTACAGAGAGGTTCCTCAGAAGGGTGTAGGGTTTTCATCCTTTGAACTTCTGTTTGGCCACCCTGTAAGGGGACCACTTGCTCTTGTGAGGGAAGGATGGGAGGAACCCCTTCATGTACCAAAACAAGATGTGGTGGACTATGTACTAGGCCTTCATTCCAGGATGGCAGAGTACATGCAGAAAGCAACCAAGAATCTTGAGGCCAGCCAGTGTCATGTAGTTCCTACAAATCTATAAAGGATCTGCATGTTTAGACAACATAAACTAAGGGATTGGTGTCCAGACTGATTCGAGACACCCCCAGAGGATATGTTAGTATGTAGAACAGCTAGCTCACAGTGCCGCTATGAACCCCTCTTACCAAGGAGCGAATAGTTTCCGGCAACTATCGAACATGACAACCCTGACCCCTCATGGATCGTGGAAGCAGTACAGTGCTTTTCACTCAGTCACTCGTGCTCACTTTGTCTCAGAGAGATACACAGAATAAACAACGGGGACGTTTTCAATAAGGATTTATTGAACCAGCATCATTCTAGTATAAAATACGTGTGCTGCAATAACCATGAGACAGAAACAGATATATACAGTTATAAGCACAAGCAGAGTAAAGAAAAGGTGGAATTCTACCAGAGTGCTAAAACAATGAATATATGCAGGCATATAGATACATGACAATAATAATGCGTACTCTTACAATGCGAACCCTAACTAAATGTACCTAAGTGTATCTAGCGTGTATGTAGGTGTAAAGCCAAGAATCCCCTTAGGATAAAGCCAATCCCATTACCTGATGTGGGAGAGCGAAGAACCCCATCTTGGTCTCAAGAAGGACATCCCGCGAGGTATGTCAGACCACTGCGTGCTGGAGTGTCTGCGTGCAGGAACCTCAGCGTCTTGCGTCAGTGTGTTTGCATGGAAGTCTTTTTCTCCTCTGGTTTGCCCAGCGAAGATGTAATGTTTAGATACCCGAAAGGTACCCTCAGGGGTTCTACCTAGAAGTGTACTATGGGCATGTCGGGCAAGGATGACGATAGAGGTGACCCTAATAGAGAGTTATTATGCAGAAGATGGTAATCCTGCTGTGATACTGAGAATCCTCATGCATAATACATGAGGCTAGTTTTCGGAGAAAAACACACGACAGTCATGCAGCACCTAGCTAGGTAAAAGGTCAGCGCCACACCCTATTATGTAGAACAATGGTAAGACAGATGTAGGTAAAAGGTCGTGTAACTACATAGGCCTATACTGGGGTACATTGGGGTTCATAACACCAGGTGCTCCAGAAGCTCTGGTATGACCAAAAAGCTGCACTAGCAGAATTCCAACCAAGGCAACAGGTGTGGGTTTTGGAGCCAGTGGCACCAAGGGCTCTCCAGGACAAATGTAGTGGCCCATATCCTATCCTAGAAAAGAAGAGTAAGGTCACCTACTTGGTAGACCTGGGCACTGGCTTGTTCCCCAAAAGGGTGATACATGTGAACCGCCTCAAACTCTATTGTGACAGGGCTGATGTGACCATGTTGATGGTTGCTGATGAGGATCAGGCGACAGAGAGTGAACCTCTCCCTGATCTCCTCTCTAACAGCCCCCAAGATGGGCCAGTAGATGGAGTTGTCTATTCAGACACCCTCTATGCCCCACAGCAGGCTGATTGAAGACAAGTTCTGCAACGGTATGCACAGCTCTTTTCCTTAACCCCTGGTCAGACTCCCTAGTGTACCCATGGTGTGGACACTGGAGACAGCTTGCCTGTCAAAACTGAAATCTATCGCCAGTCTGATCAAGTTAAGGAAAGCATCAAAGCTGAGGTCAGAATGATGCTGGAGTTGGGGGTCATTGAACCTTCTGAGAGTCCCTGGGCTAGCCCAGTCGTGCTAGTCCCCAAACCTCATCCACAGGGTGGAAAGAGAAAAATGATGGTTTGTGTGGACTACAGAGGTCTCAATGCTGTCATCAACACAGATGCCCACCCCATCCCCAGAGCTGATGAATTGATAGATAAGTTAGTGGCTGCAAAATACTTAAGTACCTTTGACTTAACTGCAGGGTACTGGCAGATTGGCATGGCTCCAGGAACAAAAGTGAAAACAGCATTCTCCACACCTGATGGGCACTTCCAGTTTACTGTGATGCCCTTTGGTCAAAAGAATGCCCCTGCCACCTTCCAAAGGTTGGTGAATCAAGTCCTTGCTGAGTTGGAAGGCTTTAGTGGAGCTTATCTTGATGATATTGCCGTGTTTAGCTCTTCCTGGCAGTATCATTTGGTCCACCTAGGGAAGGTTTTACATGCCCTGCAAACTGCAAGCCTAACTATCAAGGCATCCAAATGCCAGATAGGGCAGGGAACTTTTGTATACTTGGGCCACCTAGTAGGTGGAGGCCAGGTTCAACCACTCCAGCCCAAAATCCAGACCATTCTGGATTGGGAAGCTCCAACCACCCAGACCCAAGTCAGGGCATTCCTTGGCTTGACTGGGTACCACCGGAGGTTTGTGAAGGGATATGGGTCCATTGTGACACCCCTCACAGAACATACCTCCAACAAGATGCCAAAGAAAGTGAACTGGTAAGTTGGCTGCCAAAAAGCTTTTGACACCCTAAAAGAGGCAATGTGCTCAGCACCTATTCTCAAGGCTCCAGATTACTCCAAGCAGTTCATTGTGCACACTGATGACTCTGAGCTGGGGATAGGAGCAGTCTTATCCCAGACCAATGATGATGGTCAAGACCAACCTGTTGCTTTCATAAGCAGAAGGCTACTCCCCAGGGAGCAGCGTTGGAGTGCCATTGAGAGAGAGGCCTTTGCTGTGGTTTGGTCCCTGGAGAAGCTGAGACCATATTATTATTATTATGTAGCTTATAGAGCGCACGGCTACCCCCAACGGGAGTGTCCCGGCGCTTAAGACAGATAGAGAGGTGGGAGGGATAAGAGTAGAGATTCCACGGGTGCTAAGGAAGACTGAAGAGCCATGTCTTCAAGAATTTCCGGAAGCTTAGCTCCGTGTTAGCCTTTCTGATGTGTACGGGCAGGGAGTTCCACAGAGTTGTGGTTCCAACGGTAAAGGACCTTCCTCCTATTCTAGCCTTAGCAAAACGAGGGATGATAAGGAGTTCAAGATGGTTAGATCTTAGATTTCTTGCTTGATAGGACCTACGGATTCTTTTCCGGAGATAGAGGGGGCCACTTCCGTTTATTGCCCGATAGGCAAGAGTGAGCGCCTTGAATTCTGTGCGTTTTTTTACGGGCAGCCAATGAAGACTACGTAAATGGGGAGAGATATGGTGCCTTAGAGGGACATTTCTAATAAGCCTTGCGGCTGCATTCTGTATTATCTGCAGTTTCCTTAGCAGATACGTTGGTAAACCCAGATATAGACTATTAGCGTAGTCTAGTTTTGATGTTATTAGTGCATGGACAATAGTTTTCCTGCAGTCCATTGGAAGGAAGTGAAGAAATCTTCGTAATGCCTTCATTTTCCAGAAGCAGGATGATGACACAAGACCTATCTGGGATTTGCATGAGAGAGTGTTGTCCACCTTAAAAGCCCAGATTTCTAGCTGAGGACACAGGCTGTGGAGGGGGATTGAGCTGTGAAGGCCACCAGAGATCAGAGTGGGGGGGGGGAAGGCTGGTTAAAAAACAAAACCTCAGTTTTGTCGGCATTCAGCTGCAGACAATTCTTTGTCATCCAGGTAGATATGTCAATCAGACATTCCTTAAAGTGTGTGAATGCGGCCTCTGAATGGTCTTTAAAAGAGAACACTAGCTGGGTGTCATCAGCGTATGAGATGACACCCACGCCATGTTGCTCTATGAGAGTAGCTAGGGGCGCAAGGTAAACGTTAAAAAGAGTGGGGCTGAGAGCCGAGCCCTGAGGAACTCCACATTTCACCAATCGAGGTGATAAAACATAAGGATGCAGCCTTACTTTCTGGGACCGCCCTTCAAGAAAAGAACTGAACCAGGCCAGAGTGGTCCCTAAAACTCCCAATTGTCTAAGCCTGTCAAGAAGGATCTTGTGTGACACAGTGTCAAATGCTGCTGACAGGTCTAACAGCACCAGGATTGCACAGTTGTGCTTATCTAAGGTTTCCCGGATTGTTTCAGTTACCTCCAACAGAGCTGTCTCGGTGCTATAGCCAGCTCTGAATCCAGACTGAGAGTCGTGTAATGATTTGTTGATTTCTAGGAAGTGGGATAGCTGCTTCTGTACTTCTTTCTCAAGGATTTTGGCTGGTGCTGGCAAGAGGGAGATGGGTCTAAAATGTTTTTGTACGGTAGGATCTGCATCCTCCTTTTTGAGGATGGGTTGGACAAGTGCAGTTTTCCAGATGGACGGGTAGGTGCCCGATGTTAAAGAAGCGTTCCAGAGCTGATTCAGAGGAGGGTTAATCAAAGGGGCAAGTAGGTTAAAATACCTAGCGGGCAGGGATCCAGAGGGGATCCAGATTTTATTTTTTCCAATTGACTGAGAGAAAAGTCGGAGTCAAAAGGAATGAATTCCGACCAGGTGTTTGTAGGGGATGTAAGAGGAGTGTTGGAGGTATTAATCTCCGAAAATGAGGAGTAAATATCTTGAATTTTTTCCTGAAAGAAAATTGATAAATTCTCACAGAGAGTATCGGACGGGGTTATGTTGCTTTTCATTGTCTCTGGTTGCAAGAAGTCTTGGACAATTTTAAAGACTTCTTTGGTCGAACTGTCTGATCGTCTAATTTGATTGGCAATGAAATCCTTAATGCAAGTGCGTTTCAGCCCGTGAAAGTGCTTAACTGCTTTCCTATAGATGTTTTTCATCTCAGTGCAGTAGGTTTTGCGCCATAGCCGTTCGAGCTTTTTACAGCGGCTTTTTTCTGCTTGTAATTTAGGTGTGAACCAGGGAGCTGAGGGTTTGTTCCTGGTTGATTTCATCACTTTCATAGGGGCTATTTTGTCTATGGCAGAGGTAACCCAATGATTAAAGGTTTCCACATCCTTATTAGGTTCTCCAGTGAGTAGTAAGGGGGTGTTAGATAATGCAGGGCCCATGGTTTCA
Organism: Calotriton arnoldi; assembly: GCA_963921515.1. Classification (NCBI taxonomy): domain Eukaryota; kingdom Metazoa; phylum Chordata; class Amphibia; order Caudata; family Salamandridae; genus Calotriton; species Calotriton arnoldi. Next base: position 842,952 of record CAWUFW010004991.1, on the reverse strand, counting down.
GGGGTGATTTTCCTCCAGTTTCTACGACATCGTGTTTAATTTCCCTTTGGTAATGATTTGTGGTGAAGGTTAAATTAAAGGAAATTAGACTGTGGTCCTACCATGCAAGAGGGATGGGGTTCTCTGTGGTAAGGGATGAGATGTTAGTAAAAATAAGGTCCAATATGTGTCCTGCCACATGTGTAGGCATAGTGACCAGTTGGTTAAGGTTTAATCCTTTGAGTGTGTCCTCCAATTGAGAGGCCAGAGGACATTGTATGTTGTCCATATGGACGTTAAAATCGCCCAGGACTATCAAATTTGCGTATTTCAGTGAAAGGTCAGCGATCAGGTCACAAATATTCCATAATTCAGTGGGTTTGGATCCAGGAGGTCTGTAGACCAACACTCCTGCAATGGACAGAGTGGGGGAGATTATAACATTAAAAAACATTGCTTCAAGCAGGTCAGTGGATTCGATCCTTTTGTATGATATTTCCCATTCCTCTTTTATGATTATGGCAAGTCCACCACCTAGTCTGTTGCCAGTTCGGTTTTCTATGACTATTTTATAGCCCTTGGGGATGGCCAGACTAATATCTGGGGTGGTGCTTTCTCTTAATCATGTTTCTGTGAGGAATATGATCTCCCAAGCTCCTGCTTCTAAAAGTAGCCAAATATCATCTGCGTGCTTGGGAAGAGACCTGCAGTTTATAAGGCAAGCTTTGATGTTGACATTGTATTTTTTGTTGGCGGTCAATGAGTGTAAAGGTGGGACCTTATCCAAGGATTTACATATCTTGCCTAAATCGATATCATTAAATTCAAAGGTACAGTCATTGCAGTGTGGTCTCTGAGCATGACCTTCATGATCTAGTGTGCAGGGATTAATAAGTATAGGATTGGAACATTGTTTGGGCTGAAGCTCAAGAATTTGGTCCCTAGTCAGTGTTGTGCTTGTGGCTGTCTGAGAACGGACAGCATGGCTGGCGCTGGACGCGAGCCGAGCGCGGACGGGCGCAGAAGGGCTTGCCTTAGGTGTGCCTTTGGCGCCCCAGCGGCGCGCCCGCTGTGCGGCCGGCCAGTCATGTGTTTTTGTACTATGACCCCACCCGGAAGTATCGAGGGCAGGGGGAGGAGCTGTGTCCCTCCACACAAGCGGCACGTAAAAGCCGAGGTGGACCGGGGATCAGCAGAGCTTTCCGCAAATAAGGTACAGTGCAATTAGAACATTTAAAAGCACAAGTTTAAAGCACAGTAAACACACACATAAAATCACCCAAGTTGATTCCCGTCCAGCGCGCGCTGTCACTGCGCGGCCGTCCAGTCATGTGTTTTTGTACTATGACCCCACCCGGAAGTATCGAGGGCAGGGGGAGGAGCTGCGTCCCTCCACACAAGCGGCACGTAAAAGCCGAGGTGGACCGGGGATCAGCAGAGCTTTCCGCGAATAAGGTACAGTGCAATTAGAACATTTAAAAGCACAAGTTTAAAGCACAGTAAAAACACACATAAAATCACCCAAGTTGATTCCCTCCAGCGGCGCTATCTGTCACTGCGCGGCCGGCCAGTCATGTGTTTTTGTACTATGACCCCACCCGGAAGTATCGAGGGCAGGAGGAGGAGCTGCGTCCCTCCACACAAGCGGCACGTAAAAGCCGAGGTGGACCAGGGATCAGCAGAGCTTTCCGCAAATAAGGTACAGTGCAATTAGAACATTTAAAAGCACAAGTTTAAAGCACAGTAAAAACACACATAAAATCACCCAAGTTGATTCCCCTCCAGCGCGCGCTATCTGTCACTGCGCGGCCGGCCAGTCATGTGTTTTTGTACTATGACCCCACCCGGAAGTATCGAGGGCAGGGGGAGGAGCTGCGTCCCTCCACACAAGCGGCACGTAAAAGCCAAGGTGGACCGGGGATCAGCAGAGCTTTCCGCGAATAAGGTACAGTGCAATTAGAACATTTAAAAGCACAAGTTTAAAGCACAGTAAAAACACACATAAAATCACCAAGTTGATTCCCCTCCAGCGCGCGCTATCTGTCACTGCGCGGCCGGCCAGTCATGTGTTTTTGTACTATGACCCCACCCTGAAGTATCGAGGGCAGGGGGAGGAGCTGCGTCCCTCCACACAAGCGGCACGTAAAAGCCGAGGTGGACCGGGGATCAGCAGAGCTTTCCGCGAATAAGGTACAGTGCAATTAGAACATTTAAAAGCACAAGTTTAAAGCACAGTAAAAACACACATAAAATCACCCAAGTTGATTCCCCTTCAGCGCGCGCTATCTGTCACCATACCTGTTTGGTACTCACTTCCTGGTACAAACTGACCACAGACCTCTCAGATGGCTAATGCAGATGATAATGGAAAATCCGAAACGTTTGAGGTGGTCCATCTCCCTACAGGGAATGGACTTCACAGTGGAACATAGACCTGGGACTGCCCATGCCAATGTAGATGGCCTTTCCAGATTTTTCCACTTAGACAATGGAGACACTCTAGGGAAAGGTTAGTCTCATCCTCTTTTTGTTTGGGGGGTTGTGTAGGAAAGTGCCCCTTTTTGCATGGTTATACCCCACGTTTTGCCTGACACATGAGGCACTTTGACTTGGTGTGCCCTGGGTTCCTGCCAATCAGGTTCCCAGGACCTGCGTTCTTTACCGAAGCTGTACCTTTGTGTCCCCATTTGGCATCTCTGGCCACAGCTAAGCCCCGTTTAAAAGGTACCATGGGTGCCAAGAGCACTGTGACCAAAGAAGGCCTCTGAGGGCTGCGGCACCTATTGTGCCACTCTTAGAGGCCCTGTACGTTAACACCCACACACTGCCATTGCAGACTGCGTGTTTTGGTGCAGAGAAAAGTGAAGAGTCGACATGGCACAAATCCCTGTGTGCCATGCTTGCAATCCTCTGCCTATGGACAAGGTAAGTCACCCCTCTAGCAGTGTGCACTAGACCACAGGTGAGGGTACAGTGGCATGAGCCGTGTACCCCTACAGTGTCTAAGTCAATTCTTAGACATTGTATGTGCAGTAAAGTCATAAAGAGTATATGGTCTGGAAGTTGGCCATTACGAACTCCACAGCTCGATAATGGCTTTACTGAAAACTGGAAAGTTTGGTAGCAAACGTCTCAGCACAATAAACCCACACTGATGCCAGTGTGGGATTTAATGTAAAATGCACACAGAGGGTATCTTAGAGATGCCCCCTGAAAAACGACCAGCCCTGGTGTGGTTCCTGAATCACCATTTGCCACCATCAGAAAGGTTTCTGGACCCCGGGGTAGAGAGCCTCCACTCTCTGGGTCCAGAAACAAAGCGCATCCTGGGCAGAGGTGTCACATCTCCTCCCCCAGGATGCGCTGGGTCCATGAATGGGGAAGCTTCAAAAGCCTGCCGCCTTTGTAAGCTGTCCCTGCCTTTTGCTACCCCCCAGCAACTGGCTCCCACCGGTTCTCACCCCCACTTTGGGCGGGAGAATCGGAGGGAAAACCAAGTTAGGAAGAGAGGTGTGCCCACCTTTGCCAACCCCATCCCTCAGGTGGGGGAGTGGAGGTGAAGCACACATCTCAGTCCCCTCCAACTTGGAGACAAGGGGACTCCGCGAATTAGGAAGAGGTTCATGCCTCCCTTCCACTGGAAGGTGGCATAATAGGGGGTGTACTCACCTCAAGGAAGGGATCCATTTGTCCCAACCTGCACACCCCTGAAAGGACCCTAAATTTAGTATTTAGGGGCGACCCTGAACCTTGCCTCCTGAGATTTGAGGAAGAAAGAAGAAGGACCGAAGAGCCATGCTGACCCAGGAAGAAGAGGACACCTACTGCTTTGGCCCCAGCCCTACCGTCCTGTCCCGCCTTCGACCTGCCTACAGCCAAGAACCCGGCGTGTCCAGCAGCCAGCAGCCCCCTAGAGCCCAGAGGACCTGGTCTGCAACCATCTTACAGACTCTGTCTCCCGTGAGCACTGCATTTGCTCAAGCAAAGACTCACCCACAGAATATGGATCCAGGCGGCTCTGCGATTTTGCACCACTCTACACCCGACTCCCACGGCCCGAGTTCGAGTGGCCCATCACCACAAGGAGGTCCCACCAGCGATCCTGACCTGGGATCTGGTGATCCCCGACCTCCCTCAAGCTTCAAGACAACGCCTGCAGCCTCAACCTGAAGGGTCCACCCGACCGCGACAGGAGCTGGTAAGAAGAACCTGACGGTAAAAGACACCCCTGTTCTCAACACCCCACGGCCTTGTGTGCCCCAAACGACGGTGTCCAGGCATCCCCCAAGAACCCAACTTACCTCTACAGCCGGTTGTCGCCTTCAGTAAGTGTCCCTGCCCGAGCTTGCAACCTCTTTGCCTTACCGAAGATCTCCATTGGATCCCACAGGGTCCCCGACGTCTCCTTGGCACCCTGCACCCTGCCTCTCCTGTGCCGCTGGTGGTGCAGCTCCTGTGCAAATTGTTGGCCCCTGCAGTGCTGACCTTAACCCCAGTAGCATTGCTCCCACACCCGAGTGGCCTGCTTGTAAGCAGCCCCTGACCGGAGGCCCCCTCAGCCCTATTGGCTTACATTGGGGCCCTGCACTCTGCACCCAGCCGCCACCCCAGGAGTCTTGCTCCGACATCTGAGAGGCCTACTCGTAAGCAGCCCAGGACCGAAGGCCCTGTTAGCCCCAATGGCTTACGTTGGGCCCCTGCACTCTGCACCCGGCCGCCCCAGGGCTGCTGGTGGTGCAATTTGAGGGACTACCTAGACCTTGGGGAACCTTGGTCCTAACCCCTAAAACTCCCACTCGTGAGTCGAGTACTTACCTGTGAAACCGATAACCATTTCTCTCCCATAATGACCAATGTAATGCGTTTTTGTCCCTAAAATGTTCCAAGCGTTGAACTGATGTTTTGTATGGAGAAAAAAGTAACTACACTGCAAATCTTTAAAAGTCTTACTTACTGTGTATTGTGAGGTCCCCGGCGTGGTATCTAGGCAAACCAGCCCGAGCAGTCGATGTAATCTAAAAGTAACCCAAAAGTATTCCAAAAATAATTACTGTGTAATTTAAACATCTTTTTGAACCAATACCAACCTGTACCGATTGCAAATTCAACCACAACTGCATTTCCTTGTAAAGGCTTGCATTTGAGAGTATATTTTACTTACCTGTGTCAAGTCCTGCTTGGTTCTAAAATAAAACATAAGTATACCTTTTTTATACTTACCTAATTGGTCTGGATTCTGTCTCTGAGTGTGTGTAATCAGACCTTGATTGAGTGAATACAATAAATTCTTAACACACCCTCTGGATAAGCCTAACTGCTTGCCCACACTACCACAAAGAGAGCTGTTAGTACTTACCTAATTTAGCCTCTGCTATATCTCTGGGGACTCCCTGGACTCTGTGCACACTGTACCCTACTTTGGTATAGTATATACAGAGCCAGCTTCCTACACGTATATGTACTAAAAGGGGAATTTAGGACTTGGCAAGTAGGTTTTAAATGCCAAGTCGAAGTGGCAGTAAATTGCGCACACAGGTCCTGCAATGGCAGGCCTGAGACAGGTTTGAAAGACTACTTCTGTGTGTGGCACAATCAGTGCTGCAAGCCCATTAGTAGCATTTAACTTACAGACCCTGGGTACATGGGGTACCATTTTACCAGGGACTTACAAGAAAATTAAATAGGTCAATCAGGTATACCCCAAATGTCATCATGTTGAGTGGAGAAGCACGTGCACTGTAGCACAAGTAAGCAGTGGTAAAGTGCTCAGAGTCCTAAAGCCAACAAAAAAAGTTCCGCAAAAAAAGGAGGAGTTAGGCAAACATTTTGGGGTGTTCCTTCAGAGAGGGTCATTTTCGACCAATACAGAAACATATTTTCATAGACAAACACTCACATCCACATAGGCACATACAAACATGGATCGACAAACAATCATATAGATACAAACACACCCACACATATACAAACAACATAAAATTGTTCTATTTTTTCACAAGTATAGGTGGTTCTGAAAAGAACCATACTAGTTTCCTTTTTTATTAGAACTCTTTTTAAATTTATTTTTAAAAAAAAGTTGTGGTTCAACTTAAAGAAAATATGCGCATCTGAACTTGGAACTAGAAGGAAACCAAACAAAAAGCTTTTTCTTATGGCACTTGTGGGCCACTATCATGTTCTTTCGTGCAGCCACCCAATTGTTAGGCATATTCCACAATAGCTCACTATGTGTTGGTATTCAGGGGCCAGATCTTCTGCTGTAGAAAGTGGGACTTGGTGTGCCCCCTGGATCTAATGATGGCAGTAATGGTGGATGCCTCCTGTTCATCCAGTTCTTATTGTTGCTGTTGTTTCACATGGGAAAAGTGCTTTGGATGCATGGCTGGAAGATGTTTCCGCTTGACGGAAGTCCCAAAAGAGTATTGCTTTACAGTTCCCTTACTCAATTGTCTGTCACATAAATTGCAGGTGTCTACAAGGGCAGACATCTTTTTTTGTCCAGGTGGGATAATTAAAAATTCCCACACCACAGACTCCTTTGATGTTTGTGGAGTTTCCTCTTCTTCCTCCTCTACATCTTGTGGTCTGTCCTGCCCCAATACCATGTTATTTTTTTGTTGAATTATTCCCAAAATAATTAAGGGAAATCCGAATGAAAGCAGCAGGGCTTATGAGAAGATGTTAGCAGATCCATGTGCTATTCCTAAATGAGGTAGAAGGGGTAGTTTCTTCCTGTCTAAAAAGTAACTCTGTCTGTTCAACCAATCAGAAGTCTTTTGTTATGTGGCTTGCGTTCTTGTGGTACCCTTGTGGACCTACCATGGTAGGATCACAGCATCGCTGTACTCAAGTATACCTCATAATATGATGTTCTTAGAAAACCTCTGGGGTCAAACTTAATCTACAATAACTATAACATACTAAACACAACTTTTTTTTCGGTTTTACAGTTGTGCCGCTATACTACCACAGAAGCCAGAAGAGGAAGTAAAGCCCTCTCAAGAGTTCCTGCAGGGGCTTGCCATTGGCTATGGACATACTACAAGAGTACCACAGGACCACAGAAATAGAAAAAAATAAACATACACCAAATCACACATTACATTTAAAAAACAAAATTCAAATGTGAAAAATCCTCTAAAGAAAAAACTAAAAGTTACTTAAATGGTAATAAAAAAAATTACTTTACGTCAAAAATTCACTGAAAAAGGCAAAAGCAAAATGAAAGTGATGTTATAGTTAGGTGTAGTATTAATACGTGATGTTATAGTTAAGTGTAGTATTAATACGTTGATGTACGTCATTAAAAAAACTCAAAAATTCACTGAAAAAAGCAAAGGTTAAAGTGACATTACAGTTATGTAAAAATATCAGTTGAAACGTAACAATTTAAACTCAAGCGCATTCAGAGCCTGAGAATCCCCTCCAGCTCCGTTAATGGAAGAGTGACTTACCTCGTGTTTGCTGAGTGGGAGCAGCTACGATCACTAAACAAGCCAGCAGTGCTGCTCGCAGGAGAGAGACTGCACCTGCAAGGTGATGATGCATGAGCTGCATGCAGCCTGTATTTCCCAAACAGGTTCTTGACTCAGGAGCACCCACAGAGACTGCACTGACCTGCTGAACACTTCCATTCTGCCAGAGGGGGTACAACTGGAACTGGGCCTGTGGGGCCCCGGGGGACTCACTGCTAACGGTGCTGCAGCACCACAGACACTTTTGACTTACAACTATTGACTAATAATTAGGGAGTCAAAGGAGAACTCTTGAGTACAACCTACTAGTATGCATTCCCTGGATGCGGCCACCAGTAAATAAGGAATAACCCCAAACATGTAACAAGGAAGAGGGTGGGACAGGGATTTGCCTGACAACTACTGGAGCCCCGACCTTAAGGGGAGTGTGTTATTGCACGAGTATCGTTATTCCTTTACAAGTGTAGAGTTAGAAATGAAATTCTTGTTTTTCTCATAAAAGTAAGTATTGGACTGGACATTGATTGATTGTTCGTACTATGTGCACTTTGAGTTATGAGTCATGTTCACTTACCTTTATCTATTTTTCCCCCCGAGGGAGGCTTTGACTACTCCTCCACAACTACCACCGAGAGTCAAGTGCAGAAGGGATACTTGGTCCAGTTGCTCAAGATCCATAGTAGGTAGGCCCTGGGACATCAGGAGTAAAAGGCCTCAACCACCATGGTTGGGTCCAGTAGCCCCTGCGTGTCCCGTAGCCATCTGAAAGGGGTTCTGACAATGCATAACACGTATTAATATTCTTGTACAATTAATTGATTCCTATATCTCCACACCCATATGTACATACAGAACATTTACATGGTCAAACATGTTGTGCACAATTATACATTGTCTGTTTCAATTTATTTATTTATTTATGTTTTGTTAATTATTATTTTTCTAAATATATTGTTATACCCTTACAAGTACCTTCCCTATAATCATACTGACATACCCAAACATATATGTTTTATGACAGGAAGGAGCACACACCCATATACAGACACTCATCTATACATATTATCAATATACAATGGAATACTTATATCTTTTATGCATATCTCCATAGAGCTGTCAGCCCATATTGATGCACACATGCATATGGATACAACAACATATTCAGATATTATATATCCACCTATACAAAGTTTTTACTATAATTTAGTGACGTGTTTACGTTAGTTTTTTTAATATTAGTTAATATGTATATATAGACATAGAAACATTCAGACATATATATATATTCACTGAAAAAACCATAGGTTTTAGGGACAGTTATAGCTAGTTGGACATTTCACTCGTACAAAACCCGTGAAATTCCCCCGTTATAGTTAGTTCAGCTAACTATAACTCGCGCCCCCGCAATGCACTGCTGATGACGTCACATATTACATCACTCATGACATGGTCAGTGACATCACTGATGACATCACTGATGACATCTCAAATGACATCACTGATGACATCATCCAGTGACTGTGTGTTTCTGTAAAGTTTAAATATGTTTAATATATATAGTGAAAGGCATATCGAAGAATGAGTGGGTGTATAACTGTCTGAATGGATGATTTAGTAGGTGCGTGACTGACTCCATAAGTTAGTGATTAAATGTATCTTACTGAATGCATGGGTTAGTGACTAAACTGTGTGAATGTCTGTATCCGTCTGTCTGTTGGTGTGTAAGCGGCTGCATGGCTTTCTGAATAGCTACATGAGTGTCTACATGGGTTATTGATTGGTTGTCTGAGTATCTGTATGGGTGCCTGAGTGTTTGTGTGGGTGGGGTGTGTGTGACTCTGTGCATAGATGTGTGAGTGGGTGATTCACTGGGTGCATGGTTTCAAGAGTGCATCTGTGATGGACTGTATGGGTGGGTGAGTGTGTGTATGGGTGTGTTAGTGAGGGAATGTATATCTCAGTGGTACATGTGTGAGTAACTACATATGTTAAAGGCAGTATATATGTGTGTTGGAGTATATAAATGGCTATAAGTGAGAGTGTGTGATTGTGAGAGTGGCTGTATGGATGAGTGTGTACCTGTATCAGTGATTGTATGAGCGTAAGAATGTGCTAGTATTTGTATGAGTAAGTGAGCTGGTGTGTGTATAACTGTATAGGTTAGTAAATGGCAGTGTGATTAATTATTTGCATGACTGACTAGGTGTGTGAGTACCTCTATGGATGAGTGGCGGTGTGTGAGTGTCTATGTAGGTGTATGAGTGCATATGATAGTCCTATACTGAGTGACCGTAAGTATGAGTGACTGTACAGGTGAGTGAGTGGATGTGTGTGTAGACCTAAGAATCAGTGAGTGGGTATGTAGTTATTGGTGTTGGAGTGTCTATGGTTTTGACAATGGCAGTCTGTAATTTAGAGTGGTTGTATCAAAAGTTATATTAGGGTGTGAGAAGATGCATGAAATTATCACATGGATGACGTCATCAGTGATGTCATTTGAGATGTCATCAGTGATGTCACTGACCATGTCATGAGTGATGTAATATGTGACGTCATCAGCAGTGCATTGCGGGGGCGCGAGTTATAGTTAGCTGAACTAACTATAACGGGGGAATTTCACGGGTTTTGTACGAGTGAAATGTCCAACTAGCTATAACTGTCCCTAAAACCTATGGTTTTTTCAGTGAATTTCTAAGGTTTTTTAAATGCTAATTTCTACCTATAACGTGCCTGAAACCTATGGTTTTTTCTGTGAATTTCTAAGGTTTTTAAATGCTAATTTCTAACTATAACGTACCTGAAAACTATGGTTTTTTCAGTGAATTTCAAAGGTTTTTTAAATGCTAGTTTCTAACTATGCCTACAGAGGTAGGACATGTGAAGAAAGAAGAAAAAACGCACAGAAAGAACTAAAAGAAATGAAGAAAGAAGCAACAGAAGTCCACAAAGACGAAGAAAAGTGCAGGAAGAAGCAAAAGATGTGCAGAAAGAACCAACAGAGGAGCAGAAAGAGGCCTTGTTCCAAAATCATCCTGTGCCCACAACTTTTTCCGACGTGTACTAGTGGTAACTGACTCTGACTAACCAGAGCCAGTGCTATGCTAAAACACACTTAGAATACAGTGAAAACACCTACATACACTAGGGAACACTATGCGTTGGGGTACCCCTGTGATTAGCATGACCTCCTCTGTAAGTCCCTGTACATAAAAGGGCAGGGGGATTAAAACTACCTCTTAAAACGCGCTACAGGGCGCGTTTGCACAGTGGTGAAGGGAGTGGGGGCCTGAGGTGACATGTGTGCAAACTAGGGGTGGGCAGAATACTCCGCTCCGCCAGCGTAGCGGATAAAGCCAGCCACCCCCGCTCCACAGCCCGGTCCCTGCTTCTGAAAGCAGCCAGGCCGGGAGAGCCTCCCGGGCCCTGGTGGACCCCGTCCCCAGCGCCCGGACCCTCGGCTGGCTTGCAGTACGGGGGCTCCCGCACCCCGGGACCCGCCGGACGGAGCACGAGCCCCGGGCCCGGTCCCAGCTTCCGAACCCTAGCCAGGCCGGGGAGAGCCTCCCCGGGCCTCGGGTGGAACCACTCCTGTTCCCAGCCACCGGACACTCGGCCTGCTTGCCGGACGGGGGCTCCCGCACCCCAGGGACTGCCAGACGGAGCTCAAGCCCCAGGCCCAGGTCCCAGTCCCAGTCCCAGCTTCCGAACACTATGCCAGGCCTGGGAGAGCCTCCCCGGGCCCCGATGGACCCCCGTGCCCAGCGCCCGGACCCTGGGCTGGCTTGCAGGATGGGGGCTCCCGTACCCCGGGCCCCGCCGGACGGAGCTCAAGCCCCAGGCCCTGTCCCTGCTTCTGACACCCAGCCAGGCTGGAGAGAGCCTCCCTGGGCCCCGGTGGACCCCCCGTCCCCAGCGCCCGGAGCCTCGGCTGGCTTGCAGTACGGGGAGCTCCCGCACCCCGGGGCCCGCCGGACGGAGCACGAGCCCCGGGCCCGGTCCCAGCTTCCGAACCCTAGCCAGGCCGGGGAGAGCCTCCCGGGCCTCGGGTGGAACCACTCCTGTCCCCAGCCACCGGACACTCGGCCCGCTTGCCGGACGGGGGGCTCCCGCACCCCAGGGCCTGCCAGACGGAGCTCAAGCCCCAGGCCCAGGTCCCAGTCCCAGCTTCCGAACACTATGCCAGGCCTGGGAGAGCCTCCCGGGCCCCGATGGACCCCCGTGCCCAGCGCCCGGACCCTGGGCTGGCTTGCAGGATGGGGGGCTCCCGTACACCGGGCCCCGCCGGACGGAGCTCAAGCCCCAGGCCCTGTCCCTGCTTCTGACACCCAGCCAGGCTGGAGAGAGCCTCCCTGGGCCCCGGTGGACCCCCCGTCCCCAGCGCCCGGAGCCTCGGCTGGCTTGCAGTACGGGGAGCTCCCGCACCCGGGGCCCGCCGGACAGAGCACGAGCCCCGGCCCGGTCCCAGCTTCCGAACCCTAGCCAGGCTGGGGAGAGCCTCCCCGGGCCTCGGGTGGAACCACTCCTGTCCCCAGCCACCGGACACTCGGCCTGCTTGCCGGACGGGGGGCTCCCGCACCCCAGGGCCTGCCAGACGGAGCTCAAGCCCCAGGCCCAGGTCCCAGTCCCAGTCCCAGCTTCCGAACACTATGCCAGGCCTGGGAGAACCTCCCCGGGTCCCGATTGACCCCCGTGCCCAGCTCCCGGACCCTGGGCTGGCTTGCAGGATGGGGGCTCCCATACCCGGGCCCCGCCGGACGGAGCTCAAGCCCCAGGCCCGGTCCCTGCTTCTGACACCCAGCCAGGCTGGAGAGAGCCTCCCTGGGCCCCGGTGGACCCCCCGTCCCCAGCGCCCGGACCCTCGGCTGGCTTGCAGTACGGGGGCTCCCGCACCCCGGGGCCCGCCGGACGGAGCTCGAGCCCCAGGCCCTGTCCCTGCTTCTGACACCCAGCCAGGCTGGAGAGAGCCTCCCCGGGCCCCGGTGGACCCAGGTCCCCAGCACCCAGACCCTCGGCTGGCTTGCAGGACGGGGGGGGCTCCCGCACCCCATGGCCCGCCGGACGGAGCTCAAGCCCCGGGCCCGGTCCCTGCTTTCAACACCCAGCCAGGCCGGGGGAGCCTCCCGGGCCCCGATGGACCCTCTGTCCCCAGCACCCAGACCCTGGGCCGGCTTGCAGGACGGGGGGCTCCAGCACCCCATGGCCTGCCGGACAGAGCTCAAGCCCTGGGCCCGGTCCCTGCTTCCGAACCCTAGCCAGGCCGGATAGAGCCTCCCTTGGCCCCGATGAACGCCCAGACCCTCGGCTGGCTTGCATGACGGTGGGGCTCCCGCACCCCATGGCCCGCCGGACGGAGCTCAAGCCCCAGGGAGGCCCCAGGGATGGCCGCTGGGGCGGTGTTGTCCGGGCCCAGCCCATTTGGTCGACGGCTGTGAACCTCCCGCCTGGGAGGGGTGTCCCGGAGTACCCTGTCCCTAGTAATCCGGAGGAAAAACACCCCCTTTCTTGTAATCCGTGCGCACAGGGTGACAGGGGGACCCAAGGCGCGAACGTACCCGACCTCCTGGAGCCCTGGCTGGGATCGGGGAGGCAAATGAGCCCTCATCGGGACTTCCAGGAAGCCCGGCCATCTGGTCGCCCCATAGGAAAGCATTGTGGGAGACCAGATGGCCGAGGGAAAGGGGCGACCAGATGGCCGAGGGGAAAGGGGAGCCATCTGGTTGCTCTGTGCCCCCAACGAAAGAGTGAGCGGGCGCCGGGGCATGGGGGCCGGAGGCCCAGGGCCCCAGCTGGGCCCCAGCCATGGAGGCTGCGAGGGGACCCGACAGGCCCTCCGACCCGGGGCCCGCGGACACCTTCACAAGCAGGGGAGGCCTGCACGGGACCAACGGACCCCTGTCCTGGGCCCTTGGTGGAGCAGCAGGCCGGAGGACGGGGCCCAGGGCCGGAGCACCCGACCCGGGGACCGGCGGGGCCCCTGGACCCAGCCGGGGCCCCTGGACCCAGCCGGGGCTCCCGGGCCCAGGGGCGCAGGGGAAGCCACCCCGGGCACCCTGCCACGCGGCAGGACCGAGGACGGAGCCCGGGGTGGGGAGGCAACCCTCCCGGGGCCCCGGACGGAGCTCCTGAACCCAGCCAAGCCAGGGGGGCTCCCCAGGCACGACGGAACCCCGTCTCGGACCTTTGGCATAGCAGCAGACCGGGGGACGGGGCCCTGGGCTGGAGCACCCGACCCGGGGCCCAGAGGGGCCCCTGGACCCAGCCGGGGCTCCCGGACCCAGGGGCGCAGGGAAGCCTCCCGGTCCCACGGGACACCGTCCCGGGCACCCTGCCATGCGGCAGGACCTAGGACGGAGCCCGGGGTGGGGAGGCCACCCTCCCTGGGGCCCCGGACGGAGCTCCTGAACCCAGCCAAGCCAGGGGGGCTCCCCAGGCACGATGGAACCCCATCTCGGACCTTTGGCATAGCAGCAGGCCGGGGGACGGGGCCCAGGGCTGGAGCACCCGACCCGGGGCCCAGAGGGGCCCCTGGACCCAGCCGGGGCTCCCGGGCCCAGGGGCGCAGGGGAAGCCTCCCCGGTCCCACGGGACCCCGTCCCGGGCACCCTGCCATGCGGCAGGACCGAGGACGGAGCCCGGGGTGGGGAGGCCACCCTCCCCGCGGCCCCGGACATAGCTCCTGAACCCAGCCAAGCCAGGGGGAGCCTGCCCTTGCAGGGCTCGGGGGCTCCGCTTCCCGGGGGCTCGGGGACCCCGGCCGGGCCTTGGGAACAGGGAGGCCCGCAGCAGCTCTCAGGGCCCAGACTCCCCGGGGGAGGACTGCCCAGGACCCGTGGAGCCCGTCCCGGGCACTTTGCCACGCCGCGGGCCGGAGCAGGGAGCCCCGGACGCTGGGGAGGTGGTCCCCGGGCCCAGCCCGCCTGGTCCCCGGCTGGGAACCTCCAGTCCCGGGAGGGGTGTCCCGGAGTACCCTGTCCCTAGTAATCCGGAGGAAAAACACCCCCCTTTCTTGTCAACCGTGCGCACAGGGTGACAGAGGGGACCCAAGGCGCAAACGTACCCGACCTCCTGGAGCCCTGGCTGGGATCGGGGAGGCAAATGAGCCCTCATCGGGACCCGCCTGCCCTTGCAGGGCTCGGGGGCTCCGCTTCCCGGGGGCTCGGGGACCCCGGCCGGGCCTTGGGAACAGGGAGGCCCGCAGCAGCTCTCGGGGCCCAGACTCCCCGGGGGAGGACTGCCCAGGACCCGTGGAGCCCGTCCCGGGCACTTTGCCACGCCGCGGGCCGGAGGAGGGAGCCCCGGACGCTGGGGAGGTGGTCCCCGGGCACAGCCCGGCTGGTCCCCGGCTGGGAACCTCCAGTCCCGGGAGGGGTGTCCCGGAGTACCCTGTCCCTAGTAATCCGGAGGAAAAACACCCCCTTTCTTGTCAACCGTGCGCACAGGGTGACAGAGGGGACCCAAGGCGCGAACGTACCCGACCTCCTGGAGCCCTGGCTGGGATCGGGGAGGCAAATGAGCCCTCATTGGGACCCGCCTGCCCTTGCAGGGCTCGGGGCTCCGCTTCCCGGGGGCTCGGGGACCCCGGCCGGGCCTTGGGAACAGGGAGGCCCGCAGCAGCTCTCGGGGCCCAGACTCCCCGGGGAGGACTGCCCAGGACCCGTGGAGCTCGTCCCGGGCACTTTGCCACGCAGCGGGCCGGAGGAGGGAGCCCCGGACGCTGGGGAGGTGGTCCCCGGGCCCAGCCCGGCTGGTCCCCGGCTGGGAACCTCCAGTCCCGGGAGGGGTGTCCCGGAGTACCCTGTCCCTAGTAATCCGGAGGAAAAACACCCCCTTTCTTGTCAACCGTGCGCACAGGGTGACAGAGGGGACCCAAGGCGCGAACGTACCCGACCTCCTGGAGCCCTGGCTGGGATCGGGAGGCAAATGAGCCCTCATCGGGACCCGCCTGCCCTTGCAGGGCTCGGGGGCTCCGCTTCCCGGGGGCTCGGGGACCCCGGCCGG